>CANSNZ010000949.1:2442500-3042500 GCA_947646795.1 Beta lomatogona | reverse complement strand
ACATTGTCTCATTTTGGATTACTATAGTGAGGTGATGCCCATAGTTTCTTGATGGATTCAAGTAATTGTATTTGACAATTTGGGTAAATGTTTTGGAGCCATGTGCTCAATGATGAAAATACTATGAGAGCCCAATTTTATACTTTTTATTTGTTTCAAAATATAACGTTTGGTATTTTGGTGAGTTACTTATTACATAATTTGTTTCATCTTTTTTTTTTTTGTTATTCTTTTTAACTTTGTTTTTTGTCTTGTAGGGCGGAAAGAGTGGATATTTAGGTCTTTAGGATTTTAATATATTGTAAAGTAAAGAGAAATATTTCATATGTTTTTTCTTATATTTGTTGGTTAGTTATAGTTTGTAAAATACATTGTGATATAAAGTAAAAGTTGTACTTGGTATTTTACATTTGATCCGCGATATTTGGGTACTATTTTTTTCTTTTGTTCTATATTGTTTGTTTTAATAGTTCATTGAACTTTCTCAAAATATTACATCGCCTTCCAAATAATTAAAATGGTAAAAGGAACACTGAGGAGAAGTAAATAAGAACAAATTAATTAGCAATTAAAGTGGGGTGTGTAATGGCAGAAATATTAACATTTATTAATAAGGATGGATTCCATGAATTATATTTGAAGATCCATAACATTTCTTGCAACAAATGATGTTTTTGAGTTATTTAAATTAGTTAGATGAATTTATGAGTAATCATAACGCCATAGTCCATACAAGTTCATTATTAACATACACAAAGGTCTTGTGTATTGAATTTTAACCATTGAGAATTCATCTTTTTTATACAAATAGTGGTTGAAAATTGAAATCATATGTTCTTATTTTTGTCTAATTATACGCCAATAATTTAGGTAAATTAAAACAATGACGAAATTAGGTGTTACATTTTGAAACAGTTTCGTTTGAGACACTTTTATTCTATACAGTTTGATATTATTTTATTCAGTTTGATTCGGTTTTATACAGTTCAGTTAAAAACAGTTTTATTCAGTTCAGTTAAAAACAGTTTTATTCAGTTTGATTCAGTTCAGTTAAAAACAATTTGAAACAGTTTTCAGTTAAATTCAGTTCATTTTCAGTTCAGTTTAAATCGGTTTTTCATGCAGTTAATTTTCAGTTTAATTTGTTTCGGTTGAGTTTCAGTTCAGTTAATTGCAGTTTACTTTAATCTGATTGACTTATCGGTTTTTATCTTTTCAGTTATGGGTCAATTCAGTTCAGTTTATTCAGTTCAGTTGGTCAACAATTTGCAGTTTAACCATCGGTTTTCAACCAAACTGACAGCGCTACATAACATGATGGAACATAAACCATGCCAAGTATTGTTTTATATCCTTTAACTATTTACCCAAAATGACCTTAAAACATTTCCATGCTCCATTTCGCATGACACTAGTGTCTTTTCTTTTATTTCTCATATGAATCATAATAATTTCCATTCTTTCATACTAACCATACTCTAAACATGCTGATTAGAGTCTTTACTTGACTCCCAAGGCTACTAAAGGAACTCATATATTCACTTATTCATATAAATGATTTAACGAAAACAAAAGATTTAAAAGACATACACTTCTCGCGCTATAGCTCTTAATCATAATTAGACTAATAATGCTTGTTTACATAAATTAATCATAGATTTAAATCCAAGCTATGACACTTTTGTAGAGTATCATAAACTTAAAACCGATAATAGCTCCAAATCTCATAATTTCATAACGTTACTCAACGTTCTTAACTAACTCATAAATAACTTACCTTAACTCATAATTCGTATTAATAATCATATAATAACACATAATATTCACATTCATAGACAAAATGCACATAATCTCACAAATTAAATTTTATTCCTAAAAAGCTCAACACATTACGTATTGATTAGTACGTTAATAAATTCAGTTTGTTAAAATGATCTCGGCTTAAAAATCGGGGCTATTACACTCTACCTCCCTTAAAGAAGTTTCGTCCCGAAACTTATATCATACCTTAGAATAACTGAGGATACCGATCTAGCATATCTAATTTATTCTCACATGTTGCTCCTTCTGTTCTACTGTTGGTCCAGAGTTCCTTGACCAAGGGTATTGTCGGACTTATAATGTTTTTCCTTTTATCAAGAGTCCTTCTGTAACATTACTTGATTTTTAATTAGACAAATTCATATTCTTCGAAACTCATATCCCTAGGTTTTAAAATTGTTATAACATATACCCAAATCTCTTAAGATAACAATATCTTACAACTTCTTTTAAAAATCTAGAGGAGAACATGATTTATAAATTCATTAATAACAGATTCAATGGGTCTTAACAATTTAGTACAACAAATCTCGAAAACTAGTATTGCTCACTTCAAGCCACTTAAAAAACAATATAGGTAGAACATATCGGAATTCATACTCCTTGACAGTCGAACTCATAATGCTTATATGGTGGCAATTCACAACCAAATATGACAAACACTTCTCGGAATTTTTATAAGTTAACCACAATAGCTCTTGAAACAAAGGGTGGAATACTTATAACCTGAGCTATCTTCACTTTTCTTTTTCCCTCGAATTACTCACACTTGCTTCTTAGTCTTATAATCTTACTCAAACCTTACTGGAATCCCAAGCTCACGTCATCCCAACAAATAAGTATTCGACAATTACATCCATACAGAGCTTCATAAGGAGCCATACACGATTAGTAGATATTATTATAGAAGAATTCTATCCATGCTAATTTACCTTCCCACTTTGAGAGAGAACTTTTCTCCAAATCGGGGAGTCTTGTGCTTTTGGAGTGCAACCGAAAAAACTTTTTTTCTTAAGATATTTTTCTTTTATGATTTAGACCCATAAATTATTGCGATGTGTGAGAATTTCCCAGCCGAGTTTGGCGATAAATTCTTTATTTAGCGGTAAAAATTTTCTAAGACCTAATCCTCCACTAAATTTAGGTCGATAAACTTTATCAATGGAGTTTTTATCTTTGTATCGATGCCAATTTTTTTTATGGTGAAGGTTATATATTGATTTTGCAATGTCAGTTGTTAAGAGAGAAGAGGAGCATATATAAGAAGGAAAGGCTTCGATATTGCTTTGGTTGAGGGTGAATCTCCCTACTTTAGACAAAAACCCTACTTCCTAATGGTGTATCCTCCATTCTGGTTTTTGGATAATCTGTTTGAAATCTGTTTTTGTTGGGCAATAAGAGCTGAAGTAGATTTCTAAGTAACATTCTAAATTAAAATTTGGTAACATGTTGAATTGACTTGCGAAACCAGTTTTCTAGGATTTGCTTATCTTTTTCGAGAAGATGATGGCAAATTTGTGAAAATTTACTAATTGACCTGAAATTTCACAAAAATCATCTATAATTCTTTTAGGTTATTGCAAGCTGAGGATGTGGCTTTGCAGAAGATTAGAATGTCATATGCAAAACGGGGGCAAGGAATATTTGATGATCGAGGTTGGATTTTGAACCCAATTCCTGAATTTTGATTGTGCCCTTCCATGGTGATGGGCTTTCTTATAAGAATTCTATGCAAACAATGAACTAATAAGGAGAAAGGACGTCTCCTTGACGTAAGCCCCTTGAGGGTATGAACCATGGAGTATTCGTTCATTAATTTTGGGGGAATAGGAGATATTAGTAACTCATTCTTAAACCTAAGAGATCCATTGAGTTGGGACCCAAAAGCATTTAGTCCAGGAGAAGTCCTATTCTATGCGATCATAAGATTTTTCCATATCTAAGTGAGTGCAAAACATCCTGTTTTGTTGTAACATTTTTGAAAGACGCTAAGCACTTCTTTTACCAAAAGACTATTGTCATGGATGGACCGCTCTTGAGTAAAAGCATTTTGGAGAGGGCTTATTTCTCTTTGGAGAATTGGACAAAGCTTATGAACTATATCTTTGAGATTGCTTTGTAAATCGTATTAATTAAACTGATTGGTCGAAAATAGTTAGGGTTGTCATGAAGATCATTTATAGGAACAAGCATTATGATCGTGTGATTTAAAGACGGAAGAAGTTTTCCATGGAAAAAGAAACCTTGAATAGCAAGGCAAACTTCTTTTTCTCTAGTGGGCCATTAGGCTTGATAGAATTTACCCCCAAATCCATCTGAACCTGGGGCTTTGTGGGGGTTAACATTGACAAAGGCATTTTTTTATTTCCTCAGAAGAGACGGGGGCTATAGCGAAGCACAATCTTCGGGAGAGACGAAAGGGTTAAAAAACTTTGAATCAATGTTCTTTTGCAGAGGCGTATTGCTAATGAAGCGTTTTTGAAAGGACGATGTTAATATTGGCGAGATTTCATTGGGAGAATCTACCCATTGGTTCAATTCGTTTTAAGGCAATAAATAGTATTCTAGATCGACTATTTTCTTTCTCATTTTGTTATGGAAGAAGCGGGAGTTGCAATCCTCTTGAGTGAGTCATTTTTTCCACTCTTTGATCCCCAATTCCTATGGCCAAAGACAAGAAGTTTCTCTGTTCACTTGATAAGTCGGTTGATGTGTTTGACCTGAATTGTATTGGAAGGTTGATTCCATAGTTTCGATTGTAATTCTTTGATTTTATTTTCATTTTCTAATAGTTTATTGTTGGTGTGGCGGCAACAATTGTGTGCCCAAGTCTTGAGTTCTGTTTTTCAAAGTGGAGGGAATTAAGTATCTTTCTACTATTTCATGTCTTAGTTAAAATCTCAAAAAGAAAGATAATGTCGGGCTGAAATTGACTTTTTAGATAAATTAGTCCAGCTAGGGTTTGAGACTTTTTACCCCTTGGATATTCCAGCTTAGGACTTTCATTTTAAAACTATTATCTTAATCTCATAATTGCATTTCGAATTTCTTTTAAGTATCTCTCGACATGAATATAAATAAACTTTGTATTTAAAAGGTATTGGAGTTCATAAGAGAAGAGATGGCAATGGGTTGGACTATGCTTAATCCGTCTCCAACCCCGAAAATCTGCCTAACCCGATTTCAAATATGAATCTGACCCGACTTAAAATCATAACATCGGACTCCGACACTATCCGACTTTTTTTCTCCCTTTTTTTTTAAGAAAAATCTTATATAATACAAATAACCTAATCATTACTAGTTTTTTTGAAATCATATAGAAATCTAATATAATACAAATAATCTAATCATTCATATTTTTTAACAATCATATAGAAATATCATATAATGCAAATAATCTAATCATTGACATTTTTTTAACAATCATTTTTTATAATAGAAAAATCTTATCTAATTGCAGACTAAAAATCGTGTCTCTCCATTGAGTATCAATGATGAAACATATCGTCATCCTAATTGGTACGGTGCAAAGGAAGAGCAATCGAACGAGTTAAGCTCAAAAGCAGTTCGAATATATAAAGTTTATCCAAGTCCAATTTTAAAGCCGCGATTAATTATTCCTAATAATTAATTGTATTTTTTAATATTCTAATATTAATTATTCCTGATAATTAAATCTTTTTTCCTAAAGATAGCTGATTTCAAATTTCAAAGGATAAAATTTCATCAAGAATCAAAAGAATCTTAAAACGAGCAAAAAATCGGCGAGATTAACATTGCTTTTGGCGCAAAATATTGTACGCGCGCAGCATCAATGTCATACACAAATTAATTTCAAAAACGCAAAGTCACTGTGCGAGACGCATAGGCCGTGCTTCTAGCTCACAGGTTGTGCGTCTGACGCACAAGTTGTGCGTCTGACGCACAAGTTGTGCGTTCAGCGCACGAAATGTGCGCCAGGCGCACTGTTATAATTTATCCTTTCGCTTTGTTTTCAGTCTCCTTAACCTATAAATAGGTTAGATTTCTTCGAACGTTTTACACGATAGTACAACACTTATCCCCTACGAATTCATCACCTCCTAACACCCATACATTCAACTAAACACATAGAAACACATTCAAACACATAGTCAAACACATTCATACATTCAAACTCATCCATCCCTTCGAGTTTTCTATTTCAAACTTCAATATTGATCATCCTGTAGACCGTAATACAAGACCCAGGCGATATTAATTCCTTTTGTACAAACAATTTACTTGTCATAATGTAGTTCTCAAAGCAATTAACGTTGTTCTTATATATCCTAATATCAAATCTTCTCTTTTTATTTATTTTTCAATACATGATATTATTCATATTCATATGCATGATTGTATTTTTAATGCTTTCATCACCGCACATGCTAATTATTGTTAATCAAGACCTAAAGAACTGTTATAACGCCTAATAAGGTAATAGGACAATCTGCTTGGATCCCAATAATTTGATTGCTTTAATAACATGTCACCAAAAATTAGTCTTTTGTTTGTTTGATACACAAACATAGATTAATTTTTGGATTGCGTTAACATATTATGTAGTTATTTAATTGCATAAATCTTTACATGATTCGATATTAAGTAAGCCAGCAATAGGCAGAATTGATTCCTGATCTTATTCGTATCTCACCCCGAACTCAATCTTTGGTTCATTGACCATTAATGAGTCATGACGGGGAAATCTACATTGGATATGTCCCTAATTTGTCCCTATGATTTTCCAGCATCCAATTAGGTTTATGTGTCTTCCTTTAAAGACTTGTTGGCTACTTCTTATATTTCAAAACATTTTTCAATAAAACCTTACAATGAGGTAGTCAAATACGCGTTCATCTCGTGTAGGTGAATAAAAACACGCTTACAATAATATAATTCCCTCAATATCGGAGTCAGAGTACACATATATAATACATTAATATAAAAAATGCCATATTTCCTTAGGTACCCCTGAGGTTTGGCGTAATTCCCAAGATACCCCCCACATTTGGGGAATTCCTCAGATACTCCTGAGGTTTGTGTTGGGCTCAAGATACCCTTACTATGAATGGAACCCTAACGCCGTTAGGTTTTCCGTCCATAGTATCCCCAATTTTCTCTCTCCTACCATTCCCCCACCCACTGCCAACTCCCCTCCCCCAGCCAACGGCCGACAGTCGGCGACCACCACCCCCACTTCGGCGCCGGCGACCCTACACCCTCCCTTCGCCGGCCAGAACAGCAGCACCCCCGGCGTTGGCGCCGGCGCCGGTGACCCCACCCTCTCCATTTCCCCCACCCTCGACACCCCTTTCCCCATTCTCAATTCCCCCACCCCACCCCACCCCAACACTACCACGATCCCCCTATCGAAAATGGCCCCCGTTCCCTGTCCCCCATCGTGAGTCGACCCCCTCCCCTTCCCCACCCGGATACGCTTCCCCAAACCCTTAAACCCACCCCCCGAAACCACCCTCGGGTGCTGCTGTGCTGCTGTTCTGCTGTTATGGCCGGCGCCAACGCCGGGGGTGAGGAATCGGGAATGGGGAAGAGAGGGGGTAGGGTCGCAGGCGCCGGAGTGGGTGGTGGTCGCCAGCCGTCGGCTGCTGGCTGGGGGAGGGGGTAGGGGAATGGGAGGAGAGAGAAAATTGGGGATACTATGGACGGAAAACCTAACGGTGTTAGGGTTCTGTAACAGTCTCTACAAGTCAGCTGTTCTTTTCAATCTCATATAATATTGCCAGCCTGGCTAACTTGTAGATCTGCTACACTCTTTAAATGTAACCAACGATAACCGAGCTGGGTGACTAAAATACATATATATATATATACATACATATAATCTCATAATTATATTTGCATAGAAGCATAAGTCAACAAACAATTATTTAACATAACTAGTTATAAGATAATATTTGTTTTATAGTTACAAAATACGTCATCTCCATACAGCTGTTATGTTGATTGGTTAGTCGAGATTGTCTTTATTTAATTTCCGGCAACAAGAGATATGTTCACAGAGGCAGTTTCAAGTTTTGGTATGTGTTATAGTGAATATAATATCTAGCATAATATTAATTCTAATTTCTCATTTAACATTTATGCCATAATTTGTAACCATCGTATAACTGAGCTCCTGCTAACAGTGCGCCAATCTGCATACTCGGGAAAGGACGGAACCCTTATCGACACAAGATGATCTTTACTTGCTTACTCTGCTTTCAGTTGGAGACCGTCGTCTCCCTTAATTTGTTCTGCTTGCAAGGCTTTCAGGACATGTCCCCTTAATAATCATAGCTTTTCCAGCTTGTTTAGCTTATCACAACGGTTACATGCTCTTGATATCGAGCATTCTTAGCTTATACTTTTGTATACTTAACCTTCCTTATCATGCACTTGGCTTTTTAACTTAGCCGGTACTTATATGGTTCCCCTTTACGCACAAATCTGGAGCACTGGTTACTTAATAACATTCATATGAGCACACATATCATGTATCAATACTTACATTATTATTAACAATTACATGCTAATTATGACGCAATCGTATTATTGTTTTCATATGTTTAATTAAGTTGGTATTTTACTGGCAGTGATATGCCTACTTTCTTTTACATATCTCATGCACATATATTTCTTCATGACTTTCCTCATATTCAACTATAAGTGCTTACGTTGACTTAAGACAATTACTATAGAAGGTTAGAAGCTATATAGGGTACCTTAGTATCTTTTCCTTCACGTTCCTACCCCTAACTGCTTGCTCGTCCCTTGGATTTCCTTACTCCTCTACTATGGGTTGATTCCTGCACTGCTCTTCTCCTCCTCTGGGCTCCAGCTTTTCCTCCTTATTTCTTTTTGAAATTTTGGAGGAAGTTGGCCCTATTTATTTCCTTAGCTGGGGTACACCTGTCTTGCAAGGATGCTGCCCCCAAATGACTCATCTAAGCCCTTGATCAGATTGCTGCCAGCTGATCTTGTGAGGTGTCACAATGTTATGTCCCTT
Source organism: Beta lomatogona (assembly GCA_947646795.1). Lineage (NCBI taxonomy): Eukaryota > Viridiplantae > Streptophyta > Magnoliopsida > Caryophyllales > Amaranthaceae > Beta > Beta lomatogona. Next base: position 3,033,649 of record CANSNZ010000949.1, on the reverse strand, counting down.
TTGTTTTCTTCTCTTCTTTGTCCTTTTCTTTCTTTTCTACTTACTTATGATGTTGGTGAGTCCCCATATCCTTCCTTATCTTCTTTTTTTTTTCTTATTATTCTTATTAACTTTTTCATCATGGTTTATTGTTCCAATCATTCTCGTTATTTCACTTGATCATTTGTCTTATTTGTGTGTATTTTGACCTTATTGGTAATTATATATCTATAATGTAACTTATATGTACATATACAGGTTGTTGTATACTTATGGTCACATATTATCATTTCCAGTGTCATTTCTCATGCGCTTATACTTAGTTATAAATTTTATAGCCTATTACATTCTACCCCCCTTAAAAAGGGTTTCGTCCTCGAAACTTGTGTTTGTAATTAGGGCGTACCTTCGAAATGATGCGGATAACGAGTTTTCATCTCAGTCTCTTTCTCCTAAGTCATCTCTTTTGAGTGCTGATTTGACTAAAGTACCTTGGCTAAGGGTATTTCTTTATTTCGCAACACCTTGCTTTTCCGATCCAATATTTTCAAATTAAAGGCTTTTCTTCGTAACTTAGGTTTTGGCACTAGTAGAATAATTGCTTATTGCTGTGGCTAAATTGCTGCGATTTTACCTATACGCAGCAATAAACCACGTAAAAAAAAGAAAAAATAAAAAATCAACCTATTGCTGCGGTTCTGGGAGGAAACCGCAGCAATATATGTCAATGGGAGATTTTCTAATTTTTTTGATCGGTTTGACCAAATCTATTGAACCGCGGCAATATATGTCAATGGGAGATATTCAAAATTTTTTGACCGGTTTGACCAAATCTATTGATGCGTTTCTTAAAAAAAACCGCAGCAATATTAAAATATTATTATTTTAATCTATTGCTGCAGTTGTTTAAAGAAACCGCAGCAATAAACAGCAAACCCTAAACTAACATAAGGCGCCCCCCTCAGTACTCTCATTTCTCCCTCTCACTTCTCCCTCACTCCTACTCCCTCTCTCTTCACGGCAGCATCTCGCCATTTCTTCACCTCCAAACCTTCGACCTCTCCTCCCTCTCTCTTCATGGCAGCATCTCACCATCTCTTCACCTACAAACCCTCGACCTCTCCTCCAACTCTCTCTCCGGCGAGATCCCAGATTGTTCAAGCTTCGCCCGGTGAGATCCTCTCTCCTTTAACTCTCACGCGACCTTTCAAGCTTCGCCCGTCGCCGTGGATCGTTCAAGCTTCGCCCGTCGTGGATCGTTCAAGCTTCCTCTCTCGTGGATCGTTCAAGCTTCAGCCGCCACCGCCTTTCACCTCGTGGGTCTTTGTGGTTTGCTGTCTTCGCCCGTCGTCGTGGGAACGGTCGTCGTGGGTCGTCGTGGCCTGGGTTGAAATGGCTAGTGCGTCGCCTTTCATCACATCTACTGTAACTTTTTTTATTTAATTTCTTTTAAATTTTTTTGTATGTAATTATTTTATTTTCAAGCTCTTGTTAATTACCTATTTCCCCATACCCATACCTAGAAGTTCATCTCCTCACTCTTTTTTGATTTCTGCTTTTTTATAATGTTTTCTGATTTCTTTTATTTTATCTTTTGTATTGTAATTGTTTTTATTTTCATTATTTATAATTTTATACTCAATACATGGATTCAGTGGGTTGTACCAGTGTGTTTTAGTTGCTTTAAGTTTTTATTGCATTTTAACATTGAAAATAGTATGAAGATTTTAATTTCAATTTTTTTTAAAAAAATGTGCACCTATTGCTGCGGTTTTGGCCCAAAACCGCAGCAATAGGTGCACTTTTTTAATATTAAAAAATACATATTGCTGCGGTTTTGGGAAGAAACCGCAGCAATAAGTTGGCGTATTACTGCGGTTAAAAACCGCAGCAATAGGTTAATTACCTATTGCTGCGCCCTTAATTGCTGCGCGGCCAAAACCGCCGCAATAGGCCACTTAATGACCGCAGCAATAAGCAATTATTCTACTAGTGTGGTCAATTTTTAGGGGTTGGTAACGAAATATATGAGATGGGTCATACACATAATTCCCTAATTGTGAGACATGGAAATGTTGTGTACATTTGCTAAGTCAGGGGGCAGGGCAAGTTCATAAGCCACCTCCTCAATTCTTCTTCGAATCTCATAGGGGCCAATATATTTTGGGCACAATTTTCCCCGTATCTTAAATCGTCGTTCTCCCCAGGGGAAATTTTTAAGGAATACCTTATCTCCTTTTTTGAATTCTAGCTTGGTACGCCTTCTATCAGCGTACTTCTTCTGTCGGTCCTGGGTGGTTCTTAATCTTTCCTTAATCTTCTTGACCTGTTCCATAGTTTCTTCGATTGCTATGAATCGTACGGTTTTGGTCAGTTTATCCACGATCAACCAAATAGAATCATTCCCATGCCTGGTCCTGCTTAACCTTAGGACAACATCCATTGATACCGAGTCCCATTTCCACTCTGGAATGGCCAGCGGTTGTAATAACCCCATGGCCTTCCTGTCGAACTTCACTTTCTGACAAGTCAGGCATTTAGCGACAAATTTACCAACATCCCGTCCTTTCCACCAGAACGATCTCCTAATATCTTGGATCATTTTGTCTTGTCCAGGATGCACTGAATGATAACTACTGTGCGCTTCCTGTAGGATTTTATTCCGTAACTCCATCAGGAACTTATCAGTCTGTTGTGCTGCACGTAGTTCTTCGTACAAATTAGGTTGAATTGACATTGCGTCGGGTATGGCTGGAGCTTCTTGTTGCCACATCACCAGTATATCTAACCTTTCCAGCACCCTCTATATATGTCAATGGGCACTGATATAAGGAGTTGACTTCCCGTCTAGGTCGTCGACTCAGGGTGTCGGCCACCCGATTCGCCTTGCCGGGGTGATATTGTATGTTAATGTCATAGTCTTTTATAAGTTCCAACTACCGACGTTGTCTCATGTTCATCTCCTTTTGGGTGAAAATGTATTTCAGACTCTTATGATCCCAATAAATCTTGTAGGGTACCCCATATAAATAATGCCGCCACAGTTTCAAAGCAAATACTACTGCGGCCAACTCAAGATCATGGGTTGGGTAATTCTTCTCATGTGGCCGTAGCTGCCAGGAGGCATAAGCGATCACCTTCCCCTGTTGCATCAATACGCAACCTAGCCCTTCTTGGGAAGTATCGCTAAAGATTTCGAACCCTTCACGTCATGCCGGTAATGCCAAAATCGAAACTCGGGTCAACCTATCCTTCTGTTCCTGGAATGCGGTATCGCACTTGGTTGTCCATTGAAACCGGGTAGTCTTTTTGAGCAAGTTTGTTAAGGACAAGGCTATTCTAGAGAAATTCTCAATAAACCTTCAATAATACCCAGCTAACCCCAAGAAACTTCGTACTTCGGTTACGCTCGCGAGCACAGGCCATTCATGGACTGCTCTAACCTTTCCTGGATCCACTGAAATCCCTTCCTCGGACACCACATGCCCTAAAAATGCCACTTGCTTTAGCCAAAATTCACATTTGTTTAATTTTGCGTACAATATTTGTTCCTGTAGTGCCCGTAATGCCTGCCTTAGGTGCTCCTTGTGTTCCTCATGTCCAGGGGAGTATATCAAAATGTCATTTATAAGTACCACCACAAATTTATCCAGGTGAGGTTGAAAGTACCTTTGCATCATATTAATATTAATTCTAATTTCTCATTTAACATTTATGCCATAATTTGTAACCATCATATAACTAAGCTCTTGCTAACAGTGCGTCAATCTGCGTACTCGGGAAAGGATGGAACCTTATCCACACAAGATGATCTTTACTTGCTTACTCTGCTTTCAGTTGGAGACCGTCGTCTCCCTTAATTTGTTCTGCTTGCAAGGCTTTCAGGACATGTCCCCTTAATAATCATAGCTTTTCCAGCTTGTTTAGCTTATCACAACGGTTACATGCTCTTGATATCGAGCATTCTTAGCTTATACTAACGTATACTTAACCTTCCTTATCATGCACCCTGCTTTTTATCTTAGCCGGTACTTATATGGTTCCCCTTTACCTACAAATTTGGATCATTGGTTACTTAATAACATTCATATGAGCACACATATCATGTATCAATACTTACATTATTATTAACAATTACATGCTTATTATGATGCAATCGTATTATTGTTTTCATATGTTTAATTAAGTTGGTATTTTACTGGCAATGATATGCCTACTTTCTTTTACATATCTCATGAACATATACTTCTTGATGACTTTCCTCATATTCAACTATAAGTGCTTACGTCGACTTAAGACAATTACTATAGAAGGTTAGAAGTTATAGAGGGTACCTTAGTATCTTTTCCTTTACGTTCCTACCCCTAACTGCTTGCTCGTCCCTTGGATTTCCTTACTCCTCTACTATGGGTTGATTCTTGCGCTGCTCTTCTCCTCTTCTGGGCTCCAGCTTTTCCTCCTTATTTCTTCCTGAAATTTTGGAGGAAGTTGGCCCTATTTATTTCCTTAGCTGGGGTACACCTGTCTTGCTAGGATGCTGCCCCCAAATGACTCATCTAAGCCCTTGATCAGATTGCTGCTAGCTGATCTTGTGAGGTGTCATAATGTTATGTCCCTCAACTTTGAAAACTCAAATCAGGCGGAGCCCAAGTATCGGTTTGCTAGCCGAAGGAGGCCGGGCTCTTTTATTTATGTTCCAAGGAAAGTTTATAAAGTATTAAGTAAGGGAAAGTCTACTCAGTACTACAATTTTAGGTCTGGTTCTATGATGACTATAAGAGTAGTCATGAGTTCAGATGATGGAGTTAAGAGCAAAGAGGAATGCGATAATAAGAATGTGGATGTTTCAAATGTGGTTGACATTTTAAATCTAAATACCGAGGAAAGTAAGTACAAATTCAATATGGAGTTGAATAGCCAAAGTACAGAGGACTCTGCAACTGAGGTTATGGATGAGTCCATGCATGGTGATGAGAATACAGGAATTGGAAGTAGCGGTTTAGGTAGTCGTTGTCATTCTACCAAGATCAAGAGGAATATTGGAAACGTATCCTGGTGTGCTCGAACTTTAAGAGAAAAGTATCGTTCACGGCTCTCTATTTCAGAAATGAGAATGAAGACTCACCCCTGTCCGCAAATGAAGAAGGGTGGTCGAAAGAGAAGCTTTAAGGAAATGACCAAGGTTGGTTCTTTATCTAATTGTGCTTTTGGATGCAGGTTGAATGTGGAAAAGAAAAGAAAGGTGCTGATTCCTCCATCATGCCTTGATTGTCGTCTAAGGAAAAAACGTTACTTTAGTACTAAGTCGTCCAGTAATGGTGTCTCTAATAATGTTTTGCTTTGTAATAATTGTGTTATTTCTAGTCTTGTAACCCACGAAATGACCTCCGGTCACGACTAGTGGGTTTGTATGTACTTGTTGTTTGTATGTTCTTGTTGTCAAAAGAAAAAAACAATGTTATGTCCCTTTTGTTTTCTTCTCTTCTTTGTCCTTTTCTTTCTTTTCTACTTATGATGCTGGTGAGTCCCCATATCCTTCCTTTTCTTCTTTTTTTTTTTTTCTTATTATTCTTATTAACTTTTTCATCATGGTTTATTGTTCCAATCATTCTCGTTATTTCACTTGATCATTTGTCTTACTTGTGTATATTTTGACCCTATTGGTAATTATATATCTATAACATAACTTATATGTACATATACAGGTTGTTGTATACTTATGCTCACATATTAACATTTCCAATGTCATTTCTCATGCGCTTATACTTAGTACATAAATTTTATAGCCTATTACAGGTTCCGTCCATAGTAAGTGTATCTTGAGCCCAAATACAAACCTCAGGGGTATCTGAGGAATTTCTCAAATGTGGAGGGAATCTTGGGAATTACGCCAAACCTTAAGGGTACCTGAGGAAATATCCCTAAAAAAGATGAGTCGGATTTTTAATGGGATCTGACTTAGACCCCTTTACCACTCAGAGTTGGACTTTTTTTAACGGAGTCGTTCAAATTTTCTTTTTCTTCTCAGATCGGCTCGATTTTTTTTCCTTCGAATCTGACCAAGACGGCATCCTAGAAGATTCCAAGCTTAAAAAGTGCCGTATCCTGACAAAAAAATTTCTGAACTTCTAAACGTCGCCCCCAAATTACTTAAAATCGCCCCAACTCCCTTCTAAAAATACCATTATACCCTTGGCTGTTTTTACAACTCTCTCTCCACCACCACCTAAAATCACTAACCACCAATCGCTACCTCTCCGACCCACCGACTATCACCACCGACGAGCACAAAATTCCGACGAGTAATTCCGACGAGTAATTATTTTTTTTTAATTAATTTCATAGGGCCAACGTGTGGCCTGCACGTTGGCCCCATGGGGCACAGCGTCCAGCGTGCGTTGGCCCCATGGGGCACAACGTCCAGGCCAGACGTTGTGCCCCATGGGGCCAACGTGCAGGCCACACGTTGGCCCCATGAAATTAATTAAAAAAAAAAATTTCGTTTAAAAAAAAAATTCGTCGGAATTTTGTGCTCGTCGGCGGTGGTTGGCGGTGGTGATCGTGGGTGGTGATGGTGAAGATGAGAGATAATATGAATTAGGGGAGGAGTTAAGTTGGAGTAAAAATCAAAACAAAAATCCTAAGGGTATAATGGTATTTTAAGAGGGGAGTTGGGGCGATTTTAAGTAATTTGGGGGCGATGTTTAACAATCCCCAAAAATTTCATTCGTTGTATTGCTCACTCGGTATATTAAATAGAAATTTAATAAAACAACTTTTAATGTGTATGCCTGTATGGCCCCAAATCCAATAATAACATTGTTTTTTTTGTGTATGGCTGACAGGCTCTTTGAAAAGACATGTGTATAGCGGAAATACTTCTTTTTAAAAAAACGTGTATGGCTGACAAGTGACAATGTATTCTCTGGCAGTTTCTCCAGTTTAATATAAACATGTTTTTTAAGATGTGGTACCTTTTAACATGTTTATATTTAGATACAAAATCTTATACTTCCTCCGTTCCATTTTAAATGAAACACTTACTATTTTAAGTCTTTCAAAATAAGTGAAACGTTACTTTATTTGGCATTCACTTCTCTCTATCTCTCTCCTCATCACATGGGTCCCTTCTTTTTTTTCTCTCTATCTCTCTCCTATTCTAAATCCCCGTGTCAAGGCCCTACGTTTCATTTAAAATGGAACGGAGGAAGTATAAGACCTTTTTATTACTTCCCTCGTTCCATAAAAGTAAAACACTTATTATATTAGAACGTTTTAAAATAAGTAAAACATACCTTAGAAGGAAAAAAGAAAGTGATAAAATGACAAGAGTATCCATCACAAACTTGTGTGGTTTGCTTTTCTCTCTCCTCCTTTTGATAATGGAAAGGGTATTTTATGACTTTTTGGTTTTGGAAGTGATGTTTATTAAATCTTGTACCCAATCACTTATTATGGAACGGAGGAAGTATAATACTCCCTCCGTCTCATAATATAGTGCTTGCATACCATTTTGGGTGTCCCACAATGTTGTTCTTATTTCTATTTTTTAATTCCACAATTCCCCTTGATTTGCCTAAAAAACCATGCAACCATCATTTATTTGCTCCTTGGAAATAGTTTTTTTCTTTGTTTATTGAACCTAGCTAAGGGTTGAATTAGTCATATATTTACTGCTCTTTCACCCATAATATACCATTCTCTCTCCTTAAATCAGCTTTTTGCCCACAACATTAATTGTTTATTATTCATGTTCCACTTTCCTTAATTCTCGTAAAAGATGAAAAATAAGCACTATATTATGGGACGGAGGGAGTATATGGTAACGCAAAGGCTACAAATACACTGGGTGTATGTGGGCCACACGTACACTAAATGTATGTGTTACTACTAAAATTTATACCTTGTGTATGTGTTACTACTAAAATATATAATATTACTAAAAATATTACAAACTTACAATATTTCAACAGATAATTTTGTTTTTAATGATTTGTTCTTTATCTTTGTTTAAAAATCTGTTTTATGATTTTTTTTTGTTTAGATTTGTATGAATCCTTCGTTTAAAACTAAAAAAAAGAAATGTAATTTTTTTTTTCTAGATTATTCATATATTAGCTTCATCTTATTCATCTTCACCATTTTTCTACTATTGATTTTCTACTAAATTTTCCTGTCGTTTTCAATTATTTAATTTGTTTGTAGAAAAATAATGTTATATTTTCATCCCTACCATGTAATAAAATTCAATTCGAGATATAGTATTTCAATCGTTTAAATACATAAATTCAAATATCATTGAATAACAAAACAGGTTCAAATGATTGTAAGTTTATAATTTTTTTAGTAACAATATACATTTTAGTAGTAACACATACAAAAGGTATGCATTTTAGTAGTAACACATACATCCAGTGTATGTGTGGCCCACATACATCCAGTGTATGTGTGGCCCACATACACCGAGTGTATATGTATCATCTCTCCTATATGGTAAGATCGAGGTAATTTCTTAATCTAAACTAGTCATTCCTCCTACATGTAGAAGTGATCCCTAAAAGATACTTCATAATGTAACTTTACATTAAAGTAACTCATTCACATTAAAAAGTTACCCCTTTAAATCTTTATTATATAAGCCAAGGAGAAGTTATAGTATCCCCCCTATGAATAGACTTTTTAACCCTTAATTCATCAAAAATTATTATCTATTAAGATTTTCCTCAATCATAGCCCTTGCTAATTTAAAATATGCATATCAAAGGAAGTTCAAAGTTGCTAAAATAAACTGTCATAAAAAGATGTGTAGTGAAAGAAAAAGTTTATGATTGAAGAATAAATTAACATAATCAAAGCAATTTTCAGATCAATTACAAAACCAAAGACATATAATTAATTCTACCTAAACTTCTAAACGCAATAACAATACCAACATCCGTTAACAAATCATAAAAATACCGAGAAAACAAAGAGGATAATCTTATCTTTTTTTATTTTCGAGGTCAATAATTTTCATGTGTGACAGTTTGTATAATATGTCCTTTTACTTTTTTGGGAATCGAAGTTTCCGTTTGTGTTAGTTAAGATAATCTTATCATTTTACTTTTTAGGATAAATATGTAATGATTATTAAAAAACAAAGCTCATCCCTGTTATATAAGCCAATACAAGTGTAAATATGTTGTGTTTACTTAAAATTACAGTAATATAAACCTCCCTATATATTCATTACTAATAAAGGACAAGGTCAGTTATGTCAGTTCAATGCTATTGCATCCTATCATGTGTGATTTTTTAATCCATTGCATAGTATTATGAAATCAAAACAGAAGTTGCGGAAAATCTCTCACAAATTAAGCAACGACAAAACAACTTGACATAAAAACCTTTCAAAGTAATTTTGACATAAAGAGCAAAATAATCAATCAAACAAAAGAAAAATCTTTCACAAATTTGATTTGACAATTGAACTTTACATCTAAATGCGCATCTGAATTTCTGAACACTAAATACAATCTTCTTTCTTTGTTTTCCAATTGAAACCACTTTTTCTTCAAGTAATTTTTATATTTTGTATTTATACAACAACATAATTTATTAATTAGTACTAATGATGATAATAAATTACATTATTCAAAATTATATTTAGATGAAATTTAAGAATAATCATCAAAGTAATCCACGCGCGCAACACGTGCATAGAACACTAGTTATAATGTAAACAATCACCTTTAATGGGTAAAAAGTGAAAAATCATGATCATTTTAAGGTGGACATTGGATGCTTTATTATCTAATGTTTAGTACGACTCCCTCTGTCCTATAATATAATTTTCTTTTTGTCGTTTTTACGAAAATTAAGATCATGATTTGTATTTAATGTTATACTTGTACTTGTATTGAAACGTAAATGGTTTTTCAGTCACTTTGTAATTAGAAAAAACGACATTAATTGAAACTTTTGCTAAGATTGTTTCAACCAATAAAATTAACTTAAACGAACAAAAGTAACCAATAGGACTACTATAAAATAAATAAGTAAAGTAGAAAGATTTGAAATATGAATATTTTTTGGAACATCTAAAAAAAGAAACTATATTATATATAGAACACTGGAGTAATTTGTGGAAAGTTCTACACGGAAACTTCTATCCATTTTATAATACTAGTTAAAACGTTTTACCTTTTATATTATTCATGTACTTACTTTGACCGAGATTTTGTGACTAATATATGATATAAACTTTTAGCATGTAGGATGTTATTGAGTTTATCTCAATATATATATTTACAAGATTTGAACTATTTCTAATTTTTACATATAGATGATTAAAAATATTAATATTCAAAGTCGTATATTAGCAAGCATGAAAGTAAAAAAATATTGTAAGTATTAAAAAAAGGAGAAAGTATTTAATAACATCATACGATTTCTGATTTGATAATAAGTACTCAAATTAATATATTGTTAGAAAAGGATGAATATTATAATACTACTATGTGGAGTACTAAAAAAGGAGGAGTATTAATAAATAATAATACTACTATGTGGAATACTTATCTGATTTGTTTCACCTCATGGATGCGTGGATCTTAAAGTGATAATGAAAGATTGAAAGTAAAGCTTTTGTTAGAATATTCTAGCAAATTATGCTAGTAATGTGTGTCTGGTTTTTTATTTTATTTTTTTCAAACATAAATTTTAGCTTTTTTTGGCATATATAGGTGTAAAATTTGTAATATTAGACATTTTTTTGGGCTAAAACTTCGTAGGTTAAGCCTCTATCACTTAACCCTTCTTTTATTTTATTTTTTTTCTTATTCTTTTTTTTAGGTTTTTTAAATAAAACTTGATGAATTATTAATGTTAAGTAAATTTATTTAGGATGGCTTGTGTTGTATCAACATATTCTTTTGTGTTAAATAAATCATTTCACTTTGTTAATTGATTTAATTTCCATTTTGATGTAATACTTGATTGTGTTTGTTTTATTTTATTTTATTTTTTTTATTAGGAAATTAAGTCAGCCCAAGGGCTAACCCCTACAAGGCTACTAGCCTGTAGGAAACACCAACACATTAGTTGGTAAGGCATGCATAGCATGCTAAGGAAACACCCCAGCATAATGATGGGGGTAAGGATCGAACCCCTGACCTCAGGGGTCAAGGGGGAGTGCTCTATCCACTTGAGCTAACTCCTATCCTTTACTTGATTGTGTTTGTGAATTGATTGATAAGATATTTAATTGATGTAATATTCCTTTTTACTTTTTTCAGCATAAATGTACTAAATCTTATAGTCAATGTTTCTTTTTTTGGTGGCTCAAATATAACTTAATTGCCTTCAATATTTAAGTTAATTTTTATTGCTAAATTTGAGTTTGACTTTATTTTCCCCTTTTTTTAGTAGTAGTTGATTTACTAATGGGCATTTAAGTAAATTTATAGGGGACACCACAGCTCCCCCCTTCCCTTATACTCCCCCTGTCCCAAAATATAGTTCCCATTTCCATTTTGGGTGTCCCAAAATATAGTTCCCATTTCCATATTTAGTTCCGCACTTTTCCGTAATTTGTCTGGAAAAACCGTGTCCCATCATTATTTGCTTCTTAAATTTTGTTTTTTTGCTTTGTTTATTCAACCCAAGTGTTACAATTAATGCTCTTTCACCAATTATTCTCCATTCTCTCTCCTAAAATCATCTTTTCCCATACAACATTTATTTAAATAAACAAAAAATCTTTACTATCCCTCTTAGATTATACTTGCATAAATTACCGTGAAAAAAGGGAAATGGGAACTATATTTTGGGACGGAGGGAGTATAATAGATATTTTTTTAAGGTAAAATGAAGGGGACTCACTTGAGGGGGGATAAGGGGAAATCCTCAAATGAGTCCCATGAGGCTTGATCCCTAGACCTCAAGGATATGAGGTGGGGAGCGATGCCACTATTCCACCACCTCAACCTCGTATAATAGAGATACATGTAAGTAAATACTAAATACTCCCTCCTTTTTTTTTAATTGCTACATTGTATAATGCACAAGTGTTTAGGCAATGTCACTTTTAAACTTTTTGATAGGTACTTTTTGACCCAATTAATGTAAAATAATAGGAAAAAGTGAAAAAATAGTATTTTTTGGTGAAAAAAAGAAAAACAAATATAATAATATTACTTTTTTGGTGGGCCAAGTACCCGAAATAAGAAAAATTTAAACAATATAGCAATTAAAAATAAACAATCATTTATGGAAAATGTAGCAATTAAAAAAAATAGAGGGAGTATATTGTGAATATTTTGTTAGTTGTCAATATCTTATGTATCTCTTCTCATTGATTTGCCAAACTTAATATACAACCTACCGTCAAGGTAACAGCTTTGAACGAGATATGGATCATTGCTTTAAATGAGATGTACTACTTGAAAGGAGAAAGTCTTTATAGAGTTTTGGAGAGTACCTAAAATCTTCACATTTTTGTCACGTTTTATATTTGCATAGTTTACATTTTGTTCATTTTAAATAAACACTTTCTCTGGTTTTTATTAATTTACCCACTTTTCTTTTTGGGTTGCCATTTGTAAGTTTACCCACTTTTTTTTCTAGATTTTGGAATGGTCCTACCAATCTTATACACCTTCCGTCCCATAATATAGTGCTTGGTTGTTTTTTGCATGGTCTTCAAGATTTACCTTTGACCTTCGATATCTTCAATTCCGTAATAATAAAAAATATAAAAAGTTGATATTATAAAAGTACAAATTGAGACGAATCTTATAAGATCCCACATGAATATGTTTTTTTGTATATATTAATGAGAATATTTGGTCAAAGAGATTTTAAATTCTGATACCAAAGAAGCAAAATAAGCACTATATTATGACCACAATATTAACTTCAATACAATATCCAATAAATTAATACTTTTTCTTCCCTTCTATGATCCACATACATATTTCTCCAAAACTTTATGCCTAAAAAAGTGGGTAAACCAACAAAAGCTGGAGGGAGTATATGAGAAATGAGCAAAAGTGTGCTTGGGAGCATATAGTTCCACATGCTCTCGGAAGCACTGAATAATTTGCATTGAAAGGAACAAAAAGGGAAGAATTACATTATTGGAGTTTTTCTTTCTCATGTTTGGCTACAAGAAAGTACTTCATTTGTTTTTAATACTCGCAACGTTGAAATATGTACAGGTACCAAGAAGAGGATAGAGATAGAATGATAAAATAAACCATGTGCTAGGAGAGAGAATATATTGCCAAAAATGTAACATTGCAAGTGATAGAGAACTTCCTAGAATAGGAAGTTGCAAGTATAAAAAAACGGAAGTACACTTGTGTAAAAAAACCTCAACTGATCTGGTCAAAATAGGCCTTACTGATCCTAAAATAGACTGGAACAGGTAGAGGCGGAGCTGGTAGAAGTATTTTACTGATCCGGTTGAAAAACGGATCAGTTAAGCATTAATTGATCCGGTTCTCTACCAAACTGTATCAGTTTGTCATGACGCCAACCCACACATTGTATACAAATAAAGCAATTGATCCGGTGGTGTTACCAAACCAAAAACAGTTAGGGCTATTAAAAAAAAAAATAGATCTGCATACATTAGAAAACTTACAACCTTCCAATTCAAATCAACGCAATAAGATTTACAAAATAATCAAAAAATACGAAGACATTAAGCTGAAATATAAACGCAAATTTACATTGAAAAAAGAAAGACATTCCAATTAAAAAACGCAATAAAATTTACATTAACAACAATATTAGAATCAAACAATAATCAATTAACCTCACTTGCAATTACTAAAAAAGCTACATTTATTCTTTGAACAATTAATAAAGGAAAAATTGATTCTAATAATCCAACCTTTGGGCCGTTCGCTCAAAATAATCCAACCTTTTGATTATTATTTAATAATCCGACCTTTTAGTACGATCCGCTCATATTGAGCCTTGACCTGTTGAAACAGGTTGGTGACCATTGAAATACGTTAATTAAACACGTGTCGTGTTCTAATTCGTTCTAATCTAATTAATCAATTTTAATTTTAATTAAAATATTTAAAACAAAACCACACCACATCAACCCCAACCCAACACCCCCCACCCCCTCACCACTTGCCAACACCCCCCACCGGCCACCCCCACCCCCCACCGGCCACCCCCACCACCACCCAACACCCCCCACCGGCCACCCCCACTCCACCCACTGCCAACACCACACACCCCCCACCCTCCACCCCACCCACTGCCAACACCCCCCACCTTACCCACTACCAACACCACCCCCCCCCACCCTCCACCCCCACTGCCAAGATTCCCACCCCCACCCACCCACTGCCAACACCCCCACCCCACCCACCGCCAACACCACCAAACAACACCCCACCCCTCCACAACCACGCCAACAACCCCCATTTCACCCACACCACCACCACACAATCGCAAGACCAACCACCACGAAACTTTTTGCACAATCCGCCCCACCACCCCGATTCAAAATTCCAAGATGGGAGGCGTGGCATCATCAAGAAGAAGAGAGAGAGAGAGAGAGAGAGAGAGAGAGAGACTCGGGGGGGGCGGCGTTGTCTTGCGGGATTCGAAGGGGGATGCGGGGAGGGGGATTCGAATGGGGATGCGGGGGAGGGGGAGGGGGATCTCGGGGGATGCGAAGGAGGAGGGGGGGAGGCGCTGCTGGGGGGAGGAGGGGTGGGGGTGGGGTGGGGGGTGCTCAAAGTGGGGGGTAGGGGGGGGGCGGGGATCTCACAGTGGGGGTCGGGAAGGGTAGTGGAGGGGAGGGGGTGCTACGGTGGGGGTCGGGGAGGGGAGGGGGTGAGGGAGGGCGGGGAGGGGCCGGGGGCGGGGAGTGGGGGTGGGGGTGGGGATTGTGAGCGAGGGAGTGGGGGTGAGCGGGGGTGGGGGGGGGGGTGGGGTGGGGATTCATGACTGGTAAGGGAGGGAGGGAGGGAGATTAAAGGAGAAAATGAAAAAAAAAAAAAATTTACCATTCCAACAGGTTACCGGTCACATGGTGCATTATGAGCGGATTGGGATAAAAGGTTGGATTATTAAATAATAATCAAAAGGTTGGATTATTTTGAGTAAACGGGCCAAAGGTTGGATTATTAGAATCAATTTTTCCATTAATAAATCCATTAATAACAGAAAATTACAAAAGGATTGCACACAATTAAGCTGAAATATAACAAAAAATTACAAAAAAAAATTACACAAATTAAACTGGAAAAAAAAAATACAAAAAAAGTTAGGAATGAGAACATTCAAATAAATTACAATCTTGTCAGCTAAAGAAGGCAGGTGGTTTGGGGATTAGATAGGTCTTGCAGTGGAATAGAGCAGCCATGGCTAAATATGTATGGGGCAATCACTTGCAAGCAAGATTCTTTGTGGATAAAATGGGTCAATTCTGTATATATCAAAGATGAGGACTGGTGGAGGTATCAGGCTCCACAAAATAGCAGTTGGTACTGGAAGCAAGTATGTAAATCAAAGGAAGAAATTAAATTGGTGTATACTCAGCAGGAGATAGCTACTATGACTAAGTTCTCAATCAAGAAAGTGTATGAGAAGCTCACTGGCTTGCAGGAACAAGTATATTGAGATAAGTTCATATGGAACCGTCTTAGTATACTAAAGCACATAATGATTGCTTGGATGGCTTTGAGAGATAGATTATGGACAAAGAACAGATTGAAGCAAGCAGGAGTGGTGCAAGATGATGAATGTCATTTCTGTACTGAGGGGAATGAGTCTCATGAACATTTATTTTTTCAGTGTAGATATTCTAAGGAATGTTAGCCCCTTATTAAGGGGTGGCTTGGATACAACACAACTCAGATTAGTTTCCAGAGGTTGGTGTTGTTTCTTAGAAGAAGCAGAAGAGATCATTTCCAGAAAATGGTTATTGCTGCTGTTTTGTCAGGTCTGTTGTACCAGGTCTTGTGGGCAAGAAATGAGGCTTGCTGGAATGGGATTGTTAAGCAACCAAGAATGATTGCAAGGAAGGTCCAAAAGATGGTGATTGACATAGTGTTTAGTGTACTACCTCAGAGAGTTTCTGATACTGATAGAGTGTGGCTGGATACATTAAGATAGGTTGATGTATAGCTGTTTTTGAAATGTTTTTGAGCTTGAGCATGTATAGCTGGTTGTTCTAGTCTTGCTAGGGGGAAGGGTCCAACCTAGTTGGTTCGTTCTACTCTAGTTATGGCTGTTAGGTTGTAAATGTTTTTTGGTGTATATATATTTTACTTACTTAGCAAATAAAAAATTACAATCTCGAGACTAACTTATGAAATTACATTAAACAATCTCGGACTACAATAAAACCAAAAAATGCGAATTAATAAACTATCTAAATTGCAATTTCAAAATTAAACCCTAGATCCACAAATATCTAAATTAACATCAAACCCTAGGTAAATTAAAAAAAACGACTTGATATTTTGGAAAGAGGAATTGGTGTTTCTAAATTAATTAATAAATAAATAAACCTGAAATCCTAGAGGTTAGAAGAGAACACAGTGAGGACTAGTGGAATCTAGCTACGAGCGTGGAAGAGAGAGGAGTTATGCGACGACGATAATGAAGAGAACATAGCGATGCCGAGCGAATATGATAACATGCAAAGATGATGACGCCGGAGCTTGAGTAGTGGTTGTGGGGTGAAAGAGAAGAAAGAGAGAATAAAGAGGAGGGTTCGTGAGGGAGAGAAACGGAGGTGAAAGAGGGTGAATAATATAATGGTGGTGGCCTGGTGGTTAGTTTAAAGATGATGAGAGGTGATTGTGGTGATGGTGTTGGTTGGTTGGTTTAGGGTTTAGGGTGAGATGTTCAGAGGAGTGAGGAGAGATTAGGGAGGAAGGAGGAAAAGAAGGGGGTGAGAAAGCGTTATAGCGTTTGTTTGTCATGGCAAGTTGGGAGCGTTATATATGCGCGAAATGGGCTGGTAAGTTTTGGGGGAAATGGGATGGTGACCTTGGGTCTAATATAATGGTTAATTAATCAGGTTAGCTGAACCGAATCAGTTGACAAAATCCAACCGCATTTGTTGATATTTTTTCAGAATCAGTTGTCAACCGGATCAGTCAATGTAACCTTTCCTTTGCGCGCAAAAATGCTGATGGAACTGATTCGATTTAGGACCCAACCGGATAAGTTCTTTTGTGTCATTTAACATTTCATCCACTAGCAGTATATGGAATTTTATAAGTAATGAAAGGAAGATAATCATATGATTTTGACAATCTCCTTTCCTTCTAAAGCTGGTGGAATTTAAAAGGAAAGAGATATTAAAAGACTTTCCTCTCCCTCCCTTCCTTCCATTAAACCAAACACGGGAAATAAACTTTCTTACTTACAATTTAGAATTATTGGAAAACTTAGCCTATGCTCACTTGACCTAATTTTTACTGAATGCAAGTTATTTTTGCTAACTAAACTGCTTTTTACGAAATAAAATGTACTTAATTGATTGAAACTGTAAAGCATCACCTTCTAAGCATCTTTATCATGTATGTTAATGTATGATTAGCTGCGGAAGACGCAGTTTAGTTAGTGCAATACTGCCACATTTTCCGTTAGGAAAATATATACAAGGCAAGATACTAACATATAACAAGTATAATATACATTAATATCTTGTCCACATGGGTTCGGCATTATAATTAAGCATGATTAGCGTCTTAGAGTCTAACATCTGATTATAATACATTGCCATATGAGTTTATTTGATATACAATAGTAAATTTCTCCTCATTGTTAAGTCATCCCTATCGGTACATAAAACAAAATGACAAAACAACATGAGTCGAGGATCAAAAATATACCTCTGTAATATTATAAACTCAATTTAACTCATTTATTTCTAAACAAGGAGGAGAAAATAACATAAAAACCTTTCAATACAAATTTTATCGTATACTCAAGTGTAACATGAGCATGGTACTCCAAAGGCTATTAATCATTAACTTGATTATGTATTTTTTATTTCTTTATTAAGAGTCGTTAATGCCTGATTCTCTCTTGGTGTTGCTTCGCAAAAGAGTAGAGGCTGTTGAGTTTTTGGAGTTGAAAATATTTTATTTATTAAATTGTAAACATGTCTATATTATTTCCCATTTAGGGTTGTTTTATTTTCAAAGGAAACACTGCTGAATTTTCCAGAGAAATATATTAGGATAGAGTTAAGAATCAAAGAGTTGTTGTAATAGTTAATCAAATTGAATAGAGTTGGAATTTAAGTTCCACACTCTCTGATGTAGTTCGATGAGTGTGATGGTAATAGTTCGGGTTACACTAGAGGAAAAAAGCCCAAGGGTTGCGGTAAAAAAGGGCCCAAGGGCTGTGTTTTTTGACCGCAGCCATTGGACTAGCAACCCTTGGCATTTAGGAAGGTCTTCGGTTTTTAATCGCAGCCCTTAGCGCGTTACGGGTTGCGGTCAGGGTAAAACCCGCAATCCTTAACCCACCCAAGGCTGCGGTTTTTGCCCTACCCGCATCCCTTGTGACCCAAAAAAAAATAAAAATTAATTTTTTTTTTGCATTTTTTTGTCCTAAATGTTCCCAAACAATTATATATATATAAAAGTATCATTTTTCATTGCAAATTATGTTTTTTACACAAATATAGATTACATTACATGTGAGGAGAACATACTACAAAAATAGATTAACCCCTATTTTCATCCTTACTCCCTTCTTCAACAGACTCCAATTTTCCCAGTTGTCAAAAAAAAAAAACTCCAATTTTACACATATATAGACACTCCTACATGTTCCCGGACTCCTTTCAATGCATGAAGAAACACCAAGTCCATCAATTCTTGGATCAGTCATGTGATACGCATCACATTTGGTTGCACCTCCCAATCAAGTACTCAGCAACGCTTTTCCATCCAGGAAAAAACAACATGATGAGCAAATAGGCAATCTTTTCGAGTGCATAAAACCCCATAGAAGCCGAAATTTAGGACTGCTATCTGCCAGCAGTTCACCAGTCCTCCTTTGTCTTGACTGATTAAAGATGCGCACAAGCTGAACCACTTTATTTTTAATCTTCGTTAAAGATGTGGAACTGCAAAACTCCATGTAAGATTATGGAACTATAGAACTAGGAGACTGTACGTACACCTTACACAAAAAAAATTAAAGCAGCCAGAAACTTTTGGAAGGTCAAAACTAGTTGAGATTGTTAATGCTATACAATTTCAGTATCATATTAGGAGTTACTCTATTTCCATTATTTAATTATATCATATTTATTAATTAGGATAAGGAGAAATGAAGAATTATTCTTTTTATAAAAATTGTTATTCTTGAAAGGGTATACCCCATGCAACGCACAAGAGGCAAATTCGAAATGGGAATTCATAAGTAACATAACTTGGAACAGGATCATGCCAGTTGCGAAGTCAAAGTTTCAGAGGAAAGAAATATAGCTTTAAGCAAGTAGAAGAAGAGGGGGCCAGTAAGTGTCATACCTGATCGGAATTCAAAAATGCTTTCTTCCGAGTAGCAAAATCCTCCACGAGCTGTATAATAAAACCTGTTTTGCAAACAATAGAAGGCATGAACATGGATATCGCCACAAGCTTCAGGTATACAATCCCAGAACAACCAATAATGCACATAAAGTCATAAACAATGATAGAGGATGGTATCGCAAGAAGAGCTCATTTATTGAATCATACCCACTATGTACCAAATGCATATGTATTTTTGCAAGTGCATAAGCTGCAATAGGAAGGACATATTCCACTTCTTCATCACTAGCCTGTAATTTACATTGAAAGAAATTGAGGAACTTAATTTTAAAAAAAAACAGGATAAAAATTACAATATAAAAAAGAGCCATCAACAATTACAGACAGAAAAGCTAACTTTCTTCACGTCTTCAGTCTGATCAAAGATAAATTGATACACGAAAGGCAAGGATAGATAACAAAGACAAGAATAGAAGAACCAAGTATCACATAAACTGTTGTACAGTGCTACTATGTCAGTGAAGATAAATTGATACACGAAAGGCAAGGATAGATAACAAAGATAAGAATAGAAGAACCAAATATCACATAAACTGCCGTACAGTGCTAACTACGTCATTGTTTCAAAGCAAGAACTTCAAAGCAAGAGTTTCAAATCATTGGTAGATAGAATCGGAAATTACAGTTTTAATTCTAGGCTCCTAGTCACTTCCATTGAGTAACTAGAGGTTTAGTAATATGCATTAGAACAGAAATTAGGAATAACTAAACAGAGATAAGCTGGATTATATCGCTAACTTGATGACACATCACTCAGTTACATCATGTGTTGATAAACCAAACTAGTCATCCATCAGATACAATATAGACAATGGAGTTGGCGAGTGGCAATGGCCAGAGAGTTAAAAGAAATGTAAAAATATGTTGATAAAGAGTGTGATAATGATGCTAAATCCTAGACCAAACACATACAATGCGAACAATAATGTCTAATACTCCCTCCGTTTCTTTTTAATCTACACACTTTTCTTTTTGGTCTGTTTCTTTTTAATCTACACACGGTTGCTTTTTCTATTTTAGGTAACATGTCACAACTACTTTCTCCTCTTTTTCCACCAATGTCATCCACTTTTTAATATTTTAACCCACTTTTTACTTTCTCTCTCTCACTTTTCAGTTTCTCTCTCCACCTTTTCAGTTTCTCTATCATACTTTTGTACTTCATTCTTGGTTCTCCCCCAAAGTGAAGTGAGTAAATTAAAATGAAACGGAGGGAGTAGAAAACATGATAAAACTTGCTCAAATGTTCAATACTAAAAATTGAAGGGTGAGATCCGTCCTGGACTTTAAACAAAATACAAAAGTGAGTAGGAAAGTGTATGAAGCTGTGAGCGCACTAGAAACCCTTGATATTAGATAAAAGTAAAACACTTTTCCATCTAGAAAAAACAATATGATGGGGAAATAGGCCATCTTTTAGAGTGCATAAAACCCTATAAAAACCAAAATTTAGGACTGCTATCAGCCACCAGTCCTTGATATTTATCTTGACTGATTAAAAATGCGCACAAGCCGAACCACTTTATTTTTAATCTTCGTTAAAGATGTGGTAAACATGTTCAAACAGTTCCATATAAGCTATAGCTAAAGCATAAATCAAACTAGTAGTATTATGGGAAACATAAATATACACATGACCATCCCTCTATATTTGTACTCTTCAAAATCTGAACAGGCCTGTCAAATACAAACGTTTTTATCATAACATCCAGAGGTAGAAAAGATGACGCATGAAGAGCTCATATATCTAATATAGATCATCACTTACGTATCGACAGGGCACAACAGCAGGCAATCATCCCCTTTTGAATTTGTAAATACTCTCCTTATCATGCACTCCAGTGGAAGGTTATTGGTTGGGTCAACCTATACACATAAACAATCAGTTTCACATCAAACAAAGACATATAATGTTATTATCACTATATATGAAGCTCATTGCCTATAATCACGGAGCACCCCTAATCAAACAATGCCTAGCAATCCTCACAACTACTCACAGCTCAAGCTACTAACCAAAAAAAATCTAAGAAATCTCCCCATAACATAAAAACCCATTTGCACTCACAAGCTCAATCCTACTCTGATAATCAAACCAATATTACATGACACTATCGAAACGATAAGCGAAATTCAACACACACACAAGCCAATATCACAATTCACAAAAACCACTAAAAAGCAACTTTTAAACAAGAAAAACAATAACAAGAGAGTTAGAAAATCACTCAACAATAGTAGCAATTCTCCTAGGTGCAACCATCAAAACATGACTTTGGCTTTTTTTTTGTTTGATCTCTGCAAAACTGGAAATTGGGTGATTTTGGTCACTGTTTGCTTTTACTTGGGAGTTTTTGGTTTCTTTGGAGGAAGAGAAAGGATGTTTCAAGGGTTGTTCAACAGTTGCAACATGACATGTAGATGAGAATTGGGAGGGAAGAAATATCAACTTGTATTACTCCATCATAAACCTCACAATAATGAACTCAAACCAACAACATCAAACACATGAAATTCCACCAATAATTCATTTCACTCAAGCATCCAACATAAAGTGTCAGCTAAACCAAATTAAACCCTAAAACCACCGAAACATTGGCGAATTGACTCAAATTACAACAAGGAAGAGAGAGAGAAACCTCGGGAGTGGAGAAAGAGCTTGATGAACCAGGCATGGAGTTTAGTGCCATCGGAAGACTTGGTGAGACACCAGCAGCGACTTCATAGACTTCGGCGAGAGATTAAAGGGGAGAGAGGGGGTTTGGGGGCTTCTGGGTTTTTGCTTTTGCAATTGATGAAGGCGAGCCGAGATTAGGAAGGCTCCGGCGAGCCGAGGTTAGGGAGGCTCGAAGAGAGAGGGGGAGACGAGGGTGTGAGCGTGAGAGGAAGAGAGGAGAGAGAGATATACGGTGAGAAACTGAGGGGTTTCGTGGGTGAATGAGAATACGCGGGTTATTAATTAGGGCTGAAGAAAAGGGTTGCGGTTAGCCCCAAAACCACATCTTTTAGTGACAAAGGGCTGCGGTTTTTGGGCTAACCGCATCCCTTCACTACTAAGGGCTGCTTTTTGAAAAAAACCGCAGCCCTTGCTTTTTTTTTTCCACTAGTGGAACTAGCTCGAATAAAGACCCTTCCGTTGTGCTTCATCTTCTGTAAGCTGAATGTGATAATTTAGGCGGTTACAAGTGGTATCAAAGCATAGTTATTTTTGCATATGTTGTTATCTCCATATCATGGCGTAAGGGTTGAAAATTAATTAGGTTAAAAGGATTGACTAAAAAGTTAGGTATAAATGAATCAAGTCGTTTGAGTGTTTGTGCTTTTATGTGTGTTATAGGAATCCATTTATTTAAAGGTGTAATGCCTCGTTTCTATATCAATTAATATGTATATATTAGATTGTAAGGCCTTGCATTATGTACTATATTATTTACTTAGAGTGTGTATTTCAAAAAGCTTATATGATACGATTCATCAAAAGAATTTCAAACGAGATCTCTACGAATGATAATTGGAATCCAATGCCAACAAGTTTGCTCTTTTTGTCTTCTTTGCTCCTCGATTTCGTGAGTCGAGTTCTAGAAAAGATACAATAGATGATGTCGGATGGAGGCTGGACACCAACTATCTTGTTAGCTTGACTTTTTTTTTTCAAAATGAATTTGGCATATGATGTGAAATTTCTCTTGATCATTGGTGGAATTGAATTTTGCTTGTTAGTTGTTTTACTTGTTGATTTTTTGAATAACTGTTCTCAAGTTTCGAGGGCGAAACTTGAGATAAGGATGGTAGTCTGTAATAGGCTTATTTTTAAAAGCGTTTTTTAAATGCTATATAATTATTAACTTAATAATGTATTTTCTATTTCTTTATTTAAGAGTCATTAATGCTTCTGATTCTCTCTTGGCGTTGTGCGGCGAAAGCATAAATGTTGTTGAGTTTTTGGTGTAGGAAATATTTTATTTTTATAAAAATTGTAAATAGGTTTAAATTATTTTCCGTTTTAGGTTTTTTGAAGGGAACCTCTGTAGGATTTTATAGAGAAATCTATTGGGATAAAGTTTGAGAATTAGGGCGTTGATGTAATAGTTAATTAAATTGAATAGAGTTGGGATTTGAGTTGCTTACTCGCTCTCCGATTAGGTGAGTGTGATGGTGATAGTCCGGGTTAGATCGAACAGAGTCCGTTCCACTGTGCTTAGTCTTGTGTAAGCTGGTCGGGAGAACACGTACTTTTACAATTTGACTTATAGGTTCATTGTCCATTTTGATGTTTGCTCGAGGTAGTTAGCAAATTATTTACCAGTTTTGCAAAAATCTTAATGTTAGATTATGGAAAACTCCTTGACCTGGAGTGTTGTGTATTGATCAATATATATAGGTTTACAAAACTGAGTCCTAACAAAGTTAGGAAACTATACAAAATATATCTTAATGAGAAAAATATTATCCTAATGTAATATTATTCTCTATCACTTAAGTTTGAGAAGGCTAAATTGAGATTCTATTGAAGAGAATAAGTTGGGAGACCCGATGGAAATTATTATATGTTGCATTAGTAATAAGTTAGGCAGATTAATAGTAAGAATTAAATTAAAAGGCTAAAATCTTACAGAACAGTCACTTTGGTTTTATTGGAGTTGATCGTGTTTATCGGTTTTCGCCCGGTTATGTTACATAAGCTTAATTTAATAATGTTTGGCAAATAGATTTGTTAATGATAATTAGGAATGTCATTAGGGATGTATTATAGCTAATAAAGTGTTTAATAATCTTAATCAAGGTTTCATTAATGTTAAAAGCGTAAAGGACTAGACTACGTCCTGATTTAGACCAGCTGAAGGATATCACTCCAGAGCATGTCTCTAGGCGTCGAAACCTCACATATCTGTAGACGAGTCACTTGTGTGCTTCACCTAGTAGTTGTGTAAGTCAAATTTATTAATATTAATGAAGAATCGGTCGAGCCCATAGTAATTAGGAACAATCGGTTTACAATGAAAGCTATTAATAATTGTAATGAAAGATATTTGAAAGTGATTAAATTGTTAATCATGTATAGTGAAAGAGAGATGGCAAAGGTTAGAAGGAGTCTTTGAGGATCGCTTCCGGTGAGCCCCTTATAGGTTATGAACATATGACACAAGTCTTAGGATATATCTGCTAGTGGGTGACCCCATAAACCTTAAGGTTTAGTCTCTGGTGAGTATCTTAAAGCCCATGGTGGGGTATTTTGTGGTCGCTTTGGAGTAGTGTTACCTCTGGTAGGTTGCTTCGAGGGATGAATACACTAAAGTCTACAATAGGCCTGATTATTTGTTGGGAAGACGTTCCTCAAAAACAATGTGTCTGCAATCTGGTGTTACTATCTTCGCGTCCTTCCTTTACCTATTGCCAAATAATTGTTAAAAAAACAGATTGTATATGAACTTCTATAAATGAATTGATAAAAAAGGAATACATATTGTTCTATAAGGGACCGTGAAATAATCAAGAGCACTGGATAACAAGTTTAAATTATGTATTATTGTTGTAATTATAATTGGGTCTTTTCAAGTTAAGGAATACCAAAGCATGTTTTAATCAAGGGAAAATTCACAAGAGGGGGCCCAACTATTATCCATTTTCTTTTATAAGTCCCAACTATGGATTATTCCATGCAGGTCCCAAGTTTGCCATCTTGTGATTTTTATAGGTCTTGAATTACTTATAATCGGTTTAGAAGGTAAGATTTTTAAACGTTGGTCCCAGTTTATAAGTCTCTGTCACTTACTGTGTTATTTCACTAGGAACACTATAAGAGAGGGGTGGATTGTATGTGTAGAAATAAATGTAACTTTTTTGCGGAATTATAAAACTTAAACAAAGAAACAAGCAAAAGGAACACAAGGGATTTTTACGAGGAAAAACTTCTTGGACCCAACAAGAAGAAACAACCTCGATCACTAGGGATTTTAAACTCAACACTTTCACTAATTACGCCAAACAACTCTGTTACAACCTAATTCTACTCACGGGCCACACCTTGAGTTCCTAAACTCAAGTTCCTGAACAATTGTTCCCTCAACAGTTGTTCCTCTCAACTTCACTTGAAGTTTTCTCACTTTAACTCGCTTCACTCAAAGCTTTCTCTTTTACAGGACTTCACTCAAAATCCCCTTACCCCATAACCAAAATACAATGATCAATAAACTTAGTGGAATTAGAGTAAGAAGGCAAAGAACATAAAGCTTTTATGAGAGAACGAAGGCACTGACACTTTACTTAGTTAAACTCATTCAATCACTTGGTTAGACATATTTTGATTGACTACTAAAAGTCAGACACATTTTAGTGTGACTACTTCAGACACAAATTGGAACTTACTAAAACATAAATATTTATAGCAGTGATTAACTAGAACGTGGGATTAAATCATGTGTTAGTGGTAAAAATATTTTCCCATGATGTTCCTCAACTAGAGAAACAAATTCCTTTTGTCACCCATGATTTCCACGATCTAAGAAAAAAGTGTGCTATGGAATTACTACTGCTTCCTTAATTTTAACAACCACTTATGTAGTAAATAAAAATCTGATTTAATTAAAAAGTATTTTAATTAATAAAACCAAATTTAAATCCTTTTATCAAAATATTATCTATAAAAATATTATATGTAAAACCGAAAAGGATTTTTATTATCAAATAAAAATAAAATCTTTTCCTTAAAAATATTTTCCTTAAAATTAGATTTTTACTATATAAAAACGGTTTCCTATAATTTAGGCATTAATCACTCAAGCGACATAATCTAACCTTTGTGCTTATTCAATATATGTCTAGTTGCTTTTAAATAGTTAGTTCCTTTTACTTAACATGACAGTGCCAGTTTGTCTGTTTCTTTCAAAGGAACATACACTCATTCTCTTTTTAAATTGCCAGTGTTCCTTACCAATTCTTACTCGTTCATTTACATTGGAACTAGAAACAAAAAGCCTTGCTTAGGTTCTCTTGCTCCAATGCTTCTCTAGTATTAGTTTCTTGTGCATCTTCACTTAGTCTTCAAAATCCAAACTTGATTTCTTCCTTAGACTTAGTATTCTCTTTGCTCCTTTCATTGATACCTTGCAAAAATCCATTCACTTAACAACTTGTTAGTTCATTACTTAGTTTGTATCTTTGTTCCTTTGTCATCATCAAAACTAGGGTTCAAAAATTTCCCCCTTTTTGATAATGACAACAAAGTTACAAACTTATTAAGGAAAATAAAACAACAAATAACATAAGAGAATGAAAGAAAAAAAAATAATACTTTAACTGATCATGGATTTTTTTTTTTAACTTGTTCAGTTTTTCAACTTAGTTTGTTCTTGGTATCTTTTCCCTCTTTGTCATCCTCAAAAAGATCAAACTCTTGGTGATTTTGGGAAGACTGATATATACAAGACCTTTAAACCATTAACAAGCACCAAAAATGGTTAAGTTAGGAATTGCAAAGGATAAACTTGCTCAAACATCAATCACAGAATACGAGTCACTCCAAGTAAGAACTTATGTAATCAAATAAAAAAACGAAGACAAATTAGCAAAAGTCATTATATTTATAGCACTTATTTCACAAAAGTAGGAGTTCCTGTTCCTTTAAGAGAAACAGGAACTTACACATTAGGAAGGGAAGGGGAGTTGTGTTCCTCTACTACTTCTTCTTCTACCACTTCTTCCAACTTCTTCATCGCCTCCTCGTGATGACCACCTAGTTGCTTCTTCATGTAGTTCATTGCTTGAACCATCATCTTCATGTTCTTCTGTTGCTCTATCACCGTATCACTAAGAACCTTAATAATCCCCATCATCTTATCATTTTTGTCATTTAAGGTCTAGTTAAGGTGATTGTAGAATTTGATCATGTGCTGAGCAGGAAGACATACTTCATTTACCCACCCATAGTCATCCGAAGGAACTTGTTCCTTTCCCTTTGAACCAGAGTTAGTTGGGGGTTTAGGAGGAGGATCTGGGATGTTTTCTTTGGATGGCCCTGATGTTCCTGTGAGAGGAACAGAAGGAGAAGAGGTGGTGTATTGTGGATGGAGATAAGGAGGTGTAGGTAGTAATGTAGCAGAGGTGGAGGCCAAAGGGTTTGTCTCGTTTATAGTAACCTTTATCTGTTCATAACTAGAAGGAACGGAGAAGGAAGAAGGAGAGATGGAAGGGATAGTGGTGAGAGTAATCGACATTTTTGGTGAAGAAGGAGGAGTAGGTTCCTTAGGTGAGAGTTTATGTGGTTCCTCTTCATCAGATAGGACTAATGATGAGTCCTCATTAGAAGGAACAGAGACGGTTTTTGCAACTCTCAACCTTGAACTCTTCCTAAGGGAAGGTGTTTTCTTAGGAAGAGGTTTGGTAGGCTTTTTTTGCTATTGATTTGCGTTACTTAGCAGGCTGTTCCTTTGGTTTAGCAAGTTTAGGAACAAGGTCCTCCAAAATAACCTCAACTAGTTCCTCCTCCACTGCCATAGGCAGTTTTCTCCTTTGAGAGGAACTAGAAGCTATCACCCCTTGAGTCAAAAATCCTTATTGGACAGAGAGGTCCAAGCCATATAACGTCTTCTCATTTAGTATATTACCTTTCTTAAATCCCAAGGTAGATATCAGTGGTTTTAACTTTGAAATGAGAGGATTGAGTGATATTTATTTAAACACTCTCTTCTAAAACCCTAAACCCTTGGCAGGTGTAGGATAAGGTGTTTTTCTATCATGCGCCGCTCAGTGAATGAGCCGGAAGAAGAAGTCAGCCGGGCTAGCGAGCAGCTCGTCGACTCCGGTAGACTCTAGTGAACCTCAACAAATATCAAAAAGTTCGTCTTTAGAGACTAAGGAAGCAGAAATCGATGAAACAGAAACTGAAAATGGAGGTGATACTGAAGTGATCCCTGCAGCTGTGCTAGAGGTTCCGGTGATTAGGGAAAGTTATCAGGAGAATGCTCAGTTGAAATGGAAGTCTATCACAGCTTAAAGTCGAATTTCGGATAAAGGTATAGGACTCAAATTTGTTTCCCCTGTTTTTGTTAATGGAAGTTTTAACTGCTAAACTGGATAAGATTGAGGTGGAAAGATCCAGTGAAAGTTGGATGAATGCTTTGGTAGTTTATGTGGTAGTCAAAACGCTACTCTTACTGCTCTTTCTCAGTTTGTCAACAAGTGGCAATAAAAGAGGAACCTAAGATCTTTATATGATGAAGGTTTATTTATCATTAGACTTAGTTCCAGGGAAGAATGAGACAATGTTTTGTATTCATGACCCAATTTATTTTATAACAAGCCAATGATTGTCAAGCATTGGAGTGCAAACTTTGATTTTCAGCAAGAAGTACTAAAAGTGATACCCACTTGGGTGAGATTTCCTAATCTCCCCCTTAACTGTTGGAGTGAAGATTCACTTAGCAGAATTGGGAGTGTCTTGGGGGTTCCTTGATTTGCTGATGGATGTACTAGCAAAGCTTTAAGGGTTTCTTATGCTAGGGTATTAATTGAAATGGATGTCACTCATGACATTGTAGCAGTAGAGGAACTAAATAGGGCTATCTTTTAGCAGATGGTTGAGTATGATTGGCTTCCACCATTTTGTAGAAAGTGTAACAAAATAGGCCATGTTTGTAAGACTAAGCCTGCTAATCCTGGTCCTGTTAAAGTTACACAAAAATGGGTGGTTAAGAAGGGTGCTGAGGTTAAAGAGACTACCAAGCAGATTGATTCAGTATATACTATTACTATTGATGATAATGCTGATAATGACAAGGCAATGGAGGAGGGTCTTGAAAAGAATGTCATGGATAATATTGAGATTATCACTCCTATTTCCACACCAATTGCAAATCAAGAGAAAGAATTTGATGAAGGGGTGTGGAAGCTTGTCACAAGGAAGAACAAAGATAAAGGGAAGAGCATTGCTACTTAGAGTGGTGTAATTAATCTCCAATTTAACTCAGGATTACCCGGGGGTGCTAGGGGACCTAACCCCTATATGTCATGATGATTGTTACAACATGGAATGTTGGGGGGGTGAATGACCCCATTAAATTGAAGGAAGTTAAACATTTTCTTCAGTGTCAAAAGATTTCTTTGTGTGCTTTATTTGAGACTAGGATTAGAAATCACAATTGCTTGAAAATTCAGAAGAAGTTTGGCAATAGGTGGAGCTGGATTTGCAATTATGATTACTCTCATAGGGGTCGAATTTCAGTTGGTTGGGTTACTAATGATGTTAAGTTAGTTGTCTTGTCCATTTCTGAACAAGTAATCTTCTTGGAGGTGCAGAATAGTGCTGGTTCTAGAATATTTTATATGGCAGCTATCTATGGTTTGCATACTATTGCTGATAGAAAGGTTTTATGGGATGAGCTACGCCATTTTGTCTCCTCCTCTCATGGTCCTTGCATCCTGATTGGTGATTATAATGTTGTGTGTAGTGCCAATGATAGAATAAATGGTAATGATGTTACTGAGGCTGAGACCATTGATTTTTGTAACTTTATTATGGATGCTCATGTGATTGCAGTTCCCTCATCCGGGATGTATTACTCTTAGACTAACAAGAGTATTAGAGATGGTAGAATTTTCCAGCAGAATTGACAAAGCTTTTGTCAATCGTGAGTGGATAAATACCTATTTTGAGGTTGTTATAAAGTACCTAGTGGCTGGCATTTCAGATCATTCCCCTCTGGGGTTTGATGTGGCTACAGGGCATGATGGTGGGAGTAGACCCTTCAAGTTTTTGAACTTCTTAGAAGATCAACATGGATACATTGAAATTGTGCAACAAGCTTGGGAGTCAGCTTACAACAATCACAAATTGAAGAATGTGTGGGGTAAATTGCAGGCTGTTAAACAAGCTTTAAAAGGTTTCCATACCAACAATTTCTCAAAGGCCCACTGCAAGTGGAGGATTTTAGAAGGAAGTTGGCTGCTATCCAAGCTCTACCATAGCTGAATGATAGTATCTCTCTTGAAGAGGAGGAGAAATTGTTAACTGAGCAGTTGAGGAAGTGGTCTAGGATTGATGATAACATTATTCATCAAAAAGTAGAATTAATTGGTTGTCTCTTGGTGATTCAAACACTAAATTCTTTTTCACTGCAGTCAAGATCAGGAAAGCAAGAAACAAAATTGCCACCGTTCACAATGATCAGGGGCATATGTTGGCTGATACGAAGGACATTCAAGAGGAGATTTGTGGTTTTTACAAAAAGCTACTGGGAACTAGCTCTAATAGGCTAGCGGCTATTGGCTTGAGTATTATTAGAGCTGGTCCTAGGCTAAGTTCAGCAACTTGTTCACTACTAGTACATCAAGTCACCACTGAAGAGATTGACTATGCTTTGGCTTCCATTGATGACTCAAAGACTCCAAATAGATGGGTTCAACTCAGTCTTGTTCAAAAAGAGCTGGCACGTAATCAGGCATGATGTTTATGAGGGTGTGCTGGATTTCATCCACAGCTCATTCCTGCATAATCCTATTAATTGCACTACAATAACTATGATACCTAAGATGGAAGATGCTAAGTATGCTAAAGACTACATGCCAATTGCATGTTGTTCTGTATTATACAAAATAATCTCTAAAATTTTGAGAAAAATGCTGCAGCAAGTGATTACTGAAATTGTAAATAATGCTCAAACAGGTTTTATTCTAGAAATAAATATTGGTGACAATATTCTTTTAGCAGCTGAGCCCATTAGAGGCTATAATAGGAGCCATATGTCTCCTAGATGTGTTATAAAAGTTGATATTATGAAAGCCTATGACTCTGTAGAGTGGGTTTTTCTTAAAAGTATGCTGAAAGAATTGGGCTTCCCTAGGAAGTTTATTAGCTGGATAATGGGCTGTGTTCAGTTTGTTTCTTATTATATCCTGATTAATGGCCTTCCATCTGTTCCTTTCATGGCCAAGAAAGGTCTAAGACAAGGAGCCCTTTGTCTCCTTTCTTATTTGCATTGAGCATGCAGTATCTGAGCAGGTGTATGGCTGATATGAGTACAGATCCGGATTTCAATTATCATCCTAAATGTGAGAGAATTAAGCTTACACATCTCATGTTTGCTGATGACTTACCTGTTTGTAAGAGCAGATCTTAGCTCAATTTCTAAGATAATGGGTGCCTTTAATAAGTTCTCTAAATCATCTAGATTGGAAGCCAGTATAGAGAAGAGTTGTGTGTACTTTTCTGGAATCAGGCATGAGGAGGCTCTTCAATTAGCAGATCATGTTCAAATGAATGTTGGCACATTACCTTTCAAATACCTTGGAGTGCCACTTGCTGCAATAAAATTTAGCTTCTCACAATGCAAGCCTCTTATTGACATAATTACAGCAAGAGCTCAAGGTTGGATTGCATATTTCCTTTCATATGCTGGTAGGCTACAATTGGTGAAAACTATCTTAGGAAGCATACAGAATTACTGGGCTCAGATTTTCTCTTTGCCTAAGAAATTAATCAAGGCAGTTGAAAACATCTGTAGAAAATTTATGTAAACTGGAACAACTGACAACAGCTCAAAAGTCCCAGTAGCTTGGTCCTTATTGCAACTTCCAAAATCTGCAGGAGGGTTAAACATCACATATATGGTACTTTGGAACAAGGCTGTTGTCTTGAAGCTGTTATGGGCCATTGCTTTTAAACAAGATAAGCTCTGGGTTAGATGGGTAAATGCTTATTACATCAAGAGAAACTCTATTGATACCTTTACTATTAGTAGTAACTGTTCTTGGCTTTTGATGAAAATCTTTGATACTAGAGATTTACTGGTAAGAATAGGAGGTTGGAATAACATTAACTCTCAGGGTAGGTTCAACATCAAAAAGACCTATCTTCTCCTACAGAGTGTATATGAAAGAGTAACTTGGAGGAGGCTGTTGTGTAACAACAGAGCTACTCCTAAAAGTAAGTTCATTTTGTGGCTGACATTGCTTAATAGACTTGCTACTATGGACAGAATTAGTAAATGGAACAGGGATTGTGATCCTGTTTGTAAGATGTGCAATGAACATGATGAGTCTGTTCAACATCTGTTCTTCTCTTGTTCTTACAGTAGCGAAGTGTGGAACAAGGTCCTGCATTACATTGATTCTCAGCCTCAAAGGAGCCCTGAGCTTGAGCTGGAGCTGGCTATAAAAAGAGCAAGGTGTAAGAAGAAAAAAGCTAAGATATATGTTATGATGTACACTGAAAGTGTATATGCCATCTGGTTACAGAGAAATGCCAGGATTTTTAGGAACTTTCTTGTTAGTCCTAATCAACTTGTCAAATATATTATGTTTAGAGTTTCTTGCAACTGTAAGGAGAATGAAAGAACTAGCCTAATTATGTATTAGCCTAGCTGGTAGTCGCTTGATTGTTTGCTGGTACTAGGAGTAGCTTGTTACTCTAGTACTTTACTTTGTAACCTATTTTTTTGGTTCTCAATAACAACTTTGAATTGCCAAACAAAAAACTTTGAAATGAGAGAGAAGAGTGGTGATGAGGGCTCCATAACCAACAACACAATGATTTTCTATGCAATATGTAAGGTGTTGGATAAAGAGAGAAGGGAAGTTGATTTGAATGTGGTGGTCTACGCAAAACATGTAGCACATGTCAAGGAGACGAACCTCATTCCTCTTTTCTGTGCGAGGATTAAGTGCTCTCCAAACAAGATTAAAAAAAAATTTGTGAACTGGGGTAAGGAGATTGTGGTTGATTTTAGTTTGGCCAGCAGTTCCCCTAAAGGTTTGAACAATATCATCTTGGGAAAAATTAGGAAAGGTGATAGTTCCTTTCCTTTTAAAATATAAATCAGTTCCTTTGTAAGAAACTTCTCAAATTTTGCCTAAGGTCTCTTGGGAGAATTTAATTTTCTTCCCCCTTACTTCAGTAGTGCATACTCCATCAGTGTTGATGAAATTTGCATAAAATTCATCCATGGCTAAAGGAACTAAGGCATTATTAAATGCGGTTTCAAAAAGGTATTCCATACCTTGTTCCTTTAAGATTTCTATTAGTTGAGTGAATTAAACCTTCTTAGCCCATTCTAAATCCACACAAAAACCAAGAACATACCTAGAATCGCTTCTTTCCACTCGTTTCTTTGAGGAAGAAGTAGCAGTTCCTTTGGGAGGAACATGCGTTTCTTCTTCTTCCTCCTCAACTGATTCGGTGATTTCTTCTTCCAATCAGTTTCCTTCTTCTAATACTTCTCCTTGGTGACTCCAATTTTTGCTCTTCTACCTCCATATGTGTTTCTTAAGGATTTTCGATTTCTAGGGTTTTAGATGCAGAAGAAGGGTTTTCCATTTGAGAGGTTTTGGGAGATTTTGCTTTTGAAAAAGGTGAATTGATAGAGGTAGATGAAGTGATTAAAGGAACGCAGTTTCGGAGGGGAGAAAAGAAAAAGAAAAAAGATGCATGTAACAGTCAGTATACGAAGGGTCACACACGGAAAATTAAAAAGATAAAAATAAAATAAAAGAAAAGATAAGATAAAAATTGAATCAAGATTTGATAAATCTGATTCCTATATTTTTGGGATTTTTTTTTTATTTTTATGGAATTTTTAATTTATGAAAAGAAATAGAAAGTTAAGGAACTTGTGCTATATGAACAACTTATACTAATCATCAACATTCATAAAATCATGCATGTTTCTATCACTTAGGAACAATAAAGGGAGTATTATGTAACATTTGTGAGTGACTTTATTCCTTTGAATCCAAGTTAATGTTTTGAACATTTTAATTTGCAATGGTCTTAGGCATTTAATCACAGTCACTTAATATCACATAGAGTAAGACAAATCGATTCAGACATGGGGGATTGGAACATGAACAATTACTTAAGTTTTATTAAATCTAACTCAAGCCTTAATTTTTCATATCTATCTCTTTGTAGAGGCTTGGGTAGTATATCAGCAATCTGATTTTCAGTTTGACAAAACTCAAGTTTAATCAAACCTTTTTCCACATTTTCTTTTAGAAAGTGAAGTCTGATATGTATATATGTTTAACTCTTGAATGATGCACTGGATCTTTAGAAATACTAATGGCACTAGTATTATCACAATAAATAGGAACACAATTAAAGTTTATTCCATAGTCACAAAGTTGTTGTTTTATCCAAAGCATTTGAGAGCAACATGCAGCTAGCAGCAGCTACATAATTTGCTTCAGCAGTGGATAAAGCAACTGAGTTTTGTTTCTTGATGCTCCAAGAAACTAAACTATGACTAAGAAATTGAACCATACATGAGGTGCTTTTCCTATTTACAAGATCTCCAACATAGTCAGCATCAGCATATCCTCTAAACTCAAATGTGTCACTTCTTGGATAGAAAAGTCCAAGATCATATGTTCCTTTGAGATATCTAAGAATTCTCTTCACATCAGTTAAGTGAGACTCCTTGGGATTTGCTTAAAATCTAGCACACAAACCAAGACTAAAAGTTATGTCTGGATGACTAGCAGTTAGATACAAAAGGGAACCAATCATGCCTCAATATTTTGTTTGATCAATACTTGTTCATTTGGAATCTTCATCTAATCTAGTTGAAGTTCCCATAGGAGTGTGATTGATCTTTGAATTTTCGAGCCCGTATTTTTTCAGCAATTCCTTTATGTATTTTTGTTGGTGAATAATTATTCCGCTTTCAGTTTGCTTAATTTGTAACCCAAGAAAAAAATTTAATTCATCCATTAAATTCATTTCAAATTCATTACTCATGAGTTTAGAGAATTTTTTCATAATGACTCATTAGTTGCTCCAAAGATGATGTCATCAACATATATTTGAACAAGAAGTATGCCAGTTCCTTTCGATTTTAGAAACAATATTTTATTAATTTTTCCTCTTTTAAATTTATTTTCTAAAAGGAACTTAGATAATCTATCATACCAAGACCTAAGTGCTTGCTTTAACCCATAAAGGGCTTTGTCAAGCTTGTAGACATGGTTTGGGAGATCATTATTTTCAAATCCAGGGGGTTGTTCAACATATACATCTTCATTTAAATAACCATTAAGAAGCGCACATTTGACTTCCATTTGATACAATTTTAATCTCATATATGCAGCAAATGCAATTAGTATTCTAATGGCCTCAAGTCTAGCAACAGGTGCAAAGGTTTCTTCATAGTCAATTCCTTGTTGTTGATTATAACCTTTTACTACAAGTCTAGCTTTGTTCCTTACAATTGTTCCATACTCATCTAGTTTGTTTCTAAACACCCATTTTAATCCAATCACCTTTTGTTGTTTAGAAGAGGAAACTAGATGCCATACCTTGTTTCTTTGAAACTCATTTAACTCATCTCGCATAGCAGTGATCCAATCAAAATCAGTTAAGGCTTCTTCATGATTTCATGGTTCCATCATTGACAGGAATGCACAAAAATTCCTTAACTAAGATATAGTTTGCGTACCTTTGGATATGTCACTTATTATGAGTTCCACTGGATGTGATTTTTGATGTCTCCAAGGTTTAGGTTGAAATTCACTTATAGGAACAGGTTGTTCCTCTTGAATTTCTTGAGAGGATGAGGAGCCTTGTTCATTTGTTCCTCTTTCAGCCATTGTTGAATCAGTTCCTTTAACAATTTCGTTCTTAATAGGAACATGAACAACTCCATCATCTTGAGGAACAGGAACATTATTGTTATGAAGGTTTTCATCTTCTTCGTTCCTTTCCTCTTTCCTTCTTCATCCTCAATTGAAGTTGCATCTTTTTCATCTGGTCGAGCTAAGCATTTTTCAAAATCATCAACCTGTTTGCATGGATTAAAATTATTAGATTCATCAAAGATCATATGTACACTCTCTTCAACACACATTGTTTCTTTTATTGTAAACTCTATAAGCCTTACTATGTGAAGAATATCCTAAAAATATTGCTTCATCACTCCTTGCATTAAATTTTCTAAGATTATCTTTCCCATTATTATGAACAAAACATTTACAACCAAATGTCCTGAAATGTGTAACATTGCGTTTCTTACCAAAATAAAGCTCATAAGGAGTTTGGTTAATGATAGGTCTCATCATGGC
Source organism: Beta lomatogona (assembly GCA_947646795.1). Lineage (NCBI taxonomy): Eukaryota > Viridiplantae > Streptophyta > Magnoliopsida > Caryophyllales > Amaranthaceae > Beta > Beta lomatogona. The sequence continues at coordinate 2,997,044 of CANSNZ010000949.1, read as the reverse complement.
ACGATTTATTATATGACAAGCAGTGTTAACAGCTTCAGCCCAAAAGTTCCTTGGTAGTTCACTAGCTATTAACATTGTCCTATCTATTTCCTCTAAAGTTCTATTTTTCCTCTCTACAACACCATTTTGTTGTGGTGTCCTAGGAGCAGAAAAACTATGATCTAAATGATCTCTACTTAAATCATCAAATTTGTAATTTTTAATTTTTTTTACCATGATCAAATCTAATATGCATCAATTTGTGACCATTCAAATTTTGAACTCTCTTTGCAAAGGCAATGAACTCATCATAAGTCTCATCCTTACTAGAGAGAAAAATAACCCAAGTGTATCTTGAGTAGTCATCAACAATAACTAGCACATACTTCTTACCACTTCTGCTTTGAATCCTCATAGGGCCACACAAATTTATGTTAATTTAACTCCAATGGCTTTGTGGTGCTCACAATAGTTTTAGATTTGAAAGAGGATCTAATATGCTTCCCTTTGGCACACGCATCATAAACTTGATCAATATGAAATTTTATAGATGGTAATCCCAAAACAAGATCTTTTGATCTAAGTTTGTCAAGTAATGAAAAGCTTGCATGACCAAGGCGTTTATGCCATAAGAGAGGATCATTCTCGATAACACTAAGGCATGTCAAATTATTTTTAGGAACAAGATCAAGATCAACAACATATGTGTTATCTTTCCTTGTTCCTCCCAAGATGACACTCTTAGAATTATTGTTTATGATCAAGAATTGTTCACTATTAAATTTTACAATATTTCCCTTGTCACAGAACTGAGAAATACTAAAGAGATTGTGCTTTAAACCTTCAACTAGGTATACATTATCAATGGAATGTGATGGTGACTTACCAACTTTACCCATGGATACTATGTTACCATTCATGTTGTCTCCAAATGTCACACTTTCACCTTCATAGGTTGAGAGTGAGAGAAACTTAGATTTGTCTCCTGTCATATGCTTAGAACAACCACTATCAAGATACCAAGTGTTGTTCCCCCTCACTCTAACCTCAACATTTTCTTCATTTTTATTTATGTCAGTGTTTGCCAGGAGGCAAAGATTTGCAGTTTCTTCATTTTCTTGTTCCTCTTCAGTCTCTGAATCTCCCCAAGCTGCTATCATAGCCTTTCGAACGTTCGCTATGGAGAAAGGAGCTTTTGTTTCCTTTGTTCCTTTCAGCAAAACGTTCCTTGTTCCTTTCTTTGGTCTTGTCGTTTTCCCAAAGTGAACAATCCTTGATGAAGTGATATGTACTACCACATTTATGACAAGCAGCTTTGTTAGAATTTTTTTTAGCTTTACCTTTGAAGTTCCCACTTTTCATGTTCCTATACATCTTTCGAAATTTTTGGACCATGAGAGCTGCTTCCTCTTCTTCTGAGTCAGAGTTATCTTCATCATCAACTTTCTAGACAATGGACTTAGACTTAGAGCTTTCACCATATTCAGTATCAAGTTGTAGTTCATCAGTCATAAGTGATCCTGCAAGTTGTTCCAAGTTAAACTTGGTGAAGTCTTTTGTTTCTTGTAAAGTAGTGACCTTAGCCATCCATCTATCCTTAGGAAGACTCCTAAGAGCTTTTTGAACTTGTTCCTCTGATGAAATAAACTTTCCAAGATAAGCTAACTCATTAATAATGTTATTAAAACGAGTAAACATCTCTTGTATGCTTTCCTTAGTCTTCATGGAGAACAGTTCATATTGATTTATTAGCAAACCAATATTAGATCTCTTGACTTCATTAGTTCCTTCATGGGTTACCTCAAGTAAATCCCATATTTGATTTGCGGATTTGCATCCCATGATTCTATTGTGTTCATGAGGTCCAAGTCCACAACGCAAAAGTTTAACAGCCATAGCATTCACTTTCATTTTTCAAAGTCAGTTTTGTCATATTCAGAGAAGGGTTTAGGAATTACATCATTTTTGTCATTATTTGTGGTTGTGACCTCAAAATCACCAACTTCAATGACTATCCATGTCTGGTAGTTTTCGGCCTTGATGAAAATCTCCATTCTATTCTTCCAGTAGAAATATAACTTCTCATTAAACATAGGAGGCCTTTGCGTAGAGTAACCTTCCTCAAGTTTCTCGATGGTGTTCATTGTTCCTTGGATTTTTTTCTCAATAGGGTTTCCTATTTTTCGTGAGTTCTAGCTTTGATACCAATTGTTATTTCACTAGGAACACTACAAGAGGGAGGTGAATTGTATGTGTAGAAATAAACGTAACTTTTTGCGGAATTATAAAACTTAAACCAAGAAACAAGCTAAAGGAACACAAGGGATTTTTGCGGGAAAAACTTCTTGGGCCCAACCAGAAGAAACAACCTCGACCACTAGTGTAACACTCCGTATTTTTATACCTGTTTAGTTATTATTTATATTATTTTAGTTTATAAAAATAATTTAAAATACTCTTTTATTAAATATATATTTATTTTTCATTTGACTTTACCTAAGAAGTAGTTAAAACAAATTCCTAGACTTACTAGGTTAAGTACCCAACATATATCATATTAGTATTATAAGGAGTGAGAAAGTAGGGGGGAAAAAAACAAAAGGAAAAGTAAAGGAGAACAACTGCACTTCTTTTTTTTCTTTCATTCAAAATCCCACGAGGCTCCCTTATTTCTATCTTCTTCAACCTCTTGCTCCAACCAAATACCTCCATCAAAGCTACAACTTTAATTATCAATCATCATCACACTTCAACTGTTGTTCATCCATCTTCATCAGTTCTCGATTTTGTGGGTTTTTCAAAGAAGATGAATTGTTCTTGGGTTGTGTTTTTCGGTTCGTGAATCGGATCAAAGTAGATATTTTCGGGCCTCTTATTGTGTAATTTTACCTTCCCTTAATCAAGTAAGATTCCTTGTCATGTTTTAATTTCAGGTTTGGCTTAATTTCGAATTGGGGTTTTGTTAGTTTAGGGTTCTTGAGTTAAATTGAATTGGGGGTATGAGTGTTGGGTGTAGCTTGATTGAAAGGAATTTTGCTTATTAATAATAAGTTTATCAACAAGAACTGTAACTCGTAGGAATTCTAGGTCAGATTCGTATCGAAATTTCACCCAAGGTAGGCTCAAAAAATGTTTCATTTGGACTTCATAGGAGAAAGTTATCCCTATTTTAAGTTTCTACTGAAATTAAATATAACGCATGTTATTTTCATGTAGTAGTAGTATTTACAGTTTGACTTTTGTTGACCAGTTTGACTTTTGTTGACTTTGTTGTATTCTTTTTGGATTAAATTTAAAGTGAGTTGTTTGTAAAGGTAGTCAAGGTTCATTAAATAGGTTATGTCGTTTATGCTTAAACTATGTAAAGTATAATCAAGTGATTTATACTATATTATATGATATTGTAGATCGTGGGTTCGTAGAAGAACCTTTTTGACTTGTGATTAAGATTGGTCGACTGTGGTTTGGTAATAAGGTAAGATTTCATACTAAGCTTGTACAAATTATTTCATGTTGATTTGTGATTTATATTGAGTTTGGAATCGTTTTTACGATGCTATTATGGAGCTTTTAATTGTTTTGACGATATAATATCAAAATAATTTATGAGATTATTAAAAGGAGGAAGTTCCTCGTGAGACAAGTTTGAGATTATTAAAAGGAGGAAGTTCCTCGTGAGACAAGTTTGAGATTATGAAAAGGAGGAAGTTCCTCGTGAGACAAGTTGAGATTATGAAAACGAGGAAGTTCCTCATTGTTACCAAGTTTTAATTAAATTGTGGGGTTGCCGGTAAGCGGTATTCCTCGAGTATGGAAGTATGTTGAGTTAACAGTGTCTCAACAATTTATTTTAGTAGTTGGGAGTATATTGATCAATACTCTTGCCATTCGTCTTCCTTCTTGATACGTTATCAAATTAGGGGTATGCATACCAGGGACTTTGGTGTTTACCTTATCTAGTGAGCCTAGCTAGCTCATTGGATTTTTATTACTTCCTGCTCACAGATTTCAAAGGAGTTATATTTGAAAGTTTTACAAAATGGTTTAGAAATAAAGTAAAGTGAATTTGAATTATTGAAGGTTGTCTATTATATCAAGTTGAATGTTGTACAAGTGAAATGATTTTATGGAATATTATGTATGTATTCCACCTGCACATTGGATAGTTCAAAGTTATTATTAGTATGAAATCTTGCTCAGCCTTTTGGCTGATATTATAGGTCTTCAATGTGCAGGGCTTGATGGTGACTAGCTTATATTAGGGTGAGAGCGTTGACTTCACCTAGATGATGAATTATTAAAGTTAAGACTTCCGCTGCAATAGTTTAGAATTATGGTTTGTTTTAGGAATGTATTAATAAATTACATTTTCTTTTAGTTGTAATAGTTAATAATGAATTTTTGTATTAGTAGTAGTACCTTTCGCCTTGTTGTTATTAAATGTTTAATAACGGCGGCATAACAACTCTTGAATTGTCCAGGTTTTGTATTCTGATATGTTTTCTAAAGAAAATGGAAATTCAGGGTTGTTACAGTTGGTATCAGAGCTTAGGGTTCGAGTTTATGGCTAGAGCCTAGAGTTGAGCTTAAAGTGGTCTAGAGGATTAGCCACTAGTTTAGTGTCAAGGTGTAGGACCTTAGGTTAGCCCTAGAGGTTGTCCTTGAGTTGTGGTCTAGGATTGAGACCTAGAGTTATGACCATCGGTTTAGTACCTATCGGGATCTCCAAATTCCTTTGTTTATTTTAAAAACTATGTTTTTGGGAGAAAGTACCTCTCCCTACTTGGATTGTTCATCACCATTAAGACCACCAGCGGCCGGGGTGCGTGTTAATGATGAAGAATAATGTACGAAAGTTTTAATCATTGTTTTGATTGAAAGTTGGATCCATCCCTACCTTGAGGTAGATTTTTGTGGCCTAGTAGGTTGTGCCTAGAGTTGTAACCTTGAGGTTGTGACCTTAAGTAAGACTAAATAAATGAAAGTATTAAAATTTGAAAAGGCGATGTAACATTGAGATATGGGAAGTAAGGGATTACATGTGGTTGTTGTGTATGGTAGTTGTTGTGGATCCCTCTTATGTGGATGTTTTACTTGTTAAAGTCAATGAGTTTGGTATGTGTGGAACTAGTTGAGATTCATGTTTGACTCAAGTTAAGTTGTGCTTGCTTCCATGTTTGGAATGAATGGCTAGTAAAGGTAAACCATTTCGAGTATATTTGTGTTGGGTTGTGATTTTAAGTTGGTGCGTAGCCGAGAGTGTGCTATAAGTTCAAGTTTGAGTCGCATAATGCGAAATTTAGTTCCATTTTTTTATGGGAACTTTGGGGTGACATTCCGTCTTGATGTTAATTTCTGTCGTCTCCTATTTCATTTAAGTATTTAGATCGTCGGTTTTTATGTTCGCATTAGGACAAACTATTATTGTGGATAAGGGCGAGCCTTATTCCATTCAAAGTGGCATTCCCTTTCATTTTTTTGTTCTTGTGTGTGTTGTGGTGTTAGACCCACCCACCTCCCGTACTTTGTCCATCTTTTGGCCTTAGGAATGTTTAGTGATTAACTACCTGATTCTTGAATTGCAAACTGATTGAGTTGCGTGATGGCATGTACGAATTGTAGTTGGTGTGAATTGTTAATTGAAAACCTTACAGGGAATGGTTTGGTTATGTCTTGGATATGCTAGTCTTGTTGACAAAGTGCTATGAATTTGTTAGTGTATGATTGTGTGTTGAGGCTATAACAAGAGTTGAAACTTGAGTTATTAGCTCTCTTGGTCATGCTTATAGACCTTGTTTACGTGAGTTTAAAGTAGTCTAGCGAGTCATGAGATGACTATCTACTATAAGTTGTCATGTTCTGTTGACTTTCATGGAGTATGCATGGTGAAGTGCATAGCAAAAGGAAAAAGGAATTAGTCCAAGTGGGTAGGCTTCTCGTAGTATACTCATGACTAGTCAAAGTCAGCTCATATCATGTTAAGGGTCAACCGTTTGACCCTGGCAAAGTATTATTGTTTATTTGTCGACGTCAAGGAGTCGGTTTGAGACCATTATAAAACAACTAGTAACTGTCATGTATCTAGTAAGGCTATGGAGTGGTGACATATGCAAGGCATAATGTCAAATCGAGTCATGTCGATGGTGGGACGCGTAGTTCCCCGTTGTGTGATTTATTATTAGTGATCATGGACTAATAACACTAAAATGGTTAGCGAGTCTAATGTAGGCTGGTTTAACGAGGAGAGTCTCTTCTCATTGAGTTTAATATTAGGAGTATAAGTTGAAGTAATCTAAGTTTGTGGTTTAAAGTCATTGCAAAGTTCTTGATTGGTAGTCACAAATCTTAAATGACTAGCTACAAGTTCCACAGTTTCTTGCACTTGTGTAATTAAATGACTGCAGTTGTGGAGTTATAGTTGTACCATGTTAATTGGTTGAAAACCTCGAGATAGCTTGGTTATAACTTATAACAAGCTCTCCTTTGTGTCGCCATGGGGCGTTAGACGCCCACTTAGAGTTGAACAAATCGTCGTTAATGACCTAGAGGCCATTAGGAATGGTTTAATGTGCGCAAACTCCATTTACTTAAGTCTTGTCCGAAGAATGAGACTAAGTCATTATAGTGGTCAAAGTGTGTAATTGATTAATTTGATTAAGTTTTTAAGTGAGTAAGGTTTAAGTGTATCATGTCGCAAGTCTATGACTAGTTGTTTGAATTGAAACTAATGAATTTAATGGAAATTAGGGAAGTATAGTGGACCATATCTATTTCATGAACCTTGAGAAGTGAGTTTAAGTTAACTCTTGATTGCTACGTTTGGAGTGTTGAGTATCGGTAGGCAAAGGTAATACCACCATTATTGTTGAAGGAGTCGTTAGTTTATGTGATTCACGTATCCATGCACGACTTGAAAATTTATTTCGTGAAACTATAGTGTGTGAACGGTTTATGATGTGTTATGAATGTGTGTTAGTTTTGAGACATGGTTCTAAAAAGGATTTTTGTATAAAGTAAGCTTTAGTTTCATGTAAATAGAGCATATCATTTTCTGTAGTACCTTAGTAGCTCGATTTGGCCCTGTTTGGTCGACGAGTAAGTTAGCCTACCAAAGGCTATGTGAGAGTGTTCAATTTGTTTGTGTAGTGTGTGAAAGTGATTTAAACACGTTTCAATTAAGGTTGTGGATTCGTTCTCGAATCGATCTAGAAATGGTTTTTCTACAATGATTTGAGTGAATTTTGGAAAAGTTAGGAACACGTTTTTGAAAAAGTTTTGAAAGGGGGCAAGTCTCCCACAGATTGTGAGCTTTGAAGGTCTTTCAATGAAGCTTTCTACCGCTCTTTAATGTGTTTTGAGTGTTACCAAGTAATAGGAGACTTGGTGTTTAGTAAAGAATATTTGAAATCGTGTTATGTGCTTTAAACTTGTCTGAGTTTCGACCCAAGTAAAGTGGATAGTTAGATGGCCGGCCCCATGGTGGAGGTTTCAAGCCTCCACGCCCCCACTGTCATGGCTATGAGTCAAACCAATGCCGGAGATTTTAAACTCCACCTTTGTTGGCAGGATTATGTTCAACCCTATTGTCAGAGGTTCCAAGCCTCAACACCCTAGTATCGGAAATATATGCCTTATTATTTGGATTGATTGGATCCCCGTCAAGAAATTATATTAAAGCGATAGAGCTTAGCATGTTGTTACTTCGCGTGTACAAGACTGTTGTGCCAGTAAGAATGATTAAGCAAAGTTTTTGCAAAACAAGGGTTCTATAAAAGGGTCATTTATTATTGGATTTCCAATCAAGATTCGTTTTGAAAGAAAGAAAATTGGTTGTGTCCATATTCACGCGTAAGGTTATTTAAGTACTCTTTGGAGGTAAATGCTTAGTGTGCTTTGATGTGATTGTCGTGGTGTCATTGATTACGTAAGAGTCATAAACTCCAAAACATGTGCTATGAATGTTTATGGGTTAGGACTCAGTCCAATGTTAATGCGATCGTTAAAGTATTTTGTTTTGCCATTTGTGGTATGCATTGGTGATTATGAGTGTTATAATAACTTCAAGTTGAAGTTCTAGACGTCGAGTTGTGAATTGTTTTACGTTTTTTTTTAGGCGAGTACGCCCAACCATGTAATGGTGAGTTCATATTGTATGAGTCTTTACTTCTATTTTTAGAGGAGAAATAGTACTCTCGATTCGGATTAATTGTTTCTCCGCGAAAGCATTGAGGACTGGATTTGGAAATGCTTTTATGTATTGTGATTGTAACAGGTTTAGAACACCTTTTCTCATTTCGAGTTGTCCATTTTACAAAGGAAACTCCGCCGAATTTTCGAGAAAATCCTATGTTGTTATTTGAAGCGCTTGTGAATCATAGTGTAGTTATGAATTGAATTCCACACTCTACGACATAGTCCAACGAGTGTGACGGTAGTTGTTCGGTTTAGCTCGACTTAGATTATTTCCCGTCGTGTCCAAGCCTTAGTAAGGGAGTTGATTCCCAAGTTTATCGGTCCATATGTGATCCTTGAAATGATAGTTGATTGTGTTTGTAATGTATTCCATGTTTCTTAGTTACGACATCGTATTGGTAACTCTTCACATGGTGATAGTTGGAGTTCTAGTTGAGACTTTAGACCAATAGATCCGTACGACCCGTAGCATTGAGAAATTGATTGTCTAGGTTTTGTGGTCAAACCATAACACCGAGGAACTACTCGTAAGACCAAGGATATCATGTGTTTTATGTATCCCCATCTCTTGTTCATGTTATTGTTAGTTACGAGGGCGTAACTTCCTTTTTAGGGGGGTAGATTTCGTGCCAATTGTGTGTTTGGTGCTAAAAGTTGTTATGATTTCATATATGATGTATACCTTAATGTCTAAAGTATACATAATTCGTGTATGATTAGAAGTTTTATGGTAAAGTTTTATGGTAAACCTTGTAATATGTTGCATGTTTTACTTCTTGTAGTATGAACATTTTAGTTGAAATAGTTGTATGTCTACAAGGGTGATCAAATGAATTGATCTATGAAGTGTTGGCTCTACTTATTATGGTATGAATATATTAGTTGGAATGATTGTTTGGTTATAAAGGTGATTAATTACAATTGATCTATGAGAAAGTGAATTAGTTGCCGGAGATGTTCTCCGAAATGATTTGGTTGTTGGAGATGTTATCCAGAGTGATAGTAGATGGTTAACCTAATAGAGTTAAGGAGCTGTTTTTAGAAACAAGAGTATAAGTTTGATCATTTGAGTAATAGTTTAAGTTTCGGAACGAAACTTATTTTTAGGGGGGTAGATTGTAACACTCCGTATTTTTATACCTGTTTAGTTATTATTTATATTATTTTAGTTTATAAAAATAATTTAAAATACTCTTCTATTAAATATATATTTATTTTTCATTTGACTTTACCTAAGAAGTAGTTAAAACAAATTCCTAGATTTACTAGGTTAAGTACCCAACATATATCATATTAGTATTACAAGGAGTGAGAATGTAGGAAAAAAAAAAACAAAAGGAAATGTAAAGGAGAACAACTGCACTTCTTTTTTTCTTTCATTCAAAATCCCACGAGGCTCCCTTATTTCTATCTTCTTCAACCTCTTGCTCCAACCAAATACCTCCATTAAAGCTACAACTTTTATCAATCATCATCACACTTCAACTCTTGTTCATCCATCTTCATCAGTTCTCGATTTTGTGGGTTTTTCAAAGAGGATGAATTGTTCTTGGGTTGCGTTTTTCGGGTCGTGAATCGAATCAAAATAGAGATTTTCGAGCCTCTTATTGTGTAATTTTACCTTCCCTTAATCAAGTAAGATTCCTTGTCATGTTTTAATTTCAGTTTTGGCTTAATTTCGAATTGGGGTTTTGTTAGTTTAGGGTTCTTGAGTTAAATTGAATTGGGGGTTTTTGATTATGAGTGTTGGGTGTAGCTTGATTGAAAGGAATTTTGCTTATTAATAATAAGTTTATCAACAAGAACTATAACTCGTAGGAATTCCAGGTCAAATTCGTAATTTGTGTTTTTCTTCAGTTTATGGGCGTTTTTAGCCAAAATACTATTTCACAAAAGTTGTTACTTGTTCATATCAAAATTTCACCCAAGATAGGCTCAAGAAACGTTTCATTTGGACTTCATAGGAGAAAGTTATCCCTATTTTAAGTTTCTGCTGAAATTACATATAATGCATGTTATTTCATGTAGTTAGTAGTATTTACAGTTTGACTTTTGTTGACCAGTTTGACTTTTGTTGACTTTGTTGTATTCTTCTTGGATTAAATTTAAAGTGAGTTGTTTGTAAAGGTAGTCAAGGTTCATTAAATAGGTTATGTCGTTTATGCTTAAACTATGTAAAGTATAATCAAGTGATTTATACTATATTATATGATATTGTAGATCGTGGGTTCGTAGAAGAACCTTTTTGACTTGTGATTAAGATTGGTCGACTGTGGTTTGGTAATAAGGTAAGATTTCATACTAAGCTTGTACAAATTATTTCATGTTGATTTGTGATTTATATTGAGTTTGGAATCGTTTTTACGATGCTATTATGGAGCTTTTAATTGTTTTGACGATATAATATCAAAATAATTTATGAGATTATTAAAAGGAGGAAGTTCCTCGTGAGACAAGTTTGAGATTATTAAAAGGAGGAAGTTCCTCGTGAGACGAGTTGAGATTATGAAAACGAGGAAGTTCCTCATTGTTACCAAGTTTTAATTAAATTGTGGGGTTGCCGGTAAGCGGTATTCCTCGAGTATGGAAGTATGTTGAGTTAACAGTGTATCAACAATTTATTTTAGTAGTTGGGAGTATATTGATCAATACTCTTGCCATTCGTCTTCCTTCTTGATAAGCTATCAAGTTAGGGGTATGCATACTAGGGACTTTGGTGTTTACCTTATCTAGTGAGTCTAGCTAGCTCATTGGATTTTTACTACTTCCTACTCACATATTTCAAAGGAGTTATATTTGAAAGTTTTACAAAATGGTTTAGAAATAAAGTAAAGTGGATTTGAATTATTGAAGGTTGTCTATTATATTCAAGTTGAATGTTGTACAAGTGAAATACTTTGTGGAATATTATGTATGTATTCCACCTGCACATTGGATAGTTAAAAGTTGTTATTAGTATGAAATCTTGCTCAGCCTTTTGGCTGATATTATAGGTCTTCAATGTGCAGGGCTTGATGGTGGCTAGCTTATATTAGGGTGAGAGCGTTGACTTCACCTAGATGACGAATTATTAAAGTTAAGACTTCCGCTGCAATAGTTTAGAATTATGGTTTGTTTTAGGAATGTATTAATTAATTACATTTTCTTTTAGTTGTAATAGTTAATAATGAATTTTTGTATTAGTAGTAGTACCTTTCGCCTTGCTGTTATTAAATGTTTAATAACCGCGGCATAACAACTCTTGAATTGTCCATGTTTTGTACTCTGATATGTTTTCTAAAGAAAATGGAAATTCAGGGTTGTTACAACTAGGGATTTTAAACTGAGCACTGTAACTAATTAGGCCAAACAACTCTATACAACCTAATTCTACTCACGGGCCACACCTTGAGTTCCTAAACTCAAGTTCATGAACAACTATTCCCTTAACAGCTGTTCCTCTCAACTTCACTTGAAGTTTTCTCACTTTAACTCGATTCACTCAAAGCTTTCTCTCTTACAGGACTTCACTCGAAATCCCCTTACCCCAAAACCAAAATACAATGATCAATAAACTTAGTGGAATTAGAGTAAGAAGGCAAAGAACAAAATGCTTTTATGAGAGAATGAAGGCACTAACATTTTACTTAGTTAAACTCACTAAATCACTTGGTCATCAGACACATTTTTCTGTGACTACTAAAAGTCAGACACAAATTGGAACTTACTAGAACATAAATATTTATAGCAGTGATTAACTAGAACGTGGGATTAAATCATGTGTTAGTGGTAAAAACTTTTTCCGATGATGTTCCACAACTAGAGAAACACGTTCCTTTTGTCACCCATGATTTCCACTATCTAAGAAAAATGTGTGTTATGGAATTACTACTGCTTCCTTAATTTTAACAACCACTTATGCAATAAACAAAAATCTGATTTAATTAACAAGTAGTTTAATTAATAAAACCAAAATTAAATCCTTTTATCAAAATATTATCTTTAAAACCGAAAAAGATTTTTATTATCAAATAAAAATAAAATCTTTTCCTTAAAAAGATTTTCCTTATAAAGATTTTCCTTAAAATAAGATTTTTACTAAATACAAACGGTTTCCTATAATTTAGGCATTAATCACTCAAACGGCATAATCTTACCGTTGTATTTATTCAACATATGTCTGGTTCCTTCTAAATAGTTAGTTCATTTAACTTTAAATGACAGTGTCAGTTCGTGTGTTCCTTTCAAAGGAATAAACACTCATTCTCTTTTTAAATTGCCAGTGTTCCTTACCAATTTTTACTCGTTCCTTCACATTGGAACTAGAAACAAAAAGCCTTGTAGGTTCTCTTGCTCCAATGCTTCTCCAATATCAGTTACTTGAGCATCTTCACTTAGTCTTCAAAATCCAAACTTGATTTCTTCCTTAGACTTAGTATTCTCTTTGCTCCTTTTATTGATACCTTGCAAAAATCCATCACTAGTGGAAAAAAAAGCAAGGGTTGCGGGACAAGGGCTGCGGTTTATTGAAAAACGCAGCCCTTAATGTGAAGGGCTGCGGTTAGCTATAAAACCGCAGTCCTTCGTGATAAAAGGGCTGCGGTTAATTCAAAAACCGCAGCCCTTAATTTAAGGGCTGCGGTTTTTGGGCCTAACGCAGCCCTTAAAAAGCCCAAAAATGAAATAAACCCCCTTCCCTCCCCATTTTCCCGCACCCGCATTACTCTACTCCCTCCCGCTGAACCCTATTTCTCTCTCTGCTCCTAATTCCCATTTTTGTCTATTTGTCTCCTTCTCTTCCCCATTTTTTCTCTCTCCAATACCAGATCTACTTCCTTTAGGTTAGGTTTTTCGTCATTTGCAATACTAGCACTTCCTGGTATCAGCAATTGCCAAAACCTTGGAAAATAACTCACAGTTTTTCCCCAAATTTAATCAGCCTAAAGAAAAAGCAGGGGCGACAATGGAGGTTGAGATCGAAGAGAAAGAGCTGAAAGCCGTCGGTGCTGAATCTTTGACAGATGGACGGCGAGGATAGCGTATTCGAATCTTGCAAGCGTTCCATTCTCACGTCTCTTGAACTTCAACAGTACTCTCTCTCTCTCTCTCTCTCTCTCTCTCTCTCTCTCTCTCTCTCTCTCTCTCTCTCTCATGTTCCATTTAATTCAATTATTTTGCTCTCTAATGATTTTTATTGTTTGGAATTCCGATTATCAAAAAGATGAATCGTTCGTTTTATTATCAGAAATAATATTATTTTGTGTTATGTAGTTGAAAAAATTTGACGATTGAATTGAAGTGAATATTAGCCCTAGCAGTTGGACTTACATTTTAAGTCTGCAATTCACTTACATTGCAATTGATCCTGATTATATTTCTGGACTTTCGTTTCCTTGTTCATTTCTACACCACCAACGAGTCTGTGAGATAAAGTTCAACATAGAATGTGGTGCGCCGGTCTTGTTGCTACTGCCTCAGCCTCTGCTTGGTGGTGCGCTGGTCTTGCTGCGTGGTGGTTCAAGAAGTTGACAGCAGCATCTCACCTCCGCTCTTCTCCACCGTCTTTTTCGTCGTCGCCTTCTACTCCCTTCCTTGCTCGAGTTTGTCCGTCATTTCCTCTTTTTCTTTTTTATATTAATTAACCATGATTTATGATTATACAATTCAGTGTTTAATTTTAGCTTTGTTTTTTTACCGATTCTATTGATTGAATTCGATTATGTATGATTGAGTTTGAGTTATGTCTATTTTTTTGTGTCGATTAACGAACTGCTGATGATTTTTTGTGCTTAATTTTTCCTGATTTTGGTGATTGATGATTCTAGGGCTTGATTTCTACTTGAAATTGTGTTATGGCAGATTTTTGGTGATTAAACTTCTCATGTTTTTTGTTGCCAGAAATCATTGTTTTAGAGTTTTGTTTATGCTGTATATATGAATTTAACTACTCCTTTGAATAGTTTAAGAGTGTTTGGAACTTTGATTAGTCTCTTATGGAATGAATAAGGTTTCGAACTTGGCTACAGCTTTGACCGTTTGAGTACTCCTTTGAATAGTTTAAGAGTGTCTAGAGGGTGGTTGGTGTACTCTTCTTGTTCAAGAAAACAGAGGCGTTGTTCTTCCTCTTTATACCATTGAAGAAAATGTCAAATTCTCAAAACAACCCTTCTGTGATCACTGTCGTTGCTTTGCTAATTTATGGTATTTGTTGTTTTTCACTAATTCTGGTTTCTTGGATTGTTTAACAATGCTGGGTAAGTGTTTTTTGAAATGTTTGTGTGATAATTAATGGCTGTTTTGGTTCCATTCTTGCTCTATTTTAACTAGTTATGGTTCTTGAAGTTGGTTAGATGTTCTTTACTTTATTTTTTTTACTGTTGGATATTTGGTGAAGCTGTATTATGCATTCAAAATCTTTCAAGTCCCTTAGCCAATGTCTGTACTCCTTTTTCCTCTGTAGCTTTTCAGTTGCAATGATTTTACATCAGTTTTGGTGACTTATAAACTTTTGTGATGGAGCCACAGTCCCTTAGCCAATGTCTGTACTCCTTTTTCCTCTGTATCAGCCACCAAACGGAAAAAGAAAGAAGCTTTGCCTACTCACTAGATCGAGCATGATAAAAGAAAAAAATGATGAACTGCTGTACACATTCCTCCATGCCATCTTTCAAGTCCTTTCTTCTGTGATTGATAGAGAGCAGGCAGGATCATTGTCTGGCTCGTTTGTCAATTCCCTTCTGCTATATGAGATTTTTTTTCTTAAATCTACTTCACTAATTTATTAGGTTCACATTTGTGGTCCTATTACTACCCTGAATTGAATTTAGTAATTTGTTGACATTTGTCTTCTAAGGGATGGATTATTATGTGAAATTACAATCATTGATCGATTAATTTATTAGATAGTAGAAACCAAACTAGACTTGTCAGATTGCCAATGTATATCAAGTGGCATCTGGTGTGAGTTTTAAGGATAGCTCTGAATTGAAGATGGAATGAGAAAATCATGTATATAATTTTCTCATGCATTTTACAAGTATGCCAACATTATTTTTGACACAGTATCTGTCTTTTCTTCAGTTTTCGCTTGATGTTATCTTTAACTGCTCTCGCATATGCTACGCCCCCCGGCCTCCCCCAAGAAAAATACCATGTTTTCGTTTAAATATTTCTCAAATGCCTTTTGTATCATCATTTCGTTGTTTTGATGTATTGAAGATTTGAAATGCCCATATATCCTTGCTACTTGTGAGATGATGTAATAAAGTTGCTTTTGTTAAGAATGAGCATGAGTTATTGAACTGTAGTTTTAACATGTCTGGTGCCTACAATGCAATTAAGCGTGATGTCGCTGGGTGTAGTATAGCAAAGTAACACTACAAGTTACACATAAAGACATCTCACTAGATTATTGGTAGACAATGAGAATCTAGGACCATTCTGCTGTTATCCTAATCTGCTCTCAAATGCCACCGTAGTAATTAATTTCTGTCTATACATCAGCACTCTTTTAGTGAAGTAATCGTTATGCCATATAGATCAGTTCAATTTTTCTGTCCTAACTGCATAATTGAGTTTTAACTCTACATTCTTTTAGGTAAATTCTCTTGTCAAAGGTAAATTCGCTTTGTAGCTCTGAAAGTTGCTAGCTTTCTTCTACCTCTTATCTCAAGGATGGGACACGGATACTTATTTTTTGTTTTTTATATCCTTTGGTTCAGTAATAGAAATTCTTTTTCCCCATGTAACACCATGATCTGAACTTCTCCTGCAGGTTTTGCTGACTCTTACTCATCTTCCAATAGTCATGGAATTCACTGCATGCGGATAACTCTTTGAACGGATATGTAATGCCGGTACATTCAGGGAGGATGAGGTATTGAACCTTCTTTCTTAGTAGAATAGTTCAGAAGGGATTTTTTATTTCAATACATTATAAATCATACTACTATCTAAAAGCATGATTTTTGTAGTGCCTTAACCATTCAAATCACTGATATCAGTTGTCGGTGTCTGTCAAGACTAATTTATTTTTCCTCTTCTCTGCAGTATTTCGCCGGCAATATACAATATTTGTGATCCGCCTCATAGATTGCAATTCGAACAATCGAGGGCAACCTCGAACTAATGTAATTAAGTTATTATTTTCTCTATATTTGTGTAAAAAAAATAATTTGTAATGAAAAATGATACTTTTATATATATATATATAAATGTTTGGGAACATATAGGACCAAAACAATGCAAAAAAAAAAAAAATTATTTTTATTTTTTTTGGGTCACAAGGGCTGCGGTTTTTGCCCTGACCGCAGCCCTTAACGCTCTAAGGGCTGCGGTTTTTAAACCGTAGCCCTTCCTAAATGCCAAGGGCTGCTAGTCTAATGGCTGCGGTCAAAAAGCGCAGCCCTTGGGCCCCTTTTGACCGCAGCCCTTGTGCTTTTTTCCTCTAGTGCATTCACTTAGCAACTTGTTAGTTCATTACTTAGTTAGTATCTTTGTTTCTTTGTCATCATGAAAACTAGGGTTCAACATACTGGAAGTGTTCGAAGATGGTAAACGTTTAAGAATCTTACCTTCTAAACGGTTATAAGTAACTCAGGACCTATGAAAATCACAAGATGGTAAACTTCGGACATGTGAGAAATAATCCATAATTGGGACTTATAAAAGAAAATGGGTAATAGTTGGGCCCCCTCTTGTGAATTTTTCCTTTAATCAATGTGTTTTATGGTTTAGTAATCACCTATTCTAATGTTTGTGTACGTTTTGTTTTATCATTTATATTGCCTATCACTTGGTGGGTGAAAGTGTCCTATTTGTTGCTGCTTAAAAATTTCAAGTTCATTATTTAAAGTTGATGATTTTGGAATGCTAGAAGGCTGAGTGTGTATATTAATTTGTGTTTCGAAGCGATTCCCTTTGACTATTATAATACTTTAGCTATTAACGTAACTATATCTGTAAAGTTTAATTATAGTTGCTAATAGTAGTTAATTGGAATCTAATTTAAATTTTTGG
This sequence comes from Beta lomatogona, assembly GCA_947646795.1. Classification (NCBI taxonomy): domain Eukaryota; kingdom Viridiplantae; phylum Streptophyta; class Magnoliopsida; order Caryophyllales; family Amaranthaceae; genus Beta; species Beta lomatogona. The sequence goes on along the minus strand of CANSNZ010000949.1, from coordinate 2,979,875 downwards.
TTTCCACATTCTCTGATATAGTTCACTGAATGTGATGGTATATATGTATTAGTTAGTCAGCTCGACCAGGGACTTTAATTTCGATGTACATTAATCCTCTTTAAGCTGGTTTGAAAGGACCGCCTATTACACTAATAGGGCATTTCATACTTGATGGAAGTTGTGATAGGAGTGAATCTATTTCACGATCAAAACGACAAAGAACAAGAAGCAAGATTTGGAAATCACAACATGAGCAATCCTGATGACCTATTGACACATGGACTTCGTGGCTTATGATCCCTTGAAGATTCATGTTCCTTTGTGGCTCAATACACCCTTCGGAGGTATTCCTCTCTAAGTAGGAGATGAAGCTCCAAAAATTTCAATTACGGAGCCTTCTTTGAAAAGATTCTTAACGATTGCCAAGCTAAAATGAGACCTAAAATTAGATCTGAAACAAAATTTCTTATTTTCGAAAATGGAGATACAAGTCCTAACCTTGAAAACCTTTTCCTGCCTCTTCCACACCATAGATAAACTAGTGCAGGATATGTAAACTTTGGATCCCCGCTTTCATCTTTTATTCTAATAAGTTTTAAGGAATTGTCGTCATCTTCGCCTAGTACTTTGGACCCTTTCCCAACTCGATCTCAAAAGTGAGATTTTTTTTTTTACTCAAAATCAAGGTAGTCATTATAGTATCTTTATATGATCTACCTTGTAAAATTGGGGGGGAAACTATACCCAACAGAGAATTCTCTGCCTCTTGTTGCATATTCATCTTCATCTATATAACTCAATGAGTCCTACACAGCTACACCATCTACCCTTGCAAAACCTAACTAGCAACCCTTACCAAACTAATGAGCATTATTTGAGTTCTATGATGATACACATAAACAAGGTTTATGTGGGGACCACATACACCACCAATTAAATTGTGCCACCTCAGCTAAGCCAAAAAAAAATGGGAGGAAAAATGGAGAAGCGTTGGGGGGGAAAATTTCAGCATTTGGAGCCAAGAGGGAGAGTTGGGCGGGAGTTTTGGAGCCAAAATTTCATCTCTTCACCAAAAAAAATTTCCCTCTCTAGTAAATTTAGAAAAAGTTATTGAACTTTACAGTAATAACTTTTGTTCTAAGTTCATCTTCATCCATTACCAAACTAAGCCCTTAAAACCGATGAGTTTTCCGGCCAAAAAAATTTCCGGCGAGCAACGTTTTTCCCCATTAAAGAAGCCAAGGGTTCCTTTTTTTTTTTTTTTTTTTTTGGACAAGAAAACAGAAAGTATCTTATTCATTTATGAGAGAAATGACCTCCATTACAAACACTAGAACTTCAGGCGGTGCTCCTTCAATCCACACTTGTAATCCCTCAAAATTTCTACTTATCTTAGCTAAGGTGTGAGCAGCATAGTTATACTTTCGGTTTACATGCGAGAAATCAATATAGCTACATTGTTGGGCAATGATTAAAATGTCTCTAACTATCAAACCAAAAGCAGAATTATCACTGGCTTGTTTCTTCAAACTGGATGCATGCTTCAAACAGTCCGTCTCCTTCATCTCTCTCCTCTTCACGCATCTCCTCTTCTACCAATTTCGACAGAACTTCCGGCCACCATGGCTGGTGTTCATCGCGGCCCATGATCTTCTCTCTCCTCTGCTTCTGCGGTGCTGCTGCTGCCGCCTGTGTTATGGTTTTCCGCCGGCGAGCCACTGCATAGTTGGTGTTGCTTACGCCGTCGCTGCTGGTGGCTCGAATCACCGCCGCTGTTGCAGTGTTTTCTCTCTACTCTGCTCTGTTTTGTTGCTGGTCCTTATTCGTAGCACCTTTTTCTTTTCTTTTTTTTTCTTCTTTAGTTCTGTTTTGTTTTTCTAGATTTGTTTATGTTTCTGAATTTTCCTTTTTTTCGTTTATTTTTTATTTTTTGTTATTAGTTCTGTTTTTGTTTTTTAATATATTTTTGTAGTTAGGATTTGTAAAATATCATTGTTATTGAATATATGAAGTTGTTTTATAGATTCCTTATAATTAGTGTTTGTAAAATATAATGTCTTTATAGTAATTATCCGATGATAATACGACCAACATTCCGGATACGAAGTTCGAGTTCTAATTCCACATGAACAAAATTTTCCAGCTAAAAAGTCCGGTAGTGCGTCGGTTAGGAATTAGGATAGAGAATATGTTTGAATGAGAAAAGGGTAATTTTCTGATGTGAGATAATTGTGAGGCGAGAGAAAAAATTATTTATGGTAAGGCTAATTTAATGTGTTTAATACATTTATATTCATAAAGATTCTATTTATAACTTTTTGTTACTAATTAAATAGTTAAAACAAAACAATAATTTATTTCTATATATGTCTTTATTATAAATAATTAGTTTTATTTAAAAAAAGTTACATAGATCACCAATTATATATACAATTTAGGTGTATCGTTTAAAAGTGATCAACACCACTATTATGAATTTTTTTTCGGGGGTGATACTGATTACGTTTGTAAGGAGGGCGAGACTCATTGAATTCAATAAATGTAGTAGTATTACTTTTGTTCATATTTATATATAATTAGTTAAATCCAATAAATTTGATCAAATAATTTTCGTTCGTATTCACATAAAGATTAGTCGTATACAATTAAACAATAACAATAGCGATCAAACTCCGATCTAGCAAGTTTGTTAGGAAGGATAGACTGATTAAATTCAATCTTATAGTTTTCGTTCACATTCATATACAATTAATTAATAATAATATTATTGCTTTCACTCAATAAGAGTCATCAATATCCGATAAAACAAGATTGTTATTTTAGCAAGACTAATTAAATTCAATCTTATATTTCTCGTTCATATTTATGTACGATAACTAGTTTTATTCACATTGAACAATGGTGTTACTATCGTCTTATTGTCGTTAACGTCAACAAAAGATTGATCTGACTATCAGCTGCGCTAATTTAATTTAACAAAACCTATTAGCTCTTACCGGGTGTAGAACATTGCTTTCTGACAATGAATAGCCGACGTGGCAAGAAACTAAGAATAAGACAAACAAAACCTTAAACATTGAGTACATGACAACCAAAATCTCCCTTCTTCTATCCCTTAACACTAAATTTGATTAATTAAAAGTCATATATATACCATTTATAATCGATACTAAAGATAAAGGAAACATAATATAACTTGATCAAATAAATTTTTTATAACTATGGTAAAAATAAACCAGAATATCAGATATGACGATACAATATAACTCCCATTTATTTGCTAAATCATGTCGTCTTCTATGACGGCGACGTTTATCATTTAGACATAGTTTTGATAAGAAAATAACCAGATATGACAATACAACATAGCTCCCGTTTATTCGCTAAATCATGTTGTCTTCTATGATGGCGTCTCTCATTCTGACATAGTTTTGAGAGTAAATGTCTTTATTGGATTGTGTAGATCGTATAAGAAATTCTAGTATTAATTGCAAATTTGTACAAAAAACCATCAATAAACTAAAGTTTTGCAACAAACCACAAAAATCAAACTTTAAACTCTCTCTAGAGGAGACTAACATCATACTCCCACTAGTGGAGACAAAAAACCCAATAATTGGGTAAAATACTCTCATATGTTGAGAGAAAAGAGGATTATTATTAACAATAACTAGAAAAATACATAAAAGTAGAAATTGGGATTTACCATTATTAGAAAGGATGATGGCAATCTCCAACTAGCTAAGAAAAACTAGGATTTTTCAAAGAGAGAAGGGAGAGAATAAAGAGAGATGAGCAGATAGTATATCTTCCTAATTGTTGATAAGGACTTAGTGTGAATCAAATATATAATAATGTACTATATTATCTTTATGTACTTTTCTGAAAGGATTATCTTAAGGTAATTTATTTCAAATATTATAAGTTATTAGTTACAGCTAGCCTACTTTTTCATGTTTTGAATGTTAGCTAGCATAATTCTGAATGCGCAAGTGAGTATTATAAATTTTATAATTATATTTGGCCTTTTGAAGTCAAACATTGATTTAATTATGAGGAAAAAGAGATTGCTGCGCTCTCGTGATCATTGTCCATGCAACTAATAAATTAACCAGTCAAATAACAATCTCAAATACAAACATATATTAGCTATATTTAATTCGAACCAAAAACATTATCATTAGACTATATTATGTTTAACTTATTTAATTTTATATTTCTAAAAAGATAATTTCAGATTAGTTGAGATAAATCCAAATTAGTTAAAATACTATTTGAAGACTATGATTACATACTCTTTGTTATCTACTCCAGATTGAGACCCATCTCAACCAAAAAAAATGTATTTATGGCATAATGGTATGCTTGATATGAATTTAAAGTTTAGAATTAGCAAATTCTTATAGATATTGAGCTCAAGATTGAGTATTCGCTTTTTAATTCGCTCGATTCTTTTTTTATTCTGGATAGATGATCTTGGGTCTGAATTAGACACAACTTAATTAGGTATAGTATTATAGCCCATTAACAACCCTAATAACCACATTGATATTATATGTCTTACTTAATGTCTTATCTTATATTTCACTCTAATTTACGCGAGCCACCTCATTAATCTAAAATTAATTGTATTAAATAATTTATATAATTGGTGAGGTGGCAAGATTAGAGTCATTTGGAAGCATAAGTTTATTTTTAGTAATGTACGTAATTGACATTTATAATTGGAATCATAAGTTTATTTTTGGTAGCATAATATGTATTTTAAAATGTTTTTTATGGCCTGATAAAGGAAGGCCAAAAAACGTTTCGTACAACTTCATTGTTGTGAAGGCTATGTTATGTCGGGTTTTCAATGTTTGAACGACTTATATTTCAAATATTTTTCGTTCATAATCATATACAATTAATTAATAACAATATTGCTTTCACTCAACAAGTGTCATCAATTTCCAATAAAACGAGATTGTTACTTTAGCTAGAATAACTCAATTAAATCTTATAGTTCTCGTTCATATTCATATATAATAAGTCAATAGATAGTTTTATTCACATTGAACAAACTAGTCTTGTTGTCATGTTCATATGTACTATTAGACAAGTGTGTGCATATTATTAGGAACCAAAGTTAAATTATTATTTTTAGGAAATAGAACTTATTATTATTAATGTGTGTTTAATTTCATGTTAAGATTAAGAACTATTATTATTAGTATTTTTGCATCTATTCATAATCAACTTTGTCCTCCAATGTTTTTAGGAAATTAAGTACAAAAACTAGGACCAAGATGTTGAATTAAAAAAATTCACAATTTATTGTGGGAAAATTAAAATATAGAGAGAGTAAGAAATTTAAAATGAAAAAAATTTATATGATAGAAAAACAGAGGTCGAAAAAGTTATCCTACAACTACAAATATTTTTCCATGCCCAAATATTGTGATACGAAAGAAAATATTATGTTAGTACTAAAAATAGTGTGATTCCAAAGCAAATACTATGTTACTAATAAAAATGCTGTTATAATAAAAAAATTATTATGTTAGTACTTTTAATTCGAAATCCCAAATTCGATGACTAAACGAAAAAATTCCGGCTACAAAGGCCCAGATCTAATTCCGACAAGACTTCTGATGATAATACAACAAACATTCCGGCTACAAATCCGAGTTCTGTTTCCGGCAAGAACAAAATTTTCCGGCAAGAACAAAATTTTTCGGCTAAGAATACCAGTGGTGCATCAGTTAGTAGAGAGAATATGTTTGAAAGAGGAACGGGTAATTTTCTGAGGTGAGAGAGTTTTGAGGAGAGAGAAAAAATTCAAGTACTAAAAATAGTGTGATTCGAAAGCAAATACTATGTCACTACTAAAAATAGTGTGATACTAAAAAAATTATTATGTTACTACTTTCAATCCGAAATCCCAAAGCCGATGACAAAACGAAAAAAATTCCTGATACAATGGCCCAGATCTAATTCCGACAAGACTTCCGATGATAATACAACGAACATTCCGGCTACAGAGTCCGAGTTCTATTTCCGCAAGAACAGAATTTTCCGGCAAGAACAAAATTTTCCGGCTAAGAATTCCGGTGGTGCATCGGTTAGTAGAGAGAATATGTTTGTAAGAGGAAAGGGTAATTTTCTGAGGTCAGAGAATTGTGAGGAGAGAGAAAAAAATTCAAGGGGGTAAGTCCATGGGACCCACAACAAATTTGAGATTCAAAATCAAATTTTCAGATTTACTTTGAAATTCAAATGAAAATTTCAACTTAATGGAATTTGGACTCCGCTTCTTCTAGCCAATGAAATCACTTATGTATGTGGTGTAAATTATTTGGGCTAATTTAACGTGTTTAATAAATTTATTACCATACAGATTCTATTTATAACTTTTTGTTACTAATTAAATACTTAACTTATAACTTATTTCTATATATGTCTTTATAATAAATAATTAGTTTTATCTTTAAAAAAAGTTACATACGTCACCAATTTATATATACAGTTTAGGTGAATATCGTTTAAAAGTGATCGACACAACTATTGTGAAATTTTGTTATGGGGGCGAGATTGATTAAGTTTGAAAGGAGGGCGAGACTCATTGAATTCAAAAAAATTAGTATTATTGTTTTTGTTCATATTTATATATAATTAGCTAAATCCAATAACTTTGATCAAATAGTTTTCGTTCGTATTCACATAAGCATTAGTCGTATACAATTAAACAATAACAATAGTGATCAAGCTCCGAACTAGCGAGTTTGTTAGGAAGGGTAGACTGATTAAACTCAATCTTATAGTTTTCGTTCATATTCATGTACAATTAATTAATAATAATATTATTGCTTTCACTCAATAAGAGTCATTAATATCTGATAAAACAAGATTGCTACTTTAGCACGACTAATGAAATTCAATCTTATATTTCTCGTTCTTATTTATGTACAATAAGTCCATAACTAGTTAATCTTATATTTCTCGTTCATATTCACATTGAACAATGAGTGATCAATTTCCGATCTAAATAATATTTTAGGAGAGTGAGACTAATTAAGTTGCATAAGTTCAATCTTACAGTTCTCATTCATATTCACATACAGTTAGACAATACATAACACTATTGATTTCACATTGAACAAGAGTGATCAATCTCCGATTTAATGATTGTTTTAGGAGGGCAAGACTCGTTCATGAAATCAATAAATGTAGTATTATTATTTTCGTTCATATTTATATACAATTAGTTAAATCCAACAAATTCGATCAAATAGTTTTCGTTCGTATTCACGTAACCATTAGTCGTATACGATTAAACAATAACAAGAGTGATCAAGCTCCGATCAAACGAGTTTGTTAGGAAGGGTAGAGTGATTAAATTCAATCTTATAGTTTTCGTTCATAATCTTATACAATTAATTAATAACAATATTGCTTTCACTCAACAAGAGTCATCAATTTCCAATAAAACGAGATTGTTACTTTAGCTAGAATAACTCAATTAAATCTTATAGTTCTCGTTCATATTCATATATAATAAGTCAATAGATAGTTTTATTCACATTGAACAAACTAGTCTTGTTGTCATGTTCATATGTACTATTAGGCAAGTGTGCATATTATTAGGAACCAAAGTTAAATTTTTTTTTTTTGGAAATAGAACTTATTATTATTAATGTGTGTTTAATTTCATGTTAAGATTAAGAACTATTATTATTAGTATTTTTGCATCTATACATAATCAACTTTGTCCTCCAATGTTTTTTAGGAAATTAAGTACAAAAACTAGGACCAAGATGTTGAATTAAAAAAATTCACAATTTATTGTGAAAAAATTAAAATATAGAGAGAGTAAGAAATTTAAAATGAAAAAAATTATATGATAAAAAAACGGAGGTCGAAAAAATTATCATACAACTACAAATATTTTTCCATGCCCAAATATTGTGATATGAAAGAAAATATTATGATAGCACTAAATAATAGTGTGATTCGAAAGCAAACTATATGTTACTACTACAAATACTGTGATACTAAAAAAATTATTATGTTACTACTTTCAATTCGATATCCCAAATCCGATGACAAAACGAAAAAAATTCCGGCTACAAAGGCCCAGATCTAATTCCGGCAAGACTTCCGATGATAATACAACGAAGATTCAAGCTACAAAGTTCGAGTTCTATTTCCAGCAAGATCAAAATTTTTCGGCAAGAACAAATTTTTTCTGCTAAGAATTCCGGTGGTGCATCCGTTAGTAGAGAGAATATGTTTAAAAGAGGAAAGGGTAATTTTCTGAGGTGAGAGAATTGTGAGGAGAGAGAAAAAATTCAAGTACTAAAAATAGTGTGATTCGAAAGCAAATACTATGTTACTACTAAAAATAGTGTGATACTAAAAAAATTATTATGTTACTACTTTCAATCCGAAATCCCAAATCCGATAAAAAAAGGAAAAAAATTCCTGTTACAATGGCCCAGATCTAATTCCGGCAAGACTTCCGATGATAATACAATGAACATTCCGGCTACAAAGTCCGAGTTCTATTTCCGGCAAGAAAAAAATTTTCCGGCAAGAACAAAATTTTTCAGCTAAGAATTCCGGTGGTGCATCGGTTAGTAGAGAGAATATGTTTGAAAGAGGAAAGGGTAATTTTATGAGGTGAGAGAATTGTGAGGAGAGAGAAAAAAAGTCAAGGGGTTAAGTCCTTGGGACCCACAACAAATTTGAGAATCAAAATCAAATTTTCATATTTGGTTTGAAATTCAAATGAAAATTTCTACTTAGTGGAATTTGGACCCCGCTTCTTCTAGCCAACGAAATCACTAATGTATGTAGTCTAAATTATTTGGGCTAATTTAAAGTGTTAAATAAATTTATAACAATACAGATTCTATTTTTAACTTTTTGTTACTAATTAAATACTTAACTTATAACTTATTTCTATATATATCTTTATAATAAATAATTAGTTTTATCTTTAAAAAAAGTTACATACGTCACCAATTTATATATACAGTTTAGGTGAATATCGTTTAAAAGTGATCGACACAACTATTGTGAAATTTTGTTATGAGGGCGAGACTCATTGAATTCAAAAAAATTAGTATTATTATTTTTGTACATATATATATATATATAATTAGCTAAATCCAATAACTTTGATCAAATAGTTTTCGTTCGTATTCACATAAGCATTAGTCATATACAATTAAACAATAACAATAGTGATCAAGCTCCGATCTAGCGAGTTTGTTAGGAAGGGTAGACTGATTAAACTCAATCTTATAGTTTTCGTTCATATTCATGTACAATTAATTAATAATAATATTATTGCTTTCACTCAATAAGAGTCATTAATATCCTATAAAACAAGATTGCTACTTTAGCACGACTAATTAAATTCAATCTTATATTTCTCGTTCATATTTATGTACAATAAGTCCATAACTAGTTAATCTTATATTTCTCGTTCATATTCACATTGAGCAATGAGTGATCAATCTCCGATCAAAATAATATTTTAGGAGAGTGAGACTAGTTAAGTTGCATAAGTTCAATCTTACAGTTCTCATTCATATTCACACACAATTAGACAATACATAACATTATTAATTTCACATTGAACAAGAGTGATCAATCTCCGATTTAATGATTGTTTTAGGAGGGCAAGACTCGTTCATGAATTCAATAAATGTAGTATTATTATTTTCGTTCATATTTATATACAATTAGTTAAATCCAATAAATTAGATCAAATAGTTTTCATTCGAATTCACATAACCATTAGTCGTATACGATTAAACAATAACAAGAGTGATCAAGCTCCGATCAAACGAGTTTGTTAGGAAGGGTAGAGTGATTAAATTTAATCTTATAGTTTTCGTTCATAATCATATACAATTAATTAATAACAATATTGCTTTCACTCAACAAGAGTCATCAATATCCAATAAAACGAGATTGTTACTTTAGCTAGAATAACTCAATTAAATCTTATAGTTCTCGTTCATATTCATATATACTAAGTCAATAGATAATTTTATTCACATTGAACAAACTAGTCTTGTTGTCATGTTCATATGTACTATTAGACAAGTGTGTGCTTATTATTAGGAACCAAAGTTAAATTTTTTTTTTAGGAAATAGAACTTATTATTATTAATGTGTGTTTAATTTCATGTTAAGATTAAGAACTATTATTATTAGTATTTTTGCATCTATTCATAATCAACTTTGTCCTCCAATGTTTTTTAGGAAATTAAGTACAAAAACTAGGACCAAGATGTTGAATTAAAAAAATTCACAATTTATTGTGGGAAAATAAAAATATAGAGAGAGTAAGAAAATTAAAATGAAAAAAATTTATATGATAGAAAAACAGAGGTCGGAAAAGTTAATTTTCCGTAACATAATATGTATTTTAAATGTTTATCAAGAATTATTATAAGTAGTAGTGTGTGTCCGTAATTGACATTTATGATTGGAATCATAAGTTTATTTTTAGTAACATAATATATTTTTTAATTGTTTATCAAGAATTATTATTCTTAATAACATGTGCTGGTAACTGACATTTATATAATTGAAATTATAAGTTTATTTTTGGTAGCATAATATGTATTTTAAAATGTTTATTAGGGCCTAATAAAGGAAGGCAAAAAAAAAAAAAAAAAAACGTTTCCTACAACTTCATTGTTGTGAAGGTCATGTTATGTCAGGTTTCCAATGTTTGAACGACTTATATTTCAAATATTTTGTATCTAAATAATAGTTATCAATAAACAATAGGTGTATTTTTGCATCTGTTCATAACCAACTTTGTCCTCCAATGTTTTTTAGGATATTAAGTACAAAAACTAGGATGTTGAATTAAAAAAATTCACAATTTATTGTGGGAAAATTAAAATATAGAGAAAGTAAGAAATTTAAAATGAAAAAAATTTATATGATAGAAAAACAGAGGTCGAAAAATTTATCCTACAACTACAAATATTTTTCCATGCCCAAATATTGTGATACGAAAGAAAATATTATGTTAGTACTAAAAATAGTGTGATACCAAAGAAAATACTATGTTACTACTACAAATACTGTGATACTAAAAATGAAAAGGGTTACTCTTTGCCTCACCTAAGTAGTGTTTAGGTTCCACATAATGTGGAAAGTTTTTTTTTTTAAATATAAATGATACTATATATAATCTTTACTTTTCTTTATAATTAATCTTCAATAAATATATTTTTTGGGCGCTTATAAATATGCTGGTACCCCCTAACATCTTGGTTCAATTGTTAGTCGCTAAATATATTAAGCCTCGCCTCCACGTCAGTGTAAGAGTTTCAATTTGGACTAATTTAATGTGTTTAATAAATTTATAACCATAAAGATTCTATTTATAACTTTTTGTTACTAATTAAATAGTTAAAATACAAGCAATAACTTAATTCTATATATGCATTTATTATAATTAATTAGTTTTATTTAAAAAAAGTTACATACATCACCAATAATATATACAATTAGGTTAATATCGTTTAAAAGTGAGCAACTTCACTATTATAAATTTTTGTTACGGGGGCGAGACTGATTATGTTTGTAAGGAGGGCGAGACTCATTCAATTCAATAAATGTAGTATTATTATTTTTGTCATATTTATATACAATTAGTTAAATCCATTAAACTTGATCAAATAGTTTTCTTTCGTATTCACATAAGCATTAGTCGTACATAATTAAAAAATAACAAGAGTGATCAAGCACCGATCAAGGAGTTTGTTAAGAAGGGTAAACTGATTAAATTCAATCTTATAGTTTTCGTTCATATTCATATACAATTAAACAACACCAATATTGGTTTCACTCAACAAGAGTGATGAATCTCCGATAAACTGAACTGTTTGGATATAACCATAACTGTTGTGAACGGAACTTAGATAAACTGAACTGTTTGGATATAACCATAACTAAACTGTTGAACTGAATTGACACCTCTAGTTAAGGGTGGAAGTGCGGTGTACAATTTGAACTTGGGTCTAGTCCAATCCAATATGAACAAAATTTGGATTTCAAATTTCTAATCCGAACAAAATTTGGATATTCTTTCATATTTATAAAATTTTGTTATGGGGGAGAGACTGATTAAGTTTATAAGGAGCGCTAGACTCATTGAATTCAATAAATGTAGTATTATTAATTCTTTCGTATTTTTATACAATAAGTTAAATATAATAAATTTGATCAAATAGTTTTTGTTCGTATTCGCATAAGCATTAGTCGTATATAATTAAAAAATTAACAAGAGCAATCAAACTCCGATCAATGAGTTTGTTAGGAAAGGTAAACTAATTAAATTCAATCTTATAGTTAAAAAAAGTGACATACATCACCAATTATATATACAATTTAGGTGAATATCGTTTAAAAGTAAGCAATACCACTATTATAAATTTTTGTTACGGGGGGGAGACTCATTCAATTCAATAAATGTAGTATTATTATTTTCGTTCATATGTATATACAATTAGTTAAATCCAATATATGTGATGAAATAGTTTTCGTTCGTATTCACATAAGCATTAGTCGTGTATAATTAAAAAATAACAAGAGTGATCAAGCTCCGATCAAAAGAGTTTGTTAGGAAGGGTAGACTGATTAAATTGAATCTTATAGTTTCCGTTCATATTCATATACAATTAATTAATAACAATCTTGCTTTCACTCAACACGAGTCATCAATTTCCAATAAAACGAGATTGTTACTTTAGCGAGAAAAACTCAATTAAATCTTATAATTGTCGTTCATATTCATGTATAATAAGTCAATAGATAGTTTTATTCACATTGAACAAACTAGTCTTGTTGTCATGTTCATATGTACTATTAGACAAGTGTGTGCTTATTATTAGGAACCAAAGTTAATTTTTTTTTTTAGGAAATAGAATTTATTATTATTAATGTGTGTTTAATTTCATGTTAAGATTAAGAACTATTATTATTAGTAATGTGAGTTAGTAATTGACATTGAATCATAAGTTTATTTTCAGTAACCTAATATGTATTTTAAATGTTTATCAAGAATTATTATTAATAGTAGTGTGTGTCAGTAATTGACATTTATAATTGGAATCATAAATTTATTTTCAGTAATATAATTTGTATTTAAATGTTTTCCAAGAATTATTATTCTGAACAACGTCTGTCGGTAACTGACATTTATATTGGAATTATAAGTTTATTTTTGGTAGCATAATATGTATTTTAAAATGTTTATTATGGCATGATAAAGGAAGGCAAAAAAACGTTTCGTACAACTTCATTGTTGTGAAGCTTATGTTATGTCAGGTTTCCAATGTTTGAACGACTTATATATCAAATATTTTGTATCTAAATAATTGTTATCAATAAACAATAGGTGTATTTTTGCATCTGTTCATAATCAACTTTATCCTCCAATGTTTTTTAGGAAATTAAGTAAAAAAGCTAGGACCAAGATGTTGAATTTAAAAAATTCACAATTTGTTGTAGGAAAATTAAAATACAGAGATAGTAAGAAATTTAAAATGAAAAAAATTTATATGATAGAAAAACAGAGGTCGAAAAAGTTATCATACAACTACATATATTTTTCCATGCACAAATAATGTGATATAAAAGAAAATATTATGATAGTACTAAAATTAGTGTGATTCGAAAGCAAATACTATGTTACTACTACAACTACTGTGATACTAAAAAAATTATTATTTTACTACTTTCAATCCGAAATCCCAAATCCGATGACAAAACGAAAAAAATTCCGACTACAAAGGCCCAGATCTAATTCCGGCAAGACTTCCGATGATAATACAACAAACATTCGAGCTACAGAGTCCAAGTTCTATTTTCGGCAAGAACAAAAGTTTCCGGCAAGAACAAATTTTTTCAGCTAAGAATTCCGGTGGTGCATCGGTTAGTAGAGAGAATATGTTTGAAAGAGGAAAGAGTAATTTTCTGAGGTGAGAGAATTGTGAGGAGAGAGAAAAAATTCAAGTACTAAAAATAGTGTGATTCGAAAGCAAATATTATGTTACTACTACAAATACTGTGATACTAAAAAATTTATTATGTTACTACTTTCAAACTGAAATCCCAAATCTGATGACAAAACGAAAAAAATTCCGGCTACAAAGGCCGAGTTCTATTTTCGGCAAGAAAAAAAATTTCCGGCAAGAACAAAATTTTCCGGCTAAGAATTCCGGTGGTGCATTGGTTAGTAGAGATAATATGTTTGAATGAGGAAAGGGTAATTTTCTGAGGTGAGAGAATTGTGATGAGAGAGAAAAAATTTAGAGGTGATCATGGGCCGGGCCGGGCCGCGCAAAAAAAAAATTGCCCATTGTGCGGGCCGGGCCGGGCCGGCCCCAAATCCGGGCCAAAAATTTGTGCCCAAAGCCCGGTATTTCGGGCCGGGCCGAGCGGGCTTTTGCGGGCCGGCCCCAAAATTTAGACTAAAAAGTGTTTTTTGGCTTGTCCAAAGCCTGCCCAAAAAAAAAAATTTTGGCCGGGCCCTCCCGCGGGCCCAAAAAAACTGCCCAAACCCGCCCAAAAACGAGCCCGCGGGCCGGGTTTGAGTTGATCAGCTCTAAAAAAATTCAAAGGGTTAGGTCCTTGGGACCCACAACAAATTTGAAATTCAAAATCAAATTTTCAGATTTTGGTTTGAAATTCAAATGAAAATTTCAACTTAGTGGAATTTGGACCCCACTTATTCTAGCCAATGAAATCACTTGTGTATGTGGTCCCCACATAAACCTTGTTTATGTGTAGCCTTTCTCGTTCTATAGCCAACCATAGAAAAAACCACCAACAACATGAAACAAAGGGCTTTCTCCAACAATTAACAAATTTACTAATTAGAGAAAGAAACAAAAAAAACTCACGCAATCCAAGTGGTCAAAGAACAGATGTTTAGTATGTACTTGTTCCTTCTTTAGGGTGCGTTCTCTTCAACTTATTGGACCTGAACTGAACTTATCTGAACTGAACTTATTGAACCTGAACTGAACTGATTGGAACTTATTAGACCTGATTGGACCTGATTCAACTTATTGGACCTGATTGAACCTGATTAGAACTTATTGGACCTGATTAAAACTTATTGACCTGATTGGAACTTATTAGACCTTATTGGCCCTGATTGAAACTTATTAGACCTTATTGGACCTGATTGAAACTTATTAGACCTTATTAGACCTTATTGGACCTAATTGGAACTTATTTGCCCTTATTAGACAAAAAAATTGTTCCGTAATAACATAAATATTACCCCTAACATAAATACTACCCCTTAAAATTTATTATGAAGTAATAATTATTAAAATTCGCCCTTTAAAAAAGTAATTATTATTAATTATCTCTTATGATAATATTATTTGGTTGACTCCGTATAAAAGATCTACTGGGTATTTGAGTCCATATCAAGAGAAAGGTTTGAGAGTTCATACTCCTGAATTTAAAAATGGTCCTCCACCAAAGGGAAAGTTATAGCATTTTAATTATCGAAATTCTTCATTACGTGGTACTGTTGAAAGAATTTTTGGTGTACTAAAAAATAGATGGAAGATTCTAAGAATGATGCCGAAGATGGATGATGCTTACCAGTTGGCTATCATCGTGGCAACATGCACGCTACATAATTTTATTCGTTTACATGATTTAGGGATTCCAGTTTCGCAAGTAGTTGAAACCACGGAACCAAGTGCTGATTTAAATTTGACTGACAAGACGAGAACAAATAATATGGAGATTACTCGGGCAAAAATTGCAGTTGAAATATGGTTGGATGTTGGTGAAGAAAACGTATTGATTGAAGAGGAGGATGTAGAAGATGAAGAAAGATACTCAGATGAAGAAAGATACTTCGGTGATGATAATGAAGCAATCAATTGATAACATTTATATCTTTCATTGTTATTAGTAACGAAAACATGTTCTCTAGTTATTTAAAGACGAATTGCAAAATATTGTAATTATGATGATTATTATTGTTAACCTTATTTAACCATGATTATAATATTTTTTAATAATAATATAATCAGCTAATAGTAATATGAATAATAAAATAATAGACAATAATACAAGTATAATACGATATAATCATTGTGGTACTTTAATTAAAATTCTAATAATAACATAATCAGCTAATAGTGATATGAATAACAAAATAATGGACAATAATACAAATATTTATTGATCATTGACTATTGGACTTGATTAGACCTGATTGAAACTTATTGCACCTGATTATAACTTATTGGACTTTATTAGACCTGATTCGAACTTATTGCACCTGATTGGACCTGATTGGAACTTATCTGAACTGAACTGAACTTATTGGACCTGAAACTTATTTTTTAAGGTGAAGAGAACGCACCCTTACTCTTCTTGAAACCAAAAACTAGAGAGTTGTACTTTGCCAACTATCTTCCTGTCTACAACAACAAGAGGAAGGCGGAAAACATGCTTTGAAGTGGTGGCTTGCCGACGATATTTGATGAGCAATTGATGCTCGACCGCTGCGAACCACTTTGGAATACGCTACTTCTTTCTAGGGTTGTGATGAGACAATATTTTAGGGAGAGTATGCTGAACTTCTTTAGAAGAAAACAGTCAGAGATAAGTTAAAACTACTAAGCACTAAGCTAAGCTTGACCTACTATAAATTATTGCACCTTCGACTTTCAAGGTTGGGAGTTCAATTCTCACTAGGATACCTTGAGGGAGGGGACCTCTTACCCATCTCTCCCACTTTTATAGTGCCTAGCCAGCCAAATTAAGTCGGGTTGACATTTAAGTGGATTTATCTCGACATGACTCTTCATCTTTCCTGATTAAAAAAATATTTAACTACTAAGCGAGACATTTCACATGAAGGAGTTGTTCTGATGCTTTCTATATGAGCAATGAGGCAATATCGTTTTTAAAATCCACTCCAAAGAACATACATTCATTTTTTGTTATTACATCTACTTTTCGATTGAGATCATAAACATGTATTACATGTAGGTTAATTTTAACCATCAAGGACACAGCAGACATAAAAAAAATTATATTCTATTTTATCTCTATTCTAATTTTATGTAGACAAAATCAACGATTCCTATTATGGAGTACATGAAATTTGAAGGCCATTCTATCATTCGTGATGAGTGATGACACATTAGTTCACCTGCTCATGATTGACAATTTGCTAGCTACTATTTGTTCAAAATGCAAATGGCATGTTTTATGCTTCTTTTTCAACGGGAATTAGGTTATAGTATTGCTAGAGATCGATATTTCGGAATTGTGTCAAACAATCGGACAGCTGGAGGATCATACTGAATTTGTAAGACTAAGTCCACCAACTCATTCTCTGCTATTAATTATTTAGACTGTTATTAGTTGTCCCAAATCCCAATGGCCAATACCAGATAAATCTTCCAGATTAAGAATAAATCATGTCATACCTTTTTTTTCTTTCTTTATGAGGGCTAATCATGTCATACTTTTTAGACTTTTAGTTAGAATGTTCTTTTCAATATGATGACAGAATCGTATAGAATTTTTTTGGAAAACCTTGAACTAATTAAATGAATTTCATAAGTTTTCTCCTGTAAAATGAAAGATTGTATAAGCATACATCAAACTGCAAAAATGTAACAAGAGTGACTTTGGAATTATGTCTTCTATTGAATTTTATAAGAACTCTACCAAATGCCATGCAGCATATACCTGTTTTATGTCCTCCATAAGATTACGAATTTTTTGGTTTCTCTGAATAAACTTATAATTAGTTGTATTCAAAGATAATAAAAAAATTATCATTTATTCATTGCGGATGGGGCTTCAAATGAGCAAAGATCATCTCCAAATAAGCAATAAAGAAGGTTTGATGTTCTCCCCAACTTATTTTAAGTTCAGTTCAGTTCAATTTAGTTCAGTTCAGTTCAGTTCCTAAATTATTATCATTACTATTAATTAGTTATAATTTAATTCAGTTCAGTTCAGCTCAGTTCAGTTCAATTCAGTTCAGTTTAGTTGTTTTATACTGAAAAGAACATGCCATAACTCTAGGTTTATTACATAGTAACATAAAGAACATGTTGCTTAAAAATGATCATGTCTGATATCTCAACAAAGATATTCATCAATCACCTACTAAAAATAACATATCTTTCAGGTGGCCTAATTTCATTTGTTGTTATTGTACTTCACGTATATGCATAATTACTACTTCCTCCGATTTTTTATAGATGCTACATTTTCCTTAAATGGAAATATCATAATAGATACTACATACCATAAATGGATCTCTTTTCACCATAAAGATTTTAAAATACTAATAAAAAGTTGGTTGTCCCTCACTTTCTCCTTTAAAATACCCATACTTTTTCCTTAACAAATGATTTTTTATTCAAAAAGTGATCCACCACTTTCTCTCTCTATCTTTCTTAAAAACTCCCCACTTTATCTATGTAGTATCTATTGAAAAATAGAGGAAGTATATAATTATGAACTCCCCAAAAAATTTCAAATATCACACTTCCCCGATAAAATGCGACCCTTCCACAATGTTGAAAAAGTTGGAATTTACAAAGTGGCCCATATTATCACCTCAACAAAAAAAAAGTGTTATAACTCTGTATTTTTAGTTGTAACAAATGTTTTTTTGCACAAATATTAAGTACAAAGTAGATAGAGTAAAATTTGACTCAATTTCCCATATACTTATTGCATATGTGATAGGTAAAGTGGGGATAAAATGGTCAAATTGCCCCCAAAATTTATATCAAAAAAAGGAAATGTTGCATCTAAATAATAAATACATAAAAATGAAAATTGTTGCTAACTATAAAAACAGAGGAAGCATATTATGAGATGGAGATAGAATGATATATGTTTCTGCTAAGAAATTAAGAGATTGTAGTAGGTTGAGAGACTTGACGAGGGGCCCCAAGAAGGTACGCCTGAGCTCCGTTGTCCGTACGCCGAAATCCTGCAAAACAAGGTTAGCCTACCCCGGGGGTGGTCCCGGGATCGCCCCTCCGACGCTCAAGTTAGTAAATGATTGAGGTAGAGAGAGAAAGTGATCAATGTAGAGAGAGATGCTATGGGTTCTCTAGGAGAGAATTGCTTACCCTTTGATTGTGAGACAACCGCTATTTATAGAGGATGGGACCTCCAATAAATGAGGGTATTTTAGTCAGCTCTAGCTGGTGGAAAATTGCCTTCCCTAGAGGTAGGGGTATTTTAGTAACTTCGCCATAGGTATTTTAGTAATCGGAGTGAAAATCGCCATTTTTAATGCGGTTGATTGGTGGAATAAAGTGATTGCATTTTTGCCGATGTTGAGCGGGACCCACGTATTTTCATGATCGGATTAACCAACCACGGGGCGCCGAGCGCGGCTAGTGTCATGCACCAAGGCCTCCAGACCGAGGGGTTCATTGGCAAGCCGAGGGGGTCTAATCCCTGAAGACTGAAGCATGCGTCGAGCGCAACAAATAGACGTCGAGCGCAACCAATGCGCCGAGCGCGTTCTCAAGAGGCCCGAGGGGGTCTGACCCCAACTACCGAGTGCGCCGAGTGCAAGTGAACGTGCTGAACGCAATCTATGCGCCGAGTGACTTACAAGAGGTCCGAGTGGGTCTAAACCCAACTAAAGAGTGCGCGGAGCGCAAACTTATTTGTCGAGCGCAGTAAATGAGCCGAGCGCATTTCCAGAAGGTGGAGGGGGTCTGACCTAGGTTGAACCGAGCGCGTTTTTCCAGCTTACCTCCCGAGCCAAATGAGTCATGCAGTGCTGATCGACTGGGTGCCAATGAGGTACTTAGCTTGATTTTAGCTAAGTATTTGAAGCGATTCGGCGAAGGACTAAGAAGTCTCATATTGGCCGAGAGGGTCGGACGCCACTCGAATGAGGGGCTAATGAGCCCCATGCTGGGTGCCAATTGGTACTTAGCCATATTTGGCTAAGTATGAGTGACTCGGCAAAGGAGAAGGGGTCTCCTATTAGCCGAGTAGGTCGGACGCCACTCGGATGAGGGGTTAAAGAGCCCCATGCAGTACAGTGGATGCCAATTGGTACTTAGCCATATTTGGCTCAGTATGAGAGTGGCTCGACAAAGGAGATGGGATCCCCAATTGGCCGAGTTGGTCGAACGCCACTCGGATGAGAGGCGAATGAGCCCCATGCTGTCCGAGTGGGTGCCAGTTGGTACTTAGCCATATTTGGCTAAGCATGAGAGTGGCTCGGCAATGGAGATGGGGGTACCCTATGGGCTGAGGGGTTGGACGCCACTCGCATGAGGGGCTAATGATGCCCATGCTGTCAGAGTGGGTGCCAATTGGTACTTAACCATATTTGGCTAAGTATGATAAAGGCTCGGCAAAGGAGATGGGGTCTCCTATTAGCCGAGTGGGTCGGACGCCACTCGGATGGGGGGCTAATGAGCCCGATGCTTTCCGAGTGGGTGCCAATTGGTACTTAGCCATATTTGGCTAAGCATTAGAGTGGCTCGGCAAAGTAGAAGGGGTCTACTATTGGCCGAGAGGGTAGGACGCCATTTGGCCAACCATTCGGCCAAGGGCTAAAGAGCCCCATGCTGTTCGAGTGGGTGCCAATTTGTACTTTGCCATATTTGGCTAAGTATGAGAGTGGCTCGACAGAGGAGAGGAGGTCCCCTATTGGCTGAGGGGGTCGGACGCCACTCGCATGAGGGGCAAATGATCCCCATGCTGACAGAGTGGGTGCCAATTGGTACTTAACCATATTTGGCTAAGTATGAGAGTGGCTCGGCATAAGAGAGGGGGTCTCCTATTGGCCGAGTGGGTAGGACGCCATTCGGCGAAAGTCTAATGACCACATGTTGTCCGAGTGGGTGGCAATTGGTACTTAGCCATATTTGGCTAACAATGAGAGTGGCTCGGCATAGGAGAGGCGGTCTCCTATTGGTCGAGTGGGTAGGACACCATTCCGCCAAGGGCTAATAAGCCCCATGCAGTTCGAGTGGGTGCCGATTCGTACTTTGCCATATTTGGCTAAGTATGAGAGCGGCTCGGCAGAGAAGAGGAGGTCCCCTATTGGCCAAGTGGGTCGGACGCCACTCGAATGAGGGGCTTATGAGCCTTATGTTGTCGGAGTGGGTGCCAATTGGTACTTAGCCATATTTGGCTAAGTATGAGAGCAGCTCGGCAAAAGAGAGGGGGTCTCCTATTGGCTGAGTGGGGTGGACGCCACTCGGATGGGGTATAATGAGCCCGATGCTTTCCGAGTGGGTGCCAATTGGTACTTACCATATTTGGATAAGTGTGAGAGTGGCTCGGCATAGGAGATGGGGCCTCCTATTGGCCGAGTGGGTAGGACGCCATTCGGCCAAGGGTTAATGAGAACCATGCTGTCCGAGTGGGTGCCAATTGGTACTTAGTCATATTTGGGTAAGTATGAGAGTCGCTCGGCAATTGAGAGGGGGTCTCCTATTGGCCGAGTGGGTCGGACGCCACTCGGATGGGCGGCTAATGAGCCCGATGTTGTCCGAGTGTGTGCCAATTGGTACTTAGCATATTTAACTAACTATGAGAGTGGCTGGGCATAGGAGAAGGGGTCTCCTATTGGCCGAGTGGGTAGGACGCCATTCGACTATGGGCTATGGAGCCCTACGTTGTCCGAGTGGTTGCCAATTGGTACTTAGCCATATTTGGATAAGTATGAGAGTGGCTCGGCATAGGAGAGGGGTGACCTATTGGCCGAGAGGGTCGGACGCCATTCGGCCAATGGCTAAGGAGCCCCATGCTGTCCGAGTGTGTGCCAAATTGGTACTTTGCCATATTCGGATAAGTATGAGAGTGGGTCGGCAAAGGAGATGGGGTCTCTTATTGGATATGGGGCTAATAAGCCCGATGATGTCCGAGCGGGTGTGAATTGGTACTTTGGCATATTTGGCTAAGTATGACAGTGGCTCGGTATAGGAGAGGGGTCTCGTATTGGCCGAGTGGGTAGGACGCCATTGGGTCAAGGGCTAATGAGCCCCATGCTATTCGAGTGCGTGCCAATTGGTACTTTGCCATATTTGGTTAAGTATGAGAGTGGCTCGGCAGAGAAGAAGGGGTCCCCTATTGGCCAAGTGGGTCGCACACAACTCAGATGAGGGGCTAATGAGCCCCATGCTGTCCGACGTTTTGTCGTTCCCTCAGTCTTCACTCTTCACTCGTTAGCTCACTGCCTCTCCCTGAAACCCTAACTTCACTCACGCAAGCCACCACGCCAACGCCTCACTCATCTCTCCCTCTCTCCGGCTAACGCCAAACGCCTCACCCGTCTCTCCCACTTTCCGACGTCATCGACTAGTGGTTAGAGGGGCAACTTGCGCAGCGCAGATTAACAACACCAGTGGTTAGAGGCGGAAGTCTAAAGTTCGCGCAGCACCAGTGGAATTTCCGGTGACTTCCAACAAGGTATTTTTGTCTATCAAATTTTCGAATTCCCACACACCGGTCGAAATTACCACGCCAGGCAGCCACCAACCGGCTACCAGCAAGCATCATCCACAAGACCACAACGGCATCGGGCCATCGGCCCATCGCACCACCTCCCCTTCTTCATCTTCGGGTGTTGCTTTGATATTTTGTAATCTAAATTTTTAGTTTTTGTATTTACTTTAATTTCTGTATCTGAAGTTTAAATCTTTTCTTTGTTGATTTTTTCTTAATTATGTGAAATTTTTTTCTTGTTTAATGAAGTTTCAATGTTAGAATATGTCTGCTTGTGTTTGATTATGCTATTTTTTTCTCGGTTTGATTATATGCGTATTTTCATCTCAGTTTGATTTTATTCGTAATGAAGTTTATATGCTATGTGTGTTTTTTTTTTTGAAGTATACTTGTCTTTGATTTGAATCTGGTTGAGTGTTGAAGTATGTGTTTACAAAATTTTGTATTTTTTATTGCTGTGGAAAATTATTTTATATGAATAACTAGGCAAAAAAAGTAAGGATCCGTAGGATCCGGGTCCAACTTTTTCAGACCCACTGGATCCGGGTCGGATCTGGATCCAGCTTCCGAAAACGGATCTGGATCCGGGTCCGCATGGATCCGGTCCAGATCCGACCCGTTGCCATCCCTAGGACTAGGGCTAATGAGCACCATGCTGTTCGAGTGGGAGCCAATTGGTATTTAGCCATATTTGGCTACGTATGAGAGTGACTCGGCAAAGGAGAGAGGGTCTCCTATTGGCTGAGTGGGTCGGTCGCCACTCAGATGGGGGGCCAATGAGCCCGATCCTGTCCAAGTGGGTGCCAATTGCAACTTAGCCATATTTGGCTAAGTATGAGAGTGTCTCGGCATAGGAGAGTGGGTCTCCTATTAGCCGAGTGGATAGGACGCCATTCGGCTAAGGACTAATGAGCCCCATGTTGTCCGAGTGGGTGCCAATTGGTACTTACCATATTTGGCTAAGTATGAGAGTGGCTCGGCATAGGAGAGCGGGTCTCCTATTAGTCGAGTGGGTTGCACGCCAATCGGCCAAGGGCTAATGAGCCCCATGCTGTTCGAGTGGGTGTCAATTCGTACTTTGTCGTATTTGGCTATGTATGAGAGTGGCTCGGCAGAGAAGAAGAGGTCCTTTATTGGCCGAGTGGGTCGGACGCCACTCGAATGAGGAGGTAATAAGCCCCATGCTGTCCGAGTGGGTGCCAATTGGCACTTAGCCATATTTAGCCAAGTATTAGAGTCGCTCGGCAATGGAGAGGGGTCTCCTATTGGTCGAGTGGGTCGGACGCCACTCGGATAGGGGGCTAATGAGCCTCATGCCGTCCAAGTGGGTGCCAATTGAAACTTAGCCATATTTGGCTAAGTATGAGAGTGGCTCTGCATATGAGAGGGGGACTCCGATTGACCGAGTGGATAGGACGCCATTCAGCTAAGGGCTAATGAGCGTCATGTTGTCCGAGTGGATGCCAATTGGTACTTAGCAATATTTGGCTAAGTATGAGAATGGCTCGGCATAGGAGAGGGGGTCTCCTATTGGTCGAGTGGGTAGGATGCCATTCGGCCAAGGGCTAATGAGCCCCATGCTGTTCGAGTGGGTGCCAATTCGTGCTTTGCCATATTTGGCTAATTATGAGAGTGGCTCGGCAGAGAAGAGGAGGTCCCCTATTGACCGAGTTGGTCGGACGCCACTCAAATGAGGGGCTAATGAGCCTCATGCTGTCCGAGTGGGTGCCAATTGGTACTTAGCCATATTTGGCTAAGTATTAGAGCAGCTCGGCAAAAGAGAGGGGGTCTCCTATTGGCCGAGTGGGGCGGACGCCACTCGGATGGGGTCTAATGAGCCCGATGCTTTCTGTGTGGGTGCCAATTGGTACTTAGCCATATTTGGATAAGTATGAGAGTGGCTCGGCATAGGAGAGGGGGTCTCCTTTTGGCCGAGTGGGTAGGACGCCATTCGGCCAAGGGCTAATGAGTACCATGCTGTCCGAGTGGGTGCCAATTGGTACTTAGTCATATTTGGCTAAGTATGAGAGTGGCTCGGCAAATGAGAGGGGGTCTCCTATTGGTCCTGCGGGTAGGACGCCATTCGGCCAAGGGCTAATGAGCACCATGCCGTCTGAGTGGGTGCCAATTAGTACTTAGCCATATTTGGCTAAGTACGAAAGTAGCTCGGCAAATGAGAGGGGGTCTCCTATTGGCCAAGTGGGTCTAACGCCACTCAGATGGGGGGCTAATGAGTCCGATGATGTTCGAATGGGTGCCAATGGGTACTTAGCCATATTTGGCTAAGTATGAGAGTGGCTCGGCATAGGAGAGGGTGCTCTTATTGGCCGAGAGGGTAGGACGCAATTTGGCCAAGAGCTAATGAGCACCATGCTGTCCGAGTGGGTGCAAATTGGCACTTTGCCATATTTGACTAAGTATGAGAGTGGCTCGGCAAAGGAGACGGGGTCTCCTATTGGCCGAGTGGGTAGGACGCCATTCGGCCAAGGGCTAATGAGCCCCATGCTGTTCGTGTGGGTGCTAATTGGTACTTTGGCATATTTGGCTAAGTATGAGAGTGGCTCGGGAGAGGAAATGAGGTCCCCTATTGGCGGAGTGGGTCGGACGCCACTCGAAGGAGGGGCTAATGAGCACCATGCTCTCCGAGTGGGTGTCAATTGGTACTTAGCCTTATTTGGCTAAGTATGAGAGTGGCTCGACATAGGAGAGGGGGTCTCTTATTGGCCGAGTAGGTAGGACGCCATTCAGCCCAGGGCTAATGAGCACCATGCTGTCCAAGTGGGGGCCAATTGGTACTTAGCCATATTTGGGAAAGTATGAGAGTGGCTCGGCAAAGGGGAGGGGGTCTCCTATTGGCCGAGTGGGTCGGACGCCACACGGATGGGGGGGCTAATGAGCCCGAGGCTATCCGAGTGGGTGACAATTGGTACTTAGCCATATTTAGCTAAGTATGAGAGTGACTCGGCATAGGAGATGGGGTCTCCTATTGGCTGAATGGGTAGGACGCTATTCGGCCAAGGGTTAATGAGCACCATGCTGTCCGAGTGGGTGCCAATTGGTACTTATCCATAATTGGCTAAGTATGAGAGTCACTTGGCAAAGGAGAATGGGTCTCCTATTGGCCGAGTGGTTCGGATGCCACTCGGATGGGGGCTAATGAGCCCTATGCTTTCCGAGTGGGTGCCAATTGGTACTTAGCCATATTTGGATAAGTATGAGAGTGGCTCGGCATAGGAGTTGGGGTCTCCTATTGGCCGAGTGGGTAGGACGCCATTCAGCCAAGGGTTAATGAGCACCATGCTGTCCGAGTGGGTGCCAATTGGTAGTCATATTTGGCTAAGTATGAGACTGGCTCGGCAAATGAGATGGGGTCTCCTATTGGCCGAGAGGATCGGTCGCCACTCGGATGGGGGCTAATGAGCCCGATGCAGTCCGTGTGGGTGCCAATTGGTACTTAGCCATATTTACCTAAGTATGTGAGTGACTCGGCGTAGGAGAGAGGGTCTCCTATTGGCCGAGTAGGTAGGACGCCATTTGGCCAAGGGCTAACGAGCACCATGCTGTCAGAGTGCATGACAATTGGTACTTAGCCGTCTTTGGCTAAGTATGAGAGTGGCTCGGCATAGGAGAGGGGGTCTCTTATTGGCCGAGTGGGTAGAACACCATTCGGCCAAGGGCTAATGAGCCCCATGTTGTTCGAGTGGCTGCCAATTCGTGCTTTGCCATATTTGGCTAAGTATGAGAGCTGCTCGGCTAAGGAGAAGGGGTCTCCTATTGGCCAATTGGGGCGGACGCCACTCGAATGTAGGGCTAATGAGCTCGATGCTTTCCAAATTGTTGCCAACTGGTACTTAGCCATATTTGGTTAAGTATGAGAGTGGCTCGGCGTAGGTGACAGGGTATCCTATTGGCTGAGTGGGTAGGATGCCAATCGGATGGGGGGCTTTTGAGCCCGAAGTTGTCCGAGTGGGCGCCAATTAGTACTTAGCCATATTTAGCTAAGTATGAGAGGTGCGCGGCATAGGAGAGGGTGTCTCGTATTGGACGAATGGGTAGGACGCTATTCGGCTAAGGGCTAATGAGCCCCATGTTGTCCGAGTAGGTGCCAATTGGTGCTTAGCCATATTTGGCTAAGTATTAGAGTGGCTCGGCATAGCAGAGGGGGTCTCCTATTGGCCGAGAGGGTAGGACGCCATTCGGCCAAGGGCTAATGAGCACCATGCTGTCCGAGTGGGTGCCAATTAGTACTTAGCCATATTTGGCTAAGTATGAGAGTAGCTCGGCAAATGAGAAAGGGTCTCCTATTGGCCTAGTGGGTCTAACGCCACTCAGATAGGGGGGCTAATGAGTCTGATGATGTCCAAGGGGGTGCCAATTGGTACTTAGCCATATTTGGCTAAGTATGAGAGTGGCTCGGCATTGGAGAGGGGGTCTTCTATTGGCCGAGAGGGTATGAAGCAATTTGGCCAAGAGCTAATGAGCATCATGCTGTCCGAGTGGGTGCAAATTGGTACTTTGCCATATTTGACTAAGTATAAGAGTGGCTCGGCAAAGGAGAGGGGGTCTTCTATTAGCCGAGTGGATCGAACACCACTCGGATAGGGGGCTAATAAGCCCGATGTTGTCCGAGCGGGTGCCAATTGGTACTTAGCTATATTCGGCTAAGTATGAGAGCTGCTCGGCAAAGGAGATGGGGTCTCCTTTAGACCGAGTGGGGCGGACGCCACTCGGATGGGGGGGCTAATGAGCCCGACGCTTTCCGAGTGGGTGTCAATTGGTATTTAGCCATATTTGGCTACGTATGAGAGTGGCTCGGCATAGGAGAGGGGTCTCCTATTGGCCGAGAGGGTAGGATGCAATTTGGCCAAGGGCTAAAGAGCACGATGCTGTCCGAGTGGGTGCAAATTGACAGTTTGCCATATTTGGCTAAGTATGAGAGTGGCTCCGCAAAGGAGATGGGCTCTCCTATTGGCCGAGTGGGTCAAACGCCACTCGGATAGGGGGCTAATAAGCCCGATGCTGTCCGAGCGGGTGCCAATTGGTACTTAGCCATATTTGGCTAGGTATGAGAGTGGCTCGGCATAGGAGAGAGGGTCTCTTATTGGTCGAGTGGGTAGGACACCATTCAGCCCAGGGCTAATGACCACCATGCTGTCCGAGTGGGGGCCAATTGGTACTTAGCCATATTTGGCAAAGTATGAGAGTGGCTCGACAAAGGAGAGGGGGTCTCCTATTGGCCGAGTGGGTCGGACGCCACTCGGATGGGGGAGCTAATGAGCCCGATGTTGTCCTAGTGGGTGCCAATGGGTACTTAGCCATATTTAGCTAATTATGAGAGTTGCTCGGCATAGGAGATGGGGTCTCCTATTGGCCGAATGGTTAGGACGCCATTCGGCTAAGGGCTAATGACCCCCATGTTGTCAGAGTGGGTGTCAATTGTTACTTAGCCATATTTTGCTAAGTATGAGAGTGGCTCGGCATAGGAGAGGGGGTCTTTTATTGGCCGAGTGGGTAGGACGCCACTCGACCAAGGGCTAATGAGCCCCATGTTGTTCATGTGGGTGCCAATTGGTACTTTGACATATTTGGCTAAGTGTGAGAGTGGCTCGGCAGAGGAAATGAGGTTTCCTATTGGCGGAGTGGGTCGGACGCCACTCGAATGAGGAGCTAATGAGCCCCATGTTGTCCGAGTGGGTGCCAATTGGTACTTAGCCATATTTGGCTAAATATGAGAGTTGCTCGGCAAAGGAGATGGGGTCTCCTATTGGCCGAGTGGGGCGGACGCCATATTTCCCAACTTAAGCGTTACATCCCTAATGAGCGTCATGTCCTAGAGCCTGAACGATTTCAGATCGATAGTAGCCTCACATATGAGGAAAGACATGTCAAGATTCTCGACAGGAAAGTGTGTATTACACGCAATAAGGACGCCCACATGGTAAAAGTACTTTGGTCTAACCACGAGTCTGAAGAGGCAACGTGGGAAGCCGAAGATGAGATGAAAAAGAAGTATCCAGACTTATTCCTTGAGGTGAGTTACGAGGCGTAACTCGTTTTCTTTAAGGGGGATAGAATGCGATAAATTTCGCGCTTTTTGTCTATTTTATGAGATTTTCATGCATATACATGCCTATGTTGGGCAATTTGCACATGTTAGTGCTAAAGAAATAGATTCTCCGCATAAGAAAACGTGTTCATAAGTAACACAAGTGTTTTAAGTTAGCACAAGTGGCACAATTCTTTTGAAACTTTTGAAAAGATGAGTTCAAGTTTTGAAAATATGTGAGTTTTCGTGTCAAGTTAATATGTGAGTATTCGTGTCAAGTTTCGAGACGAGACTTCTTTTCAGAGGGGTAGACTGTAATCCCCCATAATTTTAAAGGATTTTATAAATATATTTTAGCATTTATATATTTATATTTTAGTTTTAAATGATTTGATTATTTAAAGAAGGTTGACTATTTTAAAAGTCAAATGAAATTATTTTAAGGATTTAAGAAAGTTAAAAATATTTTATTTAGGCATGCTTTGATAAATGTTTGAAATACTAATTTCATTTGGAAAAGAAGTCTAAGTGGACTTGGGGAACCCAATTTTAAGTAGATTAGGAAAAATGAGTTATGTTGATGTTAGGAGTTCTAATTTATTTATCCTATTCATCATCAATTTTAATTGAGCCCAATCTCCTTTTCCTAAGCCCAAAAGGAAGCCTCCTTATAAATATCTTAATACCCAATTATTTTACCCCACACAAAGAATATTTTCTCTCTCCTCTTTCTCAAACCACACGGCAGTTTCTATTTCTCTCTTCTCACGTTTTTCTTTCGGTTTTCTTCTTCCAAGTTTTCTTCTTCTTTAAGTAACGTTTCTTCTTCAACAAGAAACGTCACAAAACCTTCAAATCCTCACGTGGAGCGTCGTTGCTGCTGCTGCGTGGCTGTTGATTTCCGGCGCTTTCATTCCTTTTCTCGGTTCTTTACTTTGTTGGTTAATTTCTTTTCTTTTTCCTCAAGTTTCCATTAAAGACTATGTTTTTATGCTTTATTTTAATGTTAATCACGATTACTGATTTTAATAAACTGTTTCAATAAATAATCTTGATTCATATATATTATATATTATAAGAATAAAAATTCAGATTTGTTTATTATTGTTAGATTGAAGTTTAATTATTAAAGCATGGATTTTTAGGGTGTTAATTATTAGAAAACCATAGTAGCATGTTGTATACTATGAGATTGGTTTAGATTATGAGTTTAAACATGTTTGCATATGTTTAAAGAGGGTTTTATGATTTTATAAGTTGCTGGAATTTCAGAAAAGATTTTATTTAGGGAGCTTTAAGAATTTTAATTACTAGTATGGTAGTACTATGCTAGGAATTAAAGGAATTGAAGTTTTGATAGTAAAATCAACTTTTGAATATGTTTAAAGGGGATTTTAAATATTTTAAAGTTGCTGTATTTTTATTTAAGAGTATTGATTTTAGTTTATATTGATTTCTAGGCGGAGAATATTCTGTAGGAGACTTTTAAAGAGTTAAAAGTGGCATGCCGACTAGTTTACACAAGGTACGTACATACATGTGTGCTATGTGATTTGTATCATGACTTAAGGAGAAATGTTGTAGTATCATGTATAGGGATTTTATAAGTTCATATGTAATTTCTAGTATGATTGAATTCTACATGTTTTATGCCTGTGTGCAAGCATGTTTTTTTATGAGAATTGTTATGAGTTAAGATTGTTATGTTTGTATGGATTTATTGATGCAACCATCCCTTTTTCAGTTAGCAAAGGTTCCTCGATATCGCAGGTCATTCTGGAATACGTGGTAGCTTCCGTATTTCGTCTTCTTAGTGAAGGCATTAGTAGATAAGACAACTCAGGTCCAATAACTATTCCATTAAAGTGATAAAAAGATGTTTAGAATTTAATTCAGTAAAAGTTATCTGTAGAATGTTATATGATTATATTATTATTTATCCCTGCATGTTATTTATTTAGTATCATGTTAGGAATGCTTATGTTTTTGTATGTAGTACTCAGCTTTGCTGATTACGTGCTTTGCTTGTGATTGTGAATTTGTGATCATGGCTTTGCCTTATTGATCCTGTGATGAACCATTTTGGTGAGCAGATTCTTTAGAGCATTGCCATCTACAGGTGTGCAGAAGTTGCATCATTGGGAATCTGGGATGTGGAGAGCTTGTGTAACAAGTTGTTTTATTTATTGCTTTAGTGGGATTTTATTATGTTAAGTTTGGTTTTGGAAGTAGACAGTTATGGTGTTTGGTTTCAAGTACTTTGTTGTTTATTATATTTGGTGTATAAAGTTTAGTTCTATTTATATTTTCCGCTGCAAAATTCTGAATAAGCTGATACGTTATCATACGAGCGATAATACTCGGGTAATTCTCTAAGGTTTATATTATAAAGGTGTTTCTGAAAAGAGAGAATTATCGGGGTGTTACAAAGTGGTATCAGAGCGTTAGGTTATTTTCAAAACTTTTAGGCGCCTAACTAACGTACCAGTTATTGGTATGAACTCTTAGAATTGCTCCTACTTGTTCATTTTGAAAAAACGTTATAGGAATATATATATTTTTTTAAGAGGACCGAAAAATATATATTTTTTTTTAAAAAAAAAAAGGTGTCCGAATATTATTTTTTTAAAGCCGAATTTTTTTAAGGGTCGAATTTATTTTTCGAATTATGATGGTTTGAAATTTTTTTAGGATAGCCGATTTTTTTTTTTCTAGAGTCGAAATTTTTTTCTTTTGAAATTTTTAAGTCTAAATTTTTTTTATTAGTCGAAATTTTTTTTTTATTAGTTCGACGCTTAATTATTATTATATTATAAGGAGTGTCTGCATTATTTTTATTGCCTTTAAAGTTTTACTTGTTGCATTGTGAGAAGGGGTAGTATAGGAAGGGCAGATAGGATAGAAATATTATATGCCTGCATTGAATAGTTAGTTCAGCATGTTAATATTTTTCTTCCCTGCTAACTATTCATGATTATTTTTCTTCCCTGCTAACTGTTTATATCTTTCTTCCCTGCTGATTGTTATATTTTGTGCCTACGATGTTAATGGCAACTTTTTATTGTCATTGCGGGAATTTCGTACAGGGAGAGTACTAAAGATGTTATTGAATATATTTATTTGTTGTAGATCCTTAATCATGTCTGCCAGAGTAGGGAGTTACCAAAACCCTATTGTATTAAGTGATGATGAAGGTGACGATAATAATGTACCTGTCATTGATAATGACTATACCGATTTCGAGTGGGTTATGCGTAGAATATTAAGGTCAGGAGCAGCCAGTGATGATGAGCTCATTGTATAGTTCGACCGTGCTAGGGGTCAAACCAGATCGGACATTTACCATGCATCATTCAGGTTTGAAACTGATTAAGAGTCAGAGGATGAAGAGCCTCAACCTTCAAGGAGATCTAAAAGACAAAGGAGATATGTCGAATATTATGATGAGGACATAGATGAGTTTGAAGATGAGATCTTCGTACTTGAACTATACATGGAATTTGAGGACAAAAATGATAATGTGGTCCCTTAGTTTACTATTTATATTTTTGCGATTAGAGGCAACAATATATTATATAATAAGGTTGGATAGTTGACCAACAGTGATAGAATAGTTTTATAAAAACCATTGTTTTTAGGAAAGTATAATATTATAGTAACATTCATTTTATTAAATACCTTTTATGGAAGAATAAAAGCTATAATTTATTTATATGAGTGAGTAAGAATTTATTCTGGGCACGTGATGGGAATATTTTATTTTCATTATGCGATCATATTCTTGCTTGCTTGTTTCTACTTGCATGTTGATGTGAATATATTTTACATGGATGATTATGTGATTATTAGAGAACATTTTATGTTGAACTTGGAACTAGTTGAGATATTGTTTGTTTATGCGATCTTTAATGATCAAATCAAATGTTGCCTTCTTAGATGGACATGTAAGTTATGCTGGAACCTAAAGTAGAGTTATATTACTTACAGGTCCCGAAGTAGAATGGCTAACAACAACGACCTAGCTGCTGCTATTCGCCTCTTGGCGGAGAAATTGTCTCAAGAGAGAGCTGAGCGTCCTGAGACTGCTGGGGAAATGTTCGAAAGACTAGCTAAGGTTAAGCCACCATACTATAAGGGGCAAGCTGACCCAACCTTCTTAGAAAACTGGATTAGGGAGTTTGAGAAATTTTTTGAGGTTGTGAACTACCCTGCAAATATGAGAGTGGGTCAGGCTGTGCTATATCTGAAAGATGAGGCTGATTTATGGTGGAGAGAGAGTGGAGCTAGATTGAGTGATGTTGAAGGATTCAATTGGGATGCATTTGTGATTGCCTTGAGAGGGAAGTTTTACCATGCCTTTATGAGGAAGCAAAAAGCCCAAGAATTCATTAACCTTAGGATGGGTAGTATGACCATCTTTGAATACTACGGCAAATTCATAGCCCTGTCCAGATTTGCACCTGAGGTTGTAGCCACCGAGGAGCTTAAGGCTCAGAGGTTTGAGCAAGGATTAACTGATGAGATACAGTTGGAATTAGGAGGAGAGACCTTTACGCCCCTAGATGTTGTGCATGGGAGAGCATCTCATATTTATGGTCTACAGTCAAGGAGAGATAAGAAAAATGGAGTAGTAGGTGAAAAGAGGAAAGATTTTAATGATGGGGGAAACCAAGGGAATTTCAAGATAAACCGGAATGGTAATGGGAATTTCCAAGGGAGAAACAACCAAGATAACTGCAACAAGGGTAGACCTGAGAGAGTGCATCACTGCAAGTTCTATGACAAAAACCATCCTGGCAAAGTCTATAAGGGAGAACCAGTGACTTGTAACTACTGCTAAAAGAAGGGTCATAGGGAGTATGAGTGCTACTCTAAGCATGGTAAGGAACATAAAGGCCAGGGGAGTAGAATTCAACCAGTCAGGGAACCAAGGTCCTAAGTCTGGAGGACAACAGAATAGCCAAGGGAACTATAATAAGCCTGCAAGTGAGAACCCCAACAAAAGTAAGCCTGCGGGAAAAATGTTTGTGATGAGTCGAAAGGAAGCTGAGAAATCTGCCGACGTAGTTTCTGGTAATTTTTATATTAACTCAGTCCTTGTTAAAACATTATTTGATTCGGGGGTAACTTATTCTTTTATATCATCATCTGTCCTAAAGAGTCTCGGGTTAGTAGACTATGAAGAAATTGATTTGCCTATTAGTATTCCTACTGGAGAAATCATAAGGTGTACCAAGTTGTTTAGAAATCTGCCTTTGAAGATATGAGGCTGTGTTTTTCCATCTGACTTAATAGAATTTAATTTGGGAGACCTGGATGTGATTCTTGGAATGAATTGGTTAAGTCTTTACAAGGCCAATATCGACTGTGAGATTCAGAAGGTAGTGTTAAGAAACCCTTTGGGAAAATTGACCTCCTATAGACGCTTTGGGAAACCTAAGAAGTTTGGAGTTATCTCTGCTATGCAAGTAAGAAAGTTGATGAGAAAGGGGTGTGAGTTATTCTTATGTAGTGTGCAGGATGTGGGTAAGGAAGTTGAAGTGAAGCTTGAGGATGTTCCAATTGTGAACAAGTTTATGGATGTGTTTCCAATATCAACTGTGAGATTCAGAAGGTAGTGTTAAGAAACCCTTTGGGAAAATTGACCTCCTATAGACGCTTTGGAAAACCTAAGAAGTTTGGAGTTATCTCTGCTATGCAAGTAAGAAAGTTGATGAGAAAGGGGTGTGAGTTATTCTTCTAGTGGTGTGCAGGATGTGGGTAAGGAAGTTGAAGTGAAGCTTGAGGATGTTCCAATTGTGAACGAGTTTATGGATGTGTTTTCAAGTGAGATTTCAGGTATGCCACCTGCGAGAGCTGTTGAGTTCACCATAGACTTAGTTCCTGGAACTGCACCTATATCTAAGGCACCCTATAGAATGGCACCTCCTGAGATGAGTGAGCTGAAAATGCAATTGCAAGAGCTATTGGATAAAGGTTATATTAGGCCTAGTGCATCACCTCGGGGAGCTCCTGTGTTGTTTGTGAAGAAAAAGGATGGAAGCATGAGGCTATGTATTGATTATAGGGAGTTGAATAATGTTACCATCAAGAACAAATATCCTTTGCCTAGAATAGATGACATATTCGACCAGTTGAATAGAGCGAGTGTGTTCTCAAAGATTGACTTACGTTCAGGACATCATCAATTGAGGGTAGCTGATAAGGATGTATCTAAGACTGCCTTTAGAACGCATTATGGTCACTATGAGTTCACTGTAATGCCATTTGGGTTAACCAATGCTCCTGCTATATTTATGGACTTAATGAATAGGATCTTTCATGAGTTTCTAGATAAGTTTGTGGTAGTTTTCATTGATGACATACTGATATATTCGAGGAATGAGGCTGAGCATGATAAGCACTTGAGGATCATTTTGGAGACATTGAGGAAAAACCAATTGTATGCCAAGTTCTCTAAGTGTGAGTTTCGTTTGGAGAAAGTAGCGTTTTTGGGTCACTATGTGTCTAAGGAAGGAGTCTCAGTAGATCCTGCTAAGATTCAAGTT
This sequence comes from Beta lomatogona, assembly GCA_947646795.1. Classification (NCBI taxonomy): domain Eukaryota; kingdom Viridiplantae; phylum Streptophyta; class Magnoliopsida; order Caryophyllales; family Amaranthaceae; genus Beta; species Beta lomatogona. The sequence goes on along the minus strand of CANSNZ010000949.1, from coordinate 2,944,787 downwards.
GTGAGTGAGTGGCCAACTCCAAAGAGCGTGTCAGATATCAGAAGTTTCCTAGGTCTAGCTGGCTATTATCGGAGATTTGTGAGAGATTTCTCGAAAATAGCGAGACCTATGACCAACTTGATGAAAAAGGAGTCAAAATTCGAGTGGAGTGAGAAGTGTGAGGAAGCTTTTCAAATTTTAAAAGATCGTTTAACCTCTGCACCTGTTTTGACCCTGCCTGATGGGAATGAGGGATTTGAGGTATATAGTGATGCTTCGAAGAATGGTTTGGGATGTGTGTTGCAGCAGAATGGGAAGGTGATTGCGTATGCGTCGCGTCAGTTGAAACCTTATGAGGCTAATTACCCTACCCATGATCTAGAGTTAGCTGCCATTGTGTTCGCCTTGAAGATTTGGAGACACTACCTATATGGGGTAACTTGTAAGATCTTTACCAACCATAAGAGTTTGAAGTACATCTTTACCCAGAAAGACCTCAACATGAGGCAAAGGAAATGGCTAGAGTTGATAAAGGATTATGACTTAGACATCCAATACCATGAGGGGAAGGCAAATGTAGTCGCTGATGCGTTGAGTAGAAAGTCTGATAGTTCCTGAGGAGTTGTGTCGAGATATGCAAAGGCTTAGCCTAGAAATCCTAAACCCTGGGGAGATCGAGGCAAGATTGAGTGCTTTGTCATTGGGATTGTCAATTTTTGACGAAATCAAAGAAGGTCAAGTCGGGGATGAGCACCTAGAGAAGATTAAGGAGAAGATGGGCCAGGGTAAGGAAGGTGATTTTAAGATCCATGATGATGGTAGTATGAGGTTTAAAGGATGGTGGTGTGTACCACAAAAAGGTGATGAGCTTAAGAGACATCTGATGGATGAGGGCCATAATACACCGTACTCGGTGCACCCTGGGGGAGACAAGCTGTATAATGACCTTAAGCAGATCTATTGGTGGCCAAACATGAAGCGTGAGGTTGTCAAGTTCGTGTCCAAGTGTCTAACCTGTCAGAAAGTCAAAATAGATCATAAGTGACCCATGGGAAAAGTTCAATCCTTAGAGGTTCCGGGATGGAAGTGGGATTCAATATCAATGAATTTTGTGACTGCTTTGCTTAGAACAAGGAATGGCAACGATACTATTTGGGTTATTGTGGACCATCTGACGAAGTCGGCCGTTTTCATACTGATCAAGGAGACATGGACAAAGAAGCAACTTGCTAAGACTTACATTAGGCATGTGGTGAGACTACATGGAGTTTCAAAGGATATCATTTATGATCGTGACTCTAGGTTTCTTTCGAAATTTTGGAAAAAGGTCCAATTAAATCTTGGGACAACATTGAAGATGAGTACAGCCTTTCACCCTGCGACTGATGGTCAGACTGAGAGGATATGTTGAGAGCATGTGCTATTGACTTTCAAGGTAGCTGGGAGGACCAATTAGACCTGATTGAGTTTTCTTATAACAATAGTTACCATGCGAGCATTAAGATGGAACCTTTTGAGGCATTATATGGACGGAAATGTAGAAGCCCCATTTGTTGGAATGACTTTAGTGAAAATATAGTCTTGGGGATAGAGTTTATTGAGGAAACTGTTAAGAATGTCAGACTAATTCAGGCTCAAATTCAAGCTGCGCAAGATCGACAGAAGAGTTATGCTGACTTGAAACGACGCGAAGATGAGTTTGCTATAGGTGATAAGGTGTTCTTGAAAGTATCACCCACTAAAGGCGTCATGAGATTTGGGAAAAAGGGCAAGTTAAGTGCTAAGTATGTAGGCCCATATGAGATTTTAGAGCGAATTGAGAAAGTAGCCTACAGATTGGCATTGCCAATGGAGTTTGAAAAGATGCATGATGTGTTCCATATTTCCCAACTTAAGCGTTACATCCCTGATGAACGTCATGTCCTAGAGCCTGAACGAATTCAGATCGATAGTAGCCTCACATATGAGGAAAGACCTGTCAAGATTCTCGACAGGAAAGTGCGTAGTACACGCAATAAGGACGTCCACATCGTAAAAGTACTTTTGTCTAACCATGAGTCTGAAGAGGCAACGTGGGAAGCCGAAGAAGAGATGAAAAAGAAGTATCCAGACTTATTCCTTGAGGTGAGTTACGAGGGCGTAACTCGTTTTCCTTAAGGGGGATAGAATGCGGTAAATTTTGCGCTTTTTGTCTATTTTATGAGATTTTCATACATATATATGCCTATGTTGGGCAATTTGCACATGTTAGTGCTAAAGAAGTAGATTCTCCGCATAAGAAAACGTGTTCATAAGTAACACAAGTGTTATAGTTAGCACAAGTGGCACAATTCTTTTTAAACTTTTGAAAAGATGAGTTCAAGTTTTGAAAATATGTGAGTTTTCGTGTCAAGTTAATATGTGAGTTTTCGTGTCAAGTTTCGGGACGAAACTTCTTTTAAGAGGGGTAGACTGTAATCCCCCATAATTTTAAAGGATTTTATAAATATATTTTAGCATTTATATATTTATATTTTAGTTTTAAATGATTTGATTAATTAAAGAAGGGTGACTATTTTAAAAGTCAAATGAAATTATTTTAAGGATTTAAGAAAGTTAAAAATATTTTATTTAGGCATGCTTTGATAAATGTTTGAAATACTAATTTGATTTGGAAAAGAAGTCTAAGTGGACTTGGGGAACCCAATTTTATGTAGATTAGGAAAAAGGAGTTATATTGATGTTAGGAGTTCTAATTTATTTATCGTATTCATCATCAATTTTAATTGAGCCCAATCTCCTTTTCCTAAGCCCAAAAGGAAGCCTCCTTATAAATATCTTAATACCCAATTATTTTACCCCACACAAAGAATATTTTCTCTCTCCTCTTTCTCAAACCACACGGCAGTTTCTATTTCTCTCTTCTCACGTTTTTCTTTCGGTTTTCTTCTTCCAAGTTTTCTTCTTCTTCAAGTAACGTTTCTTCTTCAACAAGAAACGTCACAAAACCTTCAAATCCTCACGTGGGGCGTCGTTGCTGCTGTTGCGTGGCTGTTGATTTCCGGCACTTTCATTCCTTTTCTTTGTTCTTTGCTTTGTTGGTTAATTTCTTTTCTTTTTCCTCAAGTTTCCATTAAAGACTATGTTTTTATGCTTTATTTCAATGTTAATCATGATTATTGATTTTTTTAATTTACTGTTTCAATAAATAATCTTGATTCATATATATTATATATTATAAGAATAAAAATTCAGATTTGTTTATTATTGTTAGATTGAAGTTTTAATCTTAAAGCATGGATTTTTAGGGTGTTAATTATTAGAAAACCATAGTAGCATGTTGTATACTATGAGATTAATTTAGATTATGAGTTTAAACATAGTTGCATATGTTTAAGGAAAATTGATTTAATCAGTCCCAACTATGGGCGTCCTGACAAAAACAGTCCCAACTATCGTTTTTTATTATTCAGTCCCAACTTTGAAGGGTGTTTTACAATAGTAGTCCTAGCAGGTTAAAAACCTGCTGTAGCAGGTAATTTGCCATTTTTTTTTTTAATCTTCTTCTTCCCTCTTCCTCTCCTCTACCACCCAATGCAACCCCTCCCCTTCCACCCACTACCCTTCCCCCACCTCCCTTAACCCCTCCCGCCGCCCCCACCACCCCTCCCCGACCATGTATCCCCCCGCCCCACCACCCCTCCCCGCCACGTATCCCCCTTGCCTCGAAACCCCTCCCCTTCCCCTTCCCCTCCACTTACCCTCCCCTTTCCCCGCCCCCACCACCCCTCCCCCACCCCTAATACTCCATGCCCCTACCCCAGCCTACCCATCCCCCGACCCCGAAATACCTCCTCTTCCCCTCCCCTACCCTCCCCTTTCCCTCCCATCCCCCGCCGTGAAACACTCCCCTGCCCTGCCACCTATCCCCCCACCTCCCCTTCCCCCGAAACACTCCCCAGCCCCTGCCACTCATCCCCTGCCCACGAAACCCCTCTCTTTCGGACCACTAAATGAGAAGAAGAAGATAGGGAGACAGAGAAGCAGCAGCTAAAGGAGAGAGAGAGAAAGACGCGAGTAAGGTCGCTTTCACAGCCGCATCACCAACAAGGGTTGCGCGACCCAACAACAACTGCGCCGGTAGCATCCAATCATTAGCTGCAAAGAGAGAGAAAGAGACAGGATGGGGGGAAGGGGTTTCACGGGCTTGGGGTTTTGGGTGAGAGAGGTTGTCGTTTGGGTGGAAGGGAGGGGGAAGAGGAGGGGTGGCAGGGGAAGGAGGGAGGAGAGAGAAAGATTGAAGGAGGAGGTAGAAGAAACAGGTCAAAAAAAAAAAAGAAAAAAAGGAAAAAAAAGGTTTTTACCGGTTTAGCAAGTCATAAGTCTACTCGGACCATAAATGTAAAGGGGAGGTTAAAGTTGGGACTGAACAATAAAAAATGATAGTTGGGACTGTTTTTATCAGGACGCCCATAGTTGGGACTGTTTAAATCAATTTTCCTATGTTTAAAGAGGGTTTTATGATTTTATATGTTGCTGGAATTTCAGAAAAGATTTTATTTAAGGAGTTTTAAGAATTTTAATTACTAGTATGGTAGTACTATGCTAGGAATTAAAAGTAATTGAAGTTTTGATAGTAAAATCAACTTTTGAATATGTTTAAAGGGGATTTTAAATATTTTAAAGTTGCTGTGTTTTTATTTAAGAGTATTTTTTTAGTTTATATTGATTTCTAGGCGGAGAATATTCTGTAGGAGACTTTTAAAGAGTTAAAAGTGGCATGCCGACTAGTTTACACAAGGTACATACATACCTGTGTGCTATGTGATTTGTATCATGACTTAAGGAGAAATGTTGTAGTATCATGTACAGGGACTTTATAAGTTCATAAGTATGTGATTTCTAGTATGATTGAATTCTACATGTTTTATGCCTGTGTGCAAGCATGTTATTTATGAGAATTGTTATGAGTTAAGATTGTTATGTTTGTATGGATTTATTGATGCAAGCATGTGGATGGGAACTTTAGTTATTAATTCGCATAGGGGAATCAATATGTTATTGAGATTGAAGCATGTTTATTCATGTGTTCCCTTACAAGTATTATTTTCACTACTTCTTGAGGACTGTGGGCCTTATTTGGTAAGTTGACAAGTTATGCCTTTTTAAAGGTAAGTTTGATTGTTGGCTAGGTTCAGCAAATAAGAAAGTTTGATATTAAAAGAAAGTAAGTCTCAAGTTTGTAAGTTGTGATCACTTATTAAATCCTAAGATAAAAGAAGTTCAGTGGTACATGTTTGCTTTGTATTTCTGTGTTGCTTGTATGTGTGTCATAACAAGTAATAACTTGTAAAGAACGTAAAGTGTAACGAGGATAGTTATAGACTTTAGACTGGTGCACGTCTAGAGTTGGACATTGGGAGTTGTGGTACATGGTGAGCGAGCCATGGCTTTTTACAGGAGATGGATTGATCACCATCCCTTTTTCAGTTAGCAAAGGTTCCTCGATATCGCAGGTCATTCTGGAATACGTGGTAGCTTCCGTATTTCGTCTTCTTAGTGAAGGCATTAGTAGATAAGACAACTCAGGTCCAATAACTATTCCATTAAAGTGATAAAAAGATGTTTAGAATTTAGTTCAGCAAAAGTTATCTGCATAATGTTATATGATTATATTATTATTTATCCCTGCATGTTATTTATTTAGTATCATGTTAGGAATACTTATGTTTTTGTATGTAGTACTCAGCTTTGCTGATTACGTGCTTTGCTCGTGATTGTGATCATGGCTTTGCCTTATTGATCCTGTGATGAACCATTTTGGTGAGCAGATTCTTTAGAGCATTGACATCTACAGGTGTGCAGATGTTGCATCACTGGGAATCTGGGATGTGGAGAGCTTGTGTAACAAGTTGTTTTATTTATTGCTTTAGTGGGATTTTATTATGTTAAGTTTGGTTTTGGAAGTAGACAGTTTTGGTGTTTGGTTTCAAGTACTTTGTTGTTCATTATATTTGGAGTATGAAGTTTAGTTCTATTTATATTTTCCGTTGGAAAATTCTGAATAAGCCGATACGTTATCATACGGGCGATAATACTCGGGTAATTCTCTAAGTTTTATATTATAAAGGTGTTTCTGAAAAGAGAGAATTATCAGGGTGTTACAGGGTGCCAATTGGTACTTAGCCATATTTGGCTATGTATGAGAGTGGTCGGCATAGGAGAGGGGGTCTCCTATTGGCCGAGTGGGTAGGACTCCATTCGGCCAAGGGCAAATGAGCCACGTGTTGATCGAGTGGGTGCCTATGAGGTACTTAGCTTGAATTTGGCTAAATATTTGAGTGACGCTCCTCAAAATGTTAAGGGAGGTCTTGTGACGCTCCTTGAGATACCGAGGGAGGTCATGGTACGCTTCCCGGCGTGTTGGGGGCTTATGAGCCTCAAGTGACGAGAGAGATCCTTAGCCTTATTTTGGCTAAGTATTTGAGTGAAGCTCCTCGAAATGTTGAGGGAGGTCACGTGAAGCTCCTCGAGGTACCGAGGGAGGTCATGGGACGCTCCTCGGCGCGTTGGGGGCTTATGAGCTTCAAAGTGGCCAATGGAGGTTCTTAGCCTTATTTTGGCTAAGTATTTGAGTGATGCTCCTCAAAATGCTAAGGGAGGTCACGTAACGCTCCTCGAGATACCGAGGGAGGTCATGGGACGCTCCTCGGCATGTTGGGGGCTTATGAGCCTCAAGTGGCCGAGGGAGGTCCTTAACGTTATGTTGGCTAAGTATTTGAGTGACGTTCCTCAAAATTCTGAGGGATGTCACGTGACGCTCGTCGAGATACCGAGGGAGGTCATGGGACGCTCCTCGGCACGTTGGGGGCTTATGAGCCTCAAGTGGCCGAGGGAGGTCTGTAGCCTTATTTTGGCTAAGTTAGTAGGACGCTCCTCTTATTACTAAGGAGGTGCCAATGAATATGTTTCTCGACTCGGGGGAGTTAAGGAGCTCCATCTTTCCAGAGGAGGTCTGATGACGCTACTCGGATATCGAGTAGGTACCAATTAACGATACTTAGCCCGTTTTTGCCAAAGCTAGTAGGACGCTCCTCTTATGACTGAGGAGGTGTCAATGAATATGTTTCTCGACTCGGGAGAGTTTAGGACCTCCATGTTTCCCGAGGAGGTCTCGTGATGCTAGTCGGATATCGAGGAGGTCTCGTGATACTCCAGTGATTAGATTATTAGATTAGTTTCACATAAGAAAAAAGATTATCATATATGATCCAATAATATAATGTCAGTTGTGATGTCTGTCAATGATGGATAACTCCCATGGAGCAACTTAAATTTCTATTGTGAAAACTAAAATGTTGGGCTTTTCTATTTTACATCATGTGTCTCTTCAGTTTTCACGTTGTATACCAATATTTTTAAAATTCCACATTTTATCCTTAAATTTACCTTTTTTAATGCACAAAACCCCACAGTTAAGTAAACATAATTAATTTTGCTTACTTTTTATAATCAAGTGAAACTAATTTAACTTATTTATAGCTAAACTCTTGAAGGGAATTTCATAACTTAAATTGATCCCGCTATATTATAAACAATAAACGAAATTGATGACATCTAGTTAATATGGCTGGAGCATCATGAATTAAGAAAGGTAAGTATAACAGTGCTGTGTGGAATTTTAAAAATGTTAAGGTAATACATAAAAACGGAAGAAACACAAGGATATAATGTAGAAAAACCTAACGCTTATTGGGTTGTGAGCACATCACCTTAAGTTGTGTCCATTATTTTTCATTAGTACCAAAATGATAAAATTTGAATACCATATTCCGACCACCATTTTGTTTACACACACTAACATAACATATTTAATTATAAGTGTGTGAAAAGTAATTCTGCTAAAGTCGCGCGACTGAGTTTGTCTAGTAGCTCAAGCTTATGAGCTCATGAACTTAGTATGATGTTATATATGCTTGTTAAAGCTGTGTGCGAGTTGGGTTGTCTTAGGTCGAGTTTAGGTTCGAGTTTGGGAACGAGGTAATGTTGGTTATTGCATTTCTGGTAAAGTTTTAATCTGATCAATATTATTTTAGATATAATTCAGTTCAAGTCAAGTTTGGATTCGATTAACTTCATATCGAGTTAAGTTTGGATCTAATCAAAGTCAAGTCCAAATTAGATCAATCATCAACTACAATGAGTAGGTCATTTTAGAGTATGATCAAGTTGTTTCTGTGTATATTATGTTTCGGGGTTATTTGTGATGATCTTCTCATTGATGTAAAGAGCAATATATTTAATACATACAAAAGTTCTATGAAGTGAAGGAAATAAATCCCAACCCACATAGGAATTAATATCTAGACTCCTAATATAAGGAAACTCCTTATCATACAATATTCCCTAACACCCCCCTTAAGTTGGAGCATGGGAAGGATCTAGAATGCCCAACTTGGAAACAAAAAACTCAAACTGTTGCTTGTCAAGTGCCTTGGTGAAGATTTCTGCTAACAGTGCCTTCATGGAGACATAAGATGGAGCAATCATCAACAATAGCATCACGAACAAAGTGGCAATCAACCTCATTGTGCTTTGTTCGTTCATGAAAAATAGGATTATTTGCAATATATAAGGCGGATTGACTATTACAAAACAAAGGAATCGCCTTTGGATGATTAACACCTAAACTTATCAATAAAGCTTTCAACCATTTCAACTCACAAGTAACGGACGCCATAGAGCGATATTCTGCCTCTATTGAAGAACGAGAAATTGTATGTTGCTTCTTTGTTTTCCAAGAAACAGGTTAATGTCCCAAGAACACAATATAACCTGTCAAGGACCGTCTAGTAATGGGACAAACAGCCCAATCTGAACCACACCATTCTTGGAGGGAAAGTGCACCTATCAGCACGCAAAAGAATTCCCTGATCAGGAGTGCCTTTGAGGTATCGAGCAACATGCAAAGCAGCCTCCCAATGCTCTTGGTGAGGTGCCTGCATAAACTGAGAAAGCACATGAACATAAATCAAACGACCAATGAGGCGGCAATAAGCCGCGGCATCATGAATGAGGTCGCCTGTTGCCTGCGCCAAATGATGATTATGTTCGATTGGAAAGGAACTAGGCTTGAAACCTAGTAAACCTGCATTAGAAATAATGTTAAGAGTATATTTACGTTGATAAATAAAAAGTCCCATGGCACTCCTGACAACCTCAATCCCCAAGAAATATTTCAGACGCCAACATCTTTCATTTTGAAGGAAGTACTCAAACATGATTTGAAGGTATGCACGCAGTAGAATCATTATCAGAAATAATAAGATCATCAACATACACCAAAACATTAATCTGCACATGCTTACGAGTATAAGTGTATAAAGAGTAATCAAAGTAGGATCGAAGGAAACCATACTCTTTCAATGCGATCACAAGTTTGGCAAACCAACAACGAGGAGCCTATTTGTGACCATATAAAGATTTTCGTAATCTGCAAATAAGATTTGGATAAGAGCCCTCAAATCCAAAAGGGGGTTTCATATAAACTTCTTCTTTAAGATCGCCATGTAAAAAGGCGTTATGGACATTCATTTGATGAAGCTCATAGTTTCTGGAAGCAGCTATAGTAAGAAAAGCACAAACAATAGTCATTTTTGCAACGGGAGTGAAAGTCTCATTATAATCAATACCCGCATCCTAATGATTTCTAAAAACAACTAGGCGAGATTTTAGACGTTCCACCTCACCATTAGCCAAATACGTGATACGATACACCCACTGTAACACCCGATCCATCCGGAGTCGAGTCTATTGTCACCAATGCGCATTCAGGGACAACAACTGTCCTCAATAACCAACACAAGTTCTTCCGGGCGCATTTTGTCCTCACTCATGCGCACCCCGAGAAACTTCTCAGGAAGTCACCCATCCCTGGACTACTCCCAACCAAGCACGTAACTGTGGAGTAACTAAGCAAATAAGCTCCATAAAAGAAAAATGCATCTTGTTGGAATGAGTAGCCTGCTAAATCCCTGTAAAGCAATCATGAGGGGTATTACATACACCCCCACTTGAGAACAACAACAAAACTCTCGTTGTTCCTGAGGACTCCACATATTCGGCATACGGCATGTGGGTCGTCCCAACCTGGAAACTAATCACATATTCGACACGCAATTGGTGATATAGCGCCAGGATCCTCCCCCACTAGGCGACTAACCGTGGATTAATTATCCACACGATCAGCACGCAGTCGCAGGGTTGCTCTGATACCATTTGTAACACCTGACCCGTCCGGAGTCGAGTCTATTGTCACCAATGTTGGGGCCAGCAACCGTCCTCAATAACCAACACAAGTTCTTCCGGCGCATTTTGTCCTCACTCATGCGCACCCCGAGAAACTTCCCAGGAGGTCCCCCATCTTTGGATTACTCCCAGCCAAGCACGCTTAACTGTGGAGTAACTAAGGAAATAAGCTCCCCAAAAGAAGGATGCATCTTGTTGGAATGAGTAGCCTCCTAAATCCCTTTAAAGCAATCATGAAGGGTATTACGCCCACTCACTCCCCAAGGCACGGTTACTAGGAGGTAATGGTTCCAAGGTCCAAGTACCATTGTCTTCAAGAGCACGAATCTCATCCTGCATAGACTCCTTCCACCTGGCATATCTCATAGCCTCCTTAAATGATTTGGGTTATGTATTTGTTATAATAGCAGCAAGGAACTTTCTATATTTCACAGAATAATTTGCACAATTAATACGATGAGCTATAGGATAAGGAGTACCTGTGGATGTTGAAGAATGAGCAGTAGAGGAGGATGGACAATCCACTTGAACAAAATTAGTCACAAAGTCCTTAGCAAAACCGAGGGATATTTTTCCCTCAAACTACGACCCAAAATAGGCTCAGAACCATGATCCAACGGAGATGAGGGTTCGGACCAGGAACTGGGGATGAAGCGACCAAAGAAGCGGGTTGTGGCCCAAGAGAATAGGATGCAGAGATGTGGGTACTGGGCGCAGGGTCCAAAGGAATAGAAGTGTGGGGGCGTGCGAATCGGAAAAGGACTTTGGGCCTGGGAGATGTTTGGAGAGGGTGGTTGGTGTTGGGCCTAGGAATTATGGGGAGTGAGATTTTGAGTTTGGGCCTTAGAGGATTTTGGAGAGGAGGGATGTGTTTCGGCGAGGGTGTCCAGCGAGTGAGGAAGGCTGGAGGAAATTTGGACCAGCTTAGAGGGGGCGCTGGGTCCAATAGGAGGAGATTGATTTAGTTCGATGGGCCCAACAGGAGGAGAAGGATGTGAGGCGCTGTTTTGAGAGTTGGAGGTTTGGGCCTGTGTAGTAGTGGGTATGTTTTGTGGAGAGGAAGAAGGATGTTCATGAAAATCGAGGAAAGCAAAATCATCATGGATAGGGGCATCAACATGAGGAACCAAGGTAAAGTGGTCAATATTAAGATCTTCTGGCGTAAAGAAAGGAAAAACATCCTCAAAAAATTTAACATCTGTAAACACAAAAAATTCTTTAGTGTCAAGATCAAATAATTTCCATCGATCCCTTCTTGCCAAAAGGGTACCCTACAAAAACACATTTTCGGCTCCGACTAGCAAACTTGTCCTCCTTAGTTTTGTGATTGAGAGCAAAGCAAAGACACCCAAAAGTTTTTATTCCCTCATAAGCTGGTAAAGAACCATGAAGAACTTCAAAAGGGGATTGGTTATTAAGAGAGGAGATGGAGTTCGATTGATGAGATGGGCTGCAGAAAGAACATTTTCCCCCCAAAAATAAATAGGTAAGTTGGCTTGAAAAAGTAAGGCCCTACTAACATTCAAAATAAGTTGGTGCTTACGTTAACACGACCATTCTGTTGAGGAGTGGCCACAAAGAGGTTTGAAAAAGAATGCCAGTAGCATTAAAATAATCACGGAGGCAATTAAATTCAGTGCCATTATCTCTCTGAACAATCTTTATGGTAAATGAAAATTGGCGATCAACCATGGCAACAAAATACATGAACATACGAAAAACTTCAATTTTATCCTCCATTAAGTATATTTAAACAGCTCTAGAAAAGTCAACAACAATTGTCAAAAAATAACGAGCCCCACAAGAAGAAAATGCCTATAAGGACCCGATAAATCACAATATATTTTCTCAAAAATGCGTGAAGCTTTATTAACACTAATAGGAAACTTGTCTCGAGGATGTTTTTCATGAAAACAAATTTCACAATGATGATCTAAACTACCCTTATGACCACATAAAGGAGGAAGTAACTTCACTACTTTCTCAGAAGGGTAACCCTTCCGTCGATGCCATAACTCAAACTCCGAAACAACCGCATGAACAGAAGCTTGGGGAGCCATGTGACCGCTTCCATTGAAGTAGTAAAGTCCATCCTTTCTACATCATGTTCCAATCAGCTCCATCAGTTGGTCCTGTATAGCACACATAGAACATGAAAATTGAACAATACAATGCAAATCATTAGTGAGTTGAGAAATAGAATATAAATTGCAACTAAATTGAGGCACAAATAATACATCAGATAGAGTAATAGTGGGAGACATGCACACAGAACTCTTTTTGGTAGCAACTACCGAATCACCATTAGGAAGACCAACAGGACAAGGAGCAATATCAACCAAATCAAAATTTCTCACAAATCACATGATGACTAGCACCTGTGTCAATAATCCATGAATGAGAGTCAAATATACCATTAAGCCTTTCAGCAGGCAATTACGCATTGCCAAGGAGCCTGGCCAGCGCCTTCCATTGATCGACAGTGAAGAGATTAGTAGGTTTAGATGTCGAGGAATTTGAAACTGAGGGAGAAGTAGCCACAGCATGGGCCTTGGATGGGGATCGACCACGCCCTGTAGAGGCGCGCCCCCCACGGCCCGGACGAGACCTGGCCCTGAATACCCGACGAGTTCATAACACGTCTGGACCTCATGTCCGGTTTTCTTGCAGTGAGAGCACAATAATTTGGACCGACAGACCGAGGCATCATGGCCCGGAGTCTTATAGTGGCTGCAGGTGATCACCCGCCCCATGCCCACGACTAGGGTCCGCGCGAGCAGCGAAGCCCAGTACATCACTCGGCTGTGTGGATTCGGGCTTTGCTAGCCGAACACTTTCATCGTGGGTAACAAGTTGGTAGGCTCGATCCAATGAAGTAAGAGGCTCGGTAGATAGAATTTGCGTACGGAGACGTGAATAATATTCGGAGTTTAAGCCGATGACAAAATCATGGAATTTTTTTGTTTCACGTCTCTGTTCATGAATAAATCCAGTAGTACAATTGGAACAACAATTACATGAAATCAATGGAACATGATGAAATAATTCTTCCCATAAAGCATTGAGTTTTCCATAGTATGCAGACACAGGCATATATTTAGGTTGTTCACAACGAGCAATAGCATAATGAAGTTGTTGAATACTTGGATCATTAATAGTAGCAAATCTAGTTTCAAGATGATCCCAAAGACGTTTGGCCTCACGATACATAGTTAACGTACCTTTGACATCGGGATCGATATAATCCAGGAGACAAGCATAGCATTGATGGTGGTCCAGTCGGAGGTAGTGTATTGTGGCTCGGCAACCATGATTGAGCCGTCCAAGAAACCACATTTTTGACGGGCCTCGAGGGCTAATTGAACATCAGCGACCCATTTATCATAATCGTCGGTTTAGAGATGAGTGGGAGTGATGTAGTCACCAAGTTTATCGTCGGTGCCAAGGTAGAACGGGGAAGTAATATCAATTTTGGTATGGGAGGGGGGTGGTGGCATCGGTTGTGCATCATCGCCTGCTATCGGGAAGATAGGGTGGGAGAAAAAAAAACACAACCTTGCTCCGATACCATGTAAAATATGTTTAGGGTTAATTTGTGATGATGTTCTCATTGATGTATATAGCAATATATGTAATACAAGAGTCCTGTGAAGTGAAGGAAAGAAATCCTAAGTCCTAACCCACATAGGAATTAATATCTAGACTCCTAATATAAGAAAACTCCTTATCATACAATATTTTCTAACATTATGAGTACCTTCGGATTCTGGATGTTCATTTTAGGCTAAAACCATATCATGGAATGGCAAGGAAGGAACAAGGTGAATCAAAAAGAGACTTTCAATCCTTTTTCTCCCAAAACTAACCCTTGCAGGAATAAACGCATTATCAGAGCGCATTGGCGCCTCCTCCGCATGATACAATCATACTGAATTTTGATGGTTCTGCTACTAACTTGTTGACGATTGCTTGTAACGTTCTCAGATACCACATGGGTACGATTTTTCTAGGCCAAAGCCTATGAAATGAGCTAGTTTACCCCTTTAATTAATGAAGCAAATGACCATCGTAATGACATTCTTGTGGTGGAGACAATGGGGATCTATAAACTTATTATCGAAGGTGATAATCTCGTGATAATAAACATCGTCTAAGGAATTAATATACCAATGCCCTTGGATCATTCAGCTCATTACAGACGATGTTAACCATAATATCTCCACTTTCAACTCAACCCACTTCACTCATGTCTACCAAGAAGCCAACCAAGTCGCCCATAAACTTTTTTACCTTGGCCAGACTGTAACAAGCACAATGCATGAATAGAGACTTAATTTTTCTTAAGTCGTTAGATTGTTTAATACTCCTCTAAGTGAAGGGTCTCCTAATTATTCTTTGTACAATTTTTTTTCTAAAAAAACTTATTCTTTTTTTTTTTTAATAAGAAAAAACTTATTCTGTTTTAATTTCATAAATATTACAATATCGTGGCCCAACATGTTTGTGCAAAAAGTAGTTGGCTATTTGATAATACAGCCAACAATATTGCAATCTATGATATTATTCCAATCAATTGATGTCTTTGTTGGATGGCAAGACTTTTCAAATTCATATATATTATGAATAAACTCAATAGTGATACCTTGGCATAACATTCAAGTCAATAAAACGTCCTTATAATGGAAAACTCACCAAACCCTTCCAACAAGAGCAAACAAATAATCTAGAAAGCAAATGGAACCTCAACTCCTTAACCATAAAGCATAGTCTCATCATCCAAACATAAGAAGATCCTCATAAAATCAGCCATTAAAAAGTAGGTATTTCAAAAGATGGAGGGTTTTATTCCTATGGTCTTTAAGGCCATCAAAAGAAACAAAGTTCGTAGGCAATACAGGTGCCTTTCTGTGGGAGCTACCCAAACATACAACTTAGCTGATTTCTATGATATTGCCGAACAACATCACAGCCAATATCATGATCATGATCAAAGCGGCGAGTTCTACGCCCCTCGATCCGAGACACGAGGCGAGTTCGAGGGTAGAACAAGTGGGCATCGCCGGTTCGGATCCGTCGGGGAGTATGGGAGCAACGGTGGGTATAACTTCAACTATGATCATGATGAGGGAAATGGTGTTGGTAGGATTTCTAAGTCTCCTTCTAAGCAAATAATCAAGAGATATAGAAGTCATAGGATGTTCTCTTGCATTACAGGTACTATCTAGTTAAGGTGAAATATTTGCCAATTTAAGTTAGTAGAGATATACGGCTCCTTTTTATTTGTTTTGGAAAAAATCATGTTTTTTGAATTGTGTATTATGAGTAATTGTATAAGTTTGATTTGTTCTACAATTGTATAAATTTTTCCTAAATATATATTGGGTAAAAAGGCGTGTTGTACATATCAATTATAAAGTCATGATCATGAATAGATTGGTTCATTGACTGGGAAAATGATTGTAATATATAATGATTCGCTGTAGAATAATAAGACTTGTTTGCTTTGCAATAATTAGAATGTTTTTTTGCCCCTTTTTTTTTTGGGGGTTGTGTGGTTTGTCGTTGATAAAGATTTCACCTAAATTAACTTTGAGCAGCCATTTCCAACAATTACTATGGTCTTTATAGTAAATTAGTAATGGATGGTTATTTTTAACAATTTTATCTATATATATTTCCTCCGCTCTTTTATAATTACTTCCTCCGTTTCAAATTACTCGCTACACTTTCCATATAGGGAAGTTTCATATTAATTGCTACACTTCCTTTTTGAGCAATAAACTCTCTCTATCTCTCTCCTCTCACATGGGTCTCTTTTCTTTTTACTCTCTACCTCTCTCTTCTCCAAAAATTACCTAGGAGTCCGTAAATTGAGAAGTGTAGCAAGCAGGGGCGGATTTACAGGGGGTACAGTGGGTACAGCTGTACCCCCATTCCCCAAAAATAATTTGAAGGAAATAAAAGCCAAAAAAAAAAAAAAGAAGAAGAAGAAGAAGAGTCAGTCACCCGTCCCACTTTTTCCTTTTTCCTTCTCTTTCTCTCTCCTCTAGGCTCTCTACTCTACACTGTCACTCTGTCAGTACTATTTTGCTTCTCGAACTCGAGCCGTGATATATCGAAACTCGATACAGAACGCATTGTGGTGGTGTACTTGGGTCAAGCTGATAAAGTCAGGTCTATACTTCAACATTATGGCCGTTCTGGATCTCATTTGATTAATGGCTTTGGGTTGTTTAAGGAGGTCTTCTCTAGAGGCTACCCCATTGTTTATAGATGGGCTCCTGTAAGTTCTTTCTATTTTTTATTATTTATAACATCAAATTTGATGGCTGTTGATTAATTTAAATTCATGTATAATCGGCAAATTTATACTTGTCAAATTTAATGTGGATAATTTGGTCATGTGTTCAAATTTGGTTGTTTTTTGGTTTAGCCAAATTGAATTTTTGCTTTTCTTACTCATCTGCAAATTTTTCCGTTTCTTTTTCTTTTCTGATTACCACCGGTCGCCGGATGCCGGACTCACCTTGCCGGTTGCGGGTTGCCACTTGCCAGTCCGTCGGCAGTCGCATTGCGCCGTTGCCGGAGCTGCAGAGCAGGAGGTTGGGCTTGGGCAGAACCAGAAGTTCATCTCTTCTGTTAGAGGTATTTTTTTCTCGATTTTTTTATTTCTGTTAATTATAGACTTCTCAATTTGTTCTATCAATTTATATTTTGATATTATGAAACGTAGTCGGCAATAGCATTAGATGTGAATTGATATTTTATTTATTTAAAACTTATGTGTTTTCGCCATTTTAAATTAGTTGTAATTTGAATCATAAATTGATATTGCCATTGTATTTTGAATTGAATCTTTAGTCGTAAATTAGCTCTAGCATTGTATTTTGTTTTATTTTATTTTATCTTATCTTATCCGTACCCCCATCACATAATTCCTGGATACGCCACTGATAGCAAGTAAAATGAGACGAAGAAAGTACAATATTTGCTTTATTTGAAAGTTTCATATTAATTGCAACATTTTCGTATCAGGTAAAATTTATCTCTATTTCTCTCCTATCATATGGTCCTACTTTTTTTCGCTATCTCTTTGCTATTTGACATGAGTTTCTTAAAAATAGAGTATGTTACCATTATTATAGAAAGAAAAAAGTATTATTTTTTGTGGTTGGTTGCCAAACCTCTCTTTTTGATTTACAGGAGGTAGTACGACTTACTAGCATTCTCGAGATGAGTTGATAGACGTCAATGTGTGGCATTCTGATCCTCTTTTGCCAAACAATTAGATTAGCACATTGGTCGGTCAAAACTGTAATTTGATACGTACGTAATTACTATATATGAATAAAAAAAGCTATTTCCCAAACCAAACGGAGATAGAATAGGTTCTTGAGTTTCTAAATGTTTTGACATGAAGGAATTTTAACTATTTGCAATCTTAAATTAGTAATTGATGACATTCTATGTAGGTTTTCTTGTAGGCTGTAGCTAGTTAATAGTCTTTCTTTGATGTTTCTCTATGTTATACTCGCTTCATCTCTTAATAGATTTCTCGTTTCTTCAATGTACTATAATTTGTATCGCTAATATCTTTAATTACATATTAGTAAAAATTATAAAAGTTTGATTTTTCAATTACACAGAATCAGACAAATTAAATAAGATCGCACATGACAATGTTTTATCTTATATATTGGAAGTTTTTTTTGAGGATTTTCTTTAGTATCCAAATTAGAAATAAAAAATCTATTAAGAATATGAGGGAATATTAGACAAGTCACCCATATGTGAACATATAAAAGAACATTCTAACTTGAAACATTTGTCTTCTTATTACAAGGGGGTACATATATAGGTTTGACTTTACTAAAGGTATCCTAAGCATAACTCCACTTCTTATTGAAAGCTTTGCAGCAATAAAGGTTTTGGCTTGATGGATATTAACATACTATCTAATATCTAGTTTGGAAGACTTGAAATTAGACAGTATTCTAATCTGAACTTCTATTCGTCGCCCCCAAACTACTTAAAATCGCCCCAACTACCCTCTGAATATACCATTATGCCCTTAACTCCTTTTTACCATTTTACTTTACTTTAGCTTCATTTGAAATCTGAATTTTACCAATTTACAATTCTCTCTAAAATCACCAACCACCATCGCAACCTCCAACCTAACGTCATCGCCAACGCGGTCACCACCGGCAAGAATGTCGTCTTCAGACGAAGAGGTAATTATTTTTTTAACTGTATACACGTCGCCAACATTTGGCCAGAACGTTGAATCTTTGGAACCAACGTTTGGCCAGAACATTGGTTCCATGGATCCAACGTTTGGCCAGAACGTTGGACCTATGGAACCAACGTCCTGGCCAAACGTTGGTTCCAAAGATTCAACGTTCTGGCCAAACGTTGGATCCATGAATTCAACGTTCTGGCCAAACATTGGATCTTTGGAACCAACGTCCTAGCCAAACGTGGTTCATGTATGACTTTCATATTTTTTTTTTTCTGATATTTAACTTTTATAAATTAAATTCAATTAGGTGCTAAATAGTTTTTAAAAAATTAAAATAAGATTAATTTGGTTAAACTAATGTGTGAATATTGTGATATTTTCGTGTAATAAACGATGATTTGTTTTTTCAGGAGCCTGCTGGTGATCGGATTAATTATAACCCGTATTTCGACAATAGCTCAGAATTTAAAACGCGTGATGTTGCTGCCGAGTGGTGTAGAAACATTGTCGTTGAGCTTGGTTTTTCTTGACGATCACTTGTCACAAAAGAAGTATCAACTTTTGGATTGTGATCGTGGCAAGAAGAAGGAACCTCGTGATTTCAGTTCGGCAATTAGAAGAAAAACAAAGAGAAAAGCATGTGGCTGTGAATTTCGGTTGTTCCTAGTCCCAAAAAACGACAACGCGTATTGGGTAGTCGAGACTAGGGTTGAACATGGGTTTCATAATCACCCAATGATGTTATACCCGGAGGGCCATCGACAAATAATATTCAAAAAAAATTATTATATGAATTATTTTTATAAAATATTCAAAAAAAAATATCAATTACATTTCATGAATTAATAAAATAATAACATTTTAAATATGATAATATAACATAAATAAACAAAATTAATAATAACATAAATTAAAAGGAAAAAAAAAATTCGTTGCTTCCAAAGAAGCAACGCTTGGCCAAGCAGTTGTTTCCATGGAAGCAACGTTTGGCTAAGAAGTTGCTTCTATGGAAGCAAGTTCCTGGCCAAACGTTGCTTCCATGGAAGCAACTTCCTGGCCAAAGGTTGCTTCCATGGAAGCAACTGCCAGGACAGACGTTGGGGCTTTTTTTTTAAAAAAAAATTTACCTGCGATGCTGTTGTCGCCCTCTCCGCTACAGCTTCTTGCCGGTGTCTTGCCTCCGTAGCCCTAAAGATTGCCTCCTCCGTGTGACGCTTGAGAACAATCTTCTTCCGTGGCCTTGGATTTTCCGATATTTTTTTGGGTTTAGATGGTGGTGGTGGTGGTGGTGGTTTTTGTGTGAAGAAGGATGAGAGGGATGAGAGTGATGAAGAATGGTGAAGATGAGAGAGAAAATGGTAGGTGCGAATGTTAAAAGGTGGAGTAAAAATCCAAAAAATAAAATTAAGGGTATAATGGTAAAATCATAGTTAATCTTAAGCATGTCGAGACTGTTTTTCTCTCTCTAGATTTTCTCTCGACACAAGAGTGTTGTAGCCACGGCGAGAAATTCGAAAGTGCAGAAGACAGTAGATCCTACCAAAAAAGCTTCTGGTCCTAGTGGCGAGTCGGAGAGTAGGAAAACGAGATCGATGGATGAGTTGTTAGGAGTAGCAGCTATGGAGTTTGAAAATGAGGTAATTGATGAAGCGGAGGTTATTCGTGAGATTCAAAATAGCCAGAGGACGCAGCGATTCTTCTCAGAATGGCTTACTGCGATGCATTCGTCTGCGGAGAAACAAAAGCAGAGCAGTAATTTGTCATGGGCGGATAGAACGGTTATAGCTCAAGATCCAATTCCGATTTTGCAATTAGATGACCCTGAGGTGAGTTCATTTGTGCCTAATTCTGTTGATGAATTGAATGATGAGAAAATTAAGATTGATGTTGAGGATATTCAAAGTGAGATAGATTTTTGGAATTCATCTTTGATTTGCTATGTAATTGGTGCCAATCCCCCTCCTCATGTTATGGAAGGTTTTGTTCGTCGTGTTTGGAGGAATCAGGGGGTTGATAAGGTGGCAATGTTGAGGAAGGGAGTGTTCATTGTGAGGTTTCGTTCTATGGAGAAACGTGATTCGATTTTAGCTGGAACTGGGATTTTCTTTGATAATAAGCCGTTGATTATGCGAGCTTGGGAGCAGGATATGGATGTTACTAGGGAGAGATTTGATGTTTTGCCTACTTGGGTTCAACTGCGTGTTGACTTCAAATATTGGGGTGAGAACTGCTTGAGGAAGTTAGTGGCACCAATGGGTAAATTTTTGAGAGTTGATCAAGCTACGGCTAAGAGGGAAAAATTGAATTATGCCAGAGTATTGATTGAAGTTAAGGTGGACCAAGAGTTCCCTGATCAAGTCTCTTTCATTAATGAGAGAGGGTTAGATGTTGTGTTTGATGTGGTGTATGAGTGGAAGCCTACATTGTGTTCTGGATGCAAGCAACTAGGACATGGTATAGAGGAGTGTAAGAAGTTAGATAAGAGGAAGGAATGGAGGCCAAAGCCTGCTCAGAAGCAACAGGAGGTGGTTGTTCAGAATAGTCATTTGAGGCCAGAAGGTAGGGTTCAGCAGGATGAATTCTAGTTGGTGAGGAACACGGCAAGGAAAACTATATCTCCCAGTAGACCAACAGTGGTAACTAATGCTTTTGCTGCATTAGATGATAGTGTTACAGAGGATGTGCTGGTGGGGCAAGTTGTGGGTGATGGAATTAGTGTTATACAGGACAGGGGAGGGGACTCTCCTGGTGCTAATGGATAGTATGGTTTGCTGGAACGTCCGGGGGATCAACTGTTTGAAAAAACAGAAGGATGTGAAGAAATTTCTGAACATTAGGTCCCTTGGATTAGTTTGTCTCATTGAGACAAAAGTGAAGGTTAACAAAATGGGTAGTCTGTATCAGAATGTCTTTGCTGGATGGTGTTTTACTTCTAATTCAACCTGTCATCCGGGGGGTAGAATTGTGTTAGCATGGAATCCTTTAAGCTTTGATGTTAGCATCTTGTTGGTTACTATGCAGTTAATTCATTGCTGGATTGTTCCTAAAGGTGGTGGGGTGGGTTTTTATTGTTCTCTTGTTTATGCCTTTAATTCAACCAATAAAAGAGAGAGTTTATGGAGGGATCTTACTGGCCTGGCTGAAAGAATTAGTGATGCTTGGATGTGGATGGGTGATTTTAATTGTGCCTAAATAGGGAGGAGAGAATTGGTGCTCCTGTAAGGGACTATGAAATGAGTCCTTTTAGACAGTGTGTTGCTATTTGTGGTGTTGAAGATCTCTCTTCTGTTGGGTGTTATTACACCTGGAATAACAAGCAGAAAGGGGAGGGGAGGGTTTTTAGTAAGATTGATCGAGTGATGGGGAACGCTATATGGGGTGAGAAATTCCAGTCAATTGAGGTGGTGTTTTTGCCTGAGGGGATGTTTGATCATTCTCCAATGCTAATTAGGTGTCATGATGTTATTAGAGGGAGAGCGCCGTTCAAGTACTATAGTATGTGGAGTCAAGCCCCAGATTTTTTAGCAGAGTTCGGAATGGCCGGCAGAGTGTTGTGCAGGGGACTTCTATGTTCCAAGTTGTTCAGAAATTGAAAAGTGTGAAAAATGAGCTGAAGAATTTAAATAGAACTTAATTCAGTAACTTGCAAGTTACTGATAGCATGGCGTTAAAGGTTCTTGAAGAGTGTCAGAAACAATTGCATTCCTGTCCAGGGAATAAAACCTTGGGTGAAAATGAGCTAAAGGCAGCAGCGGAGTACAGAAGGGTGCATTCATTGTATACTTCTTTTCTTCAACAGAAGGCTAAACTTGTTTGGCTTCAGAATGGTGATGAGAATAGCAGAGTTTTTCACCAAGCTATTAAAGCGAGGAGGCTTCAGAATAATGTCTACAGCATTCATGATATGAATGGTAGATGGGTTGAGAAAATTCAGGAAGTAAATATTGCTTTCTTAGAGTACTACAAAAGTCTTTTGGGTTCTGGTAGGACTACAAAATGCCAGATTCAGAGAGAGGTTATTGAAGCAGGAGAGGTGTTAAATGACAGGCACCAGGAATTGGTTTTGAAAGCTGTTACTCTAGACGAAGTAAAGAATGTCATTCTGTCTATTCCTGGGGATAAAGCCCCAGGACCTGATGGGTTTGGGTCGTTTTTCTACAGGGACACATGGGACATTGTTGGTGAGTTAGTGACTGATGCAGTTATGGATTTTTTCAATTCTAGCAAACTGTCGAAGGAGGTAAACAGTACTATTTTGACTCTTATTCCTAAAGTCAAATGTCCAAGTAGTGTTACTGAGTTTAGGCCTATTGCCTGCTGTAATGTAATCTATAAATGCATTACAAAGATAATTTGCAATAGGTTGAAGTTAGTTCTGCCTGAAATTGTGGCTGAAAATCAAGGTGCATTTATTCAAGGTCGGTTTATTGCACATAACATTTTGATTTGTCAAGACTTAGTCAAAAACTATGGGAGAAAGAATACTAGTTCAGGGTGTATTATGAAGATGGATATGAAGAAAGCGTATGATTTCATAGATTGGAATTTTCTTGAGGATATGCTTGTGGCGCTGAAGTTTCCAGACAAGTTTGTCAAAATAATCATGGAGTGTGTTTGTTCCCCTAGGTATAGTTTGATGTTGAATGGGGAATTATTTGGTTTCTTTTAAGGAAAGAGAGGGCTTAGACAGGGGGATCCTATGTCCCCCCTGTTATTTGTGTTGTGTATGGACTACCTAACAAGAGCGTTAAAGGTAGTGGGAAACATGCCTCAGTTTAAGTATCATCCCAGATGTTTAGGGGTCAAAATAAATCACTTAATTTTTGCAGATGATGTCATTTTATGTTGTAAAGGGGAGTTTGCAACTGTGTATACAATGCTAAAGGGCTTTCAACACTTCTTTGAAGTTTTTGGTTTGGAAGTGAACAAGAATAAGACTGAAATTTACACAACTGGTATGAAGAGTGATGAGATTAAGAGACTTCTGGATATGACAGGATTTAAGCTTGGTACTCTTCCATTTAGATAGCTGGGTGTGCCCATTTGTCATAAGAAGATCTCCAGTCATGATTGTCACTGTTTGATAGAGAAAATGGCAGCTAGAATCACAACTTGGAGGAGTAGGAATTTGTCTTATCAAGGCAGATTAGTTCTGGTAAATTCTGTGTTGATGAGCATTAATGTGTTTTGGGCTCAAATCTTCATCATTCCAAGCCAAGTTACCTGTGGTATGGGTCTAGATTCAGTCAAGGTGCTGGTAAGGTTGCCTGGGAGCAGATTTGTTTACCCAAATATGCAGGTGGTCTGGGGTTGAGGCAGGTGCAGTTGTGGAATAAAGCAGCGCTGGGTCGTTATGTTTGGGCTATAAATGCTAAAAAAGATAGTTTGTGGCTTAAATGGGTGAATGAAATTTATATTAAAAATGCTGAGTGGTGGGGGTACAATCCTCCTACAGACTCCAGTTGGTACTGGAAGAAATTGTGTGATGTGAAAGAACAGATGAAGAGTTCTATATCGCAAACTCAAATGGGGAATATGGGTAGATATTCTATTCAGCATATGTACTCATGTTTGGTTGGGGATCAGAGAAGAATTGGGTGGGATAAAGTAGTGTGGAGTAGACTTGTTTGTCCTAAACACAGATTCATCCTATGGTTGGTGATGAGAGACAGATTGCAAACAACAGAGCGACTCTGTAAATATGGGGTGAGTAGTCATTCTTTGTGTCAGATCTGTGGGTTAGAATCTGAAACCCAAGAGCACTTGTTTTTTAAATGCAATTACAGCATGGTGGTGTGGAAGCAAATTGCTGCTTGGTTGGGTCTGGATGTTCTGAGATGTACAGTTCCTCGGATTATTCATTGGATGCTAAGGTGTAGTTATTCCAGAACTCAGAAACATATTGTTGCTGCTGCTTTGAGTGCTATGGTTTATACAATCTGGTGGGTCAGAAATGATGCTTTTTGGAATATGAAGGTAGATGCTCCTAGTTTAATTGTACAGAGAATTAAGTATAGTGTTATACAAAGATGTTATAGTGTTTTTCCCAAAAAGGCTTCTTGGAGTGATAGGAATTGGTTGAGGAATTTATCTCTAAATCTGTAAGTAGCTTCTCGCTTTGTGCTCTTGTGCATAGGTTTTAGGTTGTATTTGGTGGTGTGTTGTCACCTTGGTGCTATAATATTTTTTCTTATTGAGCGAAAAAAAAAATGGTAAAATCATATAATGGTTGGGGCAATTTTAAGTAGTTTGGGGGCGATATTTAACAATCCCCTATTCTAATATCTATTACGACAAAACCCTATTCTATCTATTATTTAAAGACAGAAAGGGAGCTATTAATGATGATGGATCGATATTTTGGTGGACAGTTGTCAAGTGTTTAAGAGAAGCAATGTAATATGCGACACGATTTGCTTCTCAATAGATATGTACTAATCTAAAATAGTGATGGGTAAGTAGATTATTGATTTCATACATAAAGCATTATATTTTGGGATATAATCTCAAATAACCCTGATTTATAGGTCTTTTTCTAAATAACCCTGACATTTTTTTTTCTCAGATAACCATAAACTTGTATTTTGTCATTAAACCTGACGGAATTGTTAACGGCGTTAACTATGTTCAAACAACCCAACTTACTGCCTTTTTAAAAAAAAAAACAAACTCATCTCTTTCTATCTCTTGTTCTTCATCTCTTCTCAAACATTCATCAATGGCAAATGATAAAACGCTGATGAAATTAGGTGTATAGCCCAACTAAGATTGTCCACACTAGGGGATGACAGAAAATCATCATCAATAGTTCAATACTGCTTATAACCAAGAGACAATCAGAAGGATCTTGGTGATAACTCTTGTAAGGATGCTAATTTCTCTGTTGTGGAAAATTGCAGGGCTCTTATTTCTATGGTTAGGGAGATAAAGATTGACTTTGCTCCAAGAACTACCAACAAAGTTGCAGATTTATCAGCTAGAATGTGTAGAAGTCTATTTGTCTATCGTAGATAGCAATTTAATTATATCTCCATCAAAATTCAAAAGAAATGTCTGATGTAATTTTGGAGGATATGCCTCCTTTAAACTCTTCACATTAAATTTTAAAAAAAAACCCAAAATCAACCATTGTTAATCCTCTTACAAAACTCAAAAACTCAGAAAAAAACCGAGAAAAAATAACAACTCAGAAATCAAAATCATGTCTTCTCCTCGACAAAATCAAAGAAATTTAAAAAATTAAGAAGGGAGTTATGACGACAAAACCAAAATCTGCAACCTTCTGCCATTGTTTCTGCCTTAGATTTCCTCGAATAAGCTCGATGTACCTCTATCCCCAAGCTTCGATCAACGTAAAACGTCGCGTCTTCGCTCCAACAATCTTCTCTCGCCGGAACAGGTCGAGATGAAGAAGAAATAATCGCTAACGATGGAGGTGTGGAAGAATCTGGACCTTCCGCCATTGTTGAGAGCTTCAAAGAAGAAGGAAAATGAAGATCGAAGGTGTAGAGTTACGGAGGAGAGAGAAAATTAAGGCAATAAGAAAAAAGCGCCGGCCGTCGAGAAAAGCAAGAAACGCATGATAAAGAAGGGTGCAGAGGGTGGTGGTGCGGCAGGAGAATGGAGAGGAAATGAAGAGGAGAGAGAAACCATTGATGAGTTCTTGAAATTGAAGAACATGAGAGAGAAATAGATGAGTTTTTTTTTAAAAAAAAGCCCTAATTGTTTTTGTTTTGAAACCATGTTAACGCAGTCTGACATTCTGTTAGGTTTAATGACAAAAATCAAGTTCAGCGTTATCGGAGACAGGCCTGCTAAAGTCGGGGTTATATTGGAAAAAGGCCTATAAGTCAGGGTTATCTGAGATAATATCCCTTAAATTTTCCCATAGGCCATAGGAACATGCCAAAAGGTTCCGTGCAAGATGTTTAACAGTGATAAGATTGAAACCTTTTTTATGGCTAACAAAAGGCGATTACAGAGGGTTGTCGCCTCAACAAGTAATAAAGAACTATTGAATAGGGATTAGGTGTTAGCCACAATATATACTCCCTCTCTTTCTCAATATATATATATATATATACATATATATATATATATATATACATATATATATATATATATATATATATATATATACATATATATATATATCAACTAGGTACACTTGTCAATATACAATTTTTTTTATCAGGAAAAGAAAACCAGGAGATGTCTACACAAGAGACTCCACCTAAAGCACCCATAAGGATGGTTACAACAAGTTTCAAATACAAAAAATAAAGAAGAAATTAGAGCACAAAGAAACACGAGTAGATGCTCCGCCGCGGCAACACACCATCTCCTCAGGCCCAACTAAAGACAACTTCTTGAAACCCTTCATGTGGGGCAAGACAAACACCACTTAAAATGAATAAGCTCCCAGATCTTCTCAAGAGAACTGCAATTACTTGAGGCCACAACAATCTAACCAATAATCTAACAAACTAAAAAACAAGAACTAACTAAAAATAGAAAATATTAACAGGACAAGAAAAATAAACCCAAACACCACCAACCATCGCGAACATGACCCACCACGAACGAACACCAGTGATGCGAACACCCACGACCCACTGCGAATGAACACCAGCGATGCAAACACCCACGACCCACCGAGAATGACCACCAACTATGCGAACACTACCCACCATGAACATGAAAACCCTCTTTTTCAGAAGAAATTAAATTGGGGCTTGGCTTTCAATTTCAGAAGAAATTGAATTGAGGCTAGAGTTTCTAGAGAGAAGGGGGAGCCACTCTATCTAGAAAACGTTTTCCAAAAATTTGTCATTTTATTGTCAATGCACAACTTTGAAACACAAAATCTTCAACTATATATTTTTAAAACAACCAAATACTACCTGATTTAAGAAATTATCAGTTTTCTTTTAATACATAAGAAAAATACTACAACTAGGAGGAGACGCTCATCTCGAAGGGAACACCTAATTTATCAATTTGAATAATCTGGAAAAGTTGTGGGCTATTACCAGTATTAATATACACATAGAAGAATTTACAAGAAGCTCTACATTTGCTATCTTAGTTATCACGCATACCCCATATATATTATAGATAGATGGATAGAAAGTTTATAAAATCAAAATAATGAAAAAAGAAATTGAATCTATTTTCTATGTTTTTGATTTGTTCTATATTGTATCTACTCTCAGGCAAAATGCATATTAATACTTTATACGTATTCCAAATATTCCTAAAGTTTAAATTAGTTAGTAGAAATACTCAATAATAATAGAGTCTCAAAGAGTTAAAGGATAAAAATAGAGAAGATTTTTCTCAGATTTAGTGAAAATGTCAAAGTCCTTTCTACTGCTCTATTTCCTTCGCGGTAGACATGATTTCCCAATACTCGAAATGATGGAGAAGTAGTTTGATGTTAGTGAAGATGTTCTGGATTTCCATGAAGCGTTCCAGTAGCCTTTAACAGAGTTCACCACATGTAACTGTCGCCTTCGATTATAATTCTTGAGATGTTTTAACTGATTGCTACTTATAGACCTTTGTGGAGTGTTAGTGCTTCTGCTAGATATGTTGGGGTCGTCTTCCTAAGATTGAAAGTATACGCGGTATTAGTTTTGCCGTTGGAGTCACGTATGATGAAACCTATTGTCGATGAGCTATTTCTACAAAAGCCGTCAAAGTTTGACTTTGTGGATACCAGATGGGAGGGCATCCATTATACCATGATGGGAGGATTGTTGAGAGTTGTTGATGAAGAAATTGATGTGGGTGACGAAGATCAATAAACTAAGAAAGTATCAAATGAAGACGTACTTATTTTTACTAACTTGATTTATATGTGAGCATATATATGAATTTCATAAAAAAAAGGATTTGATAAGAAAGCAAAAACAACATTATCTCTATTGTACTTATAAGCGAAAAGGGGAGAATTTGGTGTCTACCTTAATTTACAAATATACCCTCTAATAAAAAATCTATCAAACTCAACTTTACTAATTTTTAAAAAACAAAGTCAAACTACACTACACATATATCGAATTTCGAGCTAGTTTCTCAACTTCGTTAAGTTCCTAATTTTAATTAAAAACAAGGAATTAAATAGATGTGATTACGCAATTTCACATTTTATTTGGTTTCACATGCAGCGCGTGCATGTAAGAATAGTATATTATAATTTAGTGGAAATTTTGTGAAAAAATTTACCTTATTTGTTTAAGAATTTGTGAAAAAGCACCTTATAAATTTTTTTGCGAGAAAATACCTTATATGACTAAATTTATTAAATTACACACCTTGTAACCGAATTTCAGTCAAAAATTCAATTATTTGGCCTTTGACCTTCCCTTTGACAAGTGAGCATCGCGCAAATTATAATTTCAGATGAAATGACGATACAATAGCCACCCGTCACTTGTTATGTGAAACACAACAGTTCACTACTTGTTAAGAATTCTAGCTAGGTTAAAAGGCATTCAAGAGGCGTTGTGCAAAAAAAAATCGTCTTTTTTGGTCTCTCTTGAAAAAGATCTCCTAATTGAATTTAATGATATTATTAAATTGGAAAGATTGGAATGGGTTCAAAAAGCGGGTTGTAATTGGAAGAAATTTAGTGATTGGAATACTAAATACTTCCACATTATTTCTAAAGTTAAAAGAAGCAGATCCAAAATCCTGACCTTAAAAAATCTTCATGGGGATTGGTTAGTTGATGATAAGGATATCAAAGATTTAGTAGTAAGCGAATTTGTTAATTTCCTTACTACTAAGCATGAGTTCTCTCTTAGAAAGGACATCACGAGTGTGAATACTGGTCTAAGTAGTGCTGCCATTGACATTGTAGGAGAGAAATATTCTATAAGTGAGGTTTGGGCCTCGTTAAAATTCATGCATCCTACCAAAACCCCTGGTCCGGATAGAATTTAGCCTGTTTTTTACCAAAAGCATTGGGATGTTGTAAGCAATTCTATTACTAGTTTGGTAATCGCTTGCTTTGAAACTTCTAAATTGCCTGATTCTATTAATGATTCCTTTATCTCCTTAATTCCAAAGGTTGACAATCCAACTGATTTAAAAGACTTGAGACCAATAGGGCTTGGCGATACAATTTATAAGATTTTAACAAAAATTATTGCAAATAGGATTAAACCTTTTCTGGGGGGAAATTATTAATCCGGTCCAGTCTAGTTTTGTTCCTAATAAGAATATTTTTGATAATGTTTTGGTTATAAAAGTAGTAAATTCTTTCAAAAAGGCGAGGAAAAATACCAAAATAATGGCTTTTAATATTGATCTCTCTAAAGCTTATGATAGTCTTGAATGAGGTTTTATTAAAGAAACGCTGGATTTCTTTAATTTCCCTAAGAATATCTCTAAGTTGGTCATGAATTGTATTTGCTCGCCAAGAATTTATGTGCTTTGGAATGGTGAAATTACTAATCAATTTCATCCTTCGAGAGGGATTAGACAAGGGCATCCCCTCTCTTCTTACATTTTTGTCTTGTGCATGGAAAGACTTTCTCGGCTTATAGAGTCTAGGCCTCTAGGGTTTAGAATAAACAATGGCTGCCAATTAAAATAACCAAGGATGTGGATATTTCTCATATTTTTTATGCTGATGATGTTTTCTTATTTGGTAAGGCCACTATAAAAAATGTTCACCTAATAATGGATGTTCTTCAAGAGTTTGGTAACATGTCTGGTCTTTTTATTAATGTCCAAATGTCAAAGATTGTTTTTTCTCCTAAGCTTAATCCTCTTACAGACATCTCATTAGTCAGGAAGTTGGTATGTCTAGTACTACTTCCTTTGGAAAATATCTTGGTGTCACCATTCATCCCAATAAATTGAGGAAAGTTGATTATCCCACTATGTTAAACAAGACGAAAGATAAGATCAAGGGTTGGCAAGCTAAACTTATTAATATTGCTGGAAGGAAAACCCTTATCAAGTCAGTGCTTAATACCTATCCGCTTTATGCCATGCAATCTACTTTAATTCTTGCTTCTATTCTCGATGAAATGGAGAAAAGTTGCGAAAGGTTCCTTTGGAATGTGGTTGATAGGTCTCATTATATTCCGAGAACAGGTTGGGACAAGATGAGTGAACCCATTAACTTAGGAGGATTGGGATTTAGGAACTTAAAAGCTTGGAATATGTCCTTCATGACAAAATTGGGTTGGATTATTCTTAAAGATGATAACAAGCTCTGGATTCGAATTTTAAAATCCAGATATTTGCAAAAAGCTTCCTTTATTAACTATTCCCACAAAAATGGGGATTCTCCTTTATGGAGTGACATCCTAAAAGGAAGGGAAATCCTTGAAAAAGGTGTTGTCCATAAAATTGGCAATGGCAGTACTACTTCTCTCTGGTTTCATAAGTGGGTGAGAGTGGAAGAATTGGTTAAATGTGTAATTAAACCGATTCCTGCAAATATTGAACATTGGAGAGTCAGTAGAATTATTATTAATGGTCCTTGGTGCACTGATTGTATCAATCCCTATCTTTCGCATGACAACATGAATCTTATTACTTCTCTTCCCTTGCCTCGTATTAATGATAGAGATGATCAACTTGCTTGGGGCCCACGAATTTCTATAACGTTTGATATAAAAAGTGCTTACAGAATTGTTTGCCCTCCTAAACTTTATTTCGATCAAATGAATTTCAATTGGAAAAATATTTAGAAGTTTAACCTACCTTACAAATATAGGATGCTAGTTTGGCATCTTGCTCATGAAATCCTTCCAGTAGGGTCGGTTCTTCAAAAAAAGATTAAACATATATTTTGATCCTATTTGTTCAAGATGTACTGAAAAAAAAAAAAAAAAAGAGGATCATTTGCATCTGTTTAGGGATTGTTACTCGACTAGGGTTTTATGGAATATGGTGTTAATCTCTAATAAAAATATGAAAATTCCTAATCTTGTAGCTTTTTTTAATAGTACGTGGGAGCAATGGATGTTAACGAACATAGGGGGTCATAGATTGTGGTCAATGGTGTTTGGAGTGGCTGTGTGGCATATTTTGAGAAGTAGGAACGAAACCGTTTTTTACCATAAGATGAGGCATGCATCATATGTGTTTAATAGGTTAACTGCTGATATAGTAGCAAACATTAACACTTTTCAGGACAAAGGGAAGCAGCAAAACTCTAGCAGTATGGCTGTGCAGTGGAAGTTACCGGAAGCTGGTTATCACAAAATCAACTCTGATGGTTGCTGGAAGTCTACTAACCATGCAAGTGGAGGTGGAGTTATTAGAAAGGACGACGTGAGTTGGTTTGTGGGTTACTCCTTCAAGACTCAAGCTCGAGATCCTGCGCATGCGGAACTACTTGCAATTAGGAAAGGCATCGAGTTGGCAAAGGAGTTTGTACTGCAGTAAATTCATATTGAAATGGATGCTTTGATGATTCACCAGCTGTTGAAGGAGCCAGGAGGTGGAGGATTATGAACTGCATCAACTTGGGATGATTGTGCAGGAGATAGCAGGATATGTGAGGAATAATTTCGATGCTCAATTCCTTCATGTTAAGCGAGAGGCAAATATGGTGGCTCACAAATTGGCAAAATTCGATTTAGATATGCTGGAAAATTCAAAGACTCATGTGCTGAATCCGGATTGCGTGAAGGATGACATGAAGAAGAATTTGCTTGGGGTGATGGTGCTGGAAGACTAGATGGTTTGGGAGATAATAGTAGTCTATAGATGTAGTACTTTCCTGGTTTGTTTAAAACTTAAATGCTTTTGGGTTTATGGGACTGTTAAGTTAACTACTAAGTTGGACTTATGCTGTAATCTTAAATTTTAATTAATATATTCCTCTTGTTTTAAAATAAAAAACAGTTCACTACTTTAAAATCCCAAAAATTCAAACTTGGTGATCCGTGGTTTCTTTATTTGAATCAATTATCTTTCGCTGCAAATTGATGTGTAGACTTCGATGGTCATTTGTGCCTCTTTCCTCTTAATCAAACTAAAGACCACAAATTTCGAAAGCTATTATATATGATCAGGAATTGCTCAACCTCATTTTTAATTCTCACATGACTTTACTTGCTTCAGGTTTCTACTCCCTACAGTTACAATCTAACCACAATTATGAGTGGCAATCTAAATGAAAAGTAAAAGAAAAGAACAAATAACAAAATACTTCAATGTGCATCAGTAGTTGAAGTCCACGTTTGAAGATGAAGGTGAAAAGGGAGGTCAAACACCAAAATAGTAATTTTTGGCCTGGAATCCGACAATAAGGTGTGTAATATAATAAAATCAATTATATTAGGTGTTTTTAAAAAAAATTATAAGGTCTATTTCATAAAATTTCTTATTTTAGCGTGCAAGCAATTTTGAGGTCTACTAGCCCATGGTCGCCCGACCCAAGCACTTAAATAGGGTGGATCATAGCATTCTTATGAGGCCATATATATTGAAAGGCACAACTTTTCCACTATTACTCTTGTCAAACAAATTCTAGGGCGTGGCCTGTTTCGTTTCTTTCCCTCCAAATGATGAGTCCGTTTTTGAAAAGATGGTCTCACGTTAGTGTTAACATGAGACCAACTGATGTCACGCGTGTGCATCAAACCAGCAGAGGAATTAGTTAAACTCTTGAACCTATTAGTTATGCTAGCCTTAAATTGCTTCTGGATGAATTAAATAACGCTGAAATATATTAGTTAAGGGATGAAGTATATTAGTTATATCGTAGAAACCAGATTATAACGCATTTTATTGACCTTAATTTCAGTATCACGCATATATCATTTTTTCTTCTTCTCTAATCTACCGAGACGCCCTAAAACGTGCATTTATTTTCCTCCTCCATTCTCTGCCTACAACCTTAATTCATTGTTTAGTTTGTATGTCAGTAAAATATTTGAGCACGATTTCCATGGCAATGTTCGCAAACACTTACTTTGTTGTTGTATCACCTGACAAGATGTCTATAATGTATGAAGTGAAAGAAGAGTTTGACACATATTCATCACAAAGGGTAATATATATTGCACATGATCAGACAATAACTTACACTTGCAAAATTTTTGAAGAAACAAGTCAGATCACTTTTGGTACCGAAAACTTAACTTTTTCATTTGAAAGTTTAACTTTTTATATGAAAAACATAACTGTTACCTAAATGTTATTAGTTATTAATTTGTTCATAATAGTTAAATAACATGATGTAAAAGTTATGCTGCCAGGATTGTAATGTTTTCATGTCTTGAGAATCATGCACATGCGTTCAATCACATCAATACCACATAGGTACATGTGCAAAAGGTGGACTAGATTTGCAAAGAGCAAAGTGTGAAAAAGAGAAATGGATATCGAAATCTCTGAAGCAGTTACAAACAACGTAACCACATGGTGATATGAAACCGCAAGAAAGTTCTACAAACTCATTCTCAAAAGTCAAGATCATGAAGATGCAAGAAAGGTACTGCTAGAAGTCTATGAAAATACTGATGTAAGTATAAACAAATTATTAACTACAAACTCAATTGTAGAAGAACAATGCTCATCAAATACAACAACATTGGTTATTTTGACCGTGATTGTGCAAAAACAAAGGGAAGAAGTGCAAGGATGAAAAGTCATTTTGAGAAGACTAAAAAAACAAATTCCAAGAACCAAACTGAAATTGGTACAATTACTCCAAATGCTAGGTTATTTTAATTCCTTTTTTCAGGTTGTCGTTTGCATTTGACATTTTAGATTTATAAGAAGTTATATCTTCGTTTATGTTGGAAACTAAATAATGCTCAATAGATCTTAACTAATTATAGAACAGCACTAGCTAATGTATTGGATATGTTAACTAAAAAATAATGTAAGTCTACGTATAGATTACCAGCTCTAAACCATTGTGCTAAAATACTTAACTAATCATCCAAAAATATTAACTAATTCGCCAAAAATATTATCGTGAGAATTAGCGAGACGCGGTCCTTTTAGAAAAACATATATCTTGTTGGAACACAAGGTAACACTCAAGAAAGGGGGGGTTGAATTGAGTGGCTAAAACTAATCGATTTTCGTAAAAACACTCTTATAGCACAGTGCCATACACTGTGTTATTCACTCGTAAACTCTCCGATTGATGTTTTTGCTCGAACGAAATTGTATCAAACAATAAAACAATAAAACAATAAAATCAAATAATAAGACGCAAGAATTTAACGTGGTTCAATCTCACCTCTGAGATCTACGTCCACACAAACTACTCTTTTATTATTTGAATCTTAAAATACCAAACTCTAGATGCAATACGATTCCTCCACTACTAACTCTAGTAGTGCTCCCCAACACTTAACTCTAAGTGTTGCTACCCTCTATAATATGAAAATTACAGAAAGAAATATTCCTCACAACCATGCTTCTTATTCAAGCAAATAGAGGTTCGTTACAATCGTTGTTTAGAAACCTTAACTTACTAGAACTCTGTGCCATACACTGTGCTGTGGGAGATCATTTTCAGCTCTCAAAATCTTAATCTCATAAATCTGAAAATGTGATTTGTTATAATGATTTATATCCTTTATATAATTCAATCAGATGAATAAAACTTATTCTCCAAGAAGTAATTATCTTTTTGAACTATTTTTATTCCTAAAATAAAGGGATAGAATTCTTTTCCTTTTCAAAATCCAATTTTATCTTTTATAAAAACTGATTTCCTTTACTCCTTGTAAGATAAGGATTACTCCCTATCTTATCCCAATTTTATTTATCAGTATTTTATCCAAAATCTTTATCAAAATCTTTTCTTTAAAAATCAATTTTTCTTTTCATAAACACTTTCCTTTTTTTCCGAAAATCTTCAACTTATGTTTTCTTGATTTTTTTCCGAAAACAAACAAACTTATCTTATTAAAAACTGATTTTTGAAAATTAAAAACCTTTTCTTAAAACTGATTTTCGAAAATAAAAATCCTTTTCTTTTTAATCTGATTTTCGAAAATAAAAATCCTTTTCTTTTTAAACTTGGTTTTCGAAAACAAAAATCCTTTTTTTATTAAAACTGTTTTTCGAAAATATTGTTTTATCAAAACTCTCCCTTTCTAATTTTAGCACAAAGTTCTAATATGTTAATTACATTGCATACACATGAATTAATACAACTAGACCAAAGCTTCCTTGTCTTCACATCATCCAATCTTGATAGCTCAATCACTGTTACAAATATTCATGTTATAGCATAGGGTGTTTATCATCATCAAAATATTCAAAGTTCAAAACACAACAAATTCCCCCTTTTTGATGATGACAAACACATAATACTTCCCCCTCAAAATATGCACCATTAATCACATTAGGGAAAATAACTCAACATCATTCACAAGTAACATGTTAATTAAGATATCCAAATAAGAGAGCATCAACATGTTCATTAGTCTAAATATTATACCCATCTTCTCCCTTTTGGCATTATCAAAAAGGAGGGCATCAACATGTTTAGCGAGTCAAAGTGAGATATAGTCAGCAAAATAAGGCAAGTAGCTCAAGCAATAGATACTAAGGATGTTGGTGCTATGTCATAAACCAACTCACAATCCAAAGTCATTAAGCAAAAAATAATCCAACTCACAATCCGAAATTATGAAGCAAGAAATAATCATGAAGGATCATGGCTGATAGCTAAGAAAGTAAGATAAAGAAAGGTAATGCAAGCTTGAAGATTTGAAATGGCAATTGGCTCAACAAGTGCTTAAACCTTTCTTTTCAGATTTTCAACTTCCGCAAATAAACATCATAGGAATTTCTTCACTGTGGCACTGTGTGCATTTCTGTGCCACTGAACAATCTATTCCCTTCCAAAAATAACTGATCTTCACTGGATTCAAAATGATGATCTTTTAAACTTTGATGATGTTTTTCATCGGTGAATTGAACTCTAAGATTTATCTAACACAAGTATCTTACTCTCCTTGTCTTCTTCTTTTCTTTTCTTTTCTTTTTCTTTCCATTCTTTCTCCTTTCTTCTTTTTTTCTTTTAAAAAAAAGGAGAGTTAGACCATACAATAATACTAGAGTCAATCAATAAGATATCAAAGATAATAAGTTAATTCAGACCTCATTTTCTTTTTGATACATCTCCTGGCACTGTGCCTTGCACAGTGTGAATCAGTACTTTTCATTCTTTCACGTATTTGAGTTTCATTCCAACCTTTTCATGTTCCCCCTTAACTGATGCGTCTTTTTCATCCATCAAATTATCAAGATGTTCTTTCCCATAGATTATCATGAATCAAGATTAAAAGCACTTGTTGAACTTTGGAGCAATGGTGGGGAAAAGAAGGATAATAATAGGGAAATGACGATAAGGTGAGACATATAAAAGAAAGAAATAATGAGGCACAAATGTCAAACTCATAAATAGAAAATCAGAATATCGGGCTAAAGATCAAGCTTACCATAGGAGAAAGAATTAACATTTCATAGCTAAATGATTCGGCAGCTTAGGATCATAAAGCTTATTTGTTCGACAATTTAGGATCATGACATTAGGACAATATCATTAGACCATTACGAGCCCTTTTTATATCAAGTAGACTATTTCTCATAGTGTTTCACAAAGACATGCACTCCTACTCCAATTAACATATTTAAAGGAGGACAACAAGCATAATACTCAAGTAATTTCAGATATTAATCCTAAAGCCATGAATTATCTTGTAAAACACTCATGCATGAAATTCAACAAAGTTACCTCGATCACACAATTGTGATGTGCTAACAAATTGTGTTTCAAGCCACTTACCAACATCACATTCTCTATGGAGTGTGTTAGGGATTTGCCGACGTTTCCAATACCAATTATTTCTCCCTTTTTGTTATCGCCAAATGTAACACACCCTCCATGGTAGGCTACTAGTGAGAGCAATTGAGATTTATCACCAGTCATATGTCTTGAGCAACCACTGTCAAGATACCATAGGCTGCTTCTTCTCATGTTTGCCACACTGTCTTCAGTTTCATCTTGGGAGTTCGAACTTTTCGCCATTAGACACAAGTGAGAGTCGTCCTGGCACTGTGCCCTTCTCTGTGATGTCTGAACAACATTCAGACATAATTTTTCTTCATGGCACTGTGCCTCTGACTGTTCTTCATCAGAATCTGAATCTCCCCAAACGGCAGCTATCATAGCCTTTTTTACTTCTTTATTAGATTGCTCCCTTCTTTCTTTGGGCTTCTCATCATCCCATAAGGGACATTCCTTTATCCTGTGATTGTACTCACTGCACTTGAAACAACCAGAATTAGTAGCACTTTTCTTAAAGTTAGAGGTAGTGCTCTTACCTTTGAAATTTTCATATTTTTTATGATTGTTGTTTTTGTTCTTTTTGAGAAAATTTTTAAATCTCCTAGAAAGAAGATCAATATCATCATCACTATCACTACCTTCACTTTCCAATTCAGTTCTTAAGGCTATACCCTTTATTTTTGGTTCATTAGTCTTAGAATCTAAAACAAGTTCATGAGTCATTAATGATCCAATAAGTTGTTCTAGTGAGAGTTTTTTCAAATCTTTAGCTTCTTGAATAGCAGTTATTTTGGGAAGCCAGCGATTTGTTAAACTTCTTAACACCTTTCTAACTAAATCTTCAGAAGTATAGGTTTCGCCTAGAGAACGCAATTCATTAGTGATTAGTGTGAATCGGGTAACATCTCTTTAACAGATTCTTACTTATTCATAGTAAACAGTTCATATTGTTGCACAAGTAAATCAATTCGAGATTGTTTTACCTCATTCGTACCTTCGTGGGCTGATAAATCATTTTTCTATAGAGTTTTTAGGCATATTTAGGTTGCATTATTAGATCATATTAGTTCATATAGTTGCATTTTAGGTGTCATTAGCATAGATTATCTATTTTATACTCTATTACGCTTCGTTTGTGGTTTTCTTAATGTTTCAGGTAGTTTCATAGCTATTTGGACGCTTTCGAAGCAATTTTGGACGAATTGGATAATTCTTGTAATGGGAGTTGATGAATGGCGACTTTTGATCGCTGAATTTATGTTCGTGGATGCTTCTCTTGTTCCTTGTAATCATATTAAGTGAAGTAGCTTCCATGAGGATCACGGCATATCTTTCGAGAGTGAATTTGAGTTGAAAACGAAGAAATGCGCTAGTTTCGAAGTGATAAAAACCGACACATGTTCACTCTTTTGACCATAACTCGAGTTGTAAAAATCGGATTGAAGTGATTCAAGTTGCGTTGGAAACTAGACTTGAAGGTCTTCGCAACAACAGGTCATATGCCCATAGATGATGCCTAGAACTCGATATACAGCCTTCGAAAGTTGACATTGTGAATCTGCCCGTGAACCAGCGCCCAACGGGTTGCTTCTTCTATTGAAACTGCATTGCTGCCTAGCCCGCTGGCCAGCCAGCGCCCAATGGTCGGGCTTCGACTCGCCTAAGTGGTAGACACGAGCTCGTGGTCGTCGTCGCTACTATCGTCCAATCATCAAACTTCTTTTATTAGTTTACTTTCTTATATTCTTTCCTTGGATTCTTTTAGAGGGGAGATTAGAGGAAAATATAAGAGGGGAGATTTATTTTATTTCTCTCACATGCTTTTATTCCAAAAAACTCTAGTATTATTTTTATTCTTCATCTCTTTCCTTGGAACCCTAGTTTTTGCTTCTCTTCTATGAATACAAGTTCTAGAGGTATTTTCCATTGTTTTCTTCTTTATTAATAATTGCTATTGTCTTCCTCTTTATTATTGTTGTTTGTTATTATTGTTTTCGTTATTTCTCATTCATAAATTCTAGGTTAATTATTGATTTTACTCTAGTTATTTCAATTATGAGTGAGTAGTCTCTTTTCTAGGGCAAATGGAGGGAAGCCATGTTTATACCATGATATTTATACTTTGAAATTGTTTGATTTATAGATTAGAGTTTTGAGTAATTCCAATTGATAAGTTTTAATAGTTTGATTCTTGTAATTGGCTAATATCAAGAGTTAACTAATTTGCTAATAGGAATTAGAATTGAAGATCATATTCTTAGAGGCTTCATTACAATTGGCAATTTTGAATATGTTAGTGATCGTACTGCATAGGTTGAATTGAAAGTGTTAATACCCGACCGAAGGATTGACCATTTCTTTAATTACTCACCCTCTAGTTTATTTGTTATTGAATTGATTCGTATTCTTAGATTGGTATAAGCATGGTGGACCGAACGTATGCCCTAGACTTTTAATTTATTGATTAAACCAACTTTTTGATATTACTTGCTTCTAATTTAGTTATTATTCAAATCAAGCATTAGTTTTTCTGAGATAGTTTATTATAATTAAGCGAAAATCGATAGAAATCCTCTCCCTGTGGAATCGACCCGTATTTGCTAAGTCTCTGCTAACAATAGACACCGTGCACTTGCGGTATTACTTTTTAAACTCATCAAGTTTTGGCGCCGTTGCCGGGGAGACGGCTAGTTTCTATAGCTTTTTGATTAATTATTTGAACTATTTCTGCTGTCTCATTGGAACTGCAAGTTCCATTGAGGCAATCTCACTGCACATTTCTCTTTGTTTCTTTTATGCCCAGGTCTAAAAGGACAGGTACTCCAGTTCCAACTGATCCTGATCTTGAGAAAACCATCCGGCAACTCAAAAAACAACAAAAGAAGAAGAAGCAGTCTGTTAACCAGGAAAAATCCACAGAAGGTCCTTCAGAGCCAATCATGCCTCCTAAGTCATTGAAATCTTATGGGGTACCTTCTCTTGGTGGCATTTCCACAGGTCCTACTATGCCTGACATTCAAGCGGCTAATTTTGAGATCAAGCCTGCCCTTATCAATATGATCCAGCAAATCATTTACAACGGTTTCAACAATTATGTCGTACCGTTAAGCATCAAGGGGTCACTCCTGATCAGTTGAAGGTCATGGTATTTGAGTTTTCTTTGAAAAACAAAGCTCAAAAATGGTTGAATGATGTTGAAGAAACTGAGTGGAGTACTATTTCTGAAGCATTTATGAGAGAATACTACCCTCCTACCAAGACTGCAAAAATCAGACACAAGCTTGCTACTTTCCAACAAGAACCTGATGAGACATTGAAGGAAGCATGGAATAGGTTTAAGGATCTGCAGAGAGAATACCCACACCACAATCTTGATAAAAGGTTCATCACCCAGGCATTCTACAATGGTCTACAACCCCATATCAAGAGTACAATTGATTCATCTGCAGAGGGTGTTTTCCTAGACAAGGAGGTAGATGAACGGTACAGTTTTCTGGCCAACTTAGCAGCAAATGATCATAGTTCTTCCAGGACTATTACAAAGAAAAAGTTGGATGCTAATGCATATTCCCTGTTGTCTGCACAAGTTGCCCAGTTGAGCAAGAAGATGGATTCACTTAAATCTTCACAGTCTAATACTCCCCCTATGAGTATTAATGCTATGTCTTCCATGGCTCCTATTACCTCTTCTTTCTGTGAGGTGTGCGGTGTTCAAGGCCACTTTGGCTATGATTGTTCCTATAATCATCTGGACTTGATCGGATGGAGCATGCGAATGCTTTTCAGCAGAGACCCCCACACAATCCATATTCCAACAAATTCAACCCTGGTTGGAGGGATCATCCTAATTTTTCCTACAAAAACAATAATGTTCGGAACCCTCAACCAATGCCACAAACATCCTACCAACCACCTCATCAAAACCCACCACAGCATGCTGCCAGACAACAATATTACCAAGGGGCTCCTCAGAATCCCCCTCCTGGTTTCAATAGGCCTTCACACCAAGGCTATCAGCAGCAGCCTCCTCAGAATACAGGCTCACAAGAGCCCACTGTGTCTGATCTGATGAAGATGATGATTTCCATGCAGAAGAGTCATGAAGAGAGCATCAAAGAATTGAAGAACACAACCAAACATTTGGAGACTCAACTTGCTAAGGTGGCCGGAAATAATGCACAGAGGCAACTAGGTCATTTACCGGGTTAACCCATCCCCAAGGAGACTGTCAATGCCGTTACACTTCGTAGCGGCACTGCTTATGATGTTCCTCCCATGCCCATTGATGATGCTACTCCTAGCAAGGAGAAGGAGGTGGTAGAGGAAGAAGCGGAGAAGAGTTCGATGTCTGAGGTCGAATTAGCTAAGGAAGATCAGACAGGAAAGCAGAAGGAAAAGGTTTATAAAACGCCTATTTCACCAAGGCTACCTTTTCCCCATAGGATGCAGAAGTCGAAGGTCGATCAGCAACTTGGTAAGTTCTTGGCTATGGTCAAGAACCTTGAGGTAACAATTCCTTTTATTGAACTTATTTCTCAAGTGCATGTTTATGCTAAGTTTTTGAAGGACATGATTACTAAAAAGAAAGACTTTGGTGGGGTAGATCGAGTCGCTCTAACTGAAGAGTGTAGTGTTGTTCTACAAAATAGAACCTCACCTAAGTTAAAGGATCCTGGTAGTTTTTCCATCCCTTGCCATGTAGGTGCATTATTTATAGATAAGGCATTGTGTGATTTAGGTGCATCTGTGTCTGTCATGCCTTTGTCTGTCTATAAGAAACTGAATATGGGAGCACTTAAGTGCACTCAAATTACTTTGCAAATGGCCGACCGTTCTATAAAATACCCTCTAGGTGTTTTAGAAGACGTCCCTGTTAGGGTGGGAAAGTTTTATATTCCTGTTGATTTTGTTGTGCTTGATATGGAGGAGGATGCCCAAATTCCTATTATTCTTGGTAGGCCATTTTTGTGTACTGCTGGTGCTGTAATAGATGTCAAGTCTGTGTCTTTGAGTTTGAGTGTTGGTGATGATAATGTCACTTTTAAACTAACCAATGTTGTCAAGTCTCCTATGCTTGAGTAAACTTGCTGCAGGATGGATATTCTTGAGGAGATTGTTCTATCAGCACTCCCGCAGATGCTTTGTGCTGACCCTCTAGAGGTTGCACTTACTATGGATGTTTCCCCAGGCATCGATGCTGCAGTCGATGCCTGCATTATCGATTTGGAGGGTCCTCAAGTTGAAAAGGGAAAAGGATCGGTGGTTATGGAAAATGTGCATTATGCCTATGCACCTGAGGTAACATGCCTGACTGCAAGCGAGAGTGGCAGTCTTATAAGGAGGAAAATGTTTGATGAGGGGGGCACTCATTGCCAAGCCCCTCCGATT
Organism: Beta lomatogona; assembly: GCA_947646795.1. NCBI lineage: Eukaryota > Viridiplantae > Streptophyta > Magnoliopsida > Caryophyllales > Amaranthaceae > Beta > Beta lomatogona. Next base: position 2,902,095 of record CANSNZ010000949.1, on the reverse strand, counting down.
TGAGATTGAGGAGGTAATATGATCGTGCGGGACCTTTATAAACCAGTGTTGTGCGGGAGGCAACCCATACTTTTTCTTCTTCTTTTTTATATTTTTTTATTTTATTTTCTTATCTCTTTTATTTTATTTTTTACTTTTTCATTTTTCTCCCCTTTTTGAGAGTGAGATAGCGGGAGAGTACTAACGTTAATTTATCCTCTGAGCATCGTCCTATAGTTCATCTTGCGGCACTGAGGACATTGCCAAGTTCAGCTTGGGGGAGGATTTTTGTATGTATGTTCTCTCTCTTTTACTGCCTTCTAGTGTAGTTTTTCTAGCTTTCATAGGATGTTGTACGGTTTGTACTACTCAATAGGGGTGGGAGTTTACGTACAACGAAAAAATATACTGCTTTCTTAGTTGCATATTAATATTAGATTTCATCTTATTTTAGTTGCATCTATGGGACTATTGCTAGCACTTATTGAGAACTTTGCTGATATTTTACTACAATTCCTAAGCATAATTCATCTTGTTCATGATTCTTCATAGCATGATTGTTTTGCAATTGATTATTTGTGGTGAGATTGATTGATCTCTATCTGGCTCGATTTAACTTTATTGTGCAGACACCTAACCTAAGTGAGCTTTTGTGCCTGATGAATTGTGTATCTGTGTCGATCCTGTTTTTTCATGTGTGATTAGTTCCTCTGTTGTGGCATTGATCTTGAATTTGACTTGGTACTCCTTGATATTTGATAGTGCGTACATTTTGAGATGATTGAGGCATTTTATTTCATGATCTTAGCTCCAAAGTTATTCTTGTGTTCATATTATCCTTTCTCTAGCCTGCTGAGCCAATCTGACTATGCTTGATTGATACTTACATTACAAACCTTTGATCTCATTTGATTCATGTCCTAAGCCCAGCTTGGGGGAGCGAGTATTAATTTTGGTTCGGTTTGTATTGAATTGAAGTGCTCTATTTCTAGTTTAAATGAATGGAAAAGTATGTTTAGTGAGCTTGGAAATTGAATTGAAAGATCGAAAAAGAAAAAAAAAAGAAAAAAAAGTGAAAAATGAAATGAAAAAGAAGTGAAAAAAAAATTGTGAATAAAGTGAAATAAAAAGGGTTATGATTGAATTTCTTGAGTGAAAAAGGTTGTTGATTATATTTGGAGATTGTTGGTTGCTGCGTGGAGTTGTTGTGACATTTCTTGGTCATATATTCAGTTATATGATGCTCCCCCTTCTTGAATCTTCCACCACAAATTCCAAATTATTTTCCATACCCTTGAACCTAGCCTCATTACAACCCTTAACGGCCCGTTTGGTAAGAGGCCATAAATGGTGGGAATGGTAATGCATTATAGTGTAAATTTGTACTAGAATTCCAATGTCATTACCTATGGTAATGCTACTTCATCACAAGATATCCATTTTCTTCCTAAAATCTCATTACCATCCATTACCACTTGGGAAGGTGGTATTAGATGGTAATGGAAATTTATAAAGAGAAACCCATATTTTGTGATAAAGTTTCATTCCCATGGTCATTAACATGAGAACTTCTTTACAAATTTACACTAAATTTCATTACCATTACCACTATTTATGACCACTAACCAAACGGGCCGTAAAAGTCCTCTTGATCACTATGTATTGCATTGTTGAGTATTAAGTGAGTCAAAAAGTCAAAGTTAAAGAGTATGTGCTTCATCTGAGTTGATTGATTTAGGTTGAGTGTCATTGTTTGCCCCTTAAACACATGAGAGTATGAGTGCACATAACTATAGTGAGGTCTGTCAAAGATTGGTTAAGTCGAACTTGGGGGAGATGGTTTGTGGTATGATTGGAGAGTCGATTGTGTTACATGATATGCTATGCGGCTTTGTTCGGGTTTGTTTCGATGCTTGGCTTGTGTAGTGATTATATCTCTCGTGCTTTCAATTGAGTGTTTGGCCCTATCGTAGTCCCATTTTGTAGGTCATCTTTCTTTTCCAATGTCTATATCTTATTGTTTGGGGACAAGCAATGGTTTAGCTTGGGGGAATTTGATAAATCATTTTTCTATAGAGTTTTTAGGCATATTTAGGTTGCATTATTAGAACACATTAGTTCATATAGTTGCATTTTAGGTGTCATTAGCATAGATTATCTATTTTATACTCTATTACGCTTCGTTTGTGGTTTTCTTAATGTTTCAGGTAGTTTCATAGCTATTTGGACGCTTTCGAAGCAATTTTGGACGAATTGGATAATTCTTGTAATGGGAGTTGATGAATGGCGATTTTTGATCGATGAATTTATGTTCGTGGATGCTTCTCATGTTCCTTGTAATCATATTAAGTGAAGTAGCTTCCATGAGGATCGCGGCATATCTTTCGAGAGTGAATTTGAGTTGAAAATGAAGAAATGCGCTAGTTCCGAAGTGATAAAAACCGATACATGTTCACTCTTTTGACCATAACTCGAGTTGTACAAATCGGATTGAAGTGATTCAAGTTGTGTTGGAAACTAGACTTGAAGATCTTCTCAGCAAAAGGTCACACGCCCATATATGATGCCTAGAACTCGAGGATTGCGAATCTGCCCGTGAACCAGCGCCCAACGGGTTGCTTCTTCTATTGCGACTGCATTGCTGCCTAGCCCGCTGGCCAGCCAGCGCCAAATGGTCGGGCTTCAATTCGCCTAAGTGGTAGACGCGAGCTCGTGGTCGTCGTCGCTACTATCGTCCAATCATCAAACTTCTTTTATTAGTTCACTTTCTTATTTTCTTTCCTTGAATTCTTTTAGAGGGGAGATTAGAGGAAAATATAAGAGGGGAGATTTATTTTATTTCTCTCACATGCTTTTATTCCAAAAAACTCTAGTATTACGTTTATTCTTCATCTCTTTCCTTGGAACCCTAGTTTTTGCTTCTCTTCCATTAATACAAGTTCTAGAGGTATTTTCCATTGTTTTCTTCTTTATTAATAATTGCTATTGTCTTCCTCTCTATTATTGTTGTTTGTTATTATTGTTTTCGTTATTTCTCATTCATGAATTCTAGGTTAATTATTGATTTTACTCTATTTATTTCAATTATGAGTGAGTAGTCTCTTTTCTAGGGCAAATGGAGGGAAGCCATGTTTATACGATGATATTTATACTTTGAAATTGTTTGATTTATAGATTAGAGTTTTGAGTAATTCCAATTGATAAGTTTTAATAGTTTGATTCTTGTAATTGGCCAATATCAAGAGTTAATTAATTTGCTAATAGGAATTAGAATTGAAAGATCATATTCTTAGAGGCTTCATTACAATTGGCAATTCTGAATATGTTAGCGATCGTACTGCATAGGTTGAATTGAAAGTGTTAATACCCGACAGAAGGATTAACCATTTCTTTAATTATTCACCCTCTAGTTTTTTTGTTATTGAATTGATTCGTATTCTTTGATTGGTATAAGCATGGTGGACCGAACGTATGCCCTAGACTTTTAATTTATTGATTAAACCAACTTTTTGATATTACTTGCTTCTAATTTAGTTATTATTCAAATCAAACATTAGTTTTTCTGAGATAGTTTATTATAATTAAGCGGAAATTGATAGAAATCCTCTCCCTGTGGAATCGACCTGTATTTGCTAAGTCTCTGCTAACAACAGACACCGTGCACTTGCGGTATCACTTTTTAAACTCATCATGGGCCAATTCTAAAGTATCTCATATCTCCTTTGCTGTAGAGCATGCCGAGATCCTTGAGTATTCATCAGGTCCAATTCCATATTGGAGAATGCTCATAGCTTTGAAGTTCTTTTCGGCTTTTGCATAGTCGACTGAATTGTAGTCGTCTTCATCTTTGTCGACCATATTTCCTTCAGCATCTTTGGTTTGGAAAAGGATTGGTCATTTTCTTATGACTTTCCAGCATTCATAATCCGATCCTTAGATGTAGATCCTCATCCTAGCCTTCCACCATCCATAGTCTTTTCCGTGGGCACTTTGTGTGTCTATCTCGAGAGTCATCTTGCATGTTCGTGACTTCTATTCTCTAGGGATGAGCCTTTCGAGAATAGCCTGCTCTGATACCACTTGTTGGAACACAAGGTTGAATTGAGTGGCTAAAACTAATCGATTTTCGCATAAACACTCTTATAGCACAGTGCCATGCATTGTGTTATTCACTCGTAAACTCTCCGATTGATGTTTTTGCTCGAACAAAATTGTATCAAACAATAAAACAATGAAATCAAATAATAAGACGTAGGAATTTAACGTGGTTCAATCTCATCTCTGAGATCTACGTCCACACAAACTACTCTTTTATTATTTGAATCTTAAAATTCCAAACTCTTGATACAATACGATTCCGCCACTACTAACTCTAGTAGTGCTCTCTAGGCGTGTTCAAAGAAACTCGACCAGCAAAACCCGACCCGCCGAGCCGGTGACCCGCATCTAAAAAACCGGGTAATAAAACAGATTTTTTCATATCTACCGGGCCGGGTACCCGACCCGGTAAAATAGACATGAAGCGGGTCGGGTCACGGGCCAAGGTTAAAATTAAATGAGTACCCGAAATCCCGAGATATTTTGCTTTCTATAATTTTTTTTAGTTCGTGTCTTGTAAAGTAAGCACTATGTACTTGTCATTCTCAATGTTAAGTATCAATACAACTCTTCTCTTTCATCCACCATTAACTTCTCTACCTCTAGACGTTTGATTACAATAAATTGAATATAGTAAATTAATGAAGCAATCAGCAATGTCCTTAACAAGTAAAGAAAAAAAAAGAAAAAAAAGTGATGTCCAGCACTTAAACTCTCATGGTTTTCCTTCATTTTTCTTTCTTTCACTGTTTCTCATTTTCAATCACTGTTTCTCATTACTTGTATTTTGGCAGTAGCTGCACATAGACTCGTAGAGTATATCTGTGTTAATTGAGTAAGACTTTTATTTTGGTAATGACAATAAGATGATTAATTGAGTATATGGGTGTTAGTGGCATGCAGTTCTTCACGCCTTCACCAAACTGTTTGTGGACACATTACAATATTTTATTAAAAAAAGTATATTGAGCCGGGTACCCAATGACCCGACCCGGAAAAATCGGGTACCATGGGCCGCATTTTCAACTACCCGCATATCCAGGTACTCGAAAAACCGGGTACCCGGTTATGAACACCCCTAGTGCTCCCCAACACTTAACCCTAAGTGTTCTACCCTCTATAATATGAGAATTACATACAGAAAGATTCCTCTTAAGCGTGCTTCTTATTCAAGCAAATAGAGGATCGTTACAATCGTTGTTTAGAAACCTTAACTTACTATAACTCTGTGACGTACACTGTGTTCTGGGAGATCGTTTTCAGCTCTCAAAATCTTAATCTCATAAATCTGAAAACGTGATTTATTATAATGATTTCTATCCCTTATATAATTCAATCAGCTGAATAAAACTTATTCTCCAAGAAGTAATTATCTTTTTGAACAATTTTTATTCCTAAAATAAAGGGATATAATTCTTTTCCTTTTCAAAATTAAATCCATTTTTATCTTTTATAAAAACTGATTTCCTTTACTCCTTGTAAGATAAGGATTACTTCATATCTTATCCCAATTTTATTTATCAGTTTTTTATCCAAAATCTTTATCAAAATATTTTCTTTAAAATCAGTTTTTCTTTTCATAAATACTTTCCTTTTTTCCGAAAATTTTCAACTTACGTTTTCTTGATTTTTTTCCAAAAAAAAAAAAACTTATCTTATTAAAAACTGATTTTCGAAAATTAAAAAGCTTTTCTTTATAAAACTGGTTTTCAAACATAAAAAAATCCTTTTCTTTTTAATCTAATTTTCGAAAATAAAAATCCTTTTCTTTTTAAACTTGATTTTCGAAAACAAAAATCCTTTTCTTATTAAAACTGTTTTTCGAAAATCTTGTTTTATCAAAACTCTCCCTTTCTAATTTTAGCACAAAGTTCTAATATGTTAATTACATTGCATACACATGAATTAATATAACTAGACATAAGCTTCCTTGTCTTCACATCATCCAATCTTGATAGCTCGATCACTGTTACAAATATTCATGTTATAGCATATAGGGTGTTTATCATCATCAAAATATTCATTATTCAAAACACAACATATCTCTTGAACTTAGGCAGGTCTCACGTTAAGACTAATGTAAGACCGTCTTTTCCAAAATTTGTGCCAAATGATTAGCTCTATCGTACACTGATATATGAAACTCTTGCTTTGGAAAAAAAAGTGTGCGAGATCCTATTGAATTGAATTTGGAACAAATATTTTTCTTAGTATCTCATTAGTTGAAACCTAAGAATTGAATCATGTATTTTCACTTATTTGCCCTAATTTGATTTATCTATATAATTTCATTTTGATTAAAATTTTGTTTTTTACGATGTACGAGCAACATCAAACAATTTTTTAAGACTGCGGATTTTTCACCAGGTACCCTTGAGGTTTTACAAAATTCATGAGGACTGAGGTACCCCTTCAATATCAAAAATTCATCGAGCACCCCTTAAATTCGCATATAATGTACCAGACACCCTCAGTAACTTACTGGTGTTGATTATGTTAACTTAAATGACCTGAAATCACTTAAAAATCAAACCTAATTCGTCTAATAGCCCACACTATGCCAAAAAGTCCTTTAATAGTGATATAAATTGCCTTTTTTTGCGGTCAAAAAGGCAAAATTTCAAAAAACTACATCTTATAACCAACTTTTTTCAAAAAACTACCTTATATAACAAATTTCTTTCAATATACAACCATTGTATGTTTATAGTTAATATTAATCATTAAATGACTGCAATCTTAAGGGCTGCTGCCAGTGGGGTAGCAAGGAAAGACGAGGTAAACGAGAGGGGAGGAGAGAAAAGCATTTTGTGGTGACCCCATTATTGGTGGTTAAACCTCATTAACAATCAAATAGTAGTATATTGAAAGAAATTTGTTATATAAGGTAGTCTTTTGAAAGAAAATTTTTAAAAGGTAATTTTTTGAAAAAAAAAGGTTATAAAAGGTAGTTTTATGAATTTTTTTCCTAGTTTTAATAGTGGTCTAAGTACTTCTTAAGCAGTTTTATCTTCTTTTAAAAGCCTTTGTTGGGCATAACGTGAAATATTAGGGGGAATTAGAATAGGTATCAACTGATTTTGGGTCATTTAAGTAAACATAATAAATACCATTAAGTTATTGAGGGTATCTGGTACATTACATCTAAATCTAAGGGGTACCTGATGAATTTTTGAAACTGAAGGTGTACCTCATGCATTTTGTAAAGACTTCAGAGGTACCTGATGAAAAATCCGTTAAGATTGAGGAGTTAAAGCACTTAACCTATAGTAAGTAAATGGGTAGGTTCAATTTCTATCAAATGCATGCAACATGACTTTCAGATAGGTTTATTGAAATTGTCTTCATATCCGTGGATGTCATCATATTGACATTTTATATTCACAAAAATCATTAAAATAGGCGGTTTAATTTAACATAAAATTAAAAAAATCCAATGCTATATTTTCCTAACAAGCCCATACCGCCGCACTTTAATCCAACACTATCCTAGACATCTCGCACCAACTTAGTCGTCCCTTCTCTTCTCCTTCCTTTATATAAATCTCGAACTACATCCGACAATTTTAAAAAATTACTTGGGGGTCTTACCAAATGGAATAAACTAGTCCCTAAGTGGATTAAACTAATATTTGAATGGATTAAAGAATGGATTATTTAATGGATTAAACTAGTCATTATATTCCTAAAAAGTGGTTTGTGCTCTTCTTAATATTTGGGCTTGGGCAGTTGCCTAATTTTAAATTAAAAATAGCCAGTCTCTTGTAAGACCAATTCTTACATTCGTAAATTAAGATATGAAAGTACTTTTTCTTGTACAATTGAGAAATTAAAGATTATATTCACATCTCGTGACGGGTCTTGCCTCGGATCCTACACCATTGGCCTGATTAAATGTGAATTGTGTCAAGGCCCGGTCCTGAGGGTAGACCAGTGGGACGACGGCGTAGGGCCCACCACAAGAATGGGGGCCGTAATTAAAAGAATTTATCTAAGGAAACAAAATCGACATTCAATTAATCCATTTCTTTCGTTTTCAATGACAGTTTAATTGCCTAAATTCAGCCTTTATTGGAGACTCATTGATTTCTCCCATCTAATAATAACTACAATTTCCTAAGTCTAATAACTACTATAATTTACTCCCTCTATTTCAAACTATAAGGCATTTTAGCTAAAAGTTTTTGTTTCAAAATATAAGCCATTTTGCATTACAAATGTAAAATTAAATGCAACTTTATACTATCAAGATAAGATTATAGGTTATTTTCTATTATCAATACAATACTTAATGTCAATTCTTACTACTTATGGAGATCTAACTAAAACTAACTAAATTCTTAATATGCGTAAAAGTGGTTTACATGCCTTATAATTTGAGACGGATGGAGTACATATTCCCAATAATATGATCAACGTCAAAGAGGTAAAAGAAAATCAAATCCTTGCCTAAATAAAATAAAACTTCGTCATACTAGCAAAATATTAATTAATCCATTAATATTTTTCGGTTCGGCAACTCAACTGAAATTATTTTAGAATATAGATAAAACTCAAGCCTCAAATCTAAATTCACAACCAACAACTAATTACAATTGAAATTGAAGAAATTCCATTATAAACTTTCTCAATTCTCACCCGGATTTTGAAATTGGATCTTGTGATTTGGAGAATGAGAGAATCTACCTTACATTTTTCAAATATGGAGTTTAAATATTACAAAAGCTAAGCAACAACCTTAGTTGACAGCGGCGACCGACATCATGCGGCATCTCCCCTCTTCTGTCTTTAGATCTTCATCTTTAATCTCTGAGTTAGTCGGTATGATTTAATTTATAGATTTTTTTTCCTAATATCTTGATTGTCTTATCTCTCTTTTTAGAAGTAAACTTAAGTCTTAACTATAACCTACAAAGTGAAGGAATTTTCATTAGATTGTAAACTTCTTTTGAATTTAGAAAGGCCTAGAAATGATTATGTGCTCATGTGATTTTTTAATACTCCGTAACTTCTAGTCAATGTTTAGTTATGTCATATGTGGTAGATATCAGTGTAGCACAATTTTTTACTCTAGGAACTTTTAGTTTTCATAAGAGAAAAGGAGGAAACTCTAGAATTTAGTACAGTCTTTTGTAATTATGATTAAATTTATTATTTTTTTTTAAAGAGAAATTTCATTAATTGAAACCCAAACGGCATCTAAAATAGGTATTAAAGAAAAACAAAATACAATCAAACAAGGTTAAATCACATTCCTGTTCGAAAAAATTACAATGAATTAGATCGAGCAATACAGCGCAACCCCTTTGTATTTGCTTAATTATCAAACAGCTATTGATAAGGAAGTCTATCATTCTGACATAGTTTGGGAAGAGCATTCTTGATCGAGCATGTTGACCGCATTCAAGATTCCAGTACCTTCAGGTTGAGTCTCGAACTTCAACCAATGAGAACAATTTCTCATAACTGAAAACAAAAAAAAAACATACTCACAACTCCCATAGGGGACAAGGAGTTCTCCACAACATAGAATAAAAATCCCCATAATAGGGTTTGAAAAATCTCATAAAGAGAGACTAATTTATTCAACAAAACAAGAAATAAATGAACTAAAAACTGAAAATAAAAGGGAAAAAGGGGCTTACGATGAATGAAATCATTTATGGCATCCCCTAACTGATGAAGAAGGAGTAGGGGAGGCTACGGTTTGAGAGAGAGAAAGAGATAGATTAAATTGATTGTTAGATTACCTCAATGATGCATACAAATGAGAACTTAGCTCAATGAAATTAAGTTAGTGGAATTTTTAATGTAGATAGTTTTACTATCTTTATCTATAATTAGGTGTATTATATTGAATGATTTTTTGGTTTTTTATTGAATTATATTCAAAATGAAAAATAGAAAGATAATTGAAGGAGTCCTTTTTTCTCACTTCGCCTAGGGCCCACATAATGTTAAGAACGGGGTTGACTGTTTCATTAACCAAAAGTTGACCCAAAAGTAGCTCACCTGGACTAGCCGACCTTCTAGCTTCCCTTGTTCTATAAGTCAGTCTTAGTTCCTCATAAGTTGGGATCCTCTTCTTAAATCAACAATCAAGGTCTAGAATACATGAAAGGAAAAAAATGAGGGGCTTTTGGGGAATTTTTTTTGAGGGGCTGTTGGGGAATTTGGTTTTTGCTAGATTAGGTGTATCATCTTGAGATAGGAAATAGATGAAAATAAATAAGGAGATCATAATATGGTTTTGTGGTATAACCCAACCCAACCCACCTCATTTGGCCCACGGCCAACTCTAATCACATATTCTTTAGAATAAGTGGAAAGCTCAATAATAATAAGTGATGAAAGAGATATGTGCATGGAGCCATGGAGGAAGTAGGATTTGCAAATTAATGATTGTAATATCTACAGAATCAAATCACATCTACGAAACTCAAAAAGGCTCTTGCACTTATATGAATGTGTTTGTTGATGGTCATCTAACCACAAGAAGCATATTCTAATATTCTCAAACATATGGAAAGAGACTTAATGGTTAGAGGACCATCAACAAAACATATTCATCCCTGCAAAAAACAATGAAAATTCACTTTTGTACAGCAAACAGCACTATGTTCAAGACAAAAAACAAAGAAAAGAAAATGGTCTTTTTGGCATCAGCTATGAGCTCGAATATAAGGAAGTAACAAAGCATATTCTAAGGAATCATTCTTTCCTTCTCCAACCTAACTTCAAATTGTCTTGAAAGTGACTTTTCTTAATTTCTTTTGGCAGCAATTGACTGGAGGATTTGTGTTCCAACGAGAGCATGTGGACTCATTTTCCGTCCGAAGTTGCAAAGACGAATTTGATATATGATGGTAATGATAATGAATTTTATAATCAAACTAGTTGTTGGTCCGAACGATTTCCCGGATCATTTATTAATGCGAATTTGAAGTTTTGAAACAAACACTTTAAGTGGGAAAACAGAGTTATAGACATTGGATGGTGCTCCAGAATTGATCTATCAGTTCCTTTTAAATTCTTCACATAGTAAATTATAATATGAATTATTTATCAATGTAACTGTAACCTTGGTTTCAAGAGAGTACATATATATAAATATATAATTATTTACAAAGAATATGATACAATCTTGTTTGTGAAATTTAGGTTATTGTGTAAGAATATAACCGATGTAATTAAATGGTGTAGTAGTGCCAATTACGAAGCTTACAAAAATTTAAAGAGCTTTTTTTTTTAATATAAGAGTATGGAAAGGTAGGACATGCTATTATTAGCATTAACTTAATGAGTATTTATATATACATTTTATTTTATTGTTTTGAAAATAGAAATATTATCTTATCTTTAAATAATTTGGAATAATTGATTCTAATAATACAACCTTTCACCGATTAATTTTTAACAAGTCAACCTTTCAATTATTCTTGAATAATGCAACCTTTTGGGGTATTTTCTTTTAATCGGTTTTGACGTGTTGATAACCAATTTGTTTGGTAAGCCACATTTCCTAGCTCGTCCATTTTTCCCTTCCCTTACCTCCATGCCCATACTTCTATAGTAATGAGTTAATGTTTTAGACGATTTTAAGTCACTTTGACTCACTAGAAGTAAATGGGTATAAAGGTTGCATTATTCATGAATAATTGAAAGATTGATTTATTAAAAATTAATCGGTGAAAGGTTGTATTATTAGAATCAATTATTCCTAATTTTTTTTCCCACAAGGACCAACATGAGATTGTAGAATAGTTGGTTAGTGCATTTGTATCTCAAATGAGAGGTGATATGTTCGAGTCTTAAAACACACATTTTTATTGTTTAATAAGTCTCATTTAATTGTGTGGGGGATTACATGTGGCAATATGGTACTCCCTCCGTTTCATTTTAATTTACTCACTTTACTTTGGGGGAGAACTAAGGAGAAAGTGCAAAAGTATGAGAGAGAAACTGAAAAGGTGGAGAGAAAAATTGAAAAGTGATAGAGATAAATTAAAAAGTGTGTTAAAATATTAAAAAGTGGATGACATAGGTGAAAAAAGAAGAAAAAGTAGATGTGCCATGTTACCAAAAATAGAAAAAAGCAACAGTGTGTAGATTAAAAAGAAACGGACCAAAAAGGAAAGTGTGTAGGTAAAAAAAAACGGAGGGAGTATGTTTTTGCCTTGGGTTTTAGATATAGATATAGAGTTATAAAGAAAGTCTCATGCTAATATTTTGACTTACATATTTGCCAATGGACAATTTTGATCATTGATATCTCTAATTCCATTATTAAAAAATTATAATGAATTAATATTTTTGAAAATATACGTCGAGACAAATTTAACATCTTGCATTGTATGCTAACACTGGTTCTCATATATCTATGGAAGAATATTGTTAAGTAGAGCTTGTGAATAGTGTAAAAGTCAAAATGGAGCATTTACTTATAAACAAACGGAGTATAAGTATATATATTTTGAAAGTACATCTTGAGACCAATCTTTCTAGATTTCATGTGACTAATCCTCACGTTTGACGACTAACAATGGCCAAAGTTGAGTATGTAAATAGTACAAAAGTATAAAGTATATATATTAAAAGAAACGAAAATTTGACAACAATAATCTCAAGTCTAGGTCGTAAAACGAAAATAATACGAATTTTCACAAACTCCTAAAATAATCATGAGTTTGGTATGGTGACATTGTCGCATACACTAACTAGTGAATAGTGATCAGTTCACTTCTCCATCACTTAAAATCCTGGAAAAAAAAGTCTTTTTTTCCTTTCTCGCATCCCATCCACCATGAAACCTATCACATGGAAGAAAATGTGTTTTTTTGTAGGATATCACTTATATGTGATACCAAACTCATGAAAAATATAACTCTGACTACTCTGTCATATCATAAGTTCACCCATATGACAACATGACAAACTTGAGATTATTATGAATTTATCAAACTTGGAATTAATTTTGTTTTATGAGGTAGTATTTTCTTGATCAAAAAATTGGTTGATCAACTATCCGAGAGGTAGGTTATGTTCTTTTGGACTGAATTTTGTCTGAACTGAACTGAACTTAATTTATCTCAACATAACTGAACTGAATTGAGTATTATTAATAATTACAAGTAGAGTAATATTTTATCATCATTGATAATGAATAATAATTAATAATATTAATGATAATAATATTAATACTAATACTAATAATATGCATAATAATAATAATAATAATAATAATAATAATAATAATAATAATAATATTCTTATGAATTGAATAATATTAGTAATAACAAGTAGAATAACAATGATCAGAAGTAATAATATTATTAATGATATTAATGATTAATCAATCAATCAAAATAAAAATAATTCCATTACGTTAATATTAATAATAATTATATTAATCAAATACCTATAGTAAGGATAATATTAATAATAATAATAATAATAATAATAATAATAATAATAATAATAATAATATGTATAATAATAATATTCTTATTCAATAATATATCTTATGTTGTTAAAAAATACGAATTCAATAAAAAGACACTTCTACTTTCCGTTTTTAATCTTATTACAATATGAATGATGTTGGTTGGTAAGGTTTAATACATTGTTGGAGAATTTAAATTTTTCCTAGTCGATGTTGAATAAATAATAATAATAATAATAATAATAATAATAATAATAATAATAATAATAATGATGATGATGATGATGATGATGATAAAGACGACGACAACAACAATAGTAATAGTAATAGTAATAGTAATGGTAATTATAATAATAATAACAATAATAATAATAATGATGATGATGATGATGATGATGATAGAGTTTAAACTGAACTGAACTGGATTTGTCTGAACTGGAGTGGATTTGTCTGAATTGAACTAAAGTGAATCTCCATTAATTCAGTCCAAAAAAATAGAGTCGTAGTACCTTTTTGGCCGCTGCGATAGTTGGGAATAAACCATGATAATGTATTTATACGTAATTTCACATAGAAAATCCCATATTAATGCCGAGATGTCTAGGGTAATAAACTTCATCGTTAAAACATATGTCTACATAACTTTTATTCAAACTTGATGGAGTCTTGCCTCTTAAAAGGTAAATAAATGAACATGAAAATTTATGAATGGTAAAGTATTTAACAATTTACAAGTATTACGGTATACATCGGCATGAAACTTTCTTCTCCAATTTACATTAGATTCAAGATGGAATTTATTATCGCCCATCAAACGAGTCTCTTATTGTTTATCCAGCCTTATTTTCATAAATTTACCATAAGTGTACTGGTTTACACCGTGCACTTGAATAGCTCAATATATAACGTGCACATTATTCAAAACTCAATTTGCACCCTGCATATTACTACCTCCGTTTTTGAAGTCATTCTCAGTTAGTGTGGACACAATATTTTAGACAATAAGAAAAATAATATACTTTTTGGACCCACATGTATTAAATAAATAGGAATATATAAGGAGAAAGAACATTAAGTCTACTTTTTGGATCCACTTGCATTAGATATATAAATATGAAACAATACTGGGTCATAGACCAATAAACTAATAATATTTTTTTTGCTAAGATAGGAATAAAGTAAAGTGCGTAGAACTTCACATAACTGAAATAAAAACTGAGCAAGACTTCAAAAACAGAGGGAGTATTCATGAATTAATCAGGATAGCCTACTTGTTCATCAATAGTACTCCTTCGATCCCTTAGAAGATTTCCCATTTCTAATTTGGTCATATTCATAGGTATAGCCGGCGAAATAGACTCATACTCGTTGACTCGACCTGAATACCCGACCGAGGCCCTTTTTTCACCCGAAAGTGACTACCCGAAATAGAACAGAAACTACCCGACCCCAAGTGAGCTGAAAATAATGACCCGAACGGACCCAAAAATAATAAGGAAATTTTATGTTTATATAAACATTAATTTATGTGTTCTATTTTATTTGCTAGAAAAGAAAGCCGACCTTACCTGAATTGAACAGACCCGAGCGAAACCGGCCCGATGTTGACCCGACTCATCAAACCAGTACCGCCGACCCGACAATTTTCTCCCGAATATGACCCTACCCGGAATGACCAGACCTGTACCCGACCCGTATAAACCGTTTGCCACCTCTATTCATAGGTAAAGAAAATATTCAAAACAAATTTCCAATATATAATAAAAAACATAGTCATGTGGAGCGGTGGAGCCTTGTTTAATTCGTCTCATTATGTACATTAGGAAAAACTTTTTACTAGTATGTAACTATATATATAAACGATATAGCGCATTGGAGAAATGGGATTGGAGAAATGGGAAATCTATTGGGAACGGAGGGAGTATTATGCACATTAATCATGAATAACTAAAATTTACACCATGCACAATATTTATTGAATAACTCAATTTATGCCATGCATATTCATGAATAATCCATTTTACACCATGCACATTATTCATGAATAAATCATGACAGCCGCGGCCTTAACAATATGAACAAATATAAATTATACAAAATAAACTTCAAAAACTATCATTTAAAAGAACGCCTGGAAAACTTCACATCAGTACTGTGATTTTCGCATGGAGAACATGGTCCTAGCAGCCCAATTAAACACTAAAAATATCCCTCAAAATCAAGAGCCATATCTCAACAGCAACATTGTGCTTCTGACACTACACACCCCCTGACAAGATCGTGATTGTGCTTTACGAAGTCTACTTACATCCACGGTCCACCAGTTGAATCGATTAACGCCTAGATGCTCAATCTCAGCTAAGAAAGAGTTTTCTGAAAGTGAATCAAGCAATAACTACAGACAAATAACAAGAAATTCGAACTGTGGTTCTATTTGCAAGTAGGGAAAAATATCTGCAACAAAACAAATGACATGAGAATGTTACATGACAAGAAACTGATTTGGCATCGATTCAACATGGCAGCAGCCAAGAAAAGAAACCGAGATTCGTTTCTCCCTTTGCGCGTTTGGAAGAATAATCGACCAACATGTTCCACAGGTCTCCCACAGTCCAGTTATGGGACATAATCCATTTACATACCTGCATTGTATTTCCAAATGATCAGGAAATATATTCTATGATTCAAATTTCAAACAGGTCTCTAAAAGCACCCAAGAAAGTAAGGTACCTGATCCAAATTTTGCAATTCTTCTATTCCAAATGTGTAATGTAAAATGAAAGGTCTTAGAGCCTGAGAAGGTTGAGCACCCGGAACAAAAAAAAAAAAAAGATTCAATTGACCATGGAGAATGCACAACAGGAAGAAAAACACATTGCTTCCCATGCTCCTACCAAATTTCTCAGACAAGAAACTTGTGCAAGAAATCACGAATATACAGGGCAGCTATAGCAACTCTTTGGGTCATCATCTGACAAAGCCTTTATATTATTACTGTCCCCACACTTTTTGTAAAACAACTTAACTTTGTAAAAACATATTCTTCAATTCTAGCTCCCTGAGCAGTTGGACTTTACACAAGAACATGGATTTCCGCTCGAATTGTGAAATTCTGTGACAAACATTAGCCAGCAATATAGATTGCTAGTTCCTAAGATTTCTTTTAGGAGGATCATTAATTATTGTATAGACATAAAGGCTTCTTTTTTGGGCAGGGTGGGGGGGGGGTAGGTGAAAGGTGAGACCAATCAAGCCCTTGTATTCTGCAAGTAAGTCAGATCAATCCGCCAATTAACAGCCTTCCACCAACAAGGATTCGGAAATGTGAGTCCCAGAACTGGGCGACATCAGATATTTGGTGCAGGTATGTAAATGAATTATGTCCATATAGTTTCCATATAGTTGACAAATAGAGGCTTGTTCTCCTCATCCGCAAAATCGGCAAAAGAAAGTTACCAAAACAACTGAGCAAGCCATACTATGTAGATCAGAACTAAAAAGAGCTCAGATTAATAAAGTAAATGTCAAAATGGATGAATCGTAGAGATCTACAGATTAAAAAAGATGCAGACACAGCAGACCAGAAGAGACACCTCTATGCAATGAACTGCCATAGGGAGAGGGGTACTGTTGGTATAGCATTATTGTTTAGTTAGAGGTTAGCTTAAGAAATAAGTTAAAGAGTTAGTGAGGGAAGAAATCCTATAGATACAGGAGATTGGGGAGAGACAAGTTATGGGGATATTGATGAGAGTTTGGGACTTCGGGTGAGCTTTTAAGAGTTCATTTGGGAAAGAATCAAGCCTCTCCAAAGCTTGTTACTATCTATATATTATCTACAATTTCCATCTTATTAATACAAATCCACTTTTAGTCCTTATTAATCATCTAAATCCTGAATTAGCTATGCCAGTTCATAGCACTACAACTTCAAGCAGTATCCGACATGTCAATGTTATCCAAACAAGTGAAATAGGGAGAAGCAGACCCTTCATCTACCACAATCATTAGACCAGTATAATAAAGAAATGGGAGTCTGAAACTCTAAAGGCTGCATAGCCCTACAATTTGGTAATACAGGGCATAAAAGCAACTCCGAATAGCCCTACAGTTTGGTAATACAGCGCATAAAAGCAACTCTGATAGCCCTACAGTTTGGTAATAGAGGGCATAAAAGCAACTCCGATGAGAGAGAAGATTCACACTATTTTTACCCAGATTTGAATTTTATGACAAATATTTATAAGAGCTACCTCTCAGGAAGAATGACTCAAATTACACTTTTTAAGTTTCGTACCTCTACAAGAATCCATATTTAGAAACAGAGACGGAAGTGTCACCTGAGATGCAGCTAGCCACTGTATCACCGACTTAAGTTCAGGATCTCCACCAAAAGCACCACAACCCCAGTTTCCAGTAGCAATCCCAACATCACTATGATGCACTTGCAGCTGGCTATTAACATTTTGAGTTGCTTTTGCTTCATTATTGTCTGGAGATATCCCACTCTCCTCAACTAACTGGAGATGGCTCATAAATAAAGATCAAGAATCAGATCTATGTTGAAAATTTAACCTAACTTGATATAAACAATACCTACTCCATCACAGGCCAGAAAACACTTGTCAAGAAACTGGGGAGCCCAATAATGAAAGAACAGAAAAATGAACAAGTCAAATAGCAAAGCACATTCAATACAAGAAAGTCGCCTCCTTACTGTTGCTTGGATATCAGATATGTCGGCATCCATAGGATCATTACCACCCCGAACTTCGCAAGAGTCACAGTATTGCAACAGCATCTGATACTGCTGATAGTTTGGTTGATCCAGAAAGCCACAAAATGCCTTGTTAACCTCCCTGTCAAAATTAAAGAGCTTGCTATGTCACCTAACTACATGAATTGATATTTCAGCAATTGGCCACATCATTATATGCTAAATAACTTTAAAATGCCAAATAACCTATAGCGTTAAAACATTCTTCACTATCATTACAACTGTTTACAAACTGTACCTTTTTTCCATTTAACTCCAATATGACTAAATGGACAATGACCTGTCATTAACGCACCCAAAACCACCACTGAAATTGGTGTATTCCAGGCGCCAAAATAAGTAGCTTGAAAGTTCTAGAAGGTTCTGGATTGGTGAGCAGGCCAATGATTGGAAATGATTGCAACATCAGCTATTTTGTCTTTAATATTACTTCAGGTATCTTGTCTTTACCTTAGAATAATCCTGTTGGCCAGAAGATATTTTTACGGCAACCTTTAGGAGTGAGTCTATAAATAGTGAGAGAATTGTAAAAAAAGGTATCCAGAAAATATTTGAGCGCTTATATTCTTGGGAGGAACCCAGCTCCTCGAAGACTGTGGGCATATCTTGTTCTTATCAATATACAACCTGATTCTCTTTATATTCTCATCAAAGTTTCCATCTTTACTGTTTATTTCCCTCCCCCAAGTTGATTCATTACAACTTGGTATCAAAGCCGAATCCTGGGAACCCTCATGGCACCCCTTTCAACCAACCAAAGAGTAGATACAATAGAGCAAGAGGAGTTCACCAATTCTATCAAGGAGACATTACGGCCAGGGCTCACCAGCCTCCATGGCAGTACAGAAGAGTCCATAAGGGCTCCGCCAGAAGCAATCTCCCTCCTAGCTGCCACCTTTGCCAAGCACTAAGGAAAGCTTAGGGAGGAGATTCTCTCCACTATTTCGTCCATACCCAGGGGGAGAGACCTCGAGATTTCCGAGGAACCCCCTCCTGGATTTCAAACAATGAATCTGAGGGTATTGGAATCCGAGTATCCGGGAAAGAGTCGAGAATTAGATGGAAGAACGGGAGATCCTTTTGAACAAACTGTGATAATAGGAAATCCATATATATTGAAATCAATTCATCAAGTTGATGATAAAATCCATGGACATTTTAGTGGTCATTATGCACTTGTTAGTTGTTACACAACAACCCCTTCGGGAAAGAGCCAAGCAAGAAGGACAACGGTTAGGAGAAATGGAGGTTTGGGCTCTAGAAGGATTTGGTGTTGCTCATATTTTACAAGAGATGCTTACTTATAAAATCGGATCATATTAAAGCTCGCAGGAAGTACTTGGTACTACGATCATTGGGGGGACCACACCTCACCCCGAAGATGCTCCATAATCTTTTCGACTGCTCATTCGAGAATTATGATCTTTGGTTCTGAAATTGAATCAATTCCTTGTATCTGAGAGGAACTTTCAGATTAATAGGATGGAAGGCAATCCACCACAAGGTGGTGGACACAAGTGGAGGTAAGAAAGCTTGACATGCTCCTCTTTGATGGTTCGAGGATCGATACTCCGAGCATAGAGGTACTTTGATTTCTATCGGTTGAAGGCAAAAGAGAAGTTAGAAGCAGTGGTGCTGTCCCTTCAAGATGATGTGTTGGCTTAGTATCAGTGGGAGCACCGTCGAAAACCGGTCTGCTGGTGAGACGAGCTAAAAACTCTCTTACTCTGGCACTTCAGGCCTACCCACAAGGGTTCACTTCACGCCTACCCACAATGGTTCACTTCACGAGCAGTGGTGATGGAGTATAGAAGGAGGTTCATTGAATATGCCGCTCCACGGAATAATTTACCAGAGTGCATAGTGATGGGGCAGTTTATCAACAGTCTAAAAGATGATATTAAGGCACAGGTCCATTTAATAGGCCCAATTAATGTTGACCGAGCCATGAACTTGGCCTTAGGTGAAACTGAAGAGTAGCCCAAGTGGGACAAAGTCTAGTTATGGACCATCTAGGTCCAGAGCCCAAACCAGGGTTGCCTAATTCGCCCCTACCCCCCGCGAATCATGTTTTAGTTCGCTCGTTCCGAAACGCAATTCGTTTGCGCACCAAGTCGGTGGGGAACGCGACCTAAATCGACGAAACTGGCGTTCTGGAGCAAGAGGAAGGAAGCAGAGCAATTGTTAGCGTTTCTGGAACCCTAGATCTGAAAATTAGGCAACAGGTTAAGAAAAGGAGAATAAAACTTTGGGGCTTTTGGTCACCGGCGTGATGCGAGCCCACTGACATATTGATGGACTCCATAGATGGAGTATGTTGTTGCAGAGAAAGGGAGAGAGATAGAAGCGTCATATTTTTTTTTGGTTGGAGAGAGAAAGAGAAGGAATCACGATAGTGAGATTTGAGAATACTGAGAAGCATAAAACCAGTAATTTGTACTACATTTACAGCTGGCACTTTTTTTTTTTTTTTGAGGGGAATAGCTCGCACTGTTGACAATTTCTTCTCTTTTTCCTCTTTCCTTTTTTTTGCAGCTTTCTTTTTCTAGTTCCATATGTAGTGCTAGTTTCAAAAAATAGATTTAACCAAAAAAATAAAGATTCGAATAGCTAGAGGTAATCAATATATTAAGTTATTTTATATTATTTTATATTTTTAAAAAATATTTATTATAAATCAATATATTATTAAATATATTAGCACGAAATATGTCCCGACTAATTATGTTCCCAAAATCCGTACCAAAAAAAAAATCTCTCGCGATCCAAATTCTCCCAACTAGCAAATCGTGTTCCCGTACCCGTTCCACGATCCGAGTCGTTCCGCGAATTAGGTAACCTTGGCCCAAACCACCCTTTTTCTAAATTTCACCCAAAACCAAACTAGACCGGTTTATCAAAGGTCTAAATGATAATATTAAAGCAGAGCCGTAGGGCTATTCAGAGTCCGGTCAGGACCGCAACAAATCGCAACCCAAACCCTTTTTTTGCGGTTTGGGTTGGTTTGCGGTTTCAAAATTGCGGTTTGGGTTATGATTTCAAGCAAACCGCGGTTTGGGTTGGGTTTGAATTTTTGTAAACCGAAAACGCACCGTAAACCGCAGTTTTATATGATTTTTTTTTTTTTAAAAAAATTATCTATTTTGATAATCTTTTTTAAAATACACTTGACAAGCTGACATACGAGTATACTAATACAGGTATTAGGTATTTAGATTTCATATTTATTTGGACTCTTTATATTTATTGCCAATTTTTTTTTACTCTTAGATTACAAAATTAATGTCGCAGAGAAAAAAATGGTTAAACCGCAAACCAAACTGCACCAAACCGTTTCGCACGGTTCGGTTTGGGTTGGTTTGGGCAAAAATGCAGTGTGGTTTGGGTTGGGAAAATGTCAAACCGTATGTGCGGTTTGGGTTGGGTTACATCCCAAACCGCACCAACCCAACCCGCGAACACCCCTAAGCATAGCTCCATTTAATGGGCCCAATTATTGTTGACCAGGCCATGGACTTGAACTTGGCCTTATAAGCTGAGGAGAAACTAAACAGTAGCTCAAGTGGGACAAAGTCTAGTTATGGACCATCAGCCCAAACCTCCCTTTTTCTATATTCCACCCGAGACCTAATTGGACCAGCCCTAAAACTCCACTAAAAACAATACCCTTACCTAATCAAAAAATAACCCACCCTCTCTTCAAACCCCCACCACATAAACAACCACCATTGAACCCAATTACCCAAACCCGCGCAATCAACCATGTGTCCGCCGATTGTCAGAAGAACTCCAATTCCGCCGTGAATACAGGCTATGCCTTAGGTGTGATGACAAATGGTCCCAAGGGCACCGTTGTCGAAGGAAGGAATTTAGCATCCTCATAATGCATGGCGAGGAAGATCCACCCCACAATCTGACGGAGGAGTATGATCCAGGTGTGGAAACCGGCGCCGAGATCACCGCCGCTAAAGTGTCCTTGAACTCAATAGTGGGATTGACAAACCCGAAAACAATGAAGCTTTTGGGTCTCATTAATGGATGTGAAGTGGTGGTTATGGTGGACTGAGGGGCTAATCATAACTTTATTTCCATCCCGGCAGTGGAATAGATGACTTTCCTTAAGGGTGACACTGATTTTGGTGTTTCCTTTGGCACGGGCACCACCGTACAAGGAAAAGGAGAACGCAGAGGAGTTATGGTGGAAATTCAGGGCCTCGTAATCCAAGAAGAACTTCTTACCCTTATATCTTGGCAACTCCAATGTGATTTTAGGAGTCCAATGGCTCGAGAAATTGGGGTTTGTGACTACAAATTGGAAGTCACAGGCGATGATATTAAAGGTGGGCAGAGACAACGTTACTTTGCAAGGTGATCCTTCTTTGGATAGGACTCGTATCTCAATAAAAGCCATGCTAAGAGCTCTAAGGGCCGAGGGGCAGGGGATATTGGTAGAAATGAACCAAATAGAAAAAGAAGTGAAGGAAGGTGAGAGACTACCATACCCAGTAGCTTGCAGTCCTACCATCATGTTTTTAACATGCCCAGTGGGCAGAGTGAAGGAGCACAACATTCAGTTAAAAGAAGGAAGCAATCTAGTATCTATGAGACCTTACCGGCATCCACAAGTGCAGAAAGACGAAACCGAAGGCTTGGTGAGTGATGCTAGGTGTCGACATCATTCAACTGTCAACAAGCCCATTCCCAATCCCGGTTCTTCTTGTAAAAAAGGATGGATCTTGGCACTTTTCTGTCTATTATCGGGCCTTGAACAAGGAAACCGTTCTCGATAAATATCCTATTTTCGTAATCGACGAGTTGCTAGATGAATTTTATGGCTCAGTGATTTTCTCCAAATTGGATTCAAAATCCGGATATCACCAAAGGGAGGATGTTCATAAAACCACGTTTCGCACACGAAAGGGTCATTATGAGTTCTTGGTAATGCCTCTCGGCTTAACCAACGCTTCGGCCACATTCCAATCTCTTATGAATGAATTGTTTCGGCCATTCTTAAGAAAATTTGTGCTTGTATTCTTCGATGACGTATTGGTTTATAACCCCGATGAGGAATTCCACCCCCACCACCTTAAACAAGTCCTCCACTCCACACCTTATCCGAGCATAGACTGTATGCCATACCTTGGCAAATGCGAGTTTAGAAGACAACAAGTGGCCTACTTAGGCCACGTTATATCAGCACAAGGAGTGGCAGCACACCTGGAAAAGGTGAAAGCTATGGTAGAATGACCTCTTCCAAGGAGCATCCGGGAACTATGGGTTTTCTTGGACTTCCCGGTATTACTACAAGTTCGTGGCAAATTATGCCAAGATTGCCACTCCTTTATCAGATAGTTTTGCTTGGACACCGGAAGCCACCCAAGCTTTTGAGAGGTTGAAGGGGGCGACGGTGGCTGCCTCGGTGTTGGCCATGCTAGACTTTACCCAATTCATCATTGAAGCGGACGCTTCGGGTTTTCGCTAAGGGTCGTGCTTATGCGAAAGGGCCTCGTAAGTCGCCTTAAGTCTATCTACTAGAAGAAGCTCATGGCCATCGTTTTTGCCGTCCAAAAATGGAGGCATTATCTTTTAGGTCGTCGGTTTGTGATAAGGACGGACCAAAAAAGTCTGAAGTTCATCATTGAGCAACGTGAAGTGGATGTTGACTACCAACGGTGGGTTAGCAAATTAATGGACTTTAAGTTTAAGATCCATTAATATCCACCAGTGGACAAAGTTTGAATGTTGTACAGAACCGAAGAAGGATCCTTATATACAGCATCTCGTTACAGATTCTGAAAAGGGAGGCCAGCCCATGGTAGGGTTTACTGTTGAAAATGGCCTAGTCAGGTACAACGGCTGCATTATTTTGCCTCCTAAGTCTTCCTTGGTCCAAAGCCTGCTAAAGTTTTATCATGATGGCCCAAACGTTGGGCATTCTGAAGATCTCTACCTTCGAATGGCTTCTTAATGGTATTGGGTCGAGATGAGAAGCACTGTTGCACAATATGTGAGGAATGCAAAGTATGTCAGCAAAACAAAACTTCAAACCAAAGCCCAATAGGCCTCTTACAACCTTTACCCACTCCAACGCAAGTGTGGGATGACATCACCATGGATTTCATTGAAGGCTTACCTCCCTCTAGAGTAGATACCATATTGGTAGTAGTGGATCGCTTCACCAAATTTGCCCACTTCTTAAGCCTTAAACATCCTTTGACCGCCGCTACTATAGCCGGAGTTTTTATCAAAGAGGTAGTTCGACTTCACAGATTTCCAGCCTGTAGCCTCTATTGTATCAGATAAAGATAAAATCTTCATGAGTTTGTTTTGGAGGGAGCTCTTTCAACTCCAAGGCACGGCAAGGACCTTAAGAGAAGCACCGGCTATCATCCTCAAACGGATGGTCAATCGAAGAATGTTAACAAGGAATAGGAAACCTATTTGAGGTGCTTTGTGAACGGGCAACCAAAACATTAACCTAATCGGCTTCCATGGCAGAATTCTGGTACCCACATCCCCCCATGTATCTACCCATATGACCCTGTTCAAGGGATTATATAGGAGAGACCCCCCTCTCCTCTTATCCGTGTTGGGCACGGTCAAACACCGGTGGATTCACTAGACAACCACCTTCGAGAACGTGATGCAATTATGGATAATCTGCGTGTTAATCTTCCAAGGGCTCAACAAAAGATGAAATTTTGGGCTGATAAAAAAGAGGAGGGAGCTGCAACTGGAAATTGGGGAGTATGTATACCTCAAATTGCAGCCGTATCAACAGAAATCTTTTTGGCTAGAATGCCATATGAGAAGCTTTCAGCTCACTATTCTGGGCCTTACGCCCTTACCAGATTACTGAACGCATTGGCAAGAGGCATATAAATTTAACCTTTCCCCAGCAGCAAAATACACCCAGTATTCCACATTTCTCAACTGAAACCAGCCATTGGCAACCCAAGTCCTCCCACCAACCTACATGAACAACTCTCCCCTGATTTGGAACTAATGGTTGAACCAGAAGCACTCCTAGATGTTCACTATGGCACCCCAGGAAAACCAATGGGAATCCTCATTAAGTGGAAGGACCTCCCTCAAAGTGAAACTATATGGGAAGACCTGGCAGCAATGAATCAAAGGTACCCCACCTTCCACCTTGAGGACAAGGTGAAACTTTGGGCGGCAGTAATGTCATGAACGCACCCAAATCACCACTAAAAATTGTGTATTCCAGGCGCCGAAAAAAATAGTTTGAAAATTCTAGAAGGTTCTAGATTGGTAAGCAGGCCAATGATTGCAACATCAACTTTTTTGTCTTTAGTATTACTTCAGCTAAATTGTCTTTACCTTAGAATAATCCCGTTGGCCAGAAGATATTTCTAGGGCAACATTTAGGAGTAAGTCTATAGATAGTGAGTTGTAAGGAAAGGTATCCACAAAATATTTAAGTGTTTGTATTCTTGGGAGGAAGCCAGCTCCTCGAGCATATCTTGTTCTTATCAATAGACAACCTGATTCTCTCTATATTCTTATTAAAGTTTCCATCTTTACTGTTTGATACCCTCCCCAAAGTTGATTCATTACGGCTCCGTTTTGGTAGGGTGTAAAATGTTTTCCATGAATATAAGTTCTCCTTTTCCTCTTATTTTCCGTTAATTGGTTTGGTAAGGATTGTAAAACAAGCTTTCCATCAAGGGAAAAGAGCTCTTATATAGGTGAAAATCGTTTTCCTTTCAAAAAGAAGGAAAAACACATTTTCCTCCCTCCTCCTTAGCAACCTTTTACTCTCCTCTTATACATCCTCTCCCTTCCCCTTCTAATTTTCTTTTTTAACATAGCTTTTTTTACATTGAACCAAACAAAGGAAAATTAGCTTTGCAATTGAATTTCCCATTGTAAAACGTTTTATATGAAAAATCATTTTACATTGAAAATGTCTTACATCCAACCAAACAAAGCCTACATGACCAACCCTGAAAATCTATATAAATGCGAAATCCAACTGATTTTGTACCTTACTGGGTGCATCTTACTATCATCAACCAAACCCAAACTTTTCATAAGAAAATTAAAAGGAGAAGAGAAAATGAATGCTGAGCTTGGGAAAATCAAAGCAGAGCAAGTGGCCACTGAATCACACTGAAACCCTTGGCAAGATAAGAAGCTCAAATACCACTATCAAATACTTAAAGTCCTTACTTGCAAATAATTGGAGAAAACAAACACAAAGTTGACCACTTGGAACTTCCTTAACTAATCAATAACTACTCACTCTAGTCTCAGTAAACCAACATCTCTCATGGGGAAAATGCCAGAATGCAGAAGTAACATGAGTCATCACATCTTTCTCTTTAAGCTCTGCAAGACAAGAGCACCTGAAATGAATCCCAGCAGCAGAGACCTATATAAAATTATGAATGATCTATCACGGTAAGTCCTTATTAGCATACTTACTATCCTTTCAAATTTGACTTGTCATGAGAGCAAAAATTGATTAACAACCAGAGCTTTACCAACCCTTAATTGAATTACAAAAAAAAACAGGAATCCAAACCTTAAGAGAGAGTCAACTCTGTATTGTCGCAATCCTGGACTGCGCAGTGCATCTATTGCAACAATTATTGTCTTACGCCTTCCTAAAGAATCTATTTCTCTTATGTCCACATGGTTGCCAGCATAGCGAAATGTAGAGGCATACCTACAACAAATTTTAAGATTGCATGATAAGAAGATGCAGAATATGGTTCCATTTAACAAGCAAAACAATGCCTATATGACTAAGAATTATGTTAGTGTTATAGAATAGCTACCAAATACACCAACTTGAATAACTTTCAGTCTTTATAATTCTCATATTCAGATCTTCACAACATCAACCTTAAGGGAGAGAGGTAAAACAAATATGTTCTTGAGAAGAAAGGTTTTTCAAACCCCTCAATGCAATACTACAGTCTGAGTACTATTCTAAAACATGTATCTCATGGCGGAAAAAAAAATGGTTTTCACATCAGATTCCATCAGCACTAACCCTGAGTAATTTGAGAACCGTTCTGCACCAACAATTTCTATCGCCTCATTGTCTGACATGGAAGGCAAAAAAAGCATGCCGGCAATCAGTTCAGGATTGATCATAAAACGAATTTCCTCCTACAAAAAGATTAATTAGCAATGAAACAGGCTATTTCCTCTTATATAAAAGTAGTATGAAAGAGTGGTCAGGTATCAACAATTACAAGTTCCAGCATAAGACCTCAGCTGGTAACAGCTTGGATATGTTTCGACGTTAGATATAACTAGAGAAGACCATAACCAACACATCAAGGAGCTTGTAACTGAAGGTGTATGAAGGTCAAACATTGTCAAGGAAAACCTTCATCTCACCCTCTTACAAACAACATTGTTCACAAAATCACAACCAATAAAATTTTTGTCCACACTGCAATTTTCTCAGCACAGATCAATCAGCATCCACCTTTACCAACCAGGACATCACCTTAAAACAAAGGACAAATTAATTCCAAGGGACCGAAAAAATAAAAAGAATTTTAGTGACTCGAGTTGGAAGTTGGATATCTCGTAAACAACTTACTATAAACAACTCTAAGCAAGCCCAACCTGGGACATGATCTTACATATGATATGTTACGGAGGGTGGCATCTCCCTCGTCAGAGGTCTCCCCTTTACAGGGGGGTGGCCCTTTTTAACATTAAGTCCAGCCAGTAACATGGTGTCAATACAAAGGCCGCATCGTATCGTATCGCCCGTATCGTAAAGGTTTTCAAATTTACCGAACCGATACTACCCGCATCATAAAGGTCTAAAAAAACCACGTTTTAGGCGGATTCAAGAGATATCTCATGGTCTGAGCCGATATTTGGCAGTATGACAACCGCATCATCCCCGTTCCCGCATCACCGTGACCGTTACCGTGATCATGACTGAAACCGCATTTTCGAACTATGGCCAGTAATGCTTTTCTTTCGGATGAAAAGAGGTAGAAGAAAGGAAGGAGGAGCTTTACAGAAAAATTATAGAAGAAGAATTAAGAATAATGAGAAAATTACCTTGTGATGACCCTTACTTGTAAAAGGATGACACAAAGCTTAATACATCTCTATTTCTTCGCCTTCCCTCCAACCACTAGAACTTTTTTCTATTATTATAGCATAGGCATGATGATGATTATCAGGATTCGTATTTTCTTAGAACAATGCACCTTCTTAACTACATTGTCTTGTCATCTTTTCCAATCCATCTTTGTCCAAGTCACCTTTTTATATTTCAAGGGTTTCAAATTAAAGACAAATATAATAATAATGAGTGTCACATCATATCTTGGGGTAGATTGTCAATGTAATTAAACCATCAAAACTTTTAGAATGCTGCGTTTAGTCTAATTTAGCATTTTTTACCAAAGGAGCAAGGGAAATGATGTCATTGACTTCCTTTCTTAATGGCCAAAAATCTATACGCACAAACTTTATGACTTTCAATTGCTCAATTGCAACCTTCTCGAAAAAAACAATCCCTCCAATTGCTTCCAAGAACTTTTCGTTTCTTCACAGAACCTGCTGTTGAGAAAATAATGGCTCCAAGCAAGTTTGTAGTAACACCTTCGTAAAATGCATCATGATTGATAAAAATCACATGAAGCTGAAGATGCTATGTAAAGTCATTAGAGACCAGGAGGATAGGTATCATCCCGAACTTACATAATACACTCATAGTTTCATAGATCCTGCTAATGAAGGTGAAAGTTGTGTGGTCACTCTTGGCCCTGTCTTTTCATTAGTTTATTCTCACGAAGACCTTAGGGAACATCTGAGTTCTGACTCTAATTTTGGTCTAAGCTCAGCTTGGTAAAGATGGTATGAGACCTGTGACCTTTACACAAACACCTTATAGATGTGAGTGGCCTTTATCCTCCAAGCCTGTCAAAGTTTGGATTCACAGTGTCAATGCCAGAGCTTGGAATCATAAGCTAGAACATCTTCATGCGAGATGGGAAGACCACCAGATCTTGAGCTTCTTAATGTTGGTTACTTAAGGCACTTCAGTCTTGTTGTCATTGTAGGATCTAGTGCTAAATTACTTTGTCTAGCACAAGGATTGAAGACAAGCACTCTTGCAAACATGTCTTTCTTACAAGGTTGTTTCACATAGGAACATCATGAAACGATAGGCATAGATTCATCTATAGCTCCACTTATTATTATTGTTTTAGTCAATAATCCTTGAAGTATAAAAGGGTAATTTGGACAAAAATGGATAGGAAAAGATGAAAAGACAACATAGTTAAGATATCCTTGTTCTGAGAAAAGAAATTACTGATAACCCATCATCACACCTACGTCACTCTATCAGAAGAAAGCTCTAGAGGTTGGAGGCAAATCGAAGAGACAGAAATGTATATGTGTCTTATCAACTTTTTATAGACAAGGGTTATCACAAGGTGATTTTCTCATCATTCTCAAATCTTCTTCTCTAGTTTGTCTGCAAATCTTCTTTTCTACCCATGGAATTAAAACTCTCCCGTTCTGTAACGGATTTTGGATTTGCCGTTCCGCGAAATGCCGTTACAGAACGCCATAATAAAAATCACATACTTCTCGCCGCGTTGTCCGTTCCGTAACGCGAACTCGCCGCGTTATAACGCTTTTGTCCCCGTTACATCCGTTCTTTTCAAATATTAGCCAAAAATATTTTATAATTTAATTATATAGCTAATGTAACATGATATTCTGATAGATTTAAGTATATGATGTTGTAATAATGCTTCATAAACTAAAATAAAGCAAATAAAGTTGGAACATATTAATGTGAATTTAAAAAAAAAATTCACGCAGCGTCGGCCGCGAAACGTTCTATTTCCTCGTTACAAGCCGTTCCCGCGACAACGCGACCGTTCCCGCGAACGCGACAGCGACCGCGTTTTTTTTCTCTGTTTCTACCTTTCTTCTTCCTTTTTTTATCCGAAAGAAAAGCAACAGTAACTGGACCCAAAGAAGAAATGGCCAGACTTTCTTCCCCATTTAAAGGGGAGACCTCTGGTGCTGCTTCCCCTTCGAGCAACGTGGCTGATCACTTTTGTCGTGATTTTTGACATGTTATTAAGAGCTTATGATAGATGGATTCACTCACCCAGACATCACCTTCACCTGCACTCCACAACGACAACCAAGTTCAAACTAAAAACTCAGCATTCAACTCCCAACCAAACACCCACCGGCCACCACCACCGCCACATCAGCATCACCCCCTCTCTCAACGGCCATACATCACCAGCAAAAATTCTATCTTCCTTTCAGGCCAAGCTAAACCTAAATCTCAATCTCTATGAGTCTATGTTACTAACCAGAATTAACCCAACCATCCTTCCTAGGCCACGAATTCAAATGACATGACCAAAAATTTCATGGCTAATACAACTTAATGAGATGCCACCTAATCACCTATTGAGACCATCTCACACAATTCAAGAATCTGCCATCCCTTGTTTGAGTGTGTCCTTAAGAGCATAACCTCAGACAAAGGGTGTGATCAAATATATGTGAGGTGAAGAAACATAAAAGTTAAGAGGGGAAACTACTCTCCCCTCCCTCTCGCA
This sequence comes from Beta lomatogona, assembly GCA_947646795.1. Taxonomy (NCBI): domain Eukaryota; kingdom Viridiplantae; phylum Streptophyta; class Magnoliopsida; order Caryophyllales; family Amaranthaceae; genus Beta; species Beta lomatogona. Next base: position 2,871,194 of record CANSNZ010000949.1, on the reverse strand, counting down.
TCTGTGTGTGCCTCCACTATTTTAAAAATTAATACATCAGAAATAGACATAATTCCTTTCTTTTTAGTAAAGATTTTACTATCTGATTATTATTAAAATTTAAGTACAAGAAGGTTGTGGGAACGACAATCAGCAAGAAACCATGGTGACACTTGGCAAAGACATTATCCAGGGGAGGACTTCACAATATACAAGAGAACAGGAACATTCAGCAAAGTATCTAGAAGCAATAGAGCATCTATGATCCACATCTTCAAATATTGCAATTTACCACATGGTCCACACCTGAACACAACCCCTAGACAGAGCACCACCACCCAGATACTTGTTAGCAAAATCAACTTCCAGAGCCCCTCTAAGCTGGTCCTCTATCAAGCCTGAAGAGCAAACCTTTCACAAAAATGTGAAAGTTTAATTAGTGTTCTATATACATTGATCAAACTTCATACAGTAATTATATATGTTTTAGGCCACATTTTTGTTACCTCAAACAGGCAGAGAGGAACTACAGATTTAGCCCATAAATTAGCAGTGGGATAAGTAACAAGAGGCGCATTATTCTCCAGAACAAGAACTTTCCTTTCAAATGAAACATATCCCACCGGTATACATGAATGTATCCTTTCAAAATAATGTACAATGCACTTGATTTTGTGCTCCAGCTTTTCATGGTACTTTTCATACAAACTCCTGAAATTTTTTAAAAACTTGTCATGCCTTCACAGATAGAACAATTAAGAAACGAAGCGAGTGATAAGTGGATACAGTCATGTTAAAAAAGATTCAAACATTATAGTAGGATTAGAAGTAATAATGAACCAAGACAACTCACAACTCAACTCTAAACCTTCATGAGTCATGGTCACAAACTCACAACTCAACTTAGCAACTCATCTCAGATACTCATAAAGTTGATCAATAACCTTATTAGCAACAAAAGCAGCATCAAAAACTTACCAGATTACACCCCCTTGAGTCTTGACAAAGACACTAAAGTAAAGAAACACTGCAAGATGACCAATCTATCAGACTTGACAATACATTATAGACAGAAATGGTCAAACTAAACTAAGAGTACCAATGTATTAGACTTGACAATATATTATAGACATATGACCTATCATCAGAATCTCTGAGCAAATCTGGAGGGATCATCTTTAATCAAACTGTGACAAATGAAAACTTATCTTGACCCCAGTACCAAAGACTCTTAATCATTTATCTCACAAGTCAGTGAGTCCTAAGATCTCTCAAGCCACACTTTCTCTATTTTTGTTTTATTTGTAAGAGATCTCTCAAGCCAGGTAGCACAAGCATATCAGTCATGCTTCTTAACATGTAAATCTATGAAAATCATATGTTAACTCCTTGCTCCCAGCCCGAAAACACTTCATGAACCAAATTGTAGTAAAGAGATGTTATGCCCCCATTACGAGCCAGAAGAAGTGAAGATTATAGTGAAGGCAAGTCCATTTAAATCTACATTATAAGAAAATAGTTTACATGCCTCATCCTATACCACTAAGAATCCAGCAAGTGCTAGTGTCTCAATTGCCGTACCCAATAAATTGCTAGTAACTTTGAGGAAAGGGTTTTAACTTACTCAGATGGGGGGTAGGGGGAATTGTTCTGATCATGAAATAAAAGTATTCTTCTGGATGTATAAAAATTATGATTAGATATCAAGAGTGAGGAGAATAGGCAAGCAGGAGCCAACTTAATAGAATTTTTAAAGTCATCAACATAAATTATACATATACCTATGTTACTCGGACTCTTCAATTCGCCTCAAGTACCCGCAATGGACCTTTAACATTCCAACATGGATATAGACACTTTGAACACTCCAGTGGGCTAAAATCATGGAAGATATTCATAAAATAGCCAAGTCCAAAACATGAACACATACCCAAGGCCAACATGAGTACCCGAGTCCGAGCACCATACGTACACACATATTTTTTATGCATTGGGATAACCAATCAGTTCAAGTTTACCACTGACTTTCCACGCACATTTAAAAATCCACCAAAGGAAGGAAAGGGATAACATACGCAAATAAGTGATCAAAGTTGATCACTGGTAGATGTTTGGCGACTCTATTAGCAGTTGGAAACAAGCAAAAGAAGGAACATGACAGCAGAGCGGCAATAAGCTCCTATACAGAAATATGGAAACTTGCTGTTAGAGGACCTCTTCACATTACATATACGAGTGAGATCTAAAAGTGAAGCAAAGCGCAACGCTGTACAAGTGCTAAATAAAAAATATGGGTGACATTTAGAAGTGGGAACAGAATACTACCTTGTATAAGTGTGAAGCGTCCAATGCAAACAATTATCCACAAATTATAATATAATTCTTTCTGTAATACTTGGGACTGAACGATTCCCAACCAACATTGCCTAATTTTTGCCAAGAAAACCAACACCTACTGCATGACACTGCACTGGGAGAACATGAATTTTTCACATTTATCCCTAGCACATTCCCTATTCTACTTGGTTGATTCCTTTTCCCATTATAAACAAATTTCATGATTGATGAGTGATGACAGACGACTGACGTAGTGACATTAAACAGATACCGTCTACTCATATCTGCTTACCTATACCGCTATACGGCCAATACATTTCTTTTTTTCGCCATGATTAGCATGAACATGAAAGTCAAATATATAACTCGAGGAAAATAGTACGCCTTCATGATTTCTCAGCAAAGAGAGGATATGTGCCCGAGAGAAGAAAATTCATATTAGATTTTCACATACAATTTACATGTAACTCTCTCAAAGGGAAGAAGTAATCAAGCTTGCCAATCTTGCATCATGGTACTTAAGTTTTAACCTTACAGATATGAGACATACTAGTCGCCGTGACACAAAAAGAAGCCATAAAGAGCACTTGGTCAAAGGCTTAGCAAGATATCTATGGACTATTATTTCGAATTTAGCCTGTCTTCTCTAACTACAAACCTCAATGATGGAAAAGAAAGGCAATACTACGACTTTCTTGTCCTTTTATTTCTTCCTCCTCAAAAAAGTTACTCTCCACAAATTATAAGAAAACACTATGATTATTATCATCGCTACCATGATAACAACACAATTATCCCAATAGATAAACTTTTACATTCTAAACAACATAGGCATGTCAAAGATACCTGCATGAGACAAGCTCAACAGAGCCCGTGTTTAAATTGCAATGAGAACAAAGATTATCTAATAACACATTGATTTCAAGGAAATATCTAGAAAACATTTCATCAATATAACATTTTGAAGTATAATAAGCATCACTGAAATCTAACTACAACAGACAGATATTTTGACTATATATGAAAAGGATGTCACTAACAACTAGCTGATCCACTGTCATAACTGACAACAATATGAGGTCAAACCTACTGCGATTGGCTTGAATAGTCAAGTAGAGCATTTGAAAAGAAAACAAAGATCAAATTTTGTATAAGCAATGCTTTAGAATAAAAAATTAGAACCGTTTTTACTTTTTACGATTATAAAAGAACTGTAGGTACCTGACTGAGGAAAACAATGCCTGGTTGTTGTGGTTCCAACAAGCGAAGACCAGTATCAACCCCAAACATGATTAAGTCTGCATATTGATAATGAGATTCTAGAAGAGCTGGAAACCTCAGTAACAAATTAGCCATCACTGGAACAACTTCCCCAAACCATTTCGCTGCTTCAGCCCTAGACAAAAACTGCATACAAAAGAAAGGTGAGAACCTTAGCTAAGATTTAGGCCGACCGTTTATAAATACTTCGCTTGTCTCACATGTAGCACCATAGATTACTCAAGAGTCAAGACAACTTCTGTCCAAAAATAGTAACAACCGGATTATATATTCAGTCCCTAAATAAATTACGCATTTAATTCTCTACATTAACAGTCTTACAATCGCCTTTACCACATATACACAAAGAAGCAGCACAAATAAGCAAGCATTTTAAAAAAAACATGTGACATACAGATATCTAAACATTTCCCAGGTAACCCTCTAACACAAATATTCATTTTCAAACAACTGAAAATCTGAAATGTCATTCAATTTCCCTTCACAGTGTAAGTGTAAAGGTCGAAAAGTAGCCTTAAATCCCACAACTGGTGGTCTACAATTTTTACAGCTTGTAGCTCAAAACTACAATGATCCTCATCTAACGGAACCAACCAAAATCTCTATTATATATGGCAACACATGGGGGATACCAAAAAATAGAAAAAAAAAAGGAAGGCTAACTACCTGTTTTAATATAAAAAAAAAAAAAGATCACCGTATCTCTATCTTTGTTATATACGAAGAATCTTATATGCTTTCGCACGCCTCGCGTGCATATAAGACTAGTAGTATAATAGTGAAATCAATAGGAAAAAAACCCTCTTCAAAAATGTTTTCAAAGCCTTTGGCAAGAGCGTAATGTTCAAATCTTCTTAGTTTAACCTTGGTATTCATAATCATAATATACTACTACTAAATTTCTCCAAAACTGTCAAATTTCAGTCTTTCAGTAATATTTGCCCATAAAAAATCGTATCCTAAATCGTATTCTTCCTCATAATCATCAGGCCTGGCCCTTGGCCACGGCAGGCGGGGCTCCCGCCCAGGGCCCGCAATTGAAAAAAAAATTCAGCCTTAAAAAAGAAAAAAGAAAGAAAGGAGAAAGAACGTGTGTTATCGCTAGAAAGACCAAATCAAAGGAATTAAACTTCTTCTATCATGCCCACTCTTCATCTTCTACCCGGTCCCAGAAAATCACGCCAAAAAGATTCATTTACCAAAAATCTGTTCTTCAAGTTCAATGGAAAACTGGAAATACTTTTAGGTTTGTTTTTCTAATCTTCTTTTTTGTGTTAATTATGCTAATTTTAATTTGTAATCTGATATCTTTTATTTTTTTAATAATTTGAGAGTTGAGAATTCGAATTTTTAGTAGTGTTGTATATTGACTAGATCGAGCATTATTAGTTGTTCATCTTTATGCGGCCGTAATCTGTTTGTGGTTATAGATTGTAGCATCAATATTTGGGACTTCATATAGGGGATGTTCCATATTTTTGTCAAGAAGATGCAGATGTCAAGTAGCATAGATAATAGAGAAATTTCACACTAAATCTTTATATTTCAACAATATTTTTGAGATACTCTTCATAAATATATGATTAACTAGTCTTTATGCGGCCATTATCGATTAAAAAAAAAACTTTTAATTTGATTGCAATTTTCGAATTTATATACTGAATTGTTGATTGTTGTAATGTTGTTGATGAAGAACATACTTGCTTTTGTATCTTAAAATAGCTTTATAATACTAGATTGTTGTAATGAGGTTCATTGATCCTTTTATTTTATATTTCTGCTATGTGATTTGGGAAACATGTGATTTCATCTTAACATAGAAGTATGATTGAATTGTCATATAATGTTGTCTAAAAATATATTGGTAGTAGTGAAAAAAGAAATTAAAAAAAAAAACAAAGAGAGGACTTGAGGAGTTAAAAGAATCACAATTTTTTAACAAAGGGAGTTGATGAAAACTTTGCATTAGAATTTTTATATTGTATATTTCATTATATCTCTCGTGCGTTAGGGGGCCCATTTTCTAAATTTTTGCCCTGGGCCCAATAATATTCAGCTCTGATAATCATAAATACTAGTACTAAAATTCTTCTTGAATGTCATGAGAAATGCCTAAATCAGAACTGTTCTGAACATTTTTAGTTCAGACAATTTTTGGTGGTATATTCAGCAAAAAACAATAGTAAATTTATTACAAAAGGTAGTAAACTTATATTAAAAAAGTAGTATATAAAAACCCTATATATGACCTGATTACAGGTTATTATATTTCTGGTTCCAATATACTACTTCATTGATCAAGTATACTTGATAATCATTACAAGAAAAATATATAACTATTCTGATTTGGGCAAAGCATTGTATGTCACATATATCATACTTTCTCCCTATTTAATTCAAAAATATCCCCTCTACCTTAAAAAAAACCCTGATCAAATTGAAGCATCATAAACACATATGCATGTCAATACAACATTCAACAACTAAAAAAGGATCAATTTAAGAAAATTTCACAGAAAAAAAAGAGCAATAACAGCAGTAGATAAACTAAATTACTTCAAATTCATGCTAAAAAATTGCTCAAATTTCAACCAAAAATCAAAAAAGCAATTTACCTCGTCGAAGAAGAGGGCGTATCCGTCGGCGGCGGAGTTAGCAAAGGGGTGAGAGGAGAGAAAAAGAGAGTTTCTGAGATCAGAAATGGCGAGAAAGAGGACTTCTCCTGAGTCGACTCGACTGTGACTCGGCCCTTTAGAGAGCGATTTTAGAGCTTCGATAACTTGGTTTGGCCATGAAAGAGTGGATGAAGTTAGTTTCAGAGGGAGATATGGAAGAATTGATCTTACATCTTCTCGATTTTCCATTGTTCTGTCGATTGAATTTTTCAGTCCTTCCCTTTTCAACTTTACTTCTGTAACGGTACCCGTACCACTACCATATCAATTCGGTTGAAAACAGATTTCTAAACGTGGCCGGCAAATTTTCTCGACGTACACTTGTACACCGTCACGAGTCACCACTAATATAGCAATATGGCTCGTTCGGCGAGAGTAGTTGTTGTTGACTCTTAATAATTGTTAGTGGTTGTATTAGTTGTTGACTTCTTATAACTAGTTGTTAGTTTAAGTGATGAGATTGTTATGATCATAAGTCTCCATTGTCTGTGAAGATGCAAGAAATATGTCAAAAGATTGATGTTGTTAGGCTATCTAATGGGACCGATGAGACAGGAAGCCTTTCATCATTAATCATATCTCGAATAGCATGCTATAAGTTCGAGCATTGTTTATGGTATGTCCATTATCTTGATGATATATGCAATTCAAATGATCATCGCATGTGATACTCTCCTTGTCTTCAGGAGGTACCTGGATTGGGACTAACAAGATTGGTTCGGACAACAAACATCCATCTCGTTCGTACTTTGGATACCCGTATAACCATTAGATTTGATATTAGAAGTATATTGTTTGACCCGTTTATGAGGTTTTTTACGTTTTTTTTTGTTTAGACAGATAGCTAGCTTCCTTTAGTAATTAGGAAGGTAATACATTAAGAAATTTGGGTATGACAGAATTGACGGAAGCCAAGCAGCATCAATGGATGTGGGCGAAATTCCCGCCAATGGCTAAGATGTTTGGGAGCGGCTCTAGTGAAACAATATCATTTCGTGCATAAATTCGATTTAATGGATTTTCTCACCTTAACAATAATAGTGTTAGACTGATGTGAGGTCATCAATTTAGTGGTGCTGCGTGTGGCTTGCCACACCAAGAAGTGGGTGTGACGACTCCTCCCCGCTAAGATGTCTGCTTCGACATCACATTCTGGCGAATAATTCTCTCTCCTCCCACAATCTCCAACTCCCCTACAACAATAAGAACTATCTTCATATGCACGCAATGCGTGCGACGATATATTAACATTAATACTTACATTCAAAAGCACTACACAAATTGATATTTAAAAATTTTCATCATTTTAGTTTTTCTCCTTTTCTAAATGTTCACACTTTGAGTTTCAATTATATTTGAAATAAAATTTTAAATTATCATACACAATCTGATTTTGCATGAAATGGTCATTTTAATTTTTCTCCTTTTCTAAATTTTAACACTTTGGGTTTCAATTATATTTGAAATGAAATTTTAAGTTTTTCATACACAATCTGATTTCGCATGAAATGGTCATTTTTAATTTTTCTCCTTTTCTAAATTTTAAGAGTTTCAATTATATTTGAAATGAAATTTTAAATTTTTCATTCACAATCTGATTTCACATTAAATGGTTTTCGCAAATTAATGTAAAATTTTTTTTTTTCTGAAAATGGATTTTTACAAAAGTTGTTCGCAAAAAGGTTTGATATTGTTTTGTTTTTCAAAATTTATTTCTGAACATGGATATTTTGCAAAAGTTTTGGGCAATTTATATTGGATTTTTTTTAAAAAGAACTAAATTTGCAACTTTTTCATCAGTGTCATGAATGAATCAAATTTCATACACATCTTGTTTTCTGATTTTATATGAAAATGAATCAAAGTTAAGTCTAATTATATAAAATCCCTTTTCAACTAATTGATATTATCTCCATTTTTTTTAACTACATAACAGTCGACTAATGTGAAATAACTTTAAAGATTAAAAGAATTATGTATCGGTTTGAAAGTTCGTAAACCGCCGATCGACGAATGTATGATATCACTGTCAAAATCTTATGTTTTTCTCAGATGTGTGTTTATAGGTAATTTTTGTGAGTATATAATTGTGAATGGTTATTGAGAACAATGATTTATAAGTGAATTTTGTGAATGTTTTTGTATGTATTGACGTCCTAGTATATTAGTTTTAGTTTGTAAGTTAATTTTTAGTTTTTGTAAAGTTTCTTGATCATTTGAGTGATTTGCGTGATTTTTACAACGTGATTTTCTCAATTCTATGAGTGATTTGTAAAGTTTCCTCATATAAGTGATTTCTGAGTGATTGCTGAAAATTAATTTCCAGTGGCTTTGTTTGACCCCCATTTTGGTATTGAGATTCCTTTTGTAATTTAGAAAAGGAAGAGGGGCAAAATAGTCAGTTCAAAAGAGGACACCGTTGCTCCCCCCTTCCCTTATGTAATAGAGATATGTTTATGGATTGTTATTGTATGTTCTTTGAAATCGTAATCGCAATTGGAAGCTTGGGTAAAAAGAAACTTTGTAATTGTTTGGAATTGCTTTAGTTATATCAGTTTAATTTTCAATCGAAAATTTCTCTTTTTAAGCATATTTTTTTGGGAAAGGTTTTATGCATACATTACATCTTACTATAAGTTAGGCAATAATTTTCCTAATTACACATAATTGTAGATTAAGAACGAATTGAATATTTTAAAATAAGGATTTTTTTTTAAGTGAAGGGTAGAAAAATAATTTTAAGGGGCGGTCGGGACACCATAGCTCCCTCTTGGCTTATATAATACTAGCCTTTTGTGCACGCGATGCGTGCGATGATATTTTTAGGCCTAATACTAAGTAGTAAACAAACTGAAAATGCAAGTTAGTATTTAAGTTCACCTCCATTTTGTGAATAAGATTCTTCCATGTTCTTTTTATGTTGTTATTCATTTTTGTGATTTTGAAAAGTTTTTTGTTTCTCAAGTCTTATATGCGCATGTTCTTTTATAATCAGTATGATGTTCTTTACTAAATATCGTCATGTTCTTTTTTTTTTGTTTTATTCATTTTTGTAATTTATAATAGTTTTTGATTTTTCGCAGAAAAATACAAAATGTGGTAAAGTTTTCAGTTGGGAGAAAAATTATAAAAGATTGTTTCCCACAAAAAAAAATATTACATAAAAATTTTGTTTTCACATATTATCCTTTTTCTTAAGGGAGTAATATGTTCCTTTACTAATAATTATGTAGTGTTCTTTTCATATAAATATTATATTATAATTTAACTTGCAATATACTTTTTTTACATAATTGGTGAAAAGTGGTTTGTTAGTGGAAAATTGTGATAGTAATTCTTTGATTTAGATAAGAGTAGTTTCTTTTTTTATCCACATGATGGGTTAGTAGTTAAGGTGATAGATTGAAATTCCTTCCAAATGAATCATGATGGGTTGGTTTGGGTTATTTTTATTTTGAGCAATAAAACTTGTGCACTGCCTGTCTGATTTAATTTAGGAGGATTTTTTTTAAAAAAAATCTTGCTTGTTAACCGGGAACAGTTGGTCCATATACTTATTTGCCACTTAAATCGGTGAAGAGTGAAGACCCATCAGACCAACCAAAAAAACATTTCTCCAAATATTCATTCTCTCTCTCCTCTCAGTGTATAATTTCAGTACTTTTCTAACTATTCATTCGCTCTCTCCTCTCAGTGTATAATTTCAGTACTTTTCTAACTATTCATTCTCTCTCTCCTCTCACTACAAATCTACAACCTATATTTTGAAGGAACCTAATTCATATTTGAAGGAACCCAGTTCATCCAAGTATGCAATATACAATAACAAAATCAGACGTTTCAAGTCTTAAGCAGTAAATCTAATTTGCGAACAACATCAAAGAAATACATGCAACAGTAGATTTTCAAGTCAACGTCAAAGAACAACGTCAAATAATCAAGCATTTCAATTCAAGTCTTAAGCAGCAGTAGATCTAATTGGGTCGATTTTGTAACAAAGAAAGGTAATTCCTTAAATCATGGATTTCAGTAATTTCTCTATGATCCCAAAATTGTAACCGAAAAGTATAATACAATTTCAGTTTTTTTTCCTTGTCTAACTTCTAAATTCTGATTTCACAAATTGATATTTAAAAATTTTCATCATTTTAATTTTTCTCCTTTTCTAAATGTTCACACTTTGAGTTTCAATTATATTTGAAATAAAATTTTAAATTTTCATACACAATCTGATTTTGCATGAAATGGTCAATTTAATATTTCTCCCTTTCTAAATTTTAACACTTTGAGTTTCAATTATATTTGAAATGAAATTTTAAGTTTTTCATACACAATCTGATTTCGCATGAAATGGTCATTTTTAATTTTTCTCCTTTTCTAAATTTTAACACTTTGAGTTTCAATTATATTTGAAATGAAATTTTAAATTTTTCATACACAATCTGATTTCACATTAAATGGTTTTCGCAAATTAATGTAAATTTTTTTTTCTGAAAATGGATTTTTGCAAAAGTTGTTCGCAAAAAGATTTGATATTGTTTTGTTTTTCAAAATTTATTTCTGAACATGGATATTTTGCAAAAGTTTTGGGCAATTTATATTGGATTTTTTTTAAAAAAGAACTAAATTTGCAACTTTTTCATCAGTGTCATGAATGAATCAAATTTCATACACATCTTGTTTTCTGATTTTATATGAAAATGAATCAAATTTAAGTCTAATTATATAAAAGCCCTTTTCAACTAATTGATATTATCTCCATTTTTTCAACTACATAACAGTCGACTAATGTGAAATAACTTTAAAGATTAAAAGAATTATGTATCGGTTTGAAAGTTCGCAAATCGCCGGTCGACGAATGTGTGATATCACTGTCAAAATCTTATGTTTTTCTCAGATTTGTGTTTATAGGTAATTTTTGTGAGTATGTAATTGTGAATGGTTATTGAGAACAATGATTTATAAGTGAATTTTGTGAATGTTTTTGTATGCATTGACGTCTTAGTATATTAGTTTTAGTTTGTAAGTTAATTTTTAGTTTTTGTAAAGTTTCCTGATCATTTGAGTGATTTGCGTGGTTTTTACAACGTGATTTTCTCAATTCTATGAGTGATTTGTAAAGTTTCCTCATATAAGTGATTTCTGAGTGATTGTTGAAAATTAATTACCGGTGGCTTTGTTTGACCCCCATTTTGGTATTGAGATTCCTTTTGTAATTTAGAAAGGGAAGGGGGGCAAAATAGTCAGTTCAAAAGAGGACGCCGTTGCTCGCCCCTTCCCTTATGTAATAGAGATAAATTTGTATTCCACCCTCTTCACCACACTATCTCCTCCCTGATTTCTCACATCTCCATCATCTAAAAGCTTGCTGCCAAATTTGGAGGAATTGATGATAATGCGCGCTAGAGGAAGATCATTGATGACTCCGTTTGCGATGAATCATAATCATAAGAGTTCAGCATTCTCGATTTCGAAGCTTCCTTGTAGATCTTTGTCAAATGTTAAGTATGTTGAGTTGTGGTAATTTGTGTGTAGGTTTTCAATCTCATATATTAAGGTTGGAGTCTCAGTTTTCAGACTTTGAGACCCAAGTCCAAAAACTAAGAAAAAAGTTTGTTATTTGAGATGCAAAGCTCAAAATTTGAGACTCGGGGTCAACAATCTAGGACCAAGAAAAATTATGTCTAAATCACAAAGTTCAAGAACCGAGATATTGAGGTCTCAGGTAGAGAAAGGTTACACATTAACAAGGTTTATGTGGGGACTACATACACAAGTGATTTCATTGGCTAGAACAAGTGGGGTCCAAATTCCACTAAGTTGAAATTTTCATTTGAATTTCAAATCAAAATCTGAAAATTTGATTTTGAATTTCAAATTTGTTGTGGGTCCCAAGGACCTAACCCTTTGAATTTTTTTTCTCTCTCCTCACAATTCTCTCACCTCAGAAAATTATCATTTCCTCTTTCAAACATATTCTCTCTACTAACCGATGCACCATCGGAATTCTTAGCCGGAAAATCTTGTTCTTGCCGGAAATAGAACTCGATCGGACTTTGTAGCCGGAATGTTCGTTGTATTATCATCGGAACTCTTGCTGGAATTAGATCTGGGCCTTTTTAGCCGGAATTTTTTTCGTTTTGTCATCGGATTTGGGATTTCAGATTGAAAGTAGTAACATAATAATTTTTTTAGTATCACAGTATTTGTGGTAGTAACATAGTATTTGCTTTCGAATCACACTATTTTTAGTACTATCATAATATTTTCTTTCATATCACAATATTTGGGTATGGAAAAATATTTGTAGTTGTATGATAACTTTTTCGACCTCTGTTTTTCTATCATATAAATTTTTTTCATTTTAAATTTCTTACTTTCTCTATATTTTAATTTTCCCACAACAAATTGTGAATTTTTTTTAATTCAACATCTTAGTCCTAGTATTTTTACTTAATTTCCTAAAAAACAGTGGAGGACAAAGTTGATTATGAACATATGCAAAAATACACCTATTGTTTATTGATAACTATTATTTAGATACAAAATATTTGAAATATAAGTCATTCAAACATTGGAAACCTGACATAACATAAGCTTCACAACAATGAAGTTGTACGAAACGTTGTTTTGCCTTCCTTTATCAGGCCATAATTAACATCTTAAAATACATATTATGTTACCAAAAATAAACTTATAATTCCAATTATAAATGTCAGTTACCAACACACGTTATTAAGAATAATAATTCTTAGAAAACATTTAAATACAAATTATGTTACTGAAAATAAATTTATGATTCCAATTATAATGTCAATTACTGACACACACTACTATTAATAATAATTCTTGATAAACATTTAAAATACATATTAGGTTACTGAAAATAAACTTATGATTCAATGTCAATTACTAACTCACATTACTAATTAACATGAAATTAAACACACATTAATAATAATAAGTTCTATTTCCTAAAAAAATAAATTTACTTTGGTTCCTAATAATAAGCACACACTTGTCTAATAGTACATATGAACATGACAACAAGACTAGTTTGTTCAATGCAAAAAAAAATCTATCTATTGACTTATTATACATGAATAAGAACGATAATTATAAGATTTAATTGAGTTTTTCTCGCTGAAGTAACAATCTCGTTTTATTGGAAGTTGATGACCCGTGTTGAGTTAAAGCAAGATTGTTATTAATTAATTGTATATGAATATGAACGAAAACTATAAGATTGAATTTAATCAGTCTACCCTTCCTAACAAACTCGTTTGACCGGAGCCTAATCACTCTTGTTATTTTTTAATTTTATACGACTAATGCTTATGTGAATATGAACGAAAACTATTTGATCAAATTTATTGTATTTAATTTAATATATACAAATATGAAAGAAATTAATAATACTACATTTATTGAATTCAATGAGTCTCGCGCTCCTTACAAACTTAATCAGTCTGTCCCCCATAACAAAATTTTATAAATATGAAAGAATATCCAAATTTTGTTTGGATTAGAAATTTGAAATCCAAAATTTGTTCATATTGGATTGGACTAGACCCAAGTCCAAACTGTACACCGCACTTCCACCCTTAACTATAGGTGTCAATTCAGTTCAACAGTTTAGTTATGGCTATATCCAAACAGTTCAGTTTATATAAGTTCAGTTTACAAAAGTTATGGTTTTATCCAAACAATTCAGTTTATCGGAGATTTATGACTCTTGTTGAGTGAAACCAATATTGGTCTTGTTTAATTGTATATGAATATGAACGAAAACTATAAGATTGAATTTAATCAGTTTACCCTTCTTAACAAACTCCTTGATCGGTGCTTGATCACTCTTGTTATTTTTTAATTATATACGACTAATGCTTATGTGAATACGAAAGAAAACTATTTGATCACGTTTATTGGATTTAACTAATTGTATATAAATATGACAAAAATAATAATACTACATTTATTGAATTGAATGAGTCTCGCCCTCCTTACAAACATAATCAGTCTCGCCCCCGTAACAAAAATTTATATTAGTGAAGTTGCTCACTTTTAAACGATATTCACCAAAATTGTATATATAATTGGTGATGTATGTAACTTTTTTTAAATAAAACTAATTAATTATAATAAATGCATATATAGAAATAAGTTATTGTTTTTATTTTAACTATTTAATTAGTAACAAAAAGTAATATATAGAATATTTATGGTTATAAATTTATTAAACACATTAAATTAGTCCAAATTGAAACTCTTACACTGACGTGGAGGCGAGGCTTAATATATTTAGCGACTAACAATTGAAACAAGATGTTAAGGGGTACCAACATATTTATAAGCGCCCAAAAAATATATTTATTGGAGATTAATTATAAAGAAAAGTAAGATTATATATAGTATCATTTATATTAAAAAAAATTCCACATTATGTGGAACCTAAACACTACTTAGGTGAGGCAAAGAGTAACCCTTTTCATTCTTAGTATCACAATATTTGTAGTAGTAACATAGTATTTGCTTTGGTATCACACTATTTTTAGTACTAACATAATATTTTCTTTCGTATCACAATATTTGGGCATGGAAAAATATTTGCAGTTGTAGGATAACTTTTTCGACCTCTGTTTTTCTATCATATAATTTTTTTTCATTTTAAATTTCTTACTTTCTCTATATTTTAATTTTCCCACAATAAATTGTGAATTTTTTTAATTCAACATCTTGGTCCTAGTTTTTGTACTTAATATCCTAAAAGACATTAGAGGACAAAGTTGGTTATGAACAGATGCAAAAAAACACATATTGTTTATTGATAACTATTATTTAGATACAAAATATTTGAAATATAAGTCGTTCAAACATTGGAAACCTGACATAACATGACCTTCACAACAATGAACTTGTAGGAAACGTTTTTTTTTTTGCCTTCCTTTATCAGGCCATAATGAACATTTTAAAATACATATTATGCTACCAAAAATAAACTTATAATTTCAATTATAAATGTCAGTTACTAACACACGTTATTAAGAATAATAATTCTTGATAAACAATTAAAAAATATATTATGTTACTTAAAATAAACTTATGATTCCAATTATAAATGTCAATTACGGACACACACTACTACTAATAATAATTCTTGATAAACATTTAAAATACATATTATGTTACTGAAAATTAACTTATGATTCAATGTCAATTACCAACTCACATTACTAATAATAATAGTTCTTAATCTTAACATGAAATTAAACACACATTAATAATAATAAGTTATATTTCCTCAAAAAAAAAAAAAAAATCAAACTTTGGTTCCTAATAATAAGCGCACACTTGTCTAGTAGTACATATGAACACGACAACAATACTTGTTTGTTCAATGTGAATAAAACTATCTATTGACTTAATGAATATGAACGAGAACTATAAGATTTAATTTAGTTATTCTCGCTAAAGTAACAATCTCGTTTATCGGAGATTGATGCCTCTTGTTGAGTGAAATCAATATTGTTATTGTTTAGTTGTATACGAATATGAACGCAAAATATAATGAATTTAATCAGTTTACCCTTCCTAACAAACTCTTCAGATCGGAGCTTAAACACTCTTGTTATTTTCTAATTGTATATGACTAAGGCTTATGTGAATATTAACGAAAACTATTTGATCAAATTTATTGGATATAACTAATTGTATATAAATATGAACGAAAATAATAATACAACATTTATTGAATTCATGAATGAGTCTTGCCCTCCTAAAACAATCATTAAATTGGAGATTGATCACTCTTGTTCAATGTGAAATCAATAGTGTTATGTATTGTCTAATTGTATGTGAATATGAACGAGAACTGTAAGATTGAACTTATGCAACTTAATTAGTCTCACTCTCCTAAAATATTATTTAGATCGGAGATTGATCACTCATTGTTCAATGTGAATATGAACGAGAAAGATAAGATTAACTAGTTATGGACTTATTGTACATAAATATGAACGAGAAATATAAGATTGAATTTAATTAGTCGTGCTAAAGTAGCAATCTTGTTTTATCGGATATTAATGACTCTTATTGAGTGAAAGCAATAATATTATTATTAATTAATTGTACATGAATATGAACGATAACTATAAGATTGAGTTTAATTAGTCTACCCTTCCTAACAAACTCGCTTGATTGGAGCTTGATCACTATTGTTATTGTTTAATTGTATACGACTAATGCTTATGTGAATACGAACGAAAACTATTTGATCAAAGTTATTGGATTTAGCTAATTATATATAAATATGAACAAAAATAATAATACTAAATTTTTTGAATTCAATGAGTCTCGTCCTCCTTTCAAACTTGGTTATAAATTTATTAAACACATTAAATTAGCCCAAATAATTTAGACCACATATACAAGTGATTTCATTGGCTTGAAGAAGCGGGGTCCAAATTCCACTAAGTTGAAATTTTCATTTGAATTTCAAACCAAATCTGAAAATTTGATTTTGAATCTCAAATTTGTTGTGGGTCCCAATGACTTAACCCCTTGAATTTTTGTCTCTCTCCTCACAATTCTCTCACCTCAGAAAATTACCCTTTTCTCTTTCAAACATATTATCTCTACTAACCAATGCACCACCAGAATTCTTAGCCGGAAAATTTTGTTCGTGCCGGAAAATTCTGCTCTTGCCGAAAATAGAACTCGGACTTTGTAGCCGGAATGTTCGTTGTATTATCATCGGAAGTCTTGCCAAAATTACATCTGGGCCATTGTAACAGGAATTTTTTTCGTTTTGTCATCGGATTTGGGATTTCGGATTGAAAGTAGTAACATAATAATTTTTTTAGGATCACAGTATTTGTAGTAGTAACATAGTATTTGCTTTCGAATCACACTATTTTTAGTACAAACATAATATTTTCTTTCGTATCACAATATTTGGGCATGGAAAAATATTTATAGTTGTATGATAACTTTTTCGACCTCTGTTTTTCTATCATATAAATTTTTTTCATTTTAAATTTCTTACTCTCTCTATATTTTAATTTTCCCACAAAAAATTGTGTATTTTTTTAATTCAACATCTTGGTCCTAGTTTTTTTTACTTAATTTCCTAAAAAACATTGGAGGACAAAGTTGATTATGAATAGATGCAAAAATACTAATAATAATAGTTCTTAATCTTAACATGAAATTAAACACACATTAATAATAATAAGTTCTATTTCCTAAACAAAATAATTTAACTTTGGTTCCTAATAATAAGCAAACACTTGTCTAATAGTACATATGAACATGACAACAAGACTAGTTTGTTCAATGTGAATAAAACTATCTATTGACTTATTATATATGAATATGAACGAGAACTATAAGATTTAATTGAGTTATTCTCGCTAAAGTAACAATTTTGTTTTATTAGAAATTGATGACTCTTGTTGAGTAAAAGCAACATTGTTATTAATTAATTGTATATGAATATGAATGAAAACTATAAGATTGAATTTAATCAGTGTACCCTTCCTAACAAACTCGTTTGATCGGAGCTTGATCACTCTTGTTATTGTTTAATCGTATACGACTAATGGTACGAACGAAAACTATTTGATCGAATTTATTGGATTTAACTAATTGTATATCAATATGAACGAAAATAATAATACTACATTTATTGAATTCATGAATGAGTCTCGCCCTCCTAAAACAATCATTAAATCGGAGATTGATCACTCTTGTTCAATGTCAAATCAACAGTGCTATGTATTGACTAACTGTATATGAAGATGAACGAGAACTACAAGATTGAACTTTTCCAATTTAATTAGTCTCGCCCTCCTAAAAATATTAAATAGATCGGCGGCGATTGATCACTCTTTGTTCAATGTGAATATATAATACTATTTTTGGGCTTATTGTACATGAATATGAACGAGAACTATAAGATTGAATTTAATTAGTCTCCCTAAAGTAACAATCTCGTTTTATCGGAGATTGATGACTCTTGTTGAGTGAAATCAATATTGGTCTTGTTTAATTGTATATGAATATGACTGAAAACTATAAGATTGAATTTAGTCAGTTTACCCTTCTTAACAAACTCGTTGATCGGAGCTTGATCACTCTTGTTATTTTTTAATTATATACGACTAATGCTTATGTGAACACGAACGAAAACTATTTGATCACATTTATTGGATTCAACTAATTGTATATAAATATGAACGAAAATAATAATACTCCATTTATTGAATTGAATGAGTCTCACCCTCCTTACAAACATAATCAGTCTCGCCCCCGCAACAAAAATTCATAATAGTGGTGTTGCTCACTTTTAAACAATATTCACCTAACTTGTATATATAATTGGTGATGTATGTTACTTTTTTTAACTATAAGATTGAATTTAATTAGTTTACCTTTCCTAACAAACTCATTGATCGGAGTTTGATCGCTTTTGTTATTTTTTAATTATATACGACTAATGCTTATGCGAATACGAACGAAAACTATTTGATCAAATTTATTGGATTTAACTAATTGTGTTTCGTCTACTTGTCCAACAAGTAAGCTGTAGGCTTAGCTTCCTTGTCGAGCAAGTAAATTAGTATCTTGAGTGTTCTTCAGCTGGAGACTTGTGCAACGATGTTTGAATCCTCTTAGTCCTTGGTCTTTGCTCTGCTCCCGAACCTGCACAAAGGGACCCACCCTGGAGGTTTGGGTGGTGGTTCCCCCTCCGATGCTTAAGTCAGTTTTCAGGTGTGGTAAGAGAAAGTAGAGATAAAGAGAGAAAGTGAGAGAGAATTTTAGCAGAGTAACTTTGCACTGTTTGCATTGAATAATTGTTTCTCCTGATTTCAGGGGTATTTATAGTGATAGCAAGTTGACAGCTAACCTTAAAAACTGACCTACAATAGTGGCCTCTGATTGGCTGAGGAATCAGATCATGACACGTGGCAGACCATGACTGGTGGATGTCTATTAACCACTCTCCTTCAGCCATTTGGCACTGCTGGGCTCTGACTGTTGGGCCAGAATTTAAACCTTTTACCTCAGTTGAGTGTAGCCCAGAGATTCAAGGCTTTTCTCTTTTTTTACTAAGGTGACACGTGTACGGCTCTGATGAGCCCAAGTGTCTTCAAGAGAGCCGTCGATGTTAAACTACAACATTTGCCCCTAAAAGGGCTTTTACTGTTGGCCCATCTGACGGTTAAGGCCCTTTTACCCTTAAGGTAGTTCAATTTGAAATGAAGTGACGCGCCTTCTTCTTTGTTCTACCGGTCATATTCGACCGTTGTATTCTCTTTTCGGTCATTCGTGACCGGCTCCGCAGGTTTCTTATCCCTCTATAAATAACCTTGGTGTGAAAACATTCAATCATTTAACACCTCGAACGAATTTTTCTAGAGAGAGAAGCTCTGCGAATTTTCTAGAGAGAGAGAGATCGTCCAGCTTCAGCATTCTTCACCGAATCGCCCAGACGTTCTTAGCAGGTATCGTTTCTTTGATCTTTTCATTCTTCTATATTCTTTATTTTTTCTTAGAAAATCAATAAAATGGAATCATCTTCGTCAAATAATCCTAGCCGACCAAGAGCTTGTCTTGACCCTAGAACCGATACTTCTTCTTCGGCGCATTCTAGAGTTGGGCCTCTTCTGGCCGAGTACATATATTTTCATAGTTTTGGCCGAGAAAGTCAGACGACCCAGTCTTTACCTGTGCAGGGTAATCTGGCGCGCGTCAAGCAAACGGCCCGTCTAAGACGAAAAGCAATAATCCCATCAAATATCTCGGATATGGAGGAATCCACTGGACGGGTGCCAGATGAGGCAAGAGAGGTCCAAAGTGCTCCGTCTTTGGACAGGCCTCCTGTTGACCATGATGCAGAAAACTCCGAAATAAAAACTGAGACCAGTACTTCTGGCAGGGACGCCGATACGGCGGAGATCGGCGAAGGTAATAGTGGTAGCGATCCTGAGGCTGCCGAAGAATCAGACGAGGCTTCTACTACCTCGTCGGAGATTAGAAGACGTTTAGGTCCCCTTTCTGATCCTGGCTTCATTTTAGTTAACCGCAAGTGGTTAGAGAAACTAGGACCAGACCCTAATTACTTGTCGTCTTTCATGCCCATGCCGGGCTTCTCCTTTGTCATTCCTAATAACGATGCGACGATCCTGAGTGCTCCCAGGAACCATTTCGCCGTCTATAAACTGGCCTTAGATGCGGGATTGAGGTTTCCTCTTCACCACTTCGTAGAACAAGTGCTGCAGCACTACCACATCGCCCATAACCAGCTGGCTCCAAACGCTTGGCACACCATCCTGACGTTTATTGCCGTCTGCGAGCTACGCGGCCTAGCCTTTTCCCTTCAAGCCTTTACCCATATCCATTATGCGGCTAAGGTACCTGGGGCCGTGGACGGAGCATGGCTCGAAGCATTCGCAACCGTCCGAGGCTTCATGATCGCTTGGGAAAATCGTCAAAGATGCACGAGTGGAAAGCCGATTTTATCTTTTTACGGGCGTCCAGCGACTATGTCACAGAGAGCTACAGATATTATAATAGATCCGTCACTAATACTGGGCGGAAGCAGTCTTGGCTGGAGTTGGAGGACAATTTTGACGAGGAGGTGGTGGAGTACTTCAGAGTGAAGGAGTACTCCAGGCCCGGCCAACGATCTTTTAAGGGGCCATCTAACTGGATACCCTTTAAGGAAATGTTATACCAAGACGACTTCTTGGTCGCTGCCGGCTTGCGGTTGGCTGAAGATAAAGGTATATTTAAAATCATCCAAGTAAAACTCTTCGTCCATAATTCAATTGACGAACACATTTTTGTCCTTATTTGCAGACTCGGCCAGACAACGCCTCAAAGCATCTTGGACGGGGGAAATCATCATGTCCGAATTTACAGATAATCTGTGGAAGGAGTATGCAAAGAGTAGTGCCGAGAAAAGGGCAGAAACATTGGTAAATTTTTTTTTTTTTTTGTTTTTTTTTGCCGAGTACCATAGGAGCTCGTCCGGAATTGGCATCCAAACTTCTTGGACGAGGGTCACCCAAGGAAGAAGAACGTCCAGACTTGGACGGTCACCTTCTTGGGACCATACTCATCTGGATTTTTGCATCCATTTTTTGGACGAGGGTCAACCATAGAAGAACGTCCATACTTGGACGGTCACCTTCTTGGGACCATACTCGTCTGGATTTTTGCATCCAATTTTTGGACGAGGTTTAGCCATAGAAGAACGTCCATACTTGGACGGTCACCTTCTTGGGACCATACTCGTCTGGATTTTTGCATCCAATTTTTGGACGAGGTTCAGCCATAGAAGAACGTCCATACCTGGACGGTCACCTTCTTGGGGCCATACTCGTCTGGATGTTTTGTAATAGTATTTATTTTTGTTCCTTGGACGATCGATCTGATGCCTTCACTTTTTGCAGAAAAATGCTCCTACAAACAAACTTCCACCTGGGAAGTCGTCCTCGTCCAAAAAGAGGCCAACTACCGCCGCTGACCAGCCTTCAGCAAAGAAGCCTAAGGGCTTTACAAGGAAGAAGGCGGATAAGACGGCTCCTGCTGGCGAGAGTGGGGAGAAAAGCATGCCTCCCCCACAAGCCAAGGCTCTTAAAAGGGAGCCTTTGACTGTTGGCCCGGCCGAGGAGGGAAACGGTGCGCATGCAGCTGTTCCGCTCAGCGTTTTGCCGGCCGATTCTACTGAGGTCAACCCAGAGTCCGCCTTGGCTGTGATTGCACCGAAAACTGGAACTGCTGCCGAGAACTATCCAGGGTTCAGCGGCTCGGTGGCTAAGCTGGTGCCACAGATGCCTCTAGCTGTTAGGACGGCATCACTTTCGTCTGGTGAGTCGTATTACCCCAACATAGTTAGGACGATGCGGGTCGGTGGACGGTCCATGAGTCCGTCCAATAGACAAGCCATCGTCTTTTCTATCAAGATTACTGACTCTCCCCCTCTTTCAGATAAGGGCAAAGGCCCTGCTATTCCCCCAACTCCTCCCCTCGCTGATTCGGTCGAGGAGTCTTCTCCTGCTTTCGCCAAAATGTCAAGGCTGGAAAAAGAGCGGCTTAAGCAGGAGCTCTTCAAATGTTACCCTGAATCCTACATTAAAGGATTAAGGGGAGCGTCTGCCGGGCATGTGGGCTACATGTCTCAGCTTGCTGCCGAGGTATTATTTTATGTCGGCTTTGTTTTAATACTTGTACAAATTTTGTCTCTTTAACCCGTCTAATAACTTGATTTGTTTTCATTGTTCGAGCTTCTGGCTCGCAGCTTTCTAACTGAAGAATGGGCGAGGGAGCTGAGAAAAGAGAATAAACACCTCGTCCATCTTGCTACAACGGCCGGCGACAAGGCAATCCATGACATTGAGATGGCTAATACCCTCCATCGTCAGTCACTGGATGCCTTGGAGAAGAGATCCGCAGACCTGGAATCCAAGAACAAGAAGTATCTTGTTACCATCAACGCTCAGATCAAGGAGCGGGACCGTCTGAAGATGATCATAGATACTCTCTCTACTGATCTAAAGGGTGAGAGGGATGTGGCTCTTATTGCTGCCGCTCAGCTGAGAAGGGAGAATATTCTCCTAAGGGCGAGAACCGCCCGTCTGGAAAAGACGGTTTCCCAAACCTTTGACGATGCCAAAAAAGGATTGGAACATGTTGTAGAAACGTCCAAGGATTGGGCCGTTAAGGCCTTCGAAATGCTGGCTGAAGCCGATGAGGTCCCGAGCTTTGTCCGTCGCCTGGAATACCAACAGAGTGTCCATCGGGCTTTGGTATGTGCCGAGGAACCTCCGGAGTTTGTAGAGTCAGGCGACGAGGCTTCAGCCGAAGGTGAGGAGCCTAAGGACAACCAAGAAACTCACGCTGAAGACGAAGCCTAGTTGTAGGTTTATTTTTCTAGTTTCTTTGGTTTTCTGCCGTTGTAGCCTTAGTCCTTCAGTAATCTTATTTTGTAAATTTTACTCATGATATATATGAAAGACTTTTGCCAATTGCTTGTCTCTTATTTTCAACAATTCCAATTTGACTAAGTATAACTTTAACTTCGTCATGATCGTTGAACATCCTGCTCAGATTTTTAATCTTTAGAACTTGTCTCCGAGTACCAGAAGGGACTCGTCTGAGACGGTTTGCAAAATGCTCATACGAGAAGATTGTCCTCCTTTCCCTTGGACGATTACATGTTATTTTATGAAATATTCAAGTATTTGTTGATAATCGTCCTTGATTTTTGGACGATCTACTTGATTAGACGAGTCTTGCCTAAAAAGGGAAGACGGCCAATGCACATTTGAGTTGTGGACGAACCACTTTCAAGTCGTTTTGCTCGAGCTACCAACATTCGTCCTGCACTATCAAACCATCACAGATGCATCTATTGGCTAGGTCCTGGTTTTTGGACGACCTGCTCTCTTTAGCTCGTCCTATAGGCTTCTATCATCCCCCCCTTCTTGGGCTTAGCTCAACCGTATATGGGGGGAGAGCCAAAGTCCAAGAAGGAGAGCGGCCATCCTTGGCTGAGCCTGCTGAAGTTGATGGACGAGCTTGAGATAGCATGTTTTAGCCAGCTTCCTTGAGGGAGCAACACTCGTCATTAAGTAGCGATCCCTTACTAGGGTCTGGACTACTTAGCTGTCCGTGGTTTTGAAAGTAAGTATCCTTTACTAAGGTCTTATTTCAGGCCAGCTTTCTCTCAGAGACTTTGACGTTACTCTTACTAGAGGTTTTGTCAATTTGACGGCCATATATGCGTTATATTTTTGGCCGGTCTCTTTGAGGGAGTGATGTTCGGCGTAAAAGCGAGCAATTTTGACGTTCTGCTTTTGTTTGTATTTTTGTCCAAGTTATTGTCACTTTTAGACGAGTAACTGATTTAATGCCCCAAAGTGAAGTAACTTGGTGAAAATAAACAAAGAGATAAGAAAGTAGGAATTGTATTATATGGATTTTGCTTGGCTGAATGCCAAGATGCATGTATACAATTCTTTTCTTACTAACATGTGCCGTGGCACTTTGGAGTAACTACAAATTACCCTACAGGTATCTGACGAAGATCTGAGTTAGACGTGGTACATCTTTAAGTTGTCTGAATTCCAAGTACGCTGAATAGGTCGTCTGTCTAGATCTTGTAGATGAAAAGTCCCACTGCGTAACTCCTGGACAATCAGATAGGGTCCTTCCCAATTTGGTGTTAGCTTCCCTAACTCTTTAGCTCATCCAACCGCTTCCATCTTTCTAAGAACAAGATCCCCCACTTTGAGTGGTCGTCTAACAACTCTTTTGTTAAACTCCCGAGCCATACGCAGTTTGTACAATTGCATTCTTAGCAAGGCATTGCCCCTGACTTCTGGCACTTGGTCCAAAGCCGTGCGTAATGCAGCCCAGTTGGCATCTTCTGTGTACAACATGACTCGCAGGGTGGGTTCCTCAATCTCAATGGGCAATACGGCCTATGTGCCATAGACTAACATGAAGGGCGTCTCCCCTGTAGAGTTCTTGGCGGTTGTTCTGATGGACCATAACACCAACTGCAGCTCTTCAACCCATTGTCCCTTGGCGTTCTCTAGCTTCCTTTTGATTCCATTTGATAGAATCTTGTTGAAGGACTCTACTTGCCCATTGGCTTGTGGGTGGGCAACGGCAGCGAAGTGTGCTTTTATTTCTCTTTCCGCCAACCACTCCTTCAATTTAGGCGTTTCAAATTGTGGGCCATTATCAAAGACGATGGACTGTGGCATGCCAAAACGGGTTATAATGCTTTTCCAGATGAAGCCCTTGACGTCGTTTGTTGTTATTCCTCGCATGGCCTCTGCCTCTATCCATTTAGTGAAGTAATCAACTGCCACTATCACAAACTTCTTTTGCCCAGCGGCCACAGGGAAAGGTCCTAGGATATCCATGCCCCATTTGGCAAAAGGCAGAGGGAACAAGATGGGGGTTAAGTAGTTGGACGGCTTCTGATGCACATTTCCATGCTTCGACAACCTGTCACACTTCTTTGCATAGACTAAAGCATCCTCCTTTAAGGTAGGCCAGTAGTACCCCGTCCTTAAAGCCTTCTCCCCTAAAGCTCTTCCCCCAGTGTGAGAAGCACAAGCTCCTTCATGGAGTTCTTTCAGAACCTCCATACCATCTTCTCTGGTGACGCACTTGAGCAGAGGCCGGTTGAATGACTTCTTGTAAAGTGTCTCGTACCATAACTCAAACCACTTGTCTCTAGCCTTCACATACTTAGCCTCTACAGGATCTGAAGGCAATCGTCCCGTCTTCTTGTATTCTATGATTGGCTCCATCCAGACAGTCCCTCGGCTGAGAAACATAATCTGCTCTTGGTCGATGCTCTTTTTAGGTTTGACTTCCCAAAAAACTGTCCTTGGCACATCACCTTCAGCCGAGCTGGCCAATTTCGAGAGAGCATCTGCTTGATGATTTTCTGACCTTGGTACTTGGTCGAGGACAAATCGTTTTAGTGGCTCTATCTCATCTTTGATCAGTCGCATGTATTTGCTCATTGATGCTTCTTTGCATTCAAAATCTCCATTAACCTGGCTGACGACTAAGAGGGAGTCCGATTTGGCCTCGATCTCAACAGCTCCAGCCGCCTTGCACATTTTGATTCCAGCTAAGAGTGCCTCATATTCATCTTCGTTATTGGACGCTCTGAACTGGAATCTTAATGCGTATTCAAACTTGTCCCCTTCGGGAGATTGACAAATGATTCCTGCTCCACATCCATTGACTGTGGACGATCCATCAACCATGAGCGTCCAATGCCTCCTTCCTCTAGCTGGATCAGATGGTTGGCCGAGTAAGCTCAACTATAAAATATGCCAAGGCTTGCCCCTTAATGGCTTTCCTTGGTTCAAATGATATATCAAACATGTTAAGCTCAACCGCCCATTTTAACATCCGCCCAGCGGCTTCCATCTTCTGTAGAACTTGCTTCAAAGGTTGATCAGTGTAGACGATTATGCTGTGTGCCAAGAAATAAGGCCTCAACTTTCTGCTGGCCATGACTAGGGCCAATCCAAACTTCTCGACTGGAGTATACCTGTTTTCCGCATCTTTGAGCACGTGACTCACAAAGTATATGGGAATTTGGATGGAGTCTCTTTCAGCCAACAGGACGGCACTCACAGCTTGCGTGGATACAGCCAAGTATACAAACAACTTCTCCCCCTCGGTGGGACTGACCAACCTAGGCAGCTGCTGAAGATGATCTTTGACATGCCGAAGGGCTTGCTCCGCCTCTGCTGTCCATTCGAACTTGGCTTTTTTCTTGATCGTGGCAAAGAAGTGATGGCACTTGTCGCCTGACTTAGACAAAAATCGTCCAAGGGCAGCCAAGCAACCCGTCAGCCGCTGTACCTCTTTTACCTTCGAAGGAGACTTCATGTCTAAAATAGCTTGAATATTTTTAGGGTTGGCTTCTATTCCCCTCTGATCCACCAAGAAGCCTAAAAACTTCCCCGACAAAACCCCAAAGACACATTTGCTGGGGTTCAGCTTTAACTTGAACTTCCTGAGAGTTTCAAAAGTTTCTCTCAAATCACCAACATGACTTTCTTCTTGACGGCTCTTGACTATCATATCGTCAATATATGCCTCCATATTTCGTCCCAACTGCGGCTGAAAAACATTATTGATCAATCTTTGAAAAGTGGCCGGGGCATTGCGCAGGCCGAATGACATCCTCACCCAGCCATACAGCCTTTTTTCAGTAATGAAGGACGTTTTGTCCTGATCCTCTGGCCACATTGGGATTTGATGAAAACCTGAATAAGCGTCCATGAAGCTCAGCAAAGCATGGCCAGCTGTGGAATCTACCAGACGATCCAATGTCCTTAGGACAAGCCTTGTTGAGGTCAGTGTAGTCCACACACATTCTCCAGGTGCCATTGGGCTTTGGCACCATAACCACATTTGCTATCCAGTCTGGATAATAGGTTTCTTTGATGAACTTGGATTCCAACAACTTCTGAACTTCTTGGTCGACCGCCTGGTTTCTAGCCGGTCCCAAATGCCTCTTCTTCTGACGAACATGTTTCAAATTTGGATCAACATTCAACCGATGGACGGCTACTTCCGGATCAATTCCGGGCATCTCTTCAACGCAATAGGCAAACACATCTTGAAACTCTTTCAGCAAGTTGACAAGATGACCCTTCAGATCAGGGCTGAGCGAAGATCCAATTTTGAGAGTCCTCTCTGGACGAGCTTCATCCAGACGTATCTCTTCAGGGGCTTCCACTGGCTTTGGACGTTCTACTGCTAGTCCCATGATGGCCATGACCTCTTCAGACGAGGAGGGTTCTTCCTTGATGGTTTCATATTTTCTCTTCTTGCTGGGGAGATGTTCAGACGCCTTCCTTGAGGGAGCAAGAGGCGTCTGAGGGCTCTCAATGGTCAGCTTTAACGAGGCTTGGTCTTTGACAAATCCAGACGTTTTCCTCTCGCTAGCCATCTTCGTCTGATCTTTCTCTATTCCAGACGTTCTCCTTCCGCTAGCAACCTTCGTCAGATCTTTCTCTATTCCAGACGTTCTCCTTTCGCTAGCAACCTTCGTCTGATCTTTGCTGCCTATTTTCCATGATGACGGCTTGAGGGTAGTCAAATAACACTCCCTAGCCACCTGCTGGTCTCCATATAAAGAGCCAATCTGGCCATCATCACACTCATACTTCATCATCATCAGGTGAGTTACTACGACTGCTTTGACATGATTCAGAGTTGGTCGTCCAAGAATGACATTGTAGGCTGTCAAGTCTCGGACCACCAAGAACTTGATAAACAAGGTTCTAGCTGCATCCTTCTCTCCCACTCGAACGGGCAAAGTTACAGTTCCCATTAGATGGATGACTCCTCCCCCAAACCCTATGATGGGATGGTGAACGGGAACCAAGTTCTTCTCCTCAAACTTTAGTCTGGACAAGCAATCAGCACTAATGATGTCCGTCGAGCTCCCGGTGTCGATCAGGATCCTTCTTACTCTCAAGTTTGCTATTTTCATTTCTACAACTAAGGGATCATCATGGGGAGTTCTCAACCTGCCCCGATCTTGCTCACTAACTACCACCCTTGGGAAAGGCTCAGCCTTTGTCTGATCAGCTAACAACACTTGGCCGAGCTCCCTAAGGTAGTTTTTGTGCCCTCTATTGGTTGGTCCCCCAGCAGCAAACCCACCTGAGATTACGAGAATAACATCCTCGTCTGTGCTTGCACTCTCCTTCTTCTTGTTATGCCAATCATCTTTCCTTGGAAACTTCCTTCCCCCTTGAGGCATATAGGAATTCATCTTTCCTTTTCGGGCTAACTCTTCCAAAGCTCTCTTGAGGTGCTTACATTCATTGGTCTCATGACCACAATCTTTGTGGAAGTGGCAATACTTGCTCTTATCCCTATTTCTATAAGGAGTTTTCATTTCAAATTTGGGGCCTTCAACTCATACTGATCCTTAATCTCCATGAGGATGGAGTATTGGTCTTTGTTAAACTCAACAGGATTGGATGAGGATGGCTCGGCCTCCTTTCTCTTGCTCTTTCTAGACGGAGTGGTGTTGGAGGTTATTGCCCAAGTCTCGGCCTTCTTGGGGTTGTTCTTCTTTGGCTGAGCAACCTCTTCAGGCTTCTTGGAATCGGGATGCTTTGCCTCAGCACATACTTCGGTGGCATGAATAAATGCTTCGGCTTCCCTCAAAGCCTCAGCAAGAGTGGAGATTTTCTTCTTAACAAGATCAAATTTGAAACTTCCTGGCCTTAGCCCCCTAATGAAAGCGTCAAACGCCACTCCAGCATTAAGATCTTGGATCTGAAGTGCTTCTAGGTTGAATCTCTTAACGAAACTTCTAAGAGCCTCCTTAGGTCCTTGAATGACCTTGCCTAGGTGCATGCTCGTCTTTTGCTCTTGTTTGTTGGCAACAAAATGACTAGTGAATAAGAAGCTGAGTTCAGTAAGTTGTTGACTGAATTGGGGGGGAGATTGTTAAACCACTTTTGCA
This sequence comes from Beta lomatogona, assembly GCA_947646795.1. NCBI lineage: Eukaryota > Viridiplantae > Streptophyta > Magnoliopsida > Caryophyllales > Amaranthaceae > Beta > Beta lomatogona. Next base: position 2,841,884 of record CANSNZ010000949.1, on the reverse strand, counting down.
CTACTCCTTTCAAAGTAGCTGGAAAATTCTTACACCAAGTAGCATCGTCCACTCCTTGGACGTACATCTGATGCTTGTAAGCAGACAGGTGATCGTCAGGATCAGTAGTTCCATCAAAAGGCTCAATGGTCGGGAGTTTTACCTTTGGGAAGGGGGGCGTCTCCATAATCCTGGCCGAGAATGGAGTAGGCCAGTTGATTTGGAGAGCTCCCAGCTGTCCCTCAATGGGTATGAACTCCCTGCGATATTCTTTCATTACTGGATTGGATGAAGTGTTTGCAGGCACTGGACGCCTATAGACCATGGGCTGAGCCACTGTCTTCTCCTGTCGTGGATGAACAAGAGAGTGACTTAAACTTCGTCCCTCCCCTCTGGACGACAACCTCAAAGGAGGGTCTCTCAAATATGGTGTAGATCCTGTCGCTGATCGCTGTAATGCAGCAGCTTTCTTTGCTTCTATATACTCTCTGGCATCTGTTTCCATTCGGTGCCCGCTTGGACGAACATGGTCCTGAGTCCTCACCACCAGGTTCCAGTCCATCTTTCTTCGTTGATCATTATCCTCTGGCTGCTTTCCTCTTGCCGTCCTCCTAGAGGGCTCCTGACGAACATGTCGACTAGGACCTGGACGATCTACTTGAGAACGTCCTCTAGGACGAGGTGGATTGTTAGCAGCTGGCTCTGGGTTGTGATGAAAAAACAAAGATATTACTTTTAATCTGCTCCTGGACGACCGCCGCCATCTTAGTCTGAAAGTCATTCAGCACATTCTCCAGGTGGGCGGCAGTCACTGGACGATCCAGATTCACTTGGATGACCAGTTGATGGCTTGGTCCAGGAACATTGACAATGGACGGGGGTCTATCTCTTCCTCTAGGTGGTCTTTCATGCTCCACCGTATCTTCAACATTAACTTGAAGGCTTCGATTCCTGGCAATGTTGGACGATTGACAATCAGTCATCGTTGCTTCTCCCCACAGACGGCGCCAAATGTTTCGTCTACTTGTCCAACAAGTAAGCTGTAGGCTTAGCTTCCTTGTCGAGCAAGTAAATTAGTATCTTGAGTGTTCTTCAGCTGGAGACTTGTGCAACGATGTCTGAATCCTCTTAGTCCTTGGTCTTTGCTCTGCTCCCGAACCTGCACAAAGGGACCCACCCTGGAGGTTTGGGTGGTGGTTCCCCCTCCGATGCTTAAGTCAGTTTTCAGGTGTGGTAAAAGAAAGTAGAGATAGAGAGAGAAAGTGAGAGAGAATTTTAGCAGAGTAACTTTGCACTGTTTGCATTGAATAATTGTTTCTCCTGATTTCAGGGGTATTTATAGTGATAGCAAGTTGACAACTAACCTTAAAAACTGACCTACAATAGTGGCCTCTGATTGGCTGAGGAATCAGATCATGACACGTGGCAGACCATGACTGGTGGATGTCTATTAACCACTCTCCTTCAGCCATTTGGCACTGCTGGGCTCTGACTGTTGGGCCAGAATTTAAACCTTTTACCTCAGCTGAGTGTAGCCTAGAGATTCAAGGCTTTTCTCTTTTTTTTACTAAGGTGACACGTGTACGGCTCTGATGAGCCCAAGTGTCTTCAAGAGAGCCGTCGATGTTAGACTACAACAAATTGTATACAAATATGAAAGAAATTAATAATACTACATTTATTGAATTCAATGTGTCTCGCGCTCCTTACAAACTTAATCAGTCTCTCTCTCCCATAACAAAATTTTATAAATATGCAAGAATATCCAAATTTTGTTCAGATTAGAAATTTGAAATCCAAATTTTGTTCATATTGGATTGGACTAGACCCAAGTCTAAACTGTACACCTCACTTCCACCCTTAACTAGAGGTGTCAATTCAGTTCAACAGTTTAGTTATGGTTATATCCAAACAGTTCAGTTTAAGTTCAGTTTACAATAGTTAAAATTATTAATAGTTCAGTTCAGTTCAGTTAAAAAACTTTTCATTTCAGTTATTTTCTTTCAAGTTTCAGTTCAGTTCATTGCAGTTTCAACCAGTTTTATCCGAACAGTTAAATCAACCAACGGTTGAATCCATAGCAGTTAAAACATGTTGCAGTTATTTTTTTGTTTCAGTTTATTTCAGTTATTGACGAAAATCACATAAGTTCGACAATAATCGCATCGGTTCAGGTATAATTTAGTCACATTCTTGTATTTGTTCGGGAAAAATGGAACTTTATGTCGGGTTTTGGCCAAATGTTTTTCCGTGTTCGATTTAAATTAATGTGGCAAATAAGTGTAGCCTGACAATTGCCTCGAAGAAACCGGTTGTACTTCACAAAAAAGTGTATGAAAGTGACATCGATATATGTGTACAAGAATGATATATTCGACAATTTGGAATAAGACAATTTTATATAAGTCGATATTCAAACTTTTAGTTATATGCAAATTACATCATGTTTGGTTAAAAAGGACGTCTCATATCAGTCTAAATTCTTATAAACTTCCTCGAGAGACGAGTTAGACATTTTTTAAAAGTCGATTAGATCAATGTCTTCCTCTTACTATATTAGATCAATGGATTAATATAACTATACTAGTCATTAAGCTCCATGCATTTGAAAACTTAAAGCCTATAATCGACGTCAAATAAGTTAATAGTGGATTAGCTCAAGGTTCTATGTGAATCGATAAGTTAAATCAAGATAAAAATACTCCATTTAAGTTAATCGTTAACAAGTTATATTCAATTTGAAACTCATGTATCTTAGCCAAACTGAAATAAATTGATATTAGATTAGATGAATGTATCAACGTAAGTCGATAAAGTAATTGAAACTCAAAACATTTACCTAAATTGAAACATGTTGTTATTGGAATTAGTGTATCAATGTAAGTCGATAAACTAATTCAACATAATAATAGTACTCTACTTAAGTTAATCATCTCTAAGTTGAATTCATTTTGGAACCGAAAGCATCTAATTCAGTTGCAACAAATGTAGAACAATGTAACTCAGTAGATTGGTTCAATATAACAATACTCCATTTAAGTTAATCTTCTCGAAGTTAAATTCATATTGAAACTCAAAACATCAAATAATAAGCACACACTTGTCTAGTAGTACATATGAACACGACAACAACACTTGTTTGTTCAATGTGAATTAAACTATCTATTGACTTAATGAATATGAACGAGAACTATAAGATTTAATTTAGTTATTCTCGCTAAAGTAACAATCACGTTTTATCGGAGATTGATTACTCTTGTTGAATGAAATCAATATTGTTATTGTTTAATTGTATACGAATATGAACGAAAAATATAAGATTGAATTTAATCAGTTTACCCTTCCTAACAAGCTCTTTAGATCGGAGTTTGATCACTCTTGTTATTGTTTAATTGTATACGACTAATGCGTATGTGAATACAAAATATTTTAATTGAATTTAATTGTATACGACTAGCACCAATATATTTTTCGCGAGTAACAAAGGTATGTTTATAGATCAGTAGATCCTCATTTGAGGGTGTAATCTACCTAGTGGTGTCAAAATAGGTTATGGGTATACCCACGGCGAACCAGGTTAGTCCCGGACAGGTCAGGATTCTGACAGTCAGTGCCCCAGGCCGTGATTGACCAGTTTTTGTTCACCTGGGTCGTTCACATTTGAATCATGGGATTGCCGGGTGCCGAACAGGTCTGAGCGTTCCATTTACAAGTCGGTCTATTCCCGGGTATGATCGCACGTGGACATACTATTACTTAATTGAGTAATAGACTGATAATTGTATAAGTAACGCCATAAGGAGTCTAATTAAAATTTAGAAACTCAATTTATAACTCTAATTAAATAATAATAATAATAATAATAATAATAATAATAATAATAATAATAATAATAATGGTTATATATATGCTAATTAATAAATACTCCCTCCGTCCCAGAATAGTCTGAACACTTTCCTTTTATGTTTGTCCCAAATTAGTTTGAACACTTCTAATTTTGGCATGGTCCAACTATTAATATATTATTTCTTTTACACATCTTTGGCCCACACTCTACCATTTATCAATAAAAAGTTACCCAACTTTCTTTCTCCTCTAATAAAAAATACCCCACCAACTCCTATCACATCTACTTTTTAAATAAAATAATATTTGATAACTACACTACAACTTATCACTTTAAACTACGTGTCCCAACAAGTGTTCAGATCTTTCTGGGACGGAGGTAGTAATAATTATACTTAAAGATTAATCATAATTATTTCAATAAAAAATAACCAAAATATCAAATTATAATAAAATAATTGACTAATTATTAATGTTAGTAAGTTACTAAACCAAGACAATAATTAGTAAGATTATAAGAATATAAGATTACCAATCATGTGCTAGGTCATCAATCCATGTGTTAGGTAATTCTCTTTTTCTATTGGCCAAAGAATAATATCATGGATCATGAATTAGAACCCTTGATTTGAGAATGATCAAAATCTAACCATCAATCTCTCAAACCCATCTCCCATTTCCCTCATATCTCTTCCATCTCTCCTCTCTAAAACCCCCAAAATTTGAAAATATTTTAATGCTTACTATTTTGCAAATTAAGAACAAAAGAAAGAGAAGAAGTTAAACCCAGCTCAAAGTTGGATTAAACAATAAAACAAGAGCAACAACACATCAACTTACCCAAAACACTTTATGGGTTACTCCATTTCTGAATTCTCCGTCATATTTGTGGGAGTGACAAGTTTAAAGCTTCCGGTTCGCGATCAATTGCTCCCGCCCTCCCCATAGCGAAGATTTTGCCTCCTGTTCTATTGTTGGAACTCCTCCAACCCACCTTATTTGGATCTCTAATTTCATTTTAATTCTTTATTTTTGTAGCTCTTTTTGTTAGATCAGTCAAATGTATAATGTTGTGATTCTTTTGCAACAAAGATTGTAAACATGAGTGTGATTCTTTTGCAGCAAAGATTGTAATTTGATGAGAATTAGCTTGTATGGTCAGAAACTCATAATCATATAACAGAATACTTTGAAGAAACAATCAAAATTGAACCCAGAAATAACTTCATAAGACACTGATAAATTTCCTAGACAACAACATTAAGTCATTAACTGATCAAACTTAAATTTGGTTACAATTTAGAAATAAAAAAAATCTATTGAATAACGTTTGCAATCGATCGATCCTCCTCTTCTGCAGATTAACAGATAACTCCTAAATGATTCTTCGTGATAACTCAGAATAGTAAATCCATAGAAACAAAAAGATAAAAGTTACTCTCTCTGTATCAGACAGAAGCTTCTGCTTTTTATGGGGGATTATCTTAACAACTAGTGTTTCTTTCCTTTTCAAACTAATATTGTATAATGTATGTATTATTCTCAACTAGTCAACTGTACACCTTCAATGACTAGCTGTTTGGACTAATTGATGCTTTTAAAAGAGGCAAATGTGCTAAGAACGAAACCAAATGGAGGCAATAGCCAAAGCTTCCTCTTTCAAACTTCCATATTTCTTCCACACTTTCTGGAGCCACATTAAAAGCTTCGTAAATTTGTTAATCTTTTTTTCACTCATATTCAACCGCATACTTTCGCTGAATTGCAATCTGATAGACCTCTTCTTGCGGCATTAGTTCCATTCAAAAACCCATATTTCAAAAGATTACAATGGGATAAGTAGTAAAGTTTTCGGTTCAAATTCCATCCAAAATCAAGTTAAAAGCTAAAATTTATTGTTACAACTCAAGTCAAAATAAAATTGCAATAGTTTTAATAAGAGTAACATCTATCTTTGATCTTCTACACTATTGCAAATAAAGCAACAAAACACAAGAATCTGGGAAAGGTAGGAGAATATTGTAAGATTTTTTGGCTGAAATGTCGACTTGCTAGAGCATTAGCTAGTTCCAATAAGCCATTAAGCCCTCAAGGAAAGTCCACCAACCCATTATTCTTGCATACAGAAAAGCACGGCAATGATATGAAGGAACCCTTTGCTTCTTAATGGGAAAAAAAAGTTGCTCGCCGGAAATTTTTTTTAGCCGGAAAACTCATCGGTTTTAATGGCTTGGCTTGGTAATGGATGAAGATGAACTTAGAACAAAAGTTACTGTAAAGTTCAGTCACTTTTCTAAATTTACCAGAGGGAATTTTTTTTTTGGTGAAGAGATGAAATTTTGGCTCCAAAACTCCCGCCCAACTCTCCCTCTTGGCTCCAAATGCTGAAAATTCCCCCCCCCCAAGCTTCTCCATTTTCCCTCCCATTTTTTTTTGGCTTAGCTGAGGTGGCACAATTTAATTGGTGGTGTATGTGGTCCCCACATAAACCTTGTTTATGTGTATCATCTCTCGTCTCAGGTATTGATCAAACTGCCTCAACTACTAGGTCTTAGATATTGGAATCTCATACTTCCTCCGTTCCATTTTAAATGAAACACTTACTATTTTAGGCCTTTCAAAATAAGTGAAACGTTACCTTATTTGGTATTCACTTCTCTCTATCTCTCTCCTCATCACATGGGTCCCTTCTTTTTTTTCTCTCTATCTCTCTCCTATTCTAAATCCCCGTGCCAAGGCCCTACGTTTCATTTAAAATGGAACGGAGGAAGTATATTGCCCAAAATGTCTCAGTTATAGCCCAATCTGTCTTTAGTATGTCAATCTACCACCCAATATATGGTGAGACACTCTCATCTAATACTTTTGCATTTCTTTATATTATTCCCTCCGTTTCTTTTTAATCTACATACTTTCCTTTTTGGTCTGTTTCTTTTTAATCTACACACTGTTGTTTTTTCTATTTTTGGTAACATGTCACATCTACTCTATCATCTTTTTCCACCTATGTCATCCACTTTTTGATATTTTAACCCATCTTTTATTTTCTCTCTCTCACTTTTCAATTTCTCTCTCCACCTTTTCAGTTCTTCTCTCATATTTTTGCACTTTGTCCTTAGTTTTTCCCCAAAGTGAAATGAGTAAATTAAAATGAAACGGAGGGAGTATCTCTCTACTCTCTCTCCTCATGTCCTCTCTTTTCTATTGTTCTTGAATAATCATTCTTCCAACTCTCTAATCCTCTTTCTCCAACTCCCATTTCTTTATATAATTTATGTACTCTCTCTCCTTATGCCCATAAAAGAAATAACTACCTATTAGAATTACAACAATCACAAACTAAAATGAAAATACATACTAAACTAGATTAATTAGGACGAGATTACTCTCTGTCCTTAGGATAAGAAAGGTCTCAAAGCTGTTACAAAGTCCAATAAAATTATTCTAAGGTTGGTTCCTTTGTTGCAAAAGGTTATGTATCTGATGGCGTATTCAAACTATCAGTAAAGAAGAAAGTTCTAGTTATGAAGAGGTATGCCTGCATATTATGAGTAATTAGGTGTGTGACGTGGCGGTGGAGATCGGGAAGGTATTAAGGAGTGAGGGAGTAGTGGGTGATGTTAGGCGTAAACTAAGGTATTAGGTGTTGTGGTGTTAGTATTTTGGCTGTGGGAGTATTGGTGCGAGAATTGTTAGATAGGTGATAGAATATGGCGTAGAGATTTGGTGGTGATGATTAGCTGATGATTAGAGATGGAAATGGATCGGGTTCGGGGCGGGTGGATCGTCACCCGGATCCATCACCCGCATCCATCCGCTTCACCCGATCCATCCATCACCCGCATAAATGTTCACCCGAATCCATCCATCCATCACCCACGGGTGAAACGGATGGATCGGATGATTATCGGGTGATGGATTTGTAGCAGCAAAATCGCAAAAACAACATTTGTAGCAGCAAAATCAGCAATTGCAGCAACAACATCAGCAACATGGTAGCTTAATAACAGCTAATGCAGCAGCAAAAACAAGCCAAAACCCTATAAACTTATAGCAAGCAAAACCTAATCAAATCGTGTAAACAAACCCAAAACAGTTGGATTTCCATCTCTAATTGCAGCTTAAAAACAGCAAATACAGTAGCAATAACAAGAACACAATTATTTAAATAAAGAAACCTAAACTGGATGATGAGAATAGAAAGGAGGAGCAAATATGAAAGAATTAGAAAGGAAGTGGATCTGAAATCGTTGTCGCAAGAGACAGGGAACTTAGAGCCAACAATGGAGGAGGCCATCGGACGACAAGAACGGGAATATAGTTTACAGGCAAAGGCAGAGGAGCCGCCATTCTCAACATCTTGTCTTTGACGATTTACGATGCTTTACAGTTAGTTTGCCAAAGATTTGATGCAAAGATAGGATCTTGCAAGACAATGTTATACAAAAGGCTGCTTGAGAGACCACACCACTCATTTTTAAGTAGGGTTACTCGAATTCATGAGGACTGTGGGTTTGAGGACAAAGAAAGGGATATTTTAGTTAGTGAAGAGAGAGAGAGAAAAGGAGGAAATAGAAAGAACTCAGTAAGAAAATAGGAGGTTTGAAAAGTCAATATAAATGGGTGATGGGTCGGGTGGTAAACGGGTGATGGATCGGGTGATGGATGAAAAATTCTCACCCGAATCCGACCCGCATCCGTCACCCGTTTACCCATCACCCGCCTCTCATCCGTTTAAATCGGGTTTTCCATCCGTTTAATAGCGCGGGTGGAGCGGGTGGTCGGGTCATCCGCTGGATATTTCCATCTCTACTGATGATGTAGAATGCTAGGTGATGCGTGGATTCTTGTGGAGTACTAAGGTGAATCAGGGGAGTCGTTACATAGTTTTAAATGTTTAGAAAGTACTCCCTCCGTTTTTTTTATTGCTATATTTTGTCATTTATAGGTGTCTTAATTTAGTTGCTACATTTACAAATATTTCTACTTATAGTATGTGGGACCCCCTATTATTTACCCCTATACCCTTATTTTATCACCATTCCTCTAATTAATTTGGAAAAATTGACAATAGAGGTCTAAACTTTGGAGGATAATTTTTAAAAGGTTTGAACTATTGATTAACCTGTGTAGGTCCCAACTTTAGGGGGTCTTAACTTTTAGCGGGCCTCGGTGACTTAAAACTGACGATTTTTTTTAAAATCTCACCTAGTTCGTACTTCCCTCCCTCAATTAACCCTTCTGGTGTGCCCCAAGTTTTACAAGTTATGACCTATTAAGCCAGTTTCAAGTCACTAAGGCCCGTTAAAAGTTAAGACCCCCTAAAGTTGGGACCTACACAGGTTAATCAATAGTTCAGACCTTTTAAAAATTATCACCCAAAGTTGAGACCTCTATTGTCGATTTTTCCAATTAATTTCCCAACCCCCACCTAACCCCCCCATTTATTACCCAACTCCCTAACCCTACCCACATTCCATTTTAATGACTCCCTCCAAAACCCTAATCTCTCTAACGCCTCTTTTCTCACTCTCTCACTCTTACTCTCTCTTTTTCTTTGACTCTCCCTTTTTCTTTCTTCGCGTTCCTCAAATCTTCAGATCTAGGGTTTTACTCTTCGAATCTCTCCAAACAAAACTCGAGATAAATAATCTGTGAGCTATTGCGAGTATTTTGATACCACTTTTTTTTGTATTTTTAGTTGGTTTGATTTCTGGGCCCCCTGTTTATCTGGGTTTCTCCATGGATGAGTTGACCCCAAACTCAAAGAAGCGCCTCTTTCAGTTGCTGGATGAGTTTGATTGTGAGGCGAAAATTGCGAGGGTTGAAAACCCCAAGTTCGATGCTGAGTCTTTTTGTTGGGCTTGTGGTGCTCCTTCAAAAAAACCACCAGATCTGGTGATTTCTGCTTCAACAACGCTAAGAAAAATTGATCCCCCCCCTGAAGGTTTTGATTTATGGAGATCTTACCTTTTCTGGTTCAAATGGCATCAAGAAATAGTCTATGAAAGTCCCCTAAATTTTTTTTTTGCTGAAGATGATTCTACACTCCTTAACTTTATGCTCTGTTTTTAGTTTACATTTATGATTTTTTGAATGATCTACCTATGTGATTGGGTGTGGATACATGAAATTAAGTGCGAATTAGGTTGCATGTTTAGGTTTTTGATTTTTTGAATATTTCTCTCTTTCAATATCTCTATTTTTCCTTGATGTGGTGTTTTTGTTGTGATATTTGTTGATGGAATTAATAGTCCTGTTTTCGTTTAGGTTTTGTGTAGTTTTGCGTTGATCTTCTGTTGCTTAGGGTTTGGCCTGATTTGTTTAGGGTTTTACCTCTTCGAATACCTATGTTTTGGCTAGATCTGCTACTGTTGTGGTGATAGTTGTTGAGAAAAATGAATTTCTTGATGTTAATTCGGTTTTACCACTGTGAAATTGGTATGGCTTGATTTGTTTAGGGTTTTACCTCTTGTAATCCCTTTGTTTTGGCTAGATCTGTTGTTGTTGTGGTGATGGTTGATGAGAATAATGATTTTTATGCTGTTAATTAGGTTTTGCCATTATAAAATTGGTTTGGCCTGATTTGTTTAGAGTTTTACCTCTTGTAATCCCTCTATTTTGGCTAGATCTGCTGTTGTTGTGGTGATGGTTGATGAGAATAATGATTTTCATGTTGTTTTTGTGCTCTGAAGTTGGGTTTAGGGTGATTTGTTTAGGGTTTAAACTCTATGAATACCTTTGTTTTAGCTAAGATTTGCTGTTTTCACTAGTGGAAAAAAGTTCAACCGCTGCGGTAAAAACCGGGCTTACCGCTGCGGTTTTGGGCCGCAACGGTTGGGCTAGCAGCGGTTATGAAGGATTAACCGTTGCGGTCCAAAACCGCATCGGATGGTCACTAACTGATGCGGTTTTGGGTGAAAACCGCAGCGGTTAATGTGATTAACTGCTGCGGTTTTGACCCAAAACCGCAGCGGTTGACCACCCCCAAAAACCAATTTTTTTTTTCATTTTTTCATTATTAATCAATACAAAATCAATAATATATATCAATACTCATTTTATTACGCTTAATTGACCATATAATTAGATACATAGAAAAATTAAGTATAATTCCAACATCATAATTAATTGTGTAGGACTTTAAATTTGAAACTCAAGAATATTTTATACACAATCACATCCATCAAAGTGGTTTTCCCTGCTCCAGTTGACCCAACTAATGCAGTAAGAACTCCTGGAGAGAAAACTCCACTCACATTTGATAGCAGCTGCAACTTCTTTTCTGGTAGACCTTTTGCCATCATAGCCTACATTATATGCAACTTGAGACAATTCTTATGATATTAGGTTGAGACTTGAACATCATGCATTCCAACCACACACGGTAAATGAACTAGCCAACATGAAATAAGTTATTTACTAATGGCAGGTATGCCTTGTAGTCCATACAACAAAGTCGCGGACTCGTGGTGAAAGTTGTCGACGAACCAATGCCCCTAAACAGAAGAAAAGAAAAACAAGGAGCCGAACCTTGAATGACAGGGACAGCAGCAGTGTCAAACTGTAAAAATTCTTCATCACTAACATCAACTTCAGGCTGATCGCCAGCAGATGTTGCGTCAGTAGCAATGACATTAACTTTTGGAATGCCAGTATTACTCAGAGCAGCCTGTAGGGCAACATTCTTATTAGGCCACCAAATAAATTATGCAGTGGCGATAGAATGATAAATGAATTTCAGGACCAAGACAGTCCCAAAACCACAACAGCAACATTAATGTCCATGTAAATTTTAGGACACTCTAGGATATTTCCTCCTTCCCCATTTTAATAAACAAACTTTTAGTTTCCAGCTCATGCATCATCTATGGATATAAGTTAACATGCAAAGCTTCCATATGAAGATAAACCAAAGGACATGCAGCTCAAAATATCAAGGTTGGCTTGAGCCAAGCACCTCTTTTGCTTGACCATCACTTCACCTTGACGCTGGGAAAACATCAGCAATTAATCATCAGCAATCATCAGCAATTAATCATCAGCAATCACACCAATACTTTTTATTAATTCTCTTTGCCTTTTGTGGAATAGAATCTCAGTATAAAAAAGCCCCAGATTGCATAAATTTGAAGCCAAAAATAATAAAAAAGGAAGAAGAAACCTTTATAAACTATAGATTTAGTCCACTTAAACCCACCGCACTAGTGTTCTTAGTTCCCTTGATCTAACGACATCGTCATCCGCAACACGCTCCTCTACAACTTCTTCTGCTAATCCAAGAAGTGATGTATCGCAAGTTTCCTCACCTTCCATATCAGCACTGCCCCCACTCCCTCGCATTTCCCCAAAGACGCTGCCCCCACCCCCTGCACCGCCCCACCACCCCCGCACCGCCCGTGCATGGCCCCTACCCCCCACCGCACTGCCCCCACCACCCACTACACTCCCCTATGTTGCCCCCACCCCCTGCGTTGCACCAAAGACTGCCCCCACCCCCATTGCATTGCCCGTATGCCCCCACCCCCGCACCGCCCCCACCCACCCCGCACCGCCTCCACCCCCCACCGGATTGCCCGCCACCCCCACAACACGCCCCATTAACCACCGCACCTGCCCCCACCCCCGCAATGCCCTCCACCCCTTGTGTTGCCCCCACCCCAAAGACTGCCCCCCCCCCCCAAAGACTGCCCCCACCCCAACTACACTTGCCCCACCACCCACTACACTGCCCCCAACCCCCTGTGTTGCCCCCTGCACTACCACCCACCCCCACTGCACTGCCCCGGGCTAACCAGAGGTTTCAATCACCAAGCAAATAAACAACGTTCAGATGGTAAGTTCGTACATTAGGATAACAATCGTGAATCAGCGAGAAATACAAGCATTCACCCTCACAAATCAATTTTAACTTACATTGTAAAACAAAATGTAACTTACATTGTAAAACAAAATGCCCACATGCAGAAACAGCAGAAACAACATTGCAATGCCTAAAAATGTACCTTACGAGCTGCTAATTTTGACTGATTTTCACTCTTAGCTCCAGTGCAGACCTATGTTGATCAGGTAACCAGAAACAATGAGCAAGCATCAATGCATATTGAGCCATAGAAACTCAGCAAAAATGAGCAATACTAAAGAGTAAGAAGTTCCAACATCACTAATTGAATTTTAAACTTAATGCTCAAAGAATATAAAGATAGACATGTTGGCAGTGAGTAGCTAGTCTATATAACAATCCAGGGTATGCGTTGTTATAAAACACCTTCATCTGAGCTCAAATTCATAGACTGAAAAGATGTTTCGCTCAACCTGTTTAACTAGATAAGAAAATGACCCAACATCAAAGTTTAGCCCCAGTCAACCTCATAAAATCTCAAATGATTAGATATTATACTTATCTGCTACACAAAGTTCACACAAGTAGCTAAATTATAGAGGAAAAAATGTGCTCCAATCAATAGTAAACCTAAAAAGCATCATTATATGGGGTTGTGTGCTCACAGAAAACCACCACAGTTTGTCATACAGATCAATATGCATCTTAGGTAACACTGATCAATATGCATGAAAATAATTAGGTAACACTCATCAATCTGATCTATTAGGTAACATTGATAGCAAATTAGCAAATTAGATAACAATTAGGGAATTTGCTTATTGATAGAAGATTAGATAACACTGATCTATGCAATTGGCGAATTAGATAGCAAATTAGGTAACACTTATCAATATGTATGAAGCTGCTTGAAACATGGTAAAAGCTACAGAAATCAGACAACAAATAAACTGTGTTTTGCCTTGGATTGTTCTAGGATGAGGATAGAAAGAAACCTTGGAGTACAGTGAATCTTTCCTGCAAGAAGTGCTACTATTGACTGTTCCATGCCTCAATTTTCCCGTAATTCTAAAGGAAGCCTCTCATTTATAAAAGTCAAGGGTTAATTGCTTCCGAAAATGTCCTGAAAGAACTATCACATTAAGAGCATTATTATTGGGTTGGATTGACATATTGAAATAAACTTTTCTTGACAAACTTTACACATTCAAGTTTTATTATATTTATTGGTTAAAATTATTATTAAAATATGATCTTATATAAATATCAATGTATCATCACAAACAAGACTCCGTCCACAATTAAGCATCGTTTAATTTGAACCTTAACAAATATATATTCAGGGTTTGAGAAATGGACACTCAAAGTGAGTTACAAAAATGAAATGAAATATATTTATTGAGAAATAGATATTCAAAATTTGACAAGTACATCAAAAGCAACACTAGTGTGAAATATCACACAAACTATAGAAGCGCTAGAAAAATTCATGCAAAGACTCATTATCTGAATTGTACAAACAGGAGAAATTTACACTGATTACAAACACTTAACTGTCTCCAGATGCCATTAGCACACAACTATGCGTACACATGGTGACAAATGCTGCCAAAATTGAATCATAAAAGTAACTAAATTCTCCTCCATTTGAGAATCTCTTCACCAAGTCCAAATGACTTATAGTATAAGCACAAATACGATTATCAAACAAAGACTCGTGTCATTTTTTTAAAGCATCAAACAAAGGATCAAACAAATATTGATGTAATATAAAATGTTGACACTTCAACACAAAAAACTGAAATTTGAATTTGTAACATAACCAATTCACATCTCAGATATTAAAAATATAATCAGTGATAGATAAGCCCAAAACTATAAGGGTTTGTACATTATTATCGCTATCAAAGCTTTCACTGAAAATTTAATCTATAGGTTTGTAGGCTCCAATTCTGCTGGATTGAATTAACATTTCAGATTTCATCCAACAAAAGAGGGAATCAGAACAATAAAGAGTAGTTACCAGTTTAACACTAACCTTGTACAAAAATCCCCAATATGAAAACCAAAAAACTTAAACGTAATTGCAGGTAAACGAGTTAAGAAAGAAATGGAAACTTACTATTAAAATTCCCTCCTTATACCTCTCGAGTGCCGCCATCAACGCAGCTTTTCAGATCTGTAAACATAGAGCAAATTTGGATGAAAAGGAAAGGGAAATTTGGGACTAGGGCCTGAAGGAAGCAAATAAAGAGGGAGAAGAAGGTTTTTACTTCAGAAATCGGAAGTTGAGGTGTTTGCAGGCGTCGCAGGACATGATGAGAATTTAATTTTCAGAATACCTTAGGAAAACATTTTCCGCAATTGGAGCAGCAAATGAAATTGACATTGTTGCGACCTCCATTTCTCCTTTTGAAAGTCTCATCAAGACACAGAAAAAGAGAAATAAAAATCAAGAAAATGATGAAATTACAATGAAAAAGAGAGAAAAAGATGGTGAGATATTTCAGAAACACAAACCATTATAATAGAAGCTTGAAAAATCCTAACAATGGAGAAAGTTCAGACATCGATTTTGGACTCTTTAGCTTTTCCTTGTCCTCCCTTGGTAGTTGCGCTGCCTTCTTTGTCGCTCAATTTTTCGCCGGCAACCTCGCATTAAGCAAAACCCAGACGAAATCATGGAAGAATTCGAAAAATCAGGGCTTTCGTGGGTGTTTGAAGGTGAGAGATAAGAGATGGTGATGAATAGATGGTAGAGATGGTTTAGGGTTCGACGGTGGTGGGCTGGTGGCTGAGAGATGGTAGTGAATGGATGGGAGATTTTGTTTAGGGTTCGAGGATGAGAGAGGAAAAAAAGGAGGGAGGAGGGAGGAGATGGGGAATAAAAGGAGGGAGGAAAGACCAAATGCGGGCATTAGACAAAAAAAAACTACTGCGGTTAAGGGAACTGAATCGGTTTCTTGTTAACCGTCGCGGTTCTCTAAGAACCGCAACGGTTAATGTTGCCCAATTTTCCTCCCAAAATTTTGCGGATTTACCGCTTCGGTTCTCTTAGGGACCGCAGCGGTTATGTTGTGACATATAGCGTTTTTTCTACTAGTGTTTTGTGGTTATAATTGATGAGATAAAATGATTTTGCTAAATTTCATGCTGTTTTTTGTGCTTTTAATATGGTTTAGGGTGATTTGTTTAGGGTGTAACCTCTATCAATACCTCTGTTTTGGCTAATAGTTGTTGTGTTTGTGGTTATAATTGATGAGATTAATGATTTTGTTGAAGGTCATGCTCTATTTGTTCTCTGAATATGGTTTAGGGTGATTTGTTTTGGGTGTTGTAACCTCTATCGATACCTCTATTTTGGCTAAGATTTGTTGTTTTCGTGGTTATAATTGATGAGATAATTGATTTTGCTGAAGTTCATTGTTTTTTTTGCTCTTAATATGGTTTAGGGTGTAACCTCTATCAATACCTCTGTTTTGGCTAAGATTTGCTGTATTTGTGGTTATAATTGATGAGATAAAATGATTTTGCTGAAGTACATGCTGTTTTTGTGCTCTGAATTTGGTTTAGGGTGATTTGTTTATGGTGTAACCTCTATCAATACCTCTGTTTTTGACTAAGAGTTATGTTTTTGTGGTTATAATGGATGAGATAAATGATTTTGTCGAAGTTCATGCTGTTTTTGTGATTGGGATATGGTTATAATTGATGAGATAAATAATTTTGCTGAAGTTCATGCCTCTGTTATTTGTGTGTTGATGTTCTTTGTGTGTGTGTGTGTGTGTGTGTGTGTGTGTGTGTTGGTGTAGACCTTAATGATGACATGGGATTAAACATCCAATAATACATTACATTGTGCATTTTATTAGTGTTCATTGACTAGGATTGAGTATGATTAACTGATGAGGCATATGAGTGTTTGTTAGGGAGTCATGTAGCCTGTCCATAGTACTTGAATTGATAAATGTTTACATGAGAGGATGATATCAATTCTCAATGATGAATGAGGTATTCTGATATTTCACTTGGACATTAGGCAAATTGATTCCCTTGACCTCTAACTGCCACCAGTGATTAACGCTCTCCTTTTCAATGTCACATTTGTATTGATTGCCTATGTTAAGTGAAATGGATGAGTGGGACTCCCTGAGAGGAGAATGAACAATTGTAGTTTTTGTTTTGCCTTTGTGTGCTTTGATATGCTGTTTTTGTGAATACCTTTGTTATGGGAAATTGAATCCTTAAAAATAAGTGATAAGATTAGGAAATCTGATTTTATTTGTAACAATGGTTGTTGCATATGCAATGTGATTTTCTCTTTTTGTCACTTATTTGTTTGGGTTATTTATTCTTTATTTCTTTTAAGTGCCTGTATTGAAATGTAATGAATTCATGACTATATTATTATTATTTTCATGCCTATGTTATGTTAAAGTTTTCATACCTTAACTATGTTTCTTCCACTCTTCTATGCATGCCTATGTTTTTAAATGGAATGTTTTAATGCCCCATTATTGTTATGTTGATTGTGGTTATGTGTTGTGCTAGTGATTTTCATGCCTTTGCTGTTTTGCCTTGATGTGGTGTTATGTGAATACCTCTGTCATGTGGAATTGAATTCTTAAAAATGAGTGACAAGATCAGGAAATCTGATTTCATTTGCAACATTGGTTGTTGCATATGGAATGTGATTTCCTTTCTTTGTCACTCATTTGTTTGGGTTATATCAGGCTCGGCCTTGAGGGGTGTTCGAAGGGGCGGTAGCCCTGGGCCCAATGAAAAGAGGGGGGGCCCAAGTTTTAAAAATCCATAAGTTTAGAACCAAGGGATATAGGTTTTGAGTAGTGAATTGTGAATACCCGTGAATTTGCTTCCTTCTTCTCAATCACCTCTTTCGACATCTGTACTTTTTCTAGCTTCTCTCCTCGGGTAATCTAGGTCTTCACTCTTTAGCAGTTCAACAATCAACAAATCAATCAATTCACTCATGACTACTCACTCTACTGGAGATTTTGCAATAGGAAAAAATTATATGATAAATATTGGGTTTTCTCATCTCTATATCTTGCATCTGATCAAAATTCCAATCTCTTAGTTTCTCTAATTCTTTTTCTCATACACATACTGAATTCATCCAAGTAATTTATAATAGAGTTTGGTCTTCAAAATTGAGAAATTAGTATTGAGGCTTTAATGGTTAGTCAAAAATAGAGAAATTGGAATTGGAAATTCCAACTCATGGGCTTATATTTGAGGTTGATGTTAGTAGTAAAAAGTGAAACTTTGAAGTTTTAGGGCAGTGGCTTTTGTTCCCAATTTGAGGTGCGACCTGCCGACCTCCAAGCCGCAATAACTTTGAAGTAATGTTACTTTTGTGTCAGGTAATGAGGTAAGTAATTAGTAATTAGTAATTTAGTATTATTTATCTTACTTTTTAGATTCGTATTGTTATTCATTGAATCATAATTCTGTTAATTATTTATGGTATCTTGATATTTTTTTTACCAATTTCAATTTACAGAATATACATTTGACATAAGAAAGACTTCAAGTGAAAGAAGAAAAAATTGGCAGCATCTTGACAATTTCTTTGCTTCTTTTGTATATGTTTTAAGTTTTTTTTTTGTTATGGTCAAGATGCTGCCTAAATGATTTTTGTCTGGAAGTGAGAAAAAAAAAACGTTTAGATGAATTACAAAAATCACAACAAGGAGCCATTGATAAATTTGTTTAAAAAATTAGATTTTAATGATCCATATGTTATATTAGAATATATGTATATAAATTTTCCTCATTTATCTATCCACCCTGGGACTAAAAATTGTCAGGACCGGGACTGGGTTATAGCACTACTAATAAGTGTAAGTAATATCTACCTTAAAGTGTTAGTTTCTTATATGCAAAATAACTTACAAAATGTTTTCATGTACAAGTACAAAATGTTTGGCCTATATGTGCTACCTTTTACTTACAAAAAGTTTACTTGTTATGCACTTTAATTCACAAAAAGTCTCTTGAATTCTTCTACTTTATATGATGCCAATACCATCACCTGAATCTTCATCCCCACTTGTTGCATTGCTTTGGCTTCAAAATGTCTTTCAGCAACCCATTGTATGCTCTCTTGCACAAGTAGTTGTGTAGTACTCCCTCCGTCCCAGAAAGATATGAATACTTGTTGGGACACATAGTTTAAGGTGATAAGTTGTGGTGTGGTTATCAAATGTTATTTTATTTGAAAAGTAGATGTGATAGGAGTTGGTGGGGTATTTTTTATTAGAGGAGAGAGAAAGTTGGGTAACTTTTTATTGATAAAAGGTAGAGTGTGGGCCAAAGATGTGTAAAGGAAATAATATATTAATGGTGGGACCATGCCAATAATGGAAGTGTTTAAACTAATTTGGGACAAACATAAAAGGAAAGTGTTCAGACTATTCTGGGAAGGAGGTAGTAAGATTTATGGTTGTTGGCAACTCCCCTTTTCTGTGCTTTCTTGCCTATGAGAAATGTGATAATTGTTATTTCCCCTCACAATCAATGTTTCCTTCATGTGTTGTTGTAGACTCAACCGTATGTGATTGCAAAACATGGGGTCATACTTGTCATATGCTCTTTGTAGCGTTCTGCTTCACACTTTTTGGTGCAATTTTGTCTTTGAGTGTTTGAATTGCATTAAAAAAAAAACAAGATCCAATACATTCATGCCAGGCTATTGTGCTGGCTGATTGATTAATTTGATGTCAAATCTCCCATTTATTTCCTCTGATATGAATTGGCTATTATCCCCTGAAATGTGTGGCTTGATATTGTCTTGTACAATCCATATTTGCTTGCATCCCCACTCAGGTCACTTCTCTCTGATAGCTGGTAATATATATTGGATCAATTTCCCTCTTATGACATCTTTTGTGACACTATTTAAGAGGTTTGTTTCCACCACCCCTGCATCTCTGTTTATGCTCCATCTTTTTGCTGCCACCTTTTTTGTGAATGGGAAGATTCCAATCTTCCCATCAAAAACCACCTCCCCACTTGGTGTGATATGTGGTCTTGCTAGTGCACCCTTAAACATTACTTTGACTATGAACCTCTTGCTTTTGTATCTTCTATATGGCTCTGGTTCACCAAGGGTAAGATAGTACCTCTGACTAGTTTTTGACATACAAAACCACTTCTCATCAACATGTACAACATTGTACATGTTCTTAAACCTTGGTATTGTGTATACTGTTTTGGGTATGATAGCCTCTAGGCACCACACCACCCTTGCAACCTTGTGTGCAAGGGTGGCGTGAGGTTTGATGGCATTGGTGTTTTTTTATTGCACCCCTTTTAACCAACATGTGTAAGGTTGATCTATGCATCCCTAATGCTGCTGCAATGACTCTAATACTTGTCCTCTTCCTTAATGGAATTGCTTGTAGTTGTGTTGGATCCACTTAAATTCTCTTTCTCTCAACTCTACCTGTTCTTTTGTTATTCACCACAATGTTTGCATTACATTTGAGCTGATGTTTAACACTCACTGTCCACCTTGAAGTGTTGAATTCTGTTGCTAATTTGTTGAGCGTTCCATGGAGTAACTTGAACCCCCTATACTGGTCTTTTTGTAGAAGTTGTTGTAGCTTGTCTGCCACATTTCCACTGTTGTAGTTATCCAATACATTCCCTTTTCTTTTCCTTTCTCCACCTTGTGTGTTGTTGTTGTTGCTCAGTTTCAGATTTAAATCTGAATTATCACTTAACCATTCCACTACTAACTCTCATTTTCATTGACTTGCATTTTATTAAAGATGTCATCTTCTTCATCCTCTGGACATGCATTTGATGGCAGTGAGTTGAGATCAAAGACCTCTAGCAATGGGTCATTAAGATCAAATTGTGGCTGAACTTGTTTTATGGGTTGAGCATTTGATGTAGAAGGTGTGGAATTCTTATCAGTAGAATTGTCTAGGGGAGCCATAGCTATGTTATCGATGCCAGACATGTTCAAGCTGAGAAAATTTCAACAGCTTACTCAAGTCAAGCTTAAAAAAAATAGTAAAAAAAGGTAAACAATCACTCAATGATATTAATCCTGAGAGTGATACTACCCCAAACCCCTTTGCAATGGTGATTCAGGTTTGGTTGCTCCTTTGGAGCTACTGTTTGATTTCCCTTGGGGTTAATTTGGCTGCTGGAGATGAAGATTGGTGAAATAAGGCCTCTCGATGGAGGCTTGTGTATTTATAGTCCCCTATTCTACCTTTTACTTGGTGCGAACTTTTTGGGGGGAAATTTCAAGTCCCCTGTTTTAGTTTCAAATTTTGGTGTTTGAAAATTTTTTGGGGGGGGGGGTGTTAAGCCCCTTGATGTAATTTATGTTTTGTTGTCTTAAATTTTTTGGGGGAAAATTAATTTCATGATGTATGAGAATTTACATGAAATTCAATAAAGTTATGGTTGTCCTCAAATTTGAATTTGGTGGGAAAGGTAAAACGTTGTAAAAGGCCCCAATTATTTCCCACCAAAAAAACTGCCACTTTTTAAAAAAGTGGAATCACATTTTAGTCCTTTTTTGGCTCCTTATTAACAAATCAACTTTTGCCTTAATTTTGATTAAGTACACTGGGCCCTCCTTGGTCTGTCTGAAAAAGTAAATGTAGCAAAAAAAAGAAGACTTCTTAGTCTTTGTAGTACTTGAAAAGTTATTCAAGTTCCTTAAACAAGAGTAGTACTTATATAGGGGGTTACTAAATGCAACCCCACTTTACTAAACACAGCCCTAAAAACCCCCATTATCATATTCTCTCTAAAAATAACATTCTCACTAAAAAAAAAATATTATATCCTCCTCCCCATAGTTAAAAACATAAATTGCAAAAGACCTAATTGACAAATTTGAATTTGATACTCAATGAACGATAATTTTGAGCCAAACGACCTTTAATATAATGGAAGTAAATCAGTTTTTTTTCTTCCATAACAAATCGGTTTCGTGCAATTTCTATGAAATATGTAGCACTATTTCGTCCAATCCCAAAGCAACAGATTACTCTGTTTCGTGCAAATTGAACGAAACAGGTTAAACTGTTTCTTGGTGATTGTATGAAACAGATAAATCTGCTTCGTACAAATTGTATGAAACAAGGTAACCCATTTCATAGGGACTTGCTCATCCAAATAGGAGCAGATTCCTAATGGATCACCAATGGAGACTCACAAACATTCGTCAGATTCATAGTTATCACATGAATTCTGATCCTTCAACAAAACGCACCATTAAATTAATTAGCTACTTTATATTCCTTCTTAGTTGTAATACCCCATATTTTTAGGCATTTATTGAGATTATTTAAAATAATTCTAAATTTATCTTCAAAACTCATTTTAAATTATTTTAAAATCACTTTGGAGGGAAATATAGTTTAAATTTTAAAGGTTATTTTAGTAATTTTTAACAATAGTTGCTCTTGTCATTATCTTATTTATTTAATTAATTATTTAAAAAAATATTTGATAAATAATTTTATAAAATCTAGAATTCATTTTTGGGTAATAAAATCAGACTATACATTTTAGTATGTAATTTTCGGATTTTTTTATAAGTGTTGTTTTGAAAAATCGGTTTTTTTTTAAATAAAACCGAAAACTTTAAATATTTTAAATATTTTGTTAAGTCTCATAAAATCATATTTTTATGAGATTTATATTGAGTTAGAAAGTATGTGATTTTAATTGATTTGGGAAGATTTAACAATCTCTTTAAAATCAAACAAAATTGATTTTAGGAAAGAATTTTGGAAAAATCTTTTTCTACCCTAGTTTACACTATATATACCCCTCTAATGCTTCACTTTCTCTTCACTAAAAAAAAATCTTGAGAGTTCTTAATAAAGTTTTCTCTAAAGTGAGTGTTCTCTTTGAGTGCTTGCTAGTAGTTTTTGTTCTTCACCTAGGAGTTTTAGCGGGAGGTTTTGTAAGTAGTCTTTTTTTTCAAGTTTGTTTTAATTCTTAGTTTTTGATCTTCTTGAGTTCTATCAAAACATGTTTTTATTACTTGAACATGAATCGTGTTTATAATAGTTTTGATTAGAATTAGTTTATAATTGTTAGGAGGATTTTGTTCGTGAGCATTCTCTTACTAGTTGATTTTCATCAAGGCATGTTTACGTGGCTTGATCTTTAATTGTTATGTATACATTAGTTATGTGTGTTTTAGTATAAATTATATGAATTGGTATATGCAATTGGTTTAATCAAACCTTCTTATCATTTAAGCTAGATAAAAGCTTGTATTTCTCTTGCTTTGTTAACTCGTAGACTCTTGATATGCTAAACCAACCGAAGATTGTTTTGTTTGTTTTAGAAAAACAAAAAAATTAGTTTGCATGTATAGCCACCCAACTCTTAATATATGAATGAATCCACTTTTGCAAATTAGTGGCTTTGAGTAACTCCAAAATGTTAGCATGAGTTTTAGTTTTAAGAGTTTAAATTACCCTTTTTAATTTTCTATAATTAAGTTTGTTTATCATTATTCTTTATTTGAATTAAAGGATCGGTTTACCCCTATGTTATTCTTATTACAATTACCCCTTGGCGTTCAAGAAGGGTTCTTCCAAGTCCACTTGGCATCAAGGTTACTCCAATGTCTTTGTATTCATATAGGGATAATAGCTTGGGGGGTGTGCACACTTAGGATCCGCGGATCAAGAAATGGGGTTTAAGTTAAGTTATTATATTATTGTTTTCCACCTTTAATGGATTTATTAAAGGAGATACATTATTTCGTGGTAACGTGAATTTAATAATGGATTGATCTTATCTTTTGTTATTACTACTAGTATTACGAAATAAAACATGTTTATGAAAGTATGTGAATTATATATTTACACAGTTTACAAGTCTTGCATGGAAATGTACTCAGTATTTTAACTGACTTGTATTTCCTATTTGTTTTGGCTTTGCCGTACTTTCCTTATAGGGAGTAGTTTTCAGGTCCATTGATGATTCAGGATGCATGAGATGAACCTTTTGGGATTATTAGAACTAGATCAATATTTTAGTAGTCTTTAGACTTTTCTTATTAGTATTGTGGTTTTTGGATAATAATGTTTATTATTTTTTTATAAATAAAGTTAGAAGTTTCCTCTGCATATTTGTGTGTGTCAAGTTATAGTATTGCCAAGCGAATTTATACGTGGCGGTAATACCCTTAAGTTTCTCCAAATATTTTACGAAAGTACAAGTTTTTAAAGTGGAGAAATTTACGGGTGTTACATTAGTACAATATGATTCCACCGTGACCAAAACAATACTTCACAAAATTGATATAATTCGTGGAGAAAATTGAAGTCCAATGCATGGACAAGAGATTAATTTTTTTTTTCGAAACACTTTGATGCAATATGAACTATCAATATCAACTGGCCTATTTTCTTCTAACTTCTGATCATCAGATCCGAAGGAAACCAAGTAGAAATGCACAATTCAAAGATTATACAATATATAATTTGCTTCTAATTAATTTCCTTCCAAAATCTAACTCGCAATTTCCTTTAATTAACTCGTAATTTCCATCCACACGAAAATGGAGAAAGGATGAGGAAGAGGAATAGGGAGAAAATAATCTTAATCTCCCATTTTCGGTCACATATGAAGAAATTGGGTAAAATTATGGAGGTAATTAGCCCTAATTTTGGACGATAAAGGAATAAAAGGGGGGAGAAAGGGGATAACCTTTCAGAAAAAAGGGGAGAAAGGAGAGAGAAATAGGTAGAGGGAGAAAAGAGTTATGAGCAAGAGGGGTATTTTGGGTATTTTGAAGAGTTGTGTTTAGTAAAGTGAGATTGCGTTTAGCAACCATGGTTATCTATTTGACTTCCTAGTCTTTGTAGCTCTAGGAGGAAGTAATAGGTAACCAAAAGATTTTGATTGAAAAGATTTTAGAAATAGTAAAAAAATTATTTGAAAACACTTTGGATAAAGATATGTTTTTTAAAGATATTTTAAATAATTAATAAAATTAATTAACTCTATCAATTAAAATGGGTTAGAAACAGGGTTTCAGAAATGGATTTTCATAAAACTATTTGGGTTTTTCTATCGTGTGCCCTTGTGTTATTTAAAATTCTGCGATGTACCCCCACTTTTTTTCCCTCCATTGTACCCTCATCCTTTTTAAGTTATCTCTATGGTGCCCTTTTTTTTAATATTTCAAAAACGGCGTTATGAAATACGTTAAGCCCACCAACACTCCGTTTCAAGTTTAAACCTTATTAACTGATCTCCTAACTACTCCTACATATCAGTCTATTCATCTTCCTAAGCACGCATCAAAAACCAAAATCCTTTGATTCCAAAACCAGAGAAATCCCAGAATTTTTGCGTTTAACTGAAGAAGGAATTGCAACATAGATGAAGCAAGGAAAAGGAATTGTTGCACCTAACTGAAGAAGGAAAAGCAGGGAGAAGGACAATCAACTGGTGCGCTGGTGGAATTAGGGATTGTTGTGGGGCGGGTCAAGTAGGAGACCCGTCCTATCCCCGCCCAAGTGGGGCGGGGATGGGTCTAGGTTTGGCGAGGATGGGGCGGGAGATTGGGATTAAAATCGTACCCGCAATGGGTGGTGGAGAGGGTGTGGATTTTATGCTATATTTGCCCCATCCCCGCCCGCCCCACCTCACCCCACCCCCGCCCGCCCCGCATATTTATTATTAAAATTCTATTTATATACTTATATTGTTAATAATTTTATCTTGCAAATTATAAATATGTGGGTATGATGCGGGTATGAAGCGGGTTAGAATACCCATGCGGGTAGTAGGGTGGGGATGAAGTGTGTACGACGTGGTTACGAAGCGGGCGCGGGTACCCATGCGGGTGGTGGGGGCGGGGATGGGTATAAATACGTACTTGGTGGGACGAGGATGGGTCTGGAATTTTCCCCCGCAATGGGTGGTGGGGCGGGGATGGGAATGAGAATTTTATCGGGTGCGGGTGTGGAGGTACCATCCCTAGGTAGAATTATCAAATTTTAGGTAATTTCGAAGCTTAAAAATTTCGATTTTCTCTTTTGTATGTGATAATTTGCTATAGTGTTCTGTTAGGGTTTGTTTGAGTAGCTTATAAACTGAAAATGAGTTTTGCATGTGTGTTGTTGTGTGATGTTGCAGATAATGGCTGAACGAATTTCGAGAAATCATTATCTAGGAAATATGGTAGAATTAGGGATTGATGATCTGAATTTATGTTTGTTGACGGATATTTTGAATGATATGTGTGAATTGTTTGAGAAAAATGATTTTGAGCTTCCCACGTATCTTGTGCTTAAGTATAAAAATGAGGATACAACTTGTGAACTTGTTGATGATGGAAGTATGATGAAAATGTTTGAGGTGTTGGGTAACAAAAAAAATTGACGTCTGGGTTGATAGTTTAAAACAACTCAATTTCATCTGGAATTTGGCACAGAGGGTTAAGTCTGAGAGCCAAACCAATCCTAAGAAAGTCTAAACCCTAGGCAAGCCATCAGGAGGCCCATTAAAGATCTCTAGGCCCAAACTTGAGACTTGGAAGAAAAAAAAAGGCCCAAGCAACATAACTAAACCTAAGACAACTACACCTAACCCAGACTTAGCTTATACTCTTAATGATCATTCAAGCCCAAACTCACCTAAATTCAGTCACCAAAGCCCAACTACCCAAATTGATTTTTTCCAACAAATTCAACTCCCCCACTTAAAAGTCCTTCACTAAGGAGAAGCCCAAGATTCCCCGAACTACTCTTGTGTAGTCCACTATCCTCCCGGGCCCAAATTCACTTAAACTTCTCCATCATCCTCTCAACCCCAAATTCACCTCAGTCCACCATCCTCCCATCCCCAAATTGTTCTAAATTCCCCACCATCCTCCCAGCCCCAAATTCACCTGAACCCCCCTCCCCCCACATACACAGGACCACATTGACATCAATCTGCCACTGACCCAGGACCAAAGTGAACCCAATTCCCCACTGACACAGGAATAAAATGAACCCAATCCACCACCTTCCAACACTATTGAGGAAAACACACAACTCAAGAATAAAAAAGATGGCTAAGACCACAGCTAAGAAAAAGGGTATTTGGGTTCCTAAATCTGCCTCCACTAGTACCAGTGTTGATGCTAATGTTGAAGAAAATAGGACTAGAAGATGTAGGGGCACAATTGTTGCTTTGGAAGGACCAAATGGTAGTGGTGAGAGTAAGAGTGAAGAGGACTGGGTGTCAGGTGTGAATGATGAAGAGGGTGGGACTGATCAGGATGGAGATGATGATAATTTTTTAAAGGAAGAGGATGTGAATGAGCTCTTGCACCAGAACTTTGTTGATGGTGGGTGGGAGGCATTTAGGAAGTCAGATTGGAATGCTGAAGAAGGAGGATCTTTCAGTAGGATGTACAAAAATGGTGTTATATATGATGATGTTGAGATGGGGAAGATTTTTCTAAAACCATGGATGCATTTTGTGGACAAGGATCATTTCAAAGACACATTGAGAGGATACTGTGTATAGGAAGGCTTTTCCTTAGTTGTCATTAGGTCAGATGAGCTTAGGTATACATCAGAGTGTGCTGATGAAAGGTGTGGGTGGAGAATCTATGCTGTTAGGCTAGCAGATGGGTATACTTGGGCAATCAAAACAATGAAGCAAAAACATATTTGTGATTTGAATTTAGTAACAAATCCTATGGTGAACTGTGAATGGGCTGCTAGGAAATTGTTGGAGGATATTAGAGCAAATCTGGACATTAGAGGGAAAACTATGAATGAGTTGCTATAGGATAGATATGGTGTGAGAATGGCAACATCCACATTGTATAAAATGAAGGATAAGGCAATCAAAATTATCCAAGGAGGTCATGATGATTCCTATACAAATCTGCCAACCTACTGTGAGTTGCTTAAGATTAACAACCCCAACTCAGTTGCCTTTTGTACTTAGGCAGCATTACATAGGCCTGAAAACCCTCTACAGTTCAGGTCCATCTTCATTAGCTTCCATGCTCAGTTCAAAGGCTTAATAGATGGTTCACTAGTAGAATAATCGCTTATTGCTGCGGTTTTAAAATAACCATATTGCTGTGGTTTTGCCGAAAACCGCAGCAATATGGTTTCAACGGGAAAACCTTTGAAAAAAAGTTGACTATTTGACCAGACATATTGCTGCGGATTCTGGCAAGAACCGCAGCAATATATTAAAAAAATAATATTTGAACCTATTGCTGCGGTTCTTAGATAAAACCGCGGCAATAGACTTTTAAAATTAAAAATAAAAGGGGCCCAACTAGGTTTCCTTTTACTTCCCTAAAAAAAAACCTTAAGCGCCGCTCTCCTTACTCTCTCATTCTTCTCTCTCCTCACACTCGGTCTCCTCACTCTCTCATTCTTCTCCCTCTCTTCCTTTTTCTCTCAGATCCATCCTTTTATTCATCCAGGCTAAACTCACCATCAACCCCAATCATCGCTCCGACCGTTCGTCTTCTCACACGTCGTTCGTCTCCAGATATGATAGAAGCCCGTTGCTCGTCCGTTAAAACAAAGCCCGTGGTTCGTCCGTTCACACGAAGCCTGTGGCTCATCGTTCAACCACGCGATGCTCGTCGCTTGACCGCACGAAGCCCGTCGTCTCGAGATCTCGTTGTTCATACTAGTACTGCTCATAATAGTATAAACTAATCATAACTCATAAGTCTTTGACACCTATTATATGTATCGTAATAAAACTTATAAGTAAGGCTCGTCAAATTTAAGCACAATCTTTTATTATTGTATCCCCTGATTCATTTACTTGCATTGAGTGTGGCATCAACGCTGTATAATCATTGATGGGGTTGAAGGAAGTAATTTTGTTAGTGAATGTTTATTGTTGCCTCAGAGGCAATGTAGACAATTACCGCAAACCACAAGCAGATTCTTAATTTTTAGTTTCTTAGTTTTTTTTAATTTGTTTCTTAGATTTTTCATTTCAGTTTCTTAGTTTTTTCATATTAGTTTCTTAATCTTTTAGTTTCTCACATTTTAGTTTTAATTTGTTTCTTAGTCTTTTCATTTCAGTTTTTTTATTTTTTAGTTTGTTTTTATTAGATTTTATTTCTCTTTTTCGTTTCTTTTTCTTAGTTTTATGTCTGTTTTGTGCTGGGTGTTTGTAACAGTGGATTGTTGTAGCTATGTTTTTATTATAATTGTACTACAACTACAAAAAATTTACGCTTGAGAAATGAAATTTTTTTTTACCAGCCCTGCGTCTATTGCTACGGTTTTGGGAAGAAACCACGGCAATAGACCTGTATTTTTAATATTAAAAAAATACCTGTTGCTGCGGTTTTGGGTAGAAACAGCAGCAATAGGTCAACCTATTGCTGCGGTAAAAAACCGCAGCAATAGGTTAATTACCTATTGTCGCGCCCTTAATTGCTGCGCGGCCAAAACCGCCGCAATAGGCCACTTAATGACCGCAGCAATAAGCATTTATTTTACTAGTGGTTGTAGGGGATTGGTTGGTGTTGAAGGCACCCATCTTAAAGGGAATTTTGGAGGAATCTTGTTGTCTGATGTCTCATTGGATGGAAACAATGAGATATTCCCTGTAGCAGTTGCTGTGGTAGATTATGAGAACAACACAAGTTGGAGTTAGTTCTTCCATCATTTGAAGACCACATTGACTGCAAATGGAAGGTCAGACTGAACAATAATGTCAGATAGGCAAAAGGTAATCCTACTCCCTCTTATTCCTCCACTTTCAATGTTTTTAAGACTTAGGAAAAATTATTAAAAAGCCAACCTTTGGCCGGTCTTCTCATAATAAGTTTGCCTTTTGATTATTTTATAATAAGTTTAACTTTCATACCTCTCAATTTTAAACAAGTCAAATGACCGGTGACCGATTCTACAAGTAAAGGTATGCTCTTTTTTCTACTTTTGTTTGTATTTTATACCTTTTTGTATTTTTGTATTGCTTTGTTTAGATTTTTGTACTTTTGTTTATATTTTTGAATTTTGTTTGTATTCTGGTATTTTAACAATTTTTATTATTTTTCTCTCACTCCACCACGAGATCCACCACCTCCTCCACCCCTCTCACTAGTCACTCCACCACCAGATCACCACCCCCGATTTCCTATCTCTTTCTTAAAATTCCAAGACCCCGATATCTTCCTCTTTGCAATCCGCACAAATCAAGATGAGCATCGACCGTCGATGCCAATGGTGGAAAAGTCTAGGAATAAGCTGAGTAGAGGGTTTTTGTTGTCTTCATATTACATTTCCCCGCCTGTAGAACCCTTCATAATCCTTCATGTTCTACAATCAACCAACAACATAACCAAAAACAAATTCAATGCTCCAATAACAACAATTCACAATTGAACAACTCCATTCTACAATAAAAAGAAATTCAATAATCAATTAATAACAACACACAATTAAAGAATTCCATAATGTAGAACTTCTCGATGTCTTTGGCGTCGTCGTCGGAGGCGGAAGTGCTGGTTGTGTTGGTGGTTGTAGCGGCTACGTTAGCCATTGATGAAGGATTGGGGGAGAAAATCATGAAAAGTAGAAAACAACAATTCGCTCGATTTGACTTGGAAGGGGTTGATGAGGAGGTGTGGAGGTTTGCGAAGAGGGACGCGGTGGCGTTAAAGAGAGAGTGGAGGGCGTGGCGTTTGTTGGTGGAGTGTTGTACTGAGGGTTGGTGGAGGACAGGAGGAGGAGCTCCATTGTTGGTGGTGGAGGAGGAGGAGCGAGGGGGAATAGAAAGGTTTTGTAAATATAAAAAAATATTCAATTTTTAAAGATAAAAATACAAATAATGTAATCCTATTATGTGATTTATCTTATATAATGGTATGTTGCAGAACATTGATCCAAGATATTGTGCAAGACATTTGTGCAAAAATTTCAAGACTGATTATCCAGGGATCTTGATGCATAAGTTGTTTTGGTCAGTTGTCAAATCATGTTGTCAATACTCATTCAAGAAAGCTTTGCAAAAAATACAACAAGTGGCTGGACTAAGAGCAGTTAAGGGGTTGTTTGGTTCAAAAAAATAAGGTACGAGATATGGGTTTAGAATGACTAACACCTATACCTAGTGTTTGTTTGCAAAATTTTAAATTTCTAAACCCATACCTCAAACCCATAATGTACGTGTTTTAGAAACCCAAGGGGGGAGGTGGGTATGACTCATACCAAACCTTCATGTATAAAAATAAAAGGAAAAAATTCATTCCAAGATAAATCCAAACACATGTAATCAAGTATCAAGTTTCAACCCCTTACCACCCCGGTTTCATTCCTCATTCCAGACCTATACCACTTCGTGAACCAAACACCCCCTAAGTGGTTTAAAGGTGTTGGTCCACTTGACAGATGGACCAAATGGAAGTTTGATCCTACTTTATGCAATGATGAGGTGACAAACAATTTTGTGAAGAGTTTTAACTCCACAATAGGTGCAGATAGGTGTAATCGTATCCTCACATTATTAGAGAGTAAACACTAAACTACCCTACTTAATTAGCATATGTTAACTAAGTGGTTGTTAGTATTCATTCTACTTTTGAATGTGATAGGTGTGAGAAGGATTGCTATGTTTAGGCATGCTACTAGACAACACCTATCTCAGTAATAGGCAGAACCAGGTATCTGTCCTAACATCAGAGAGAGGATGAGATATTTTACAAAGGAGTCAAAGATTTGCTAAGCCTATCCACCTGGGAGGGGAGAGTATGAGATACATGATGGTAGAGCTCATCTGCTAGTGTCATTGAATAGGAGGGAGTGTGCTTGTGGAAGGTGGCAAGTCAGTGGTATTCCATGTAAGCATGGAATTAAAGCCATCTAGGATGCTGCTAAAGACCCACTAGACTATGTCTCAGATTGGTATAGGCCCTATTTGGTAATGAGAGTTTTGGGGTGAAATTAGAGTTTTGGCCCCTATTAGAGTTTTTGACCAGTCAAAACTCTAATAGGGGTGTTTGGTAAAAGTGCTGATTTGATAGAGTTTTGGGGGGTCAAAACGCCATTTTCTAAAACGTTGGGTAATGCAGCATTTCCAAAAGAGGTTTGGAGTTATTTATTGCCAAAAGACATATCTACCCATCTAACCTAAGGAAAAAAACCCTCTTGCCTCTATTCTCACTCTTCGACATATCAGATTTGGAAAAAACACCTCCTTTCCCTCATCTCTTCTTACTTCACATATCAAATATGGAATTACAAATAAGGAGCTCGTGAATTCTTGAGGTATCTTCAAAGAGGTTAGTGAATTGTTATTTATTATTTGCTATTATTTTCGTTCTCCTCTTTTTCAATAATTTTTCATTTGCATCTGATTGTGATTTGCTTGTGAAAAATTCTAACTTTCGGCAATTCTATGAGATTTATGGTAATACATTAGAAAGTAGCACAAAAGAACTAGTTTGATGCATTAGTTTCATCGAATTAAAGTCAAAATGCATTAGGTGGACCTAATTATTAGTTTGATGCATTAGGTTGTAATTCTAATGGACATCAGTTTCATAGGAAGTGTGAACAATAGGTGGACCTAATTATTTGATGCATTAGTAAAATTGTTTATAAATGTGTATTTGTTTATTAGGAAAATTATAGTAGCTTTTATGGACTGTAGATCCTAATTATTTGATGCATTATTAGTAAAGTTGTTTTGTGATAAATTTGAGCTAGTTTGCATTTTTATGATTGTGGTTGATTGCATTTACTGTCCACAAAGAATGGAAGACAACATGGTTATTTGAAATGTTTCTTTCATTAATCATAGAAGATGACCTCAAACAACAAAAAGAACAATGAGGAAGGAGAGGCTTTGGTGAGAGATGTGGGTCGAGCTATTTGGTATAAGGAAACTTTACACATATTCTGTGATTTGTGTATCCAATATGCCGAAAGGAGTAAGGGCATATGGGGTGCAACAATTTCATAAAGAATGCCATGGAAGGTGCTTGAAGTGGAGTTTACCAAAAAAACTAATTTGGCATATGACAAGAACCAGTTGAAAAACAAGTGGGATTGGATGAGAAATCGTTGGAGCCTTTGGAGACAACTTAAGGGGAAAGAAACCGGATTAGGTTGGGATCATGAAAAAGGAACAATTAGTGCTAGTGATGAGTGGTGGAAGAAAAAAATTGAGGTTAGTTTATACGTACCCACTTTATCACTTACATTGTCAAAAGAAATTAAATTAACTACCTAGGTTGATTACTATCTAATTTCATTCATCTCTTTTATAGGAAAATATGCATTTTAGAGCTTTTCAATACGAAGGTATTGAACCCGAACTTGAGTACAAGATGGAACAACTCTTTGGAGGTTCGGTTCTATGGCACCCATCCATATACACTCTTCACCCCTTGATGTTGCTGATGGTGGTAATATAATGCCTAACTATGATGATGTAATGAGTGACAATGGTCATTTTTACTCCACTTCCTTCCCCATCTCCTTCTCCACAATCAACTAAACATGTAGTTAAAGGAAGTAAAAGAAGTTATGAGAATGACATTGCAGAGAGTTCAAAGAGTTGTCGGACTGAATCTGGCAGTAGAAAGGGAGGGGCATGACTCCTAATGGAAAAATTGGATGCAATGGTGAAAGTTCTTACTAAGAGGAATACTAAGGAAATGGAATTGATAAATCTTGAAGCACAAACTCTTACTGAATCCTCTCATACACTTGCTGATTCATTGGCAAAGTTGGTGTCTATGCCTAACCTTGTACCAGGAAGCCCATAATTCTTTTTTGCTTGCACCACGATCGAAGATCCCCAAAAGAGGATACTACTCAATGGCATGCCAGCTGATAATACAAGGCTTCAGTGGATACAATACTTGTATGAAAAAAACAAGTGAAAAATGTATCGTTTTAACTATTAAGACTTCTTCTATCTAGTTTGGTGCTTTATCTTTCAGACATTACCCCCTCTTGGATAGTATCAAGTGGTTTTGTATGACATGAACATGCTAAGTAGCATTCAGGCTTTACAATTTTGTTACATATATGCAGCCTATTAACGTTAGTAAATTGAATGTCATATGAACATGTGTTAGTACTTATATTAAAGTTGGTTTTTTTAAATTTTTTTGCCACTGTTGTATATTTATTTTTCATCGAGCTTGTTAAGCTATTTACATGTATGGATTTGCATTATATACGCAACCGAATGCGGAAAAGGCGTAGAAATAATGCATTTTGGGATTATGTGGCATCTGTATTAGGTTATGCAAGCCTTTATTATGTTAAATACATACACATGGAGCCATGCATGACATCATTTCAAACATGAGAAAAATGGATGCATGAATTATTAAATGGTCATGAAAAACGTTGCTTCAACATGTTTAGAATGACACCTTGCACATTCAACAACTATGCATGGATTTAGAAATTAAGCATGGGTTATCACCTTCAGGTAGGATGTCAACTTTAGAGAAAGTGGGTATATTTGTTTACATTCTTAGTAAAGGAGCGTCGAATCGAGATGCGCAAGAGCGATTTCAACATTCCGGTGAAACTATTAGTAGAATATTTAAAGAAGTTATGGATGCCATGGATGGTTTATCAAGAGATTTACTAAGACCAAGAGATCCCAAGATCACAAAAATTCCTTCATACATTGAGGATGATGCACGATATATGCCACAAGGTATGTATTTGAAGATCCATTGCTTCTAATTTTTGCATGTAATATTGGATTTTATATTATGTTAATTATTTCATATTAGGATTGCATTGGAGCCATTGATGGTACTCATATAGATGTTATAGTTCCCGAGGAGGATCAATTACGATATAGAGGAAGGACATGGACACCCACTCTCAATGTTATGGCGGCATGTGACTTTGACTTGCTTTTTACTTTTGTGCTCACCGGTTGGGAAGGATCGGCTCATGATTCTCGTATTTTCCTTGATACTATTGGCAACAAAAGTCTTAATTTTCCAAAACCTCCTCTTGGTAATTGATATTTATATTTCTTATTCTTCTTGAATTTTTTTATCACTCCGTTTTAATTATTATTACTACTTTCATCATGTTAGGTAAATATTACTTGGTAGATAAAGGATATCCGAAAAGACAAGGATATCTAACTCCATACCACAAGACAAGGTATCATCAATTTGAATTTCGTGGTGCAAATCCAAGAGGGCCTCGAGAAATTTTCAATCGCGCACAATCTTCCTTAAGGAGTTGTATTGAGAGGGCATTTGGCATTCTAAAGGCGCGATGGAAAATATTAGTGAAAATGCCAAAGTATTCATCACAAGATCAAAATAGAATAATTTATGCCTCATTTCCATTGCACAATTACATAAGATTAAGCAAAGTTCCCGATCCGGCGTTCAAGATCATAGATGAGGATCCCATTTTTATTCCTCCAGAAGCATCTCAAGATGTTGATAGTAGTTCTATGCAAGAAGCTCAACGTTTGAGTACTAATGAAATGACAAAAGTTCGTAATGAGATTACTACTAGTTTGATGAGAAGTAGACGACGACAACGTACTTCTTAAACATTTGTAAACTAATAAAGTCTTACAACCACTCGTATTGTATTACAATTTCATAGGAAGTTTATGCTATGTACTAATTGTATAAGTTAGTCTACATGACACTTTTTAAGGAGAAAAGTGTTATTACTTGTTTTAGTGAAGCACTTTGGATATGGTTTAAATTAGAACTCACAATTTGTTTCTTATTTCTAACAAGAAAAATAAATACTACAATTTATTTCTTATTTCTAGCAAGAAAAATAAATACTACAATTTATTTGTTATCTCTAGCAAGTAAAGAAATACTACAAAAGACAAATACCCATAAATGTCATTTTACACAAATCAGCTTTTATCAATCAACTAAGTATTACCAAACACAATTATATAAACAACTAGTCAAATCAGTAGTCAAAACTTCTAAAAAAAAGTTAAAACTCTAACAACAAACTCTAAACTCTAACAGCTAAACTCTAAACTCTATTTGCCAAACAGGGTCATAGTGTATCTAGGTATAAAGCAGCTTATAATGCCAACAGTTCACCAATCCCTGATTCTGAGCAGTGGCTAGATTTGGGTCAACCAACACTTATTCCTACAACCATGAAAAAGGGGATTGGTAGACCATCTAGGAATAGGAGAAAGGAGGAGAGAGAACAAAAGAAAGGGAAGAGGAGCACCACTGTACAATGCAAGAAATGCAAGGACTTTGGCCATAACTCAACGACATGTAAAGGTGCAACCAATATCTGATGGCAGCAGCCATGCCTTAAGAAGAAGACAAAGTCAGAGCAGCCAAGTGGAAGGTGACTGTAATTTGATTGATGTGATGATCAGTCATGCACAGACTCAAAGCAACCAACTAGGAATGTTGCAACAAGAAGACAAGTTGACTTTGCATCATCTAGCCAACCTACCACAACTGCCAACCCTCCTCAGCAACATTAGCCATCTTCTAGCCATCCTTCCACAAGTGGCACTGGAATAATTAGTGCTAAAAGGCAGAAGATTATGAACATAATGGCTCTTCTTTGAAGATTATGGACATATTATTACAATGTGGTGGTTTCTTTTTTTTTGTGAACAATTAAGTCTAAGTTACATTATGTTGGTGCTTTTTGAATTTTTTGGGTACTTTGGAAATTTGCACTAATTGTAAACTCTTTCAATTATGTGAATTATGCACTTGACTTTTGTAGTTGACTTCAGATTGGTTTGAGATCATTAAGATGCAAATTGAGATAATGCAAAACCAATTTTTATTAGTTCACCAAAAGTTCAACTTTTTACAATTAGAAATATTGCTAATTTGCAATTACAAAAACCCTGATTTCCATCCATAAGCAACAACTACACCAACTGGGCAGGGCATTCCAATCTCATTACATTTTTTCTAACAATTTTACCCTAATTTCACAATAACAAGCAGAAAAGCATACATAAATAACCCAACTTTAACCATCTCCTTCAAATATGTGATAATTCCTTCAACCTTCTCCTTCAGATCGCAAATTTCGTGCTTCATCTCCAAAAAAACCTTCATCTTCAACCATTACACCATGGTCATCACCACCACGCATCAACAGCTTCTCAAGCGTCTCTCCTCTCACTACAACATGGTTGTTGTTCAACCACAAGAAGAACTGATAGTAGTCACATTTGAAGTACACCTTTCGCGGATTCTCTGGGACCCATATATATATATGTAGCTTTGTAATTTTTGTAGGGCTGCAATTGCACCTAGGACTTATGAATTCCAATTCGCAAGCATTCTAATACTTAGAAAGAATAGGAACTTGACATATTCAGTAATGGAAGAGAGAGAGAAGACAAATGCAGATTTATAAGAGATAGGATGTAGAGAGAAGAGATATAAGGGAGATTAAAAGAAGATAAAACTATAGCAGCGTTTTTTGGTGGGAAAAGTTCTCACCATCTGTTAGGGTTTAACAAAACTAATAGTCAACTTGACGTTGACTTAACGGGAGGGTACCATAGAGATAACTTAAAAAGGATGAGGGTACAATGGAGGGAAAAAAAGTGGGGGTACAACGTAGAATTTTAAATAACACAATGGCACACCATAGAAAAACCCAAACTATTTATAAAAGGTTTTCGAAGATGGGCTTTTATAAAACTATTTTAAAATGTAACGTTTTAGAAAATAGGCTTTGAAAATGGGTTAAAAATATGGATTGGAGCGTTAATTTTAGGCTCGTTCTTTATTCTTTCTTCGATCCGGACCAATTAGAGCAGAGGTAGTAGTCATCATAGGGTACTCAAATGAGGAGACACAATTATGTATTTACAATACTATAAAATTTAGTATTACAACTCAAATGTACATGAACTCTAGTATATAGGTTTTGGGGAAAATGTGGCCAAGCATTAAATGTTTGTATCTCATTGTCAATTTAGTGAGCATTCATACTTATCTCATAACATGTGGGTCTTTGTCCCACACAGAAGAAATATATTGTTATTGATGTCTTTATATTAACTTATATGTTAGGTAAATTAAATTGAATAATAGCATATATAACTACTTGACTCAAGTGGAGCATTGGGTTTGGGGATTGTTAAACATCGTCCCAAAATTGCTTAAAATCGCCCCGGTCCCACCAAACATTTCCAATTTTACCCTTCCCTTTTTTTTTCTTTTCTTTTCCATAACCACGCAAACCACCACCGAGGCTACGCACACCACCAACAAAACCACCGCAAAAACCAAAAAAATTTTGGGGCGATCATCATGCAGTTTTAAAGTTCCCCCGTTCGCAGTCCTGACAATCACATCTCCCTTCCCCATGATATCCAAGGTCTTGTCATCAGCAAGATAGACCTTACCCAACTTCTTTGCTTTGAAGTCATGAAATAGCTCCCTCATAGGTGAAGAGTGAAACGATGCCCCTGAATCTAGGATCCACGACTCTATGGGACTATCAACACTTAAGACCAAAGCATCCTCAATCTCATTCGATGCAGAATAAATCGATGAGTTATCACTATCCTCCTGTTTATCATTATGGTCAGACTTTCCACCCTTCTTCTTGGGATGTGGACACTCCCTCTTTGGATGACCCTTCTCACCACAATTCTAACAGGTAATACTAGCCCTGCCATTTGACTTACTCCGGGCCCTAGACTTTGATCTACCTTGAAAGTTCTTTCCTTTTCCCTTTTGTTTTCCCCTCCCTCTACCCTCAGCACTGTATGCTCCAGATGATTCTCCACTTTCCTTCCTTCGAATACTCTCACTCAAAATCAGATCACGGACAACATCATAAACCAAATTTTCTTTACCAGAAGAATTACTAACATCAGTAACTACAGTTTCCCAAGCAACAGGTAAGGAGGACAAAAAAATTAAGGCTTTCACTTCATCATCAAAGACAATATTTACCGAAGATAACTGACTTATTATCGAATTAAATTCATTAATATGTTCATCAGCAGAACTACCATTATTCATCTCTAAATCAAATAAACGGCGCATCAGATATACCTTATTCATAGCCGAGGGCTTTTCATACATATCTGATAGAGCTTTGATCAATCCCGCCTTTGTTTTGATATCCTTGACATTGAAGGCCACAATCCGAGCCAATGTCAAACGCACCACCGCTAGTGTTTGCCTATCAAGTACCTTCCACTTTGCCTCATCCATGTCTGTAGGCTTCGTCTCAGACAAGGGTTGATACAGATTCTTCTGATATAGGAATTTGCATCTTCCAATATCCAAAATCTGTGCCATCAAACTTCTCAATTCTGATCTTCGCATCCTCCATTGTTAATCACTTTTAGATCTAGATAATAATCTGACCTGGCTCTGATACCACTTGTAGGTCCTATTGAATAACAATCTAGCAAGTAATAACAAACAATACTAGAACAACGAAAGAACGAAAGCAATAAAAGACACAAGAGAACTTTTAACGTGGAAACCCAAGAACTGGGAGAAAAACCACGAATATGCACTAGGAATCGATGAATGTTCAAAAGAAGGTTACAAAAGCTCTCCAAGATCTCACTCTAGCTTTTCCTCTCTGAAATCTGAGAATAATGATGAATAATAGTCTAATTATCGGATTAGGTTAAACCTAATTATAACTTAACTCGGAAAATCGCCCCTCCGCGTGAAATTAACCTCCGTCCGATCGGGTCGGGCGACCAATATTGCCAAACAAGTTCTACTCTCGGGCCTGATCGGGCGACCTTCGCCCGGTCGTTCGCCCGGTAGATCGGTACTTCGCCCGATTGGGCGAAACTGCCCGATTCCATCGGCCGCCTTGCTTTAATGCCTCTACCAAGACGATCAACCCCGCCCGATCGGGCTGCACTGCCTGACACGATCGGGCGGGCCTGCAAATCAGCCGATTGACGCCGAACGAGCTTCACGCAACCTCATCTCCACACCATACACACACATTGAGCCCCATATGACACCATATGCCCAACATGCTGGTGGGTGGTGGATAGGGATGGCAATTATCCATGGGTGAGTGGATTATCCATCCACCCGCCCCGAATAAATGGGTGAAAACCCGCGGTGGAGCGGATGACTGACGGGTGATGGATGGATCGGGTGATGGATCGGGTCGGGTGTGGATGACTTTTTTTTGACCCATCACCCGACCCATCACCCGCTTCCTCCATCCACCCGTTTATATATATATATATATATATATATATATATATATATATATATATATATATATATATATATATATATATATATATAATATAAATATAAATATAAATATAAATATAAATATAAAAAAAAACTAGCATATAGCAATGGATTTGTTGTATTTTATTATTATTAGTTTTATTAAGCCATTATTAGTTTTACTTTCCGGTGTGTAATGAGATTGATATTTAGTCACTTTATCGTTAATATATGAGTCTTTGATTAAGTTTTCAATATTAATTTTTCAAAAAAATTGTTAACTCTACAAATTATCTTTTTTTTAGTATCACCCGTTTCCCACCCGCTCCACCCGCCCCACCCGCGGATGATGGGTGGAGCGGATATGGATGAAATTTTTCGCGGGTGATGGATGGTGTGGATGGAGTTTTGGGTCGCGGGTGATGGGGCGGATGATGCTCCACCCGATCCACCTCCGATCCATTGCCATCCCTAGTGGTGGAGGGGGTGGCTGTGGGGATGGAGGTGGTGGTCTGGGACAAGAAAAGAAAAAAAAGGGAAGGGTAAAGTTGGAAATGTCTGGTAGGATCGGAGTGATTTTAAGTAATTTTGGGGAGATATATAGTATTTCAGTTAATGTGCTTATATCTGGGTTATTAATATATTTTGTTAGTAATTCTAACACTTTAAGACAATTGTGTCAGATGTTAATAAAACTAGTTATTAAAGTAAAATGCATGATTCATGAACCTCTTAAACAAAGCACAACGGCTCGCAGGCTCAAAGCACGCCTGCACGTCGCCGAAGTTTCGCTGCTATAAAACCACTCTCACATATTTCAGCTCCAACGCACACTCATCTCAGCAACAACAACCTACTTTCCAAAATCAACAAAAAAACACACTCTAAACTTTCCCAATGTCTTCTTTTGTAGCATCTCAATCTTGTTTCCTTACTACAAATTCCAATATTTTACCTCTTAAACCCACTTTTCTGCAACAATCTTCTACATTTCTTCGGTTTTCCGCCCCTCTTTCTTCCTCATCTTCTATCCCAGGTTTGTAATTTTGAGTAAAAATTACAATTTTTATTTGGAAAGATAACAAAATTAATTGGGTAGTTTTAATTTTGCGTATTCTGTGTATTTCAGGTTGTGGGTTAGTTCATGTTGCAACAGAAAAGAAAAGTCGTGCCTCATTTGCAGTGACAAATGCAGTGAGGGAGTTGGAAGGATATGTCACTAAAGCCCAGAATTTTCGATTTGCCATTGTTAGTCTTTCTTGCTTATTAGTACTGAAACTTGTTTCATTTTGTCTTTGAATTGTTTTGTTGTCCTGAAAGTTTGTTAATTTGTCGTGTAATTTGTTAGTTGGGTGGCAAGTGGGTATGTTCAAATTGAAGTGGAAAACTTATTGTGGGGGATAAGTTGCATACATTGATGTGCATCATTAGATTATTAAAATACAATGGTATAAGGGGGAATTTTGGCAATGATTTGGAAGTCATGAAACATTCATTTCATCTTGATTCATTGATGTTGATGGAAATAATACTATCATTATCTAAGAATTTTGATCAGAAATACTCAACAACTTTCTATATGAATATTCAACAACTTTCTTTTTGAATATTCTAACAACTTTCTTTCTAAAAATAGTGACATTCAAATATTAATTTGAATTTGGTAGCGTAAAGGCGGATCAAAAGAAGCCCTTAGTTAGTTCTGAGGTATTAGAGTGATTTGGATGTTTTTTTTTTGTTGTTGTTGTTGTCGGAGATGGCTTCTATTTGATGGGTCTTAAAGAAAGAGAAAACGTTTAAGGGTACCCATATACTCGACTACAAAGTGTGATGCTGTGGCTTCTTTATGTTTAGGCTCTTTTCGTCAGCCAGTGGCTATACATGAGAGTTCGCGGATATTGGATTTGTGTTGCATGGTGTCAATGATAGTTAGAACAATATACTGTAGCAGAACCAGCTATATACTGGGTATGAATGCAATTTGATCGTTTGAAGTTGGTTATATGTTAAGTGGATGCTTGCACTTTGCTATGTAAACTGTGATATCTATACTAACTGCTGCAACTTTTGCTAACAAAACAAGACTCTAGGGCGTTGTTTGATTCACCTGAAATTACTTGATCTAACCTGATTCTTTCTGATGTGAGATGGTATGAATCATACAAAAATATCTGAAATGATCTAACTTTTTCTGAATTACGAAGATTATCTTTAGAGCAAATTTTACGATCTGATCTATTTTATTAAAAAATTCTCTGAAGTATTTTAAAAAAAGGTGAACCAAAGATGACCCAGTGGTAGAGTTTAGAGCATAACTATGTATATCCATCTCGTCTGAACCACAAGATTCCTTATTTTCGGCTATCGATCTCTTGTTAGCAATAACATTGAGCCAAATAATCTTCTCATTTGCTGGCATAGGATAAAAGGAATGATAACATTATTTTGCATTAGTGAAGGAAGAATACAGCAAACCAAGCAGGGAAAGGGTGTATGTATGGAAGTTTTAATAATTGGTGTTTGGGGGGGGGGAGAGGAGTGCTTGATGAATGGGAGATGCTCTGCCAATTGATTTGTGATTTATGAAGAAGGATGTCTCGTGATGGCCTAAATCTCTAACGCTTGTACTACAGTCTTGATTTTGAAGAACTCTTTAATAATCAGCTTATTTGTCAGTCATGAATAATTATGAAATGAGGTCCTTCCGAATGGGATAAGAGAGTTTCTACTATATTCTATATATTTCTTTCGTTCTTCGTATTTAATTGAAAAAATAGTTAGAAAATAAAACAAGTACAAAAATGAGTAATAGTCCTCAATAAAGACTAGTACGATTCAATTCAACATTTTGTTCGTTCGGGTTTGATTGTGTTTGTAGCTCTATAATTCGCTGTT
Source organism: Beta lomatogona (assembly GCA_947646795.1). Classification (NCBI taxonomy): domain Eukaryota; kingdom Viridiplantae; phylum Streptophyta; class Magnoliopsida; order Caryophyllales; family Amaranthaceae; genus Beta; species Beta lomatogona. Next base: position 2,799,117 of record CANSNZ010000949.1, on the reverse strand, counting down.
GGATGAATTGTATTGCAGATATTGACCCAAAAAAAAAACGGTAGGTACAACCAGCCAGCCATCACAGTGTAAAAATCGGAGAGGTTCGATCTATGGTCATTGGGCCCCCTAAAAGGATCTACTACGATTGTCCTTTTGAATGTCATAGACTAATCTAGCTGATTCAAAGCTACTGATGTGACTCATTAAGCCTTGAATTTGCTAATTGTAGATTCTAACAGCTTTGGACCTAGCCAAATTCAAAGCTAATTGTAAGATTCTAATTATTCTGAAATTTGCTGACATGGCTGTTCGATCTGCAGAACCAAAGTTTTACCAGACAAAGGGAGCAACCTACTATGTTAGGATTAGTTCAATGCAATAGGTGCTTCAACATTGGTTCTTCATGCTTTTTTTTCCATGGCATTTTGTTTTCCTTGTTTTGAGCATTAAACCAGACTGCCAGAGTATTAGAGGATCTGATTGTTACTGCGTAAAGATATTAATCTGTCATGAGTAACCAGAATTGAATATTACATGAGCATAGTTTTAAGGGCCATACCAGAAGCTGATAGGTATCTGGTACGTTACTCATTTGTCTATATTTTCTTCCTCTATTAAGGTTGTGGCTAGGTTTAATGAATTTGTGACAAGGCGGCTAATGGAAGGAGCTCTTGACACTTTCAAAAAATATTCCGTCACTGAAGATATTGATGTATGTGGCTTCTCTATGCCTAGTCATATTTGCTTTGCGCTTCTTTTTTTACCTGATCTCAGTGAATGTGTTTGTACCATCAGCGATTTGCACAAAATAGAAAGTAGTCGAATTTGAAAGTGCTTCTTTCTATTTAGAGCAGGAGAGACTGATGGAAGATTGTGCATTAATTGCTTAATTTTGAGATTTGCTTGAATCATTGCATAAAATTTTCACTAGCGCTTTCATAGGAATTGTTTTTCAGCATCCATTCAACAATATACTTTGAAATTTCATCCTCATATTCATGCCTGGGGAACTAGGTAAGAAAATGCTTCTATGTAAAACAAGGAGCATTTCACTTAAACTTTGAGGATTCCCCTTTATGTTGCTACACTACAACCTAGATCACTCAAATCATGGTTGGTCCGTGAACCAGTCGAGATCTGATCAGGTCTGGGTTTTATCTGAATATTTATGTCTGAAAATAGCTCATTGCTTTGTGGAAGGTGTGTGTTTGGGGGTGGCGGGGGGAATCTATAATTTGCTTATTTTCTGTTAGCCTTTTGCTTCTTTGCTTAAGAACTGCAAGTTTTTTTTGAGCCATCTCCATTGTTCTTTTCAACATATGCATACATGGTTTCCGTTGTCATCTCCTTTTCTATACTACGTACTTTATGCATGGGGATCATGAGCAAACATTTTGTTACATGTATATCATAAGGAAAGGTCACATAGGTCAGATTCCAAAGTTAGCGTTGGGTGCTTTTTTTAGTTCTAGTATTGACGTGTGCAGAGGCGGAGCCACAGGAGAGCTGAGGGAGGCCTGGCCACCCTGGCCCAGCCTCGCAGCCCAGTAAATATACAGCTCCCTCCCCCTGGAAAATATAATATAAAACAAACTTGCATCAGAATTTAGTGATGCTGAGCTTTGTACATCCGTGTCACCGTGTGTAGCTCTTACCACTGCAAGTGGGTTCAAAACATGTTATTGCCTTCTGTAACTTTGCATCTTTTCTTTTTTCAAATCTTTTGCTGTCCCCTTTAATTATTGCATTGAGGAGCATGTTCTATACTGCTTCATTGCTTCTTGCTGCCTTTTAAATTTGTAAATTTTTCTATTGTTTTCCCCTTTTATCTACTTCTCTTATTTCTTTTGAAATATATTGTTTGTCTTTTCACTAACTCAATTATATTGATTTACAAAATTATACAACTTACATTCACTGTTTTTATTCTTCTTTTCAGTGTTCCCTTCTTTATTTTTTTATATCTTTACACTTGTTTTTGGACATTCTCTAATGAACATCCTTTTATATTACTATCTTTTGTAACATTGAACTAATTATACACTTCCTTCGTTCTTTATTAAATGCAACAATTGGATTTTTACACCATTCACACATAACTCTATCACCATCAATTGTGATTTTTACGTACGGAAAAATATAATCATGCGGGGTCCTTTTAGATTCGTCTAGATACATATTTTCAATATATCAATATACTTAGTTGTGCATTGGCATGCGCGAAAACTCAAATGTTGCAATTAATGAAGTATATACTACTCCTCTCTAAATATAAGTCAAGATTTTGGTTTAAATACTAATATCTCTTGTATTATGACATATAAGCATGATAAAATAATACGAGTATATTTATCTAGAAAAAGTACTTCCATAACATTAGCAATACGTATTGAGGTCAATTGACAGTCAATATTCGACCTCGAATTTTGTGTATCACATTAAAAAGAACGGGAGGTGTAGCACTTAACTATCGGCCCCCCCCCCCACTTTTAAAATTCTGGCTCACCCCTGGTCCCTGATGTGTGGTTAGTCAAAATTCTTTTTGGCTTTTCCTTGTTGTGTTTGTCAAATTAAGTGGAACACATATTATAGTTTGACTCATGTGCTATTTATTTATATACTTTTTTGAAGGAACCAGTGGGTTTTTTGTGATGGGGAATCTGCTATATAATTTTTATTTTTAAAAAAAAATTCCAAAAATAATTTTAGAGAAGCTTCTGCTATTTTGTGATTAAAACTTTTAGTAATCCTGTTATTTGAATGACAGGTTGTTTGGGTTCCTGGTGCTTATGAGCTTGGCGTTACTGCACAGGCACTGGGAAAATCAGGAAAATATCATGCTATTGTGTGTCTTGGAGCTGTGGTAGGTCCTCGCAGTACACTTTTATTTTAGCGTATCTGATTTTTATACTTTGTAGGTCCTGTGTTGAATATGTTTTATACATGTGGTTCGGGACATGCACTGGACTCATGTACAAACTCTGTCAACTTTATTAATGCGTCGTTTATTGCAATGTGACAGCTTAAGTTAAGGCTGAATCAAATTTCATTATTGTTCTCATCCAAAAAGTGACTTTTATGGGGATCTTGTAGGACTTCTGCTTTTTGTGTGATTGTTCCGATGCCCTTCTGATATCATGTGCAATACACTATCATTGTAGGAGGAAAAAGAAATTTAATGTGAATGGCTAGTGTCTTCCATAGTCCTTGATTGTAAAGAATTGCTTTGCTTCTTATTGGAACCACATCCGAATTACCATTGACCTAATTTTGCTCTATCCCTTGGCTTGTTATCTTTAGGTAAAAGGGGATACTTCACACTATGATGCTGTCGTTAACTCCGCCTCCTCTGGAGTACTTACAGCTGGATTAAATTCAGGTGGAACACCTTAGTCCATATGTTTGTAACACTCTTTTTTGTGGTTATGAACAGAAGACAGACTTCATGTGCAGATTAAATTAACGTTGTTGTTCTGCTGCAGGAGTACCTTGTATCTTTGGTGTCCTTACTTGTGATGACATGGATCAGGTAATTTATCCTGACCCTTACTACAACGTTCTAGCATACCATCTGATGACCCAAATGTTCAATGTTATATGACTTTTATCATTTGTCATTTGGTATCATGTCGCTGTTAGTTTGGCCTGCATATTGCTTGATTGCATAATTTGTGTCTCTCTTGTTGATGTTAACCGCAGGCCATTAATCGCGCTGGTGGAAAAGTAGGCAATAAGGGTTCTGAGGCAGCGCTAACAGCTGTAAGTTCTTACCAAAATCCTTTTGATTTTAGACTTGGAAGGATGTCCATTTATGACCTATTTTTATATTCTCTGATTTCCTGATGAAGAGATTAATCTTCTTGTTCATATAACTTTTTTTTTGTTAAGTTTTTGTTTCTCATTATCATGCCACTTATGTTTTTTTTGGCAGATTGAGATGGCTTCGCTCTTCGAACATCATTTGAAGGCCTAACTTCAATCTGGTTGAAGTAGCAGGTAGTTCCCCTGTCCATTGAGCCGCTTCAGGATTGCCTTATTCCCTAGAGATTGCCCTTAAACGCGTGCAGCCGTGCAGGGAGGAGGGGGGGGGGTTCAGGAATTAAGAGTTTTACATCTTGTTGTAAGATGAAACTTGCTTCCCCCATGAGCAAATATGTTTGGATCATTTTCTTTTCTTATTTTCTTTTTTGATACTCTGTTTTATGAAAATAAATTCTCGGGAAGTCTATTTATCTTTGAGGATGCCCTATTTGAGGATGCCCTATTGGATGTTGTCTAACTTCTTTCCCTAAGTATAATCTGTTTTATGAACATGGAGCTTTGGTGCCTGACAACCTGAGAATAGTTGGAAATCTATTTATCTTTTACTTTCCTGCTCCTGAAATTTGAGGATGCCCTATTGGATGTTGTCTAACTTCTTTCCCTAAGTATTAATCTAATCTTCAAAGTTTTGATGGTACAAAACATGGAAGATACTAAGTTTACCATCCTCTTTTTCAATTCATATCTGGGTAAAATAGAACTCTGGTTCACTTTTTAATTAATAATGCAATGTCTCCGGCTACGTTGAATTCCAGGCTGAAAATCTGATAATGCCTACCTTCATGATTACTCCAGCTAGACATGATAACCTTAAAAACACCCAAAAGCTTTCAAGCTTCACTTTGAGTTTTGGAGATCACTTTGTGGATTGTCTCCTCCAAAGAACCTTTTAGTTACGTGCAACAGGTGATAACCTAGTAGTGTTGACATCACCTTCGATTTCAGAGGTCCAGGGATCTAGTCTCACTCATTGTAAAAGGGATCTTCATATTTCTCTCCCCTACTTACTAAGGATTTCAACTTACCTTATCAAAAAAAAAAAAAAAAAAGAACCTTCTAGTTATGGTACATGCTAGTTCTTAAGCATAGTAATGGAAGCGCTTGCTAGATAAAATAATATGAAGTACTATAGATATGTGCTCAATAATCAAAACCGATAAAGTTGTGCTTAACCGCACCAAGTTTACATAATATTGGGTAGATAGGAAATTTCTTTAAAAACAGATTTAAGAATTACAAGTATTCTCCTGCGATTTAAAGATAATTTATGAAAATTGCTCTTTTGTCATTGCATGATAATTTTGATTGGAACTTTTCCTTTTTTGTTTCCCAACATGATATTTTTGATTGGAACCTTTTCCTTTTTTTGTTTCCCTCTTAAATTAAACTAAATAGTTTAGCACATATCGCGAGTTCTTCATATAAAATGAAGTCTATTTTACTTTTTAATAAGTATCGTTTCATTAATCTAGTTTTAAAAGATTTTAATACTTTCCTACTTCACCCTCATGCAAATTTTGAATGTTAGAGGTGATGCAAACCTTGATGTTTTCATTACTATAATTAAATGCATGTCTTGAGGTTGAGGTGGTGAAGTAGTGGTATCACTTTCCATCTTATATCCCTGAGGTCTAGGGATCAAATCTCATGGGACTCATTTGAGGAATTCCCCTTATCCCCTCAAGTGAGCCCCCAACTTGCGTACAACATCAAAAGGAGTACAAGATCCGTTCATATATTGAATTAAACTCAAAAGACAGTTAAACAAAGACAGACAAGTTCATTGTCAATTCAAGAACACAAGATACCTCCATGTTTAGCAATAAGGTTAATATTGAATAAGTTATACAAACTATAAGCAAATTTGTACAAGGATAAAATAGTCTTTTTCAGCCTACCAAGTTAAACTCCACTGTTCCTTGTTAATTTGTTATGCTCTTCCATGGACAGTGTTCAGCAAAATACTAAATCAGCAAGCAAGCTACCTCTATGTTCCTCTGAGATTCCCAGACAGGAATTTTGCTTAACATATTCAATAATGCAAAACCAGCTTGCATCAATAAGAATAAAGCAAGCAAAAGCAGGGAAGAAGAAAGTGACAATAAGTGATAAGAAGCTTAGAATCAAAGTCCAACCAATTGGCCTTAAAATAAATTTAACAAATTCCCTTTGAACCTGCAAATCAAGGCCATACAATTTAGTAATGTCAGTTGTTTTTTCGTACCAACAAAAAAAAACATGGTTCATGTGGGAAGTACCAGGCAACAGCCAGCCATGAAGAAGAAACCTAAATATTCTCTGTTTATGCCTTCTTTCTTGGTTTAATGATTGGAAATTTGACTCTTAAATATAATACATGATTTCCAAATTAAAGTGGAAAATCTAACATTATTTTGTTATAACAAAACAACATCAACATTTTCATAATTTGTCATGGTGACATTGCAATTATCCTCAATATCCCCTACTAATATCACTCACTCACTTCTCAAGTTTCACTATAACGACGTAAAAACTCCTAAGAGGCTTCAATTTTCAGTTTGTTCAAGTTTTTCCATGTCCAATCTGCAGCATCCAGATCAAAGCCTTTCTTTTTCGACGTCAGAAAATCAGGTCTGTATTTGTATTAAGTATGTTTAAATTTGAAAGTATTATTGTAAGTTTTTGGGTTGGGTTTTTTGACTTAATTAAGAGGAATTGTGCAAGTAAGAATGTTGCAGCAATATTATTTGAAAATGGTTCAGACTGCAAGTTATGCCCATTGATGAGAAGAAGATCAGCAGGTGCAATTCCATTTGGAGCAAAATACAGACTGATAGATGCTGTTGTTAGCAACTGCATTAACAGCAACATAGCCAAGATCTATGCTTTAACACAATTTAACTCCACTTCTCTCAATTCTCACCTTACAAGAACTTATTCAAATGTGGGTCTTGGAAAAGAGGAGTTTCTTCAAGTCATTGCTGCTTGTCAAAGCCCAGAAAATCAATCCTGGTTTCAGGTCAGTAAACCATTCAATACATGCCTCTTCCTTTTCCATATAACTGCACCATTCGCTTTTCCACGGTGTCTAATGAACAGTTTCTAAGTTTGGCCTTAAATAATTGTTATTCTAGTATGAACACTAGACTAACTACAAGAGGGGGTGAATTGTAGTTGAGGGGAAATTTTCGAATTGTATTGCGGAATTAAAACAAACTAAAAATAGAAAGAGATAAACACACGAGTTTTCTACATGAAAAACTTTTCCTAGGCCCAATAGGAAGAAAAAACCTTGACCACGAGAGATTTTGACTCAAACTCTTTTTACTATAATAGGCCAAAAGACTCGATCTTTTTACAACCTATTAATGGACCTTCTCTGTTCATCTAGGAACTTGTTCCCAGTCACTCAGTTTCCCCTGAACTGATGACACTCACTTTGACTTCACTTGAAGTATTCTCTTTTCTCTCTTGATTACAAGGATATTCTCTGAATTTTCTCTCACCCAAACAGTATGAATATTACAATGATATGTATTGTAGAATAAGATAGGAAATTACATGAAAACTTTCTAAGTTAATAATGAATTTTTCGCTCAAGAAAGTTCTATCTTTTCTTCAAGTAAATTCTCCCTTGTATAGCTGCTGGAATTCTTCTTGTTCAAGACATTTTATGTTCCACGTTCTCCATGATATGCACTTGTAGTGGTGTGAAGATCATGGCCCTATTTTCGCTGCACTTCCTCCACGTTTATTGCAACGGTAACTAACTACCTTCCACTATCCGTTAGTGGGAAAATGCCTAGCATATTTGTAGCAACAATAACTCCAACTTCCCTTTATTGTAGGCACAAATTATTCAACATTCAACAGGTGGTTAAGGAAGTTGGCTATCTTCATGCAAGTTGTTCCACAAATTTAGCCATGCATTTGTCTTCCTATTTTTCACATCATAAAACAACAACAATCTAATAACTAAGAATCTTTTATACAAAGATTCTAAGTTAATTGATCAATTAAACATACCTTATCATAAAATTCAAAAGTGCATACAAATAATATTTTGACTTAGATTAAATAAATAATCTTTCTCCACAAGATATAAATACAAATATCAACATTACATTATTTTTGGTATTTTATATTTTTCGCAAAATAAAAACTACTCCCTCCGTCCCAGAAAGATCTGAACACTTGTTGGGACACGTACTTTAAGGTGATAAGTTGTGGTGTGGTTATCAAATGTTATTTTATTTTAAAAGTAGATGTGATAGGAGTTGGTAGGGTATTTTTTGTTAGAGGAGAGTGAAAGTTGGGTAACTTTTTATTGATAAAAGGTAGAGTGTGGGCCAAAGATGTGTAAAAGAAATAATATATTAATGGTGGGACCATGCCAAAAATGGATGTGTTCAAACTAATTTGGGACAAACATAAAGGGAAAGTGTTCAAACTGTTTTGGGACAGAGGTAGTATATTATAACCTAAGTATTTGGCATTATCAAAAACATGAAATACAACAATATTCCCCCTTTTTGATGATGACAAATATAAGGCATATAAAAATATAAAATAATCAAAAACTAAGAAACTAAAGAGGAAAATAAAATTATAAGAGCAAAAGAATCAAGAGCTAACAAAACTAACAGATGACGAAGAAATTAACAGAAACTAAAAAAGTAAAATAAGTACTAAATCTAAGTTATCCTAGCAGAAATCAGTTTTAAGATAATGTAAAGAAAAATCCGAAAAGCATCACCTAGAAACTAAGAAGACTAGAATTGAATTTTTATGTACCACTCTACATCCCCCTTTTGTCATCATAAAAAACAACTAAGTACCCAGCAGGACTCTAAGAGTGCATCATATACAACAATGGCAAGGCTTAGTAGCTCAAACATGCATCTAATAATACTAGTCATCCAACATGTAAATGAGCATATAGAGACAAAACAGATGCAAACAAGCAAGGTATGAGCAATAACAGAATTCAAGAGATGAAAAGAAGAAGGGAAGCAAATATAAGAAGAATAAGAAAGAAAGAAAAGAAGAAGAATAGAGAAAAAAAATAAACCAAAATAAACCTATGTGATTAACACATCCAAAAACCAATACTCCCCCCGTCCCAAAATACTCTTGACACTTATCAAGGCACATAGTTTTAGATGATAAGTTGTTGTTTGGTTATCAATTATTATTTTATTGAAAATTAGATGTGATAGGAGTTAGTAGTTAGTAAAAGTAGTATTATTTTATTTTAAGGAGAGAGAATGTGGGCCATGGTTAGAGTTGGTATGTAATAGGAGTGATATTATTTTATTTGGAGGAGAGAGAGTGTGGGCCAATGTTTAAAAGGTAGAAGGATTAAAACAATAGTGGGTCATATCTAAAAATAGAAGTGTAAAGAGTATTCTGGGACAGATGAAAAAGGAAAGTGTAAAGAGTATTCTGGGACAGAGGGAGTAGTAACAACGAGCATCAATGTTTAGTTACAAAAACCAAAAGTGATATTGTTTAATAGATTGACGGAAGAGTGAGAAAGGGCAAGATCAGGGCTTGGGACAGATGACATAGGTGGAAACAACTGAGACAATCTTCTCACGAACAACCGCTTCACCTTTCTTCACAGCAGCAAGGAGGTGCTCCTGTTGAACATCTATCCGAGCAATCCTAGCTTCCAACCCTTGGACCCTTGAATGTAGAAGAGACAGGGATCCTTGAATTTCTTTGAGCAGACCAGCAAGACCAGCAATAGAAAGCAAGGGAAAATCGACAGCTCTGGAGGTAGTCCCTGTAGGAACTGGATCCTCCTCCAAGTCAATCATTACAGCATCATCATCATCCTTGTTCCTTGGTAACTTAGTATCTGCCAACCTCCTACTCTTTCTCACTGACTTTGCTCCTCTAGCACTCACTTCCTCAACAGGTTTCCTCTCAACCCCTACCTCACTTTTAACCTTAGGCTCTTCAACATCAAACACCACTTTACCACCCAGCACCTTCAAACTCAGCCTTCCAAGTGTATCTTTGGTCAAATAGTTCTCAAGTTCAAGTTCAAAGGATGGGCTAGAAGGGAGTTTAACATTACTCTTTTTGAAAATAGTAGTAAGAATACTACCATAGCCAACTCGGTTATTGTGGGTAATGCAATGGGTCAAATGAGTAATCATGAGGGAAGGAAAATTAATTTTGATGTTGTTGGCAAGACAGTACATAAGGGACAAGTCAATGAGATTTGCTTGGGTTCTTTTAGAAGTACGGGGCAGGATAGAACGCCAAACAAGATGAGATAGGAATTGATGAAAAGGTGAAAGGTCTTTTTGGTCAAGAGAAAAATCAGTAGACTTTCCACCAAAAAATGACAGGACTTTATCATTTGAAATTCCATTTATATTCAATTTAACCTTGCCCTTAATATAGGTTTTGTACCCATCAGTTGGTACATCTAGCCAATCTCCTAGAATTTTTTCAGTAAATTTCACCAATTTGCTATTGACAACACTTATGCACATACCATCAGAATTTTCAAATTTCGAACAGAACTCACCCATTTCAGCCTCAAACAGACCCTCATCAGAACAAAGAATTTTAGACCACTTCTGAAATTTAACTAAGTCAAGAAATTCTACCCATTTGACTTTCTTACACCATGCAAGATCAACACGGAACCCAATCATGTAGGATTTTGATTTCTTACCCCTTTTTATCGGCACATTGATGATCTTTTCTTGCTCTGTTTCATCCTCGCTGACATGCTCTTCTTTCTTTGGTGAGATTTCTTCATTTCCAGAGGATTGCTCAAGTGAATCATGAGTTTCTTGATTGGAATTTGAAGATTCGTGATCGCTCTCTTCGTATTCCACCAAAGGTGAAGATTCTTCAGCACGAAAATTTTGATGGGTTTGATATCTTCAGAATTTTTTCGTTTTGGGGCCATTGATGAAGCTTTGAGAAGGATGAAGAAGATGAGTAGTTTTGAGAGTTGATGGTTTTGGGTGAAAAGTAAAACTTGCCGTGAAAAGAGAGATGATTTGACATGGTTTTAATGTGGTGGTAGATTTATGGGGTTTTGTGAAGGAATTAATGACGACTTTTCACTCTCCTCTTAATCTATTGTATTTTTTAACTTTGGCTTTGAACTTAGACTGATATGATGCATTGCATTGTTTCAGAGTAAGATATTTTTGTGGAGAATTAATTAAGAGAGAAAAAGAAAATAAAAGCTAATAAAAGATGAAAATAAAATTAAGAAAATAATAGTGAAATAAATATTTACGAGGAAAAAGTAAATATTTATGAGGGAAAAGAAAAGAAAGAAAAAGAATAAAGAACTCATGCAATTTTCATGTACAAGCTTTACTTACATAAGTTTCATCATGTTTTGCTCAACAATAATGTATGGACAATAAGGGGAGTATTATGAAGACTAATGTGAGTCCTTTACAATGACTGTGTAATGTAGGAATAAATTCACAAAATGTTGTTGGCCACTTAGTGTAATCTTGTAACTAAGGGTTTTATTTGAAGTAGCACGCTTAATGAATTCTAATCATCCCTAGTTCTAAGCGAGTTTTCTCAAACTTTTCTCTAGATTTTCTGTTGGACAAAATTCGACTTTAACAAGACCTTTTTCTACATTATCCTTAAGGAAATGATGCCTAACGTGAATATGCTTGACCCTTGAATGATGAACTGGATCCTTAGAAATACAAATTGCACTAGTATTATCACAATAGATAGGAACACACTTAAACTTAATGCCAAAGTCTCTTACTTGTTGCTTGATCCAAAGGACCTCGGAACAGCATGCAGCAGCAGCCACATACTCTGCCTCTGCTGTGGATAAGGCAACATTATTTTGCTTCTTTGAGCTCCATGAGACCAAGCTTGTTCCTAGGTACTGGACAATGCCTGATGTGCTCTTGCGATTAACCAAGTCTCTAGCATAATCCGCATCTGAATAGCTTACTAGGTCAAAAACATCACTTCGAGGATAGAACAAACATAAGTCATCACTTCCCTTCAAATACCTCAGAATTCTCTTAACTGCCATTAAGTGAGATTCTTTGGGATTTGGTTGGAATCGAGCATATAAACCAACACTAAATGAAATATCGGGTCTACTTGCTGTTAAGTAAAGTAATGAACCAATCATACCTCGATATTTCTTCTCATTTACACTCTTACTATTTGAATCTTCATCTAACCTTGTTCCTGTTCCTATGGGAGTGTGGTTGGTTTTTTTATTGTTCCAGTCCATATTTCTTCAGCAGTTCCTTGACATATTTTTGTTGATGAATCATTGTTCCTCTTTCAGTTTGCTTGATTTGCAAACCCAAAAAGAAGTTCAACTCTCCCATCATACTCATTTCGAACTCACTACTCATAAGATCAGCAAACTCCTTACAAAGAAGATCATTAGTAGCACCGAATATTATATCATCAACATAAATCTGGACTACTAATATGTCTGTTCCTTTTGATCGAAGGAACAAGGTTCTATCAACTTTACCTCTTATGAAATCATGTGAAAGTAGGAATTTTGACAACCTTTCATACCAAGATCTAGGAGCTTGTTTCAACCCATTAAGAGCTTTATCAAGCTTATAGAATTGATTTGGAAGTTCTGGATTTTCGAATCCAGGAGGTTGTTCCACATAGACTTCTCCAAGTAAAAAACCATTTAGAAATGCACATTTGACGTCCATTTGGTACAACTTAAATCCCATAAAGGCAGCAAAGGCAATCAAAATTCTAATTGATTCTATCCTAGCAACAGGAGCAAAGGTTTCATCGAAATCAATACCTTCTTGTTGATTATAACCTTTGGCTACAAGTCTGGCCTTGTTCCTTACCACTGTTCCATGCTCATCGAGCTTGTTCCTGAAGACCCATTTAATTCCTATAACTTTCTGGTTCTTTGGCTTAGTCTCCAGGTGCCAGACCTTATTCCTCTGGAACTCATTTATCTCCTCTTGCATAGCATTGATCCAATCAGCCTCTTTGAGAGCTTCCATATGGTCCTTAGGTTCTGTCATAGATAAGAAAGCGTGAAAAGCATAAAAATTCTTCATTTGGGATCTCGTTTGAGTTCCTTTTTCAATGTCACTCATTATCAATTCTAAAGGATGAGAATTTAGGCGTTTCCAAGGCTTTGGATCAAATCTTCTAGTAGCATCTTGAGTTTCTTGAGGTGATTGATTCACTTGATCTTCTTCAAGTTCATGAGCTCCTTGATCTTCCTGAGTTCCTCCTGTTGCTTGTTCTTCGTAAGGGATCAGGCATAGGGTTATCTAGATCAGAAACTTGTTTCTTCTCTTTTCCTGCAGGGGTAAGTTCTTCATCACAATGATTAAACTCATCAGGACGAGTCAAACCAATTTCAAAGTTATCATTATGACTCTGTTCCTGCAAGGAGTTAGTTTCATCAAATATAACATGGACACTTTCCTCAACACACATTATTCGCTTATTGTAAACAAGATAAGCCTTACTACTTATGGCATATCCTAGAAAAATAGCCTCATTACTTCTAGCATCGAATTTTCCTAAGTTGTCCTTTCCATTATTATGTACAAAGCATTTACATCCAAAAACACGAAAGTAAGCGATATTGGGTTTTCTTCCTATAAGGAGCTCGTAAGATGTCATCAGATTGGCCTTAGCATGACACGATTGATGATGTAGCATGCCGTATTCACTGCTTCAGCCCAAAAATTCTTCGGAAGACCACTTGCAATTATCATCGTCCTTGCCATATCCTCAAGGGTCCGGTTCTTCCTTTCGGCTACACCATTCTGTTGTGGTGTTCTTGGAGCTGAAAAGTTATGATCTAAACCTTCATTGCTGCAAAATTCATCAAACTTGGAGTTTTTAAACTCCTTACCATGGTCAGATCTTAGAAGTTTTAATTTAAAACCACTTGTTCTTTGAATCTTTTTAGCAAAGGTTAGAAATTCATCAAACGTCTCATCCTTACTATGAAGAAAAATTACCCATGTGTATCTTGAAAAATCATCTACTATGACTAATACATATCTCTTACCAGATCGACTTTGGATGCGTACAGGGCCACATAAGTCCATGTGAAGAAGTTCTAATGGACTTTGTGTGCTTACCATTTTCTTGGATTTGAATGAGGATCTCACTTGCTTGCCTTTAACACATGAATCACAAACACCATGATTCAAAGACTTAATTGTTGGTAAGCCAACTACCAAGTCCTTCCCACTTAGTCTATGCAGTAGGGACAGGATTACATGACCACAACGTTTGTGCCATAGTAGAGGATCAACTTCGATCACACTTAAGCATGTGAGATTATTCCTAGGAACAAGGTTTAGGTCGACCATATAGGTGTCCCCTTTCCTCGTTCCCTCAAGGATCTTGGTTCCTGTACTTTCATTGTTGACTATACACGACTCATTAGTAAACTTCACAGAATTTCTCTCATCGCAAAACTGAGATATACTAAGTAAACTATGCTTTAAACCCTCGACCAAAAATACATTATCTATGGAATGTGACTGAGATTTACCAATCTTACCAACTGCTACTATATTATCTGTAAGATTGTCTCCAAAGGTCACTGTTCCTCCATTGAAGACTGAGAGTGAGAGAAATTTGGATCTATCTCCTATTATGTGCTTAGAACAACCGCTATCGAGGTACCACAAGTTGTTCCCCCTCACTTCAGCCTGTACCATAGCAAACTAGTTAGTGGTAGGAACCCAGTCTAGCTTGGGTTCCTTTATTGAACTTGAGTCTTTCTTAATTTTCCAAACCAGTTTCACTAGGTACGTGTTCCTTTCAATACGTTCTTCTCTGGTGGAACAGTCAGACACAATGTGACCACTGTTCCCACAGTAAGAATATATTTTACTACTTGGCAGATCAACATATTTTTTCTTTTTGTTCTTTTTCTTGTGATTGAAACCGAGACCATCTCTTCCATTGTTTTGATACTTTTGTATCCATGTGACTGGGTCAGGAAGCTTATTCCTTGAGGGTTCCAGTTTCTTCCTTAATACCAGATTTTCTTGAAAAACATTTTCATAATCATTTTTCAAATTTTCAGCAATGCTTCTGGTATTAATTGAAGAGACTGTTCCTTCAAGAACAAACAATTTCAATTCTGCTAATTCCAAATTCAAAAGATAATTCTCGTTTTTGACTTTTTTAAACGCTTCTTGATAAACTCTACTCTTGTAAAAAAGTTCAAAGAATCTTTTTTCAGTATCACGTTTTAATGTGTTAAGCCATTTAGAATGGTTCTTAGTGACTTTCAAGGCATTTGTTAATTAATCTCTTTTAGTGCAAACTTCCTTGTGGTCATCTAAGATTTCTAATAATAGTTTTAGTAATTGGCTTTTATTAAGTTCTATAAGTTCCTCTTCAATGGCATTAAAACTTACCTTGGGGTTTGATGATTCCACTTTGTCCTCGATATTCGCCATGAGACATAGATGGGTCGTTTCTTCCTCAGTATGTTCCTGCTCCTCCTCTGAGTCAGACTCTCCCCATGCTGCAACCATGGCACTCTTCATTTCATTTCTCGAAAAAGACTTTTGTTGTTCCTTGCCCTTCTCTTTGTATTTCCCTTTTGCTTTCTCGTTTTCCCATTGAGGACACTCCTTGATGAAATGATTAAGGCCTCCACACTTATGGCAACTTAGCTTCGTTGGTTTCTTTGTGACCTTTCCTTTGTAATTCTTGTTGAAGAATTTCTTGAATCTTCTTACTATCATCGCAGCTTCTTCATCATCAGTTTCTGAATCTTCTTGTTCCTCTAACCTGAGAGCCAGAGCCTTAGGCTTTGATGATTCAGTTTCATGAGTTTCTAGATGTAACTCATGGGTCATCAAGGAACCAGCAAGTTGTTCAATGTTGAACGTTGTGAAGTCCTTGGTTTCCAACAATGCCATTGTCTTGGCCATCCATTTCTCATCTTGTGGTAGACTCCTTCGTACCTTACGAACCTATTCCTCTGGAGAGATTATCTTCCCCTAAGATTCAAGTTCGTTTATGATGTTTGAGAAGCGAGTGAGCATGTCTTGAATAGGATATGAAACAATTCGTACTTATGCATGAGCATATCGATCTGTGATCGTTTCACTTCGCTTGTTCCTTCATGAGTGATTTGAAAGAGTTCCCACATTTGCTTAGCAGTCTTGCATCCCATGACTCGGTTGTGTTCATGGGTACCAAGACCACAATAGAGCAGCTTTTTGACCATTTTGTTCATTTCCATTGTGTCAAAGTCATATTGGCAAACTCGGCAAGGGGTTTTGGAATCTGTCCCCTTTCTCGTTCTTCTTTGTGACTTCAAAGTCACCAATTTCAATTACCTTCCATACTTGGTAATTTTCAGCTTTGATAAATATCTCTATACGATTCTTCCAGTATAGATAATGTTTGCCATTGAACATAGGTGGACGTTGAGTTGAATACCCTTCATCAAGCTTTTCTCCCGTAGTGTTCATTGTTCCAGATACAATCCCCTCAGTGTTAGCTGATTCTGGAGGTACTAGGCTCTGATACCAATTGTTATTCTAGTATGAACACTAGACCAACTACAAGAGGGGGGTGAATTATAGTTGAGGGGAAATTTTAGAATTGTATTGCGGAATTAAAACAAACTAAAAATAGAAAGAGATAAACACACGAGATTTTTACAAGGAAAACTTCCTAGGCCCAATAGGAAGAAAAACCTTGACCACGAGGGATTTTCACTCAAACTCTCTTTACTATAATAGGCCAAAAGACTCGATCTTTTTACAACCTATTAATTGACCTTATCTGTTCCTCTAGGAACTTGTTCCCAGTCACTCAGTTCCCCCTGAACTGATGACACTCACTTTGACTTCACTCGAAGTCTTCTCTTTTCTCTCTTTATTACAAGGATATTCTCTAAATTTTCTCTCACCCAAACACTATGAATATTACAATGATATATATTGTAGAATAAGAGAGGAAATTACACGAAAACTTTCTAAGTTAATAATGATTTTTTCGCTTAAGAAAGTTCTACCTTTTCTTCAAGTAAATTCTCCCTTTTATAACTGTTGCAATTCTTCTTATTCTAGACATATTATGCTCCACGTTCTCCATGATGTGCGCTTGTAGTGGTGTGAAGATCATGGCCCTATTTTCGCTGCACTTCCTCCACGTTTATTGCAACGGTAACTAACTACCTTCCACTATCCGTTAGTGGGAAAATGCCCAGCATATTTGTAGCAACAACACACTCCAACTTCCCTTTATTGTAGGCACAAATTATTCAACATTCAACAGGTGGTTAAGGAAGTTAGCTATCATCATGCAAGTTGTTCCACAAATTTAGCCATGCATTTGTCAACTTATTTTTCGCACCATAAAACAGCAACAATCTAATAACTAAGTTAATTGATCAATTAAACATACCTTATCATAAAATTCAAAAGTGCATACAAATAATATCTTGACTTAGATTAAATAAATAATCTTTCTCCACAAGATATAAATACAAAAATCAACATTACATTATTTTTGGTATTTTATATTTTTCGCAAAATAAAAACTATATTATAACCTAAAGTATTTGGCATCATCAAAACATGGAATACAACAATAATGAAATGTTCACTTATTTAAAACGGAGGAAGTATGTAGGAAGTGAAGCTTTAGTAATGTTCTATGCTACTCCGACTTGGGTACGTATGTGTGACATGGGTACGTGTCTAACTAACAGACTTGGCTTCGTAAGAGAACTATCCATGACTGTTGTTCAAAATCACGGAAATCAAGAGTCCGAGTACATAGACAACGTTTATAGGTTCAAACTCCGTTTTTTGTTTCTTTTCCCCTTCATTTCTCTACATGCTTTCTTACTTTGTTATTGTTAATAACAGGGAAATGCTGATGCTGTTAGGAGATTTTTGTGGATGCTAGAAGATTGCTCCGCGACAGAGTTTATAATCCTCCCTGGCTACCATCTTTATAAAATGGATTACCAAGACATCCTTCAGCTCCACCATGAAAACCGAGCTGATATAACTATTTCAGCTCTAGGATCAGAGAAAAGGCATGACAAAGGTTTTGGCATATTGAAAGTGAATTCAGAAAATGAAGTACTTGAATTGTTTCAAAAAGAGACTGCTTTTCCTTTGGTGAGTTTCTTGGACCATTTTTCCATTATTCAGGAGAATAATTATTTTTTCAGGCTGAACTTTGTTTTCAAAATATAAATCAGGTAGGAGGAGTTGAAATTTCTGAAGATAGTAACTGTACTACTTATGCAAGCATGGGCATCTATGTTATTAGAAAAGATGTAATGGTAAATATGCTCAGAGAAGAACTTCCATGGGCAAATCACTTTAGAAGTGAAGTAATTCCAGGTGCTTTATCATTAGGGATGAAGGTCAGCCATTTCTTAATGTACATGCCTTTGCTTCTATCTTTACTGTTTGGTCAGATTATATTAACTTTGTTAATATCTATATTTATTTGATAATTTACAGAATTAGAGAAAGCGTCGATTATAAACCATGTATGACACGTGACGCTCTCCTCTTCCATTCGCTATCATTCCACGTCAACAATACAAAAAAATAAAAAACTTACAAAACATTGTCAATATAAAGTCACAAACCCATGAGACCTCAAGTATTAAAGAATGCGACTAATTCAAATCCACTACAATCTTATTGATTCTCTGCTCAAAAGTAAAGATGATATTATCAGTCTTCGGTGGAAGCAAAGTGTCACAACTTATAATGATGTGATTACAAAAAGTGAACGGAATGACTTGTTGCCTTTTAGTAGCATCTTTCCAAATTGAACAATTTGACATCACATATAAATTAATCACAACAATCTTTCATCACTCAATAATGTAGGACACACAAGGGTGATATTGCGTAGCCACTCATTTTCGTATTAAGTATGCAGCATATATAGGTAATGGAATGGATTGGGTTGGGCCTTTGATGATCTCGACCCAATTCGATTCAAACACTTTGTGAGCGAGTGGGAGGAAGGGAAGAGATCGACCTCAACTTGCCCTAGGAAAAAGTCAAACCCTTGACCTCCAAATCACAAATTCAATCCCTTACGTAGACCAAGACATGCTTAATAGCATATATACATTGTTTACTTGAGGATAGATACATTATACTTATGCAAGGGAGGACTTACATTGAGGCAAGGGGTGTCAGTTGACACTCTAAATTAGAAAAAAAAATGTTTTATCTACTTTATCATTGGGCCATTATTAGTAAAAAAAAACAGGTGCTCATTGTCGATGCCACAATACCAAAATATCGAAAACTTAAGATTGATACCCCAAAACTAAAATCGTACATCCGCCTCTATTTTTAACTCCTGAATTCACTGTTCAATTATGTTTTCAAACCTGCAAGCATATGGAATCTTTTGCAGGACATATTCTGTTTAGGAAGTTGTTATGAGTATCAATTATTCAGAAATATTATCAGCATGTCATTCGTCGAAAAAGATGGTCTGAAATTCACATATACTTGAAAAAGTTTTTCCTTTTGCTGTTCATTTGGTCAATACCAGGTTCAAGCATATCTATTTGACGGATATTGGGAAAACATGCAAAGCATCAAGGGATTCTATCAAGCCAACATGGAAAGCACAAACATGACAAACGTTAGATACAAGTCAGTCAAAATTACTTATCAGAAACATTTATTTACTTCCTTCGTCCCTTAATAAAATACACGTATATACTTTATATTATTATCCTGTAACAAAGGGAGTATATCTCATCTTTTAAGAAAGTTTTTCCTTCTTATTTTTTTCGAAAGTTGGATCCCACATCCTCCTCCTCTTTTTCAGAAGGAGGAGGTAGTGAAAGTATGTCACATCAGTACATCTATTGAATTTCATTGTCATTAAAAGTCTCATTACATCTAATGCAAAATTTAATCTTTTGGTAACAGTTTCTGTGACAGAGATTCTCCTCTCTATACCTTGCCTCGACGTCTCCCTCCAACTAGAGTAACTGATGCTGTAATAATCAACAGTGCCATTGGAGATGGTTGCATCCTCAATGTAAGAAGTCAACAACTTTAGTATCATGTTCATAGCAAAAAATAAGTCAAATCAACATAGGCTCTGCTCTCTTTCAGAAGTCAACTTAACAAATTACTGTATAGAAGTACTCCCTCTGGTTTTTATTAATTTACCCGTTTCTTTTGCACAGAGTTTTAGGAGAAATAGTGTTGTGAGACCTAGAAAGAAAAAGGAAAGACTATTTTATATTAAAGTTGAATGTGTGTGTCATAGAAAGTTAGTGGGCCCATTTTAAAAATAAAACAAAGAAAATGGGTAAACTAATAAGGAACTTCCCAAAAGGGAATACGGGTTAAATTAATTAATTTATCCTATTTCTTTAAGAATTAAGAAAACCAATAACATAATCTCTTTTTAATTTTGGGTTTAACATTGGTATAAATTCATTTTTGTTAATAAAAGTAATCTCAGGTAAAGAAAATGGTTCATATCCCGGATCCCCAATTGACGGTTGAGAATGTACGAAGGGATCAAGTAAAAGATGAAATTAAATTTTGCATATGTAGCACTGGTCCGTACTAATATTAGTGTGGATGAGAAGCCTTGTCTAGCCCTCCAAATATAGTGACCTTTTTTAATATAGTGATTCATTTTCAATCTATAATTCTCATCTCTATACAGTTAATTTGATAACATAGTGATCCTTTTTCTTTTCTATTAATATAGTCACCTTTTTTTTGATTAATTTAACATATAAAAAATTTCCTTTCTAACATAACATGTTTTCTCATACATTCACTCTCTACAACCTATAGTCACTCCTTTTCCATATCGACTTTTTTCTACTTAGTGACCGTATTTTTTCTCCGTATATGCCCTTTTTTTAACATATGGCTAATCTTCTTTATATACACTATTATATAATATAGTGACCTTTGTTTCATATAGTCATCATTTTCCATCTATAGTTACACATTCTACCATTAGGTCCACACTAAATTTATCATATCCTGTTAAAGTTTTTTCTAATTTTCTTAGTAGCTTATATGGTTATAATAACTTAATAAGCATAAGGTGTTTAAAAGTTGATCCATTAAAGAGGACATTTACATCAGCATGAATTGTTTCAAATGTATCCAAGTCCTATTAATTAGTGGATCATTTCTCTATTTTTTTTCTTAATTCTCGATAAGAAATTAGTGTACATTATTTCTTGGTAGTCATCACTCATCCCTTTGTTTAATTCTCTTAAGAGCAGAGGTGCAGGATCAAAGGCTCAGTGGTAGGTCTTGGGACAAGAATTGAGGATACAGCTGTGATAGAAGATTCAGTTTTAATGGGATCTGATATCTACCAAGTAAGGCTAATAATATTAGTAATCCTCCTCCTTTTAAAATATTTTCATTTGCATTTTTCACGATTTCAAGCTTCATATACTAAAAGTCTTAACCACTAAACCAAGTAATGTTTGGTGTTACGATTTTAAAGTACATAATATAATAACCCGAGGCATAGCCCGGGCCTAAAAACTAGTTTAAACCATTGATAAAGTGATTTTACTTGCTAGCAAAAAAAAAAAAAATTCGAAATTACAAATTGAAATAAATTCGACAAAATAAAATAAAATAAAGTTTCAATCTAGTTAGTTTAAAGAAGTTCCAAAAGTTCATATTAGTTTAGATTACATCTGACACCTTATAAAATAATATTCAATAAGCCTCAATAAATTCACATAAACGATGAGTCTAGTTAAATTCAGTTAACCACATGAATAATCGTCAAAAAATGATTCACGATTATAAAAGCTAATTTAACTTCAACTGTTCGAAAACAAGTAAAATACATAATTCCAAATCATACTCATCTATCCACAACCCTTCTGTGACAAAAACAGGAAGATTTGCTGCAGAGCATGGAGAAGAAGAAATCAATGATTCCTATTGGAATTGGGCAAGGATCTTTCATAAGGAAAGCTATAATAGACAAAAATGCAAGAATTGGCAAAAGAGTCGTGGTAAAATGATTCTGAAAATTCTTTTTTTTTCTATTGGGTAAAACTAGCCCAAGCAGGGTCAGCCCTCGTGAGCTGGGGGTAAGAAAGGGAATCTCAACCCACAAGGAAACTTCCAGAGACTGGAAACTGGGGATTTGTACCCAGAAGCAAATATTTACACAAACTCCCCAAATTGGGGTTGATGAGAGTCGAACATCCGACCATGAGGTTGGGAGGTGGGAGCTCCAACCATTGGGCTCCCATATGATTCTCGATGTTGAAAATTCATGTCCTCGCGTTACGCCTTGAGATCTTTCTCTATTGCATAGTATTAAAATTTCTAATCAAACGGATGAGATATCAAAATCTAGTGCAAATTTGAGAAGGTAATACACTTGCAACAATCCAATCAATGCCATTCACAAAGTAAATGCAAATCCATACTTCTTGAGAATTTATGGGATTCATAACATTCACACTTGACTTTTGAAGAGAATTTGAAAGGGCATGTTTATGTCTCTAGACCCGGCCGTAAGATTATAACCGAAATAAGTGATTAGATTGCAGTTCAAACTGAACTTAAAATTAGTATGATAAGACTTGTTTAATTTTTTTTCTTCATAATATACTAATTGATAAGATATTCGAATATGACACAACCCTAATTTGACGCTAACAGACGTGAAACAAAAACTAAATAGATCACTGCCTAAATGTGACACAATCTAAATCACTCATTTGTCACCTTTACTTTTTGGATCAATGTGTGAAGCTCATGAAAGCAAACAATTTCCATAAGTTGCTTATCAATGTTTCTTGTTAGAAGTTTACTCACTGAAGTACTGAATTTTTGCAGATTATAAACAAGGATAATATCCAAGAGGGAGGCAGAGAAGATGAAGGATACATGATCCGTGATGGGATAGTGATCGTAACTAGGAGCGCAATGGTCCTCGATGACACCATCTTATAGTGTTTTAGAAAACAGTATATAATTAAGAACTTCAACGTCATTCTTTCATTAGAATTAATAACGCAAAATACAAACACAAGCACAAATTTTATCAATACTGCATGAAAAGTTAAAAAATACCAACCATTATATATTTTTTTTTGAGGGGATACCAACCATTATATAAGAATTCACATTTCTTTTCTTTTTCTTTTGAAGAAAGAGAATTCACATTTCTTGATTCAATTCAATAGAGAAGAACTTATAATACTATCATAATTGTTACATACCCAAACAACACAATACTTAAAAAACCAAAATCAAGTGGACTGATGTCTCCTTCCTCTTACATTGCACATTTCTTTTTCTAAAATTCCATTGATATGTTTATAATTAATTGGTCAAATGAAATGTATATACATAGTGAAAGGCACAACTCAAGCATGTTGTTGCTTCAAAAAAAAAAAAAACTCAAGCATGTTGGATTCATATATCAAAAGATATCGTATGGTAATTTCAACCCGTTAATGGAGGAAAGTTCGGCCAATTTACAGGCCCAAATAAGGTTCCATCCTTAAACCTATTGGCAATAGAAGGAGTAACTTCTCAAGCTTATTAACTTGTTTATTTTTTCTCCTTATCTCTATTACATAAGGGAAGGGGGGAGCAACGGTGTCCTCTTTTGAACTGACTATTTTGCCCCCCTTCCCTTTCTAAATTACAAAAGGAATCTAAATACCAAAATGGGGGTCAAACAAAGCCATCGGAAATTAATTTTCAACAATCACTCAGAAATCACTTATATGAGGAAACTTTACAAATCACTCATAGAATTGAGAAAATCACTTTGTAAAAATCACGCAAATCACTCAAATGATCAGGAAACTTTACAAAATCTAAAAATCAACTTACAAACTAAAACTAATATACTAGGACGTCAACACATACAAAAACATTCACAAAATTCACTTATAAATCATTGTTCTCAATAACCATTCACAATTAATTACTCACAAAAATTACCGATAAACACAAATCTGAGAAAAACATAAGATTTTGACAGTGATATCACACATTCGTCGATCGGCGATTTGCAAACTTTCAAACAGGTACATAATTCTTTTAATCTTTAAAGTTATTTCACATTAGTCGACTGTTATGTAGTTGAAAAATTGGAGATAATAGTAATTAGTTGAAAATGGCTTTTATATAATTAGACTTAAATTTGATTCATTTTCATATAAAATCAGACCTACAAGATGTGTATGAAATTTGATTCATTTATGACACTGATGAAAAAGTTGCAAATTTAGTTCTTTTTTAAAAAAATTCCAATATAAAATTTTTGCCCAAACCTTTTTGCGAACAACTTTTGCAAAAAATCCATTTTCAGAAGAAAAAAAAAACATTACATTAATTTGCGAAAACCATTTAATATGAAATCAGATTCTGTATGAAAAAAAATTAAAATTTCATTTCAAATATAATTGAAACTCAAAGTGTTAAAATTTAGAAAAGGAGGAAAATAAAAAATGACCATTTCATGCGAAATCAGATTGTGTATGAAAAAATTAAAATTTCATTTCAAATATAATTGAAACTCAAAGTGTTAAAATTTAGAAAAGGAGAAAAATTAAAATGACCATTTCATTCAAAATCAGATTGTGTATGAAAAATTTAAAATTTCATTTCAAATATAATTGAAACTCAAAGTGTGAACATTTAGAAAAGGAGAAAAATTAAAATGACCATTTCATGCAAAATCAGATTGTGTATGGAAAATTTAAAATTTCATTTCAAATATAATTGAAACTCAAAGTGTGAACATTTAGAAAAGGGGAAAAATTAAAATGATGAAAAAATTTAAATATCAATTTGTGAAATCAGAATTTAGAAGTTAGACAAGGAAAAAAACTGAAATTGTATTATACTTTTCGGTTATAATTTTGGGATCATAGAGAAATTAATGAAATCCATGATTTAAGAAATTACCTTTCTTTGTTACAAAATCGACCCAATTAGATCTACTGCTGCTTAAGACTTGAATTGAAATGCTTGATTTTTTGATGTTGTTCTTTGACGTTGACTTGAAAATCTATAGTTGCATGTATTTCTTTGATGTTGTTCGCAAATTAGATTTATGCTTAAGACTTGAAACGTCTGATTTTGTTATTGTATATTGCATACTTGGATGAACTGGTTTCTTCAAATATGAATTAGGTTCCTTCAAAATATAGGTTGTAGATTTGTAGTGAGAGGAGAGAGAGAATGATTAGTTGGAGAAATGTTTTTTTGTTGGTCTGATGGGTCTTCACTCTTCACCGATTTAAGTGGCAAATCTCTATTACATAAGGGAAGGGGGGAGCAACGGTGTCCTCTTTTGAACTGACTATTTTGCCCCCCTTCCCTTTCTAAATTACAAAAGGAATCTCAATACAAAAATGGGGGTCAAACAAAGCCATCGGAAATTAGTTTCCAACAATCACTCAGAAATCACTTATATGAGGAAACTTTACAAATCACTCATAGAATTGAGAAAATCACTTTGTAAAAATCACGCAAATCACTCAAATGATCAGGAAACTTTACAAAAACTAAAAATTAACTAACAAACTAAAACTAATATACTAGGACGTCAACACATACAAAAACATTCACAAAATTCACTTATAAATCATTGTTCTCAATAACCATTCACAATTAAATACTCACAAAAATTACCGATAAACACAAATCTGAGAAAAACATAAGATTTTGACAGTGATATCACACATTCGTCGATCGGTGATTTGCGAACTTTCAAACAGGTACATAATTCTTTTAATCTTTAAAGTTATTTCACATTAGTCGACTGTTATGTAGTTGAAAAATTGGAGATAATAGTAATTAGTTGAAAAGGGCTTTTATATAATTAGACTTAAATTTGATTCATTTTCATATAAAATCAGACCTACAAGATGTGTATGAAATTTGATTCATTTATGACACTGATGAAAAAGTAGCAAATTTAGTTCTTTTTTAAAAAAATTCCAATATAAAATTTTTGCACAAACCTTTTTGCGAACAACTTTTGCAAAAATCCATTTTCAGAAAAAAAAAACATTACATTAATTTGCGAAAACCATTTCATGCGAAATCAGATTGTGTATGAAAAACTTAAAATTTCATTTCAAATGTAATTGAAACTCAAAGTGTTAAAATTTAGAAAAGGAGAAAAATTAAAAACGACCATTTCATGCGAAATCAGATTGTGTATGAAAAACTTAAAATTTCATTTCAAATATAATTGAAACTCAAAGTGTTAAAATTTAGAAAAGGAGAAAAATTAAAATGACCATTTCATGCAAAATCAGATTGTGTATGAAAAATTTAAAAGTTCATTTCAAATATAATTGAAACTCAAAGTGTGAACATTTAGAAAAGGCGAAAAATTAAAATGACCATTTCATGCAAAATCAGATTGTGTATGGAAATATTAAAATTTCATTTCAAATATAATTGAAACTCAAAGTGTGAACATTTAGAGAAAAGGAGAAAAATTAAAATGATGAAAATTTTTAAATATCAATTTGTGAAATCAGAATTTAGAAGTTAGACAAGGAAAAAAAACTGAAATTGTATTATACTTTTCGGTTATAATTTTGGGATCATAGAGAAATTAATGAAATCCATGAGTTAAGAAATTACCTTTCTTTGTTACAAAATCGACCCAATTAGATCTACTGCTGCTTAAGACTTGAATTGAAATGCTTGATTTTTTGATGTTGTTCTTTGACGTTGACTTGAAAATCTATTGTTGCATGTATTTCTTTGATGTTGTTCGCAAATTAGATTTACTGCTTAAGACTTGAAACGTCTGATTTTGTTATTGTATATTGCATACTTGGATGAACTGGGTTCCTTCAAAATATAGGTTGTAGATTTGTAGTGAGAGGAGAGAGAGAATGAATAGTTAGAAAAGTACTGAAATTATACACTGAGAGGAGAGAGAAAATGATTAGTTGGAGAAATGTTTTTTTGTTGGTCTGATGGGTCTTCACTCTTCACCGATTTAAGTGGCAAATAAGTATATGGACCAACTGTTCCCGGTTAACAAGCAAGATTTTTTTAAAATAAAATCCTCCTAAATTAAATCAGACAGGCAGTGCACAAGTTTTATTGCTCAAAATAAAAATAACCCAAACCAACCCATCATGATTCATTTGGATGGAATTTCAATCTATCACCTTAACTACTAACGCATCATGTGGATAAAAAAAGAAACTACTCTTATCTAAATCAAAGAATTACTATCACAATTTTCCACTAACAAACCACTTTTCACCAATTATGTAAGAAAAGTATATTGCAAGTTAAATTATAATATAATATTTATTTGAAAAGAACACTACATAATTAATTAGTAAAGGAACATATTACTCCCTTAAGAAAAAGGATAATATGTGAAAACATAATTTTTATGTACTATTTTTTTTTGTGGGAAACAATCTTTTATAATTTTTCTCACAACTTAAAACTTTACAACATTTTGTATTTTTTAGCGAGAAATCAAAAACTATTATAAATTACAAAAATGAATAAAACCAAAAAAAAGAACATGACGATATTTAGTAAAGAACATCATACTGATTATAAAAGAACATGCGCGTATAAGACTTGAGAAACAAAAAGCTATTCAAAATCACAAAAATGAATAACAACATAAAAAGAACATGGAAGAATCTTATTCACAAAATGGAGGTGAACTTAAATACTAACTTGCATTTTCAGTTTGTTTACTACTTAGTATTAGGCCTAAAAATATCATCGCACGCATCGCGTGCACAAAAGGCTAGTGTTTAATGTGGGACAAGACTTAGCTTACACTCATATGTGGGTTGTTCGTGGGATCTCAACACTTTACTCTTGTCAATTGACCATTAATATAACTAATGTCTAATAATATATTAGAAAATGATAGAGGTTAATATAAAAAATATACACTAAGATAAATCCAACATCTTATAAACTAAAATTTATTTTTTTAGTTGGAAAATATGGTCAAAGAAGGTTATGCGAATAACATATGGTCAAACTGTATCGGTTAATCTGAGGTCGAGGTAGTAATTTTAATTTATTAGTTATAATATTGTCATGAACTTGAATGCATCAATTTTGTTTTTCGAACATTCAAATAAATTATAAATGAATGTACATGTCCTTTAATTTAAAGTAATTTTCAAGCTAATTCTAATGCTACAAAATTAAGATATTTTAAATTTAATATCAACAACTAGTAGTATCTTTTATATACTATGTCTATTTATCTTCAGTAGTTTATTGTATATTTTCCCTTATTGTGAACTCTTATGGGATATTCTAACAAGTGCCAATGGACACTTATTAAGTTAAATTCTAGTATATATATATATATATATATATATATATATATATATATATATATACATTAAACACTAATAATTAAGTAAATAATTCACACGACTAACTAATTTAAAATATATGAGATAGAATAATCTTTCCTTTGGGTTCCCCATCCCACCTGCTTTTTTTTCTTCTTTTTTCTATTTGAATAAATAAAATTGAAAGAAATCCAACTGGGTGGCGCTAATATCATTCGAGGATGGGATAATTTCCAAGCATGGAAACATTCTTTAAACCTACAAGTCATTCCCTTTCAGGGACCGCGATATACTTGGTCAAACAATCGGGAAAACAATGATCTAGTTATGGAACGTCACGACCGTGCTTATGCGACTCCAGAATGGTTGGATGAGTTCCCGGATTCCATCATTCGAAATTTTCCTCTCTCAACCTCTGATCATGCACCTATTCTTTTTCAAACCTCTACTTCTCCAGCGGCAAAATTCAGGCCATACCAAATTGAAAGTTGGTGCCTTCAACATCACGAGGTTCGAAATATAATTTTGGAAATGTTGCCTATGAACATTGCAGGTTCTCCAATGTATTCTCTATCTCGCAAGCTTGTGATTATCAGCGACCGTCTTAAACCTTGGTGCCTTGATAAGAGTATGCTTTGGGGAATAAATTGGAAGAAGCTTTTTTCCTCATTACAGGAGGTAAGTAGTTGTATCTCAACAATTCCCTAAGGTATTGAAGTGGTGGGTCAACGTAGGACTCTCATTCACGAAGCTTCGCTAGCTTACGCTTATTGGAGACAACTTACAAAGGAAATGCATATCAAATATGGCGAGTTACCTTCTAATCTGCTGTTCAATCGTCTTCGTCAAAGAAAGCGGAAAAATAATATTTTTATAATGCGTAATCAGGAAGGTTATTGGGTGGATAATCCAAATGAAATTGAAAAGTTGATTATCAACCACTTCAAATCAATATATAATGCCATTCCGCTTCCTAATAATGACGACAGTCATCATGGGGAAAAAGATTGACTTGGTCCTGAGAGAACTTCGTCTTCCTTCTATTTCGACTGCGGACGCAAATTTGCTTTTAGTCCCTTTCTCTGATGTAGAAATTCAAGAAGCTATGTTCGATATTCACAATGACAAATCGCCAGGACTGGATGGATTTCCTGCTGAATTTTTCAAGCTATATTGGCCCTCCATCGGCGGTCTTGTTATTAATGTTGTTAATCGGTTTTTCTCAACAGGGCATCTTCTCAAGGAATGGAATCAATCTTTGTTGGTGCTAATTCCCAAATGTGATCCACCAGAGGAGGTAAATTATTTATGTCCCATCAGCCTGTGTAATGTTATCTACAAATGTATTTTGAAATGTATGGTTAAGCGAATGCAACCTCTCCTGCCAAACCTCATTGAAAATTTCCAAAATGCCTTCGTTCCGGGCCGTCAAATGGATGATAACATTCTTATTTCCCATGAATTATTACATATGAATAAACAACGATCAGGAACAAATCATTTAGCAGCCTTAAAGCTTGACATGAATAAAGCATATGATCGGGTTAGCTGGCTGTTTATCCTTAAAGTTCTTACAACATATGGTTTCCCGGCAAAATGGGTAAATCTGGTTAATCAATGTATCTTTACTGTTTCATATAGAATTCTTATCAACGGAGCTGCTTCCAGACCTTTTGTTCCTCAATGTGGTTTGCGTCAGGAGGACCCCTTGTCTCCTTATTTATTTCTCTTTTGTATGGCTATATTATCTCGTATGACTACTTTGGCTATGGATATTCGAAGTTTTCAGGGCATCCAACTTCGCAGGCAAGGCCCTTCTATTTCCCACCTTTTCTATGCAGATGACTCGTTATTCTTCTTCCGCGCTTCAGCTACAACTTGCCAAGCTCTCAAAGAGATGATCGACAACTTTTGCTCTATTTCAGGACAACTTCTAAATCTACATAAGTCATTTGTAAAATTTAGTCCAAATATTCCTCAGGACAAGCAACAACAATATAAAGATCGTCTCAGAATGGACTCCAAGCCTTCAATGGGGGTATATCTTGGAATCTTAGTGGATTTACAGGGCTCCAAAATTCAGCACTTCATTCCCCTGCTCGACAAAATGATAAAACAAATTTCTCAATGGCAACATCGCAATATCAGCCAATCAACAAAGCTTATGATCATCAATTCAATTTTAATTGCTTCTTTGATGAACCAACTGGATGTTTTCCGTATTCCCTCCTATATTGGTAATAAGATTGATAGTATGCTGGCTCGTTTCTTCTGGACTAACCAACAGGGCAAAGGGATTCACTGGCGAAAACAAAGCATTATCCATTGCCCTAAAGGTGCAAGAGGGCTGGGAATCTGCAACATTGGGGTCATGAATGAATCGCTCTTAATGAAATAAGCTTGGCATATCCTTCATAACCCCCAACTATTGATTTCTAAGATTTACGATAAGGTCAGCTTTTCGCAACCCCAAGACATCTCTAGGGCTCGCAATATGTCTTAGGGTACCAGAGGCTTAGTGCAGGCAACTGAGATTCTTCGCAAGCATTGCGTGTGGAAGGTTGGTAATGGCCTACAGATTATGGCTGTGCAAGATAAATGGGTTCATAGCCAGACTCCAATTATGAAAGGCGAAATTTCTCTTAGTGATCGAAGCTACTAATTTGAAGGTTGCGGATCTCATTCTACCGCAAGATCACGGATGGAATATTCGGAAAATTCATAGGTTATTCGTCCCGCGTAGTGCAGGTATGATCACTGAAATTGAATTACCAATGTCTCAGGACACAAGTGATGCTCTCTATTGGCCTTTCACCAAATCCAGCAATTTCTCTACAAAAACAGGCTACCATATTTTTTCTAAAACCAAGCAAAATGAAATTTGTAGCATGACAAATCCACGGATGGCTCAGTTCTTCCACCTCCTTTAGAATTTGAACGTCATGCCAAAATGGAAACTATTTATCTGGAAATTATGGCATAATAGTATTGCCACTACTGCTAATCTCTTTCGCATAGGTATTGGAAGCTCAGACAACTGTCAGAGGACTTTGAAGATTGTCAACATCTTTTTTGTGACTGCCCCCTGGCTTTGGAAGCTTGGGAAATAGGGAATTTTGCTCATCCTAATCAAAATTCTCCACCGTATCCTTTTGCGGAATGGCTAGTGAATCAAATTTTAGATTATATTCGGATGGAGGGTCCTAAGGGCTCGACTCTGCCAAAATTTTTTGGTGTACTCTGGGCCATATGGAGGACTAAGAATGACCAAGTTTTCAGGCACACTCGTGCCTCCCTTGAAGCTATCAAACGCTACATCGAGGAAGGTAAGGAACATCATTTGGTTTTTGTTTCGAATAAACAAAGGCCACCACCTCATTACATCAGCAAGGGGCCACCGCCGGGCTTTATTACTGCAAAGTTTGGCTCTCCTCCCCATAATAATCCAGATGTTCTTCTTCGAATTGATGGAGCTTGGGATAAAAGAACTCACAGGGCAGCCGTAGCATGGATTGCTCAAACTTCAAACTCGCAGACTTCCTCTTCCCAAGCTCAAATCTTGGTGGCCTCCTCAGCTCTACAAGTTGAGGCCACGACATGTCTGTTCACCCTTAGATGGGCTCGTGCTTCTTTTCCAACAAGGGTTTTGCTTTTCACTGATTCTGAAATGTTAGTTCGTCTGATCAACTCTATCTCGCTTAAGGATATTACAGTTCAACATACAATTCAAGACATCCAACGACTGGCAAACATGTTTCAATGGTGCATGATAATGAAAGTTAGTTGTCATGAGGTTTCAGCTACTCACAATCTTGCGAAGTCCTGCCGAAATTCCAGTTTCCCCTTTACTTATCATTAATTTATGTTTGTTCTGTGTGGTTTGTTGTACGTTTTCCACGTTGTCAGAAAAAAAAAAAGAACCCATGTCTACCTCTCTCCTCCATCTCCCTATGTTTTTCACGAAACCCCTCCGCCTTTACCAACTGAACTTACCCATCTTTTCTCATAATACCCACTGTGTCCTCTCACTCTATCAGTCACCTGCTTTTTTTTCTTCTTTTTTTATTTGAATAAATAAAATTGAAAGAAATCCAATTGTCATCAAACCCATGTCTATCTCTCTCATTTGAAACACAGATATACAGATCAACTATTTAATCTACAATCTCATATTGGGGTTTGTGGGAAAAAAAATTATTCAAAGACATAAGATAATATTTCTATTTTAAAAAAATTTAAAAGTATATGATTCACATATCTGAAAGCTTTATATCCAAATATTTCATAACTTAGAGCTACAAACTACATTGCTTCTGATCTCATAACCAAACTGTAATAGTACACTCGCATGAATCAATTCAATATGCTAAAATCTGTTGAAAGAATCATGACAGTTCACGTATGAAAATTATTGTAAGATGAAGTAGCAAGTTGTTCTCTGGCTTGTGCGGCGTACGAAGGGCTACACAACCTCAAAAAAAATTATATACAATGACCGGGGGCATCGCATGAGTCAACAACTAGATAACAAATCAAAAGACAGTTTTGGTAGGGTATGGCTAGATAGTTTATACCAATCATATAATGGTAAATGAAGTTAGTAAAACCACCAACGTACACATAAGTCCAACACTATATTGATAAAAAAAAAGTCTTCAATTTGAAATTTTCAGGCATAAGGTATGAATTTAAAATGAGTACAGCTCATAGCAAGAGTTTAGACAATTTACTTGGCAAAATTATAACTTATAAACGCACAGCTCAAACATATGGGGTATGGAAACCTCAGGGGGAGATGAATAATGCGAGTGGCTATTATTGCTCGACTCGTAACGCATGTAGGAACAAAAAGTGGAAACTAATTTGACACACTTAACTGACCACCGTAGCGTGAGAAGATCACTGCCCTAAAGTTGAATTTGCCCCGCAACAACACACGGACTCACAACAATCAACCTCCAGGGATACACGGTTTCTGCCTTTCCGGTGTTGACAGAAAAACAGATTAAGAACGCTCTTGAATACTGCCCAGAATATTAGAGGAAGAAAGAGAGGAGAAGTGAATGTGTTTTCTGTGTTTCGAGAATACCAGAACACTGGTATTTATAGAGCCAAGAAACCCAGACGAAATCAGAACGTGGCTGAAATCGTGGGAAAAACGGTCACATCATGGGAAGAGTCATGGCCGAAAATCAGGAGCATGATTAAGGGAGAAAACGGCATTAAAAGAGAGATTAAGGGAAAAAACGGTAACTTAAGACTGATTAAAAAACGGTCAAAAAATGCCAACATAATTCTGACCCAAAACTATAGTTAAGTTAAGTTCATTCCCCAAAGCCAAAGCCAAAGCCCTAAAGCCCATGGCCCATGGCCCTGGCCCGGACCGGGCGGGCGGCGGCGGCGCGCGTGTGGTATCCACACATCACCACATACCCACTAAAAGCCACATTGCTACTTTACTCAAAGGGTAGAGGAAGAGTAATAGTTATAAACCTTACTCTTCCCTCATATTCTTTCAATGTGGGACAATAGGAAAAAATGACTCTTCATATTCTTTTGAAGCAAACTTAAAGTTTATATTAAAAACTCCAACAATCCCCCACATGATTCAAAAGAAGAAAACAGAAAGAAACGGGGCTGAAAAAGATGATATGGGCAATAGATACTAGGTTTTGAAGTATCAATGTCTTATGGACTTGAATTGACACTTAGTGCATACAAGTATGTCTTACTGTCATAAAAGGTAGATTTCTCTTTGAACCTTTCATGAGGTTACCAAACCATAGATGCGCACTCAACCTTTTTCAAATCAAGAAACGTTCTCGCAATTGTAATATTAGTGCCCCACAATTAACCTGGATTCTCATGAATGCTCTAGAGAGTCTAAGCCTTTTGACTCTCATAGGGGATTGGGCGTAACCCCCACATTCACATAGGTAAGTTCATCAAGTTTGTACTGTCACAAACCACCTTAAGTAAGGCTATGAACTTATTAAGAGCTATAAGCTCAACCTTACACATATAACAGTATAATGAAACAAAATACTACATCACTTTTATTACTAGGAATGGTAGTAGTATCAACAACTTGAGTTCTTTTGTGATTTCGTTTGACCCTTTGAACTTAGGAATTCCTAAGAAGGGTGTCCACCACAATTCACTCCACAATAGGCTTTAAACCCATTCCTTGTGCTGACTCCAGCACCATTTTTCTACAAAGGCCTTTGGTAAGAGGATCAATAATATTCCTCTCTGACTTTACATACTCGAGTGATAACACATTATTTTTAACTAAATTTCTAACTATAGCATGCCTTAAGCGAATATGCCTTCTCTTGCCGTTATAGGCTTGATTATTCGCTACTCCAATTGCTGCTTGCGAGTCACACCGCATAGAAACTGATGGAGCTGGCTTCCCCACAATGGAATATCGCAAGCAAACTTCTTATCCATTCAGCTTCTTGACCTGCCAATTCTAAAGCAATAAATTCAGATTCCATGGTAGATTTGGCAATACATGTTTGCTTTGATGATTTCCATGATATAGCTCCACCAGCAAGAGTAAAAACATAACTGCTAGTAGATTGAATTTCATCATTATCTGACACCCAATTGGCATCACAAAATCCTTCAAGGACACAAGGTGTCCTTTGATAATGTAGACCCCAATTGATAGTGCCTTTTAGATACTTCAACAATCTAATCAAGGCAACCTAATGCTCTCGATTAGGACTGTGAGTATACCTGCTCAATCTACTAACAGCATAAGCTATATCAGGTCTAGTATAATTCATCAAGAACATTACACTACCAATTATTTTTGCATATTGTTCTTGGGATATACTATCACCCTTATTCTTTTTCAAATGAATACTAGAATCATATGGGGTTTTCACGGGAATGCAATCAAATTGATTAAACTTCTTTAATATTTTCTCAACATAATGAGATTGATTTAAAGATATCCCATATGACGTTCTAGTAATCTTTATTCCAAGAATAACATCAGCCTCTCCTAAATCCTTCATCTCAAAACAAGAATTTAGGAAACTCTTAGTTGCATTTACTACGTCTATATTGGTCCCAAAGATTAACATATCATCCACATATAGACATATAAAAACACAACCAAGCTCATCAACTTTGGAATAAACACAAGCATCAGAATCATTTACCAAAAAATCATTTGAAGTAATAGTTTGATGAAATTTATCATACCATTGTTTTGGTGCTTGTTTTAATCCATACAAAGATCTAATAAGCTTACATACCTTCTCCTCTTGACCAGGAACCTCACATCCTTCAGGTTGCTTCATATAGATCTCCTCATTTAACTCACCATTCAAAAATGCAGTTTTCACATCCATTTGATGCACAATCAAATCATGAATAGATGCAAGTGCAATTAACGCTCTAATGGTGGCTACCTTAGTCACAGGAGAATAAGTATCAAAAAAGTCTAAACCGTGTTTTTGGCGATGCCCTCCAACTACAAGTCTAGCCTTATATTTGTCTAAAGACCCATCAGGCTTACATTTCTTTGTAAAAATCCATCTACTACTTAGGGCCTTACAACCTCTAGGAAGGTCTGACAAAATCCAAGTATTATTACTCATAATAGACTCAATTTCACTGTTAATAGCCTCTAACCAAAAACTTGAGTCTACAGATCTCATGGCCTCAGCATAGGTTCTTGGGTTCTCTTCTAATACAAGTACATTGACATCTTGCTCATCTAAACACTCTTTTTCAGCTAGAAAGGTAGTAATAAAATCAGGTCCGAAACTAGACTCAATTCTAGCTCTCTTACTCCTTCTAGGTTCTAAAGTCTCACTAGATGATGCAATGTCATGATGCAAAGTAGAAGAAGATGCAGCGAGCAAGTATGATGATATACTAACTTTCATAGGAAAAACATGCTCAAAGAATTCAACATCCCTTGACTCTCTAATAGGACCAAAACCAGAAGCATCCTTAAGAATGAGTCTATATGCAAGACCTGTTAGAAGCATAACCAATAAAGATACCATCTACGGTCTTAGGTCCAATCTTACTCCTTTGAAAGTCAGGAAGTCCAATCTTACCCAAACACCCCCACACTTTGAGGTAACCCAAATTAGGCTTGAAGCCTTTCCATAATTCATAGGGAGTCTTATCTAACTTCTTATGGGGAACTCGATTAAGAACATAGCAAGCAGATAAAATAGCCTCACCCCACATGTTAGTAGGCATACCTGAACTAATAAGCATTGCATTCATCATATCCTTAAGAGTCCTATTTTTCCGCTCGGCTATTCCATTTTGCTCAGTGTATAGGGAGTCAGTAACCTCATGAATAATCCCATTAGACTCACAAAATTTCTTAAGGGAAACTCCATCATATTCCCCACCCCTATCTGATCTCACCCTCTTAATCTTAAGGTCCAATTGGTTCTCAACTTCGGCTTTATAAATTAGGAATTTCTCTTCAGCCTCATCCTTAGAACTCAATAAATAAACCTTAGTATAACGTGAAAAGTCATCAACAAATGTAATATAATACTTCTTTCCTCCCCTACTCATGGAATTCTTAAAGTCACCTAAGTCACTATGGACAAACTCTAATAAAGTAGAGGAACGGGATACATTTTTATTGAATGCTTTCTTAGGGTGCTTAGCTTCTACACATACTTCACATTTCTCAAAAGATGTATTGCTAAAGTCAGGAATAAGACTAAGTTGTTTAAGTCTTTTAATAGATGCAACATTCACATGACCTAGTCTAGAATGCCATAAAGAAACAGACTCAGCAGTATAAACGGAAGTATGAGAGTTCTTATTATCAATTACAACATCCAAAACAAAAAGTCCAGCATTACAAAAGCCTTTACCCACAAAAACACCATTTCTGGTTAATACAAGTTTATCAGATTCAAAAGCTAACTTAATTCCAGCTTTGTTTAAAAGAGAACCAGAAATGAGGTTTCTGCGGATGTCGGGAACATGCAAAACATTCTGCAAAGCAATGGTTTTCCCGGAAGTTAATTTCAAGAAAACCTTTCCTTTGCCTAGAACACTCACAGTGCTTGAGTTGCCCATGAAGACGCATTCTCCTTCTGAAACATTGCTGTAGTCCTGGAACATCTCCTTGTTGGCGCAAATGTGACGGGTTGCACCAGTATCAACGATCCATTCAGCAACATTGCTTACCAGATTGACTTCAGACACCACAGCAGCAATAATGTCGTCTTCAGCAAGGTTGGCTTGAGCTTTGTTGTCTTTTGCTTTGTTTGGAGCTTCCTTTCTTAGACGGCAATCCTTGGGAGCATGCCCATGCTTACCACAAACGAAGCAATTTCCCTTAAACTGACCTTTTCCCTTGAAGTTGTTATAATTCTGCCTTGTACCATGAAACTGATTAGGACCCTTACCTTTTGGTCCTTTACTGCGCAGACCTTATTTTCCACAAGATTAGCAGAAGAGGAAGAATGATCAACAGATTTCCCTTTAATTTGGATACGGTTCTGCTCCTCAATCTTAATGTGGGAAACTAATTCCTGAAGGGTAAAGTCTTTCTGCCTATGTTTTAAGGAATGCACAAAATTTTCCCAAGACGGAGGTAATTTTTCAAGTAAACAATTGGCTTGGAACATATCAGGAATAGCCATACCCTCAGCCACAATATCAGCACACAAATGTTCATACTCATGAACTTGATCTAATACAGGTTTATCATCAAACATAGAGAACTTCAACCAACGGCTACAAGCATATTTTTTAGTCCCAAAATCATCAGTACCATACTTAGCATTCAAGGCATCCCAAATATCCTTAGCATTTTTGGACTTACTATAAATCATGTACAGGGCAGCAGTCATATAATGTAGTAACATCCCACGACAAGTCTTATTATCTTTAACAAAATCCCTACTGGAATTCTCAGGAGCAGTATCAGCAGACAAACAATAATCTACCCCAATTTGACCCAAAAAGAATTCCATTTTATCAGACCACATTTTATAATTTTTTCCATCAAACGGATCTAACTTAGACATGTCAGGAATAAACGAATTGGTAATAGGCACATCAGTAACACGCACAGGTTCATCAGATTTTTCACCAGCCATAGTTCCGAAAAACAGATAAAAAGTATGAAATTCAACTTTAGAATGTAGGAACAAAAAGTGGAAACTAATTTGACACACTTAACTGACCACCGTGGCGTGAGAAGATCACTGCCCTAAAGTTGAATTTGCCCAAAGCCAAAGCCAAAGCCAAAGCCAAAGCCCAAGCCCAAGCCCAAGCCCAAGGCCAAGGCCCTGGCCCGGACCGGGCGGGCGGCGGCGGCGCGCGTGTGGTATCCACACATCACCACATACCCACTAAAAGCCTCATTGCTACTTTACTCAAAGGGTAGAGGAAGAGTAATAGTTATAAACCTTACTCTTCCCTCATATTCTTTCAATGTGGGACAATAGGAAAAAATGACTCTTCATATTCTTTTGAAGCAAACTTAAAGTTTATATTAAAAACTCCAACAACGCAAACTCATAAAGGATTAGCGTTAAGTAAAAGCCTTTTGTAGGTTTGCTCTATTAGTCTGCCACAAGTGTAAGAAGTGTGGTATTTTGTCTCTAACAAGCATTTCTCTTGTTATAAAATTTCAAGGAGTGGATTTAACTTTTGTTTAGAAAACTATTACATTCATATTTTTCATGGTCTATAAAATTGATCCTGCCATTGAGATATCCACTCCACCGACTCTTAGATAGTCCGAGTTTACAATGATTATTGTGAAGCTAAACTAATTATATTGCAGTAAAACTGACTATAACATACAAAATTAATTCTGTCACTAATTAAAGAAAAATAGGAGTGTTTGGCGTTTGCTTATGGAGTTAGCCCCGTTCCTGACATTTTATGGACCCTAGGCGAAACTTGAGAAATAGGCTCCTTACATTCTTAATTTTTTTTTGTAATTTGAATATATTTCAATCAAAGATAAAATAAATTTATTCAACATAACACATCTTAATAAATAAGAATAGATCCAAAAAATATCAAGAATTTAATTGTTGTTAACTTTAAGAAATACTAAGTATAAGGAGTCAATTTTAACCAAAACCCTAAGCTTTCTCTGATTGTTTTTAACTTTACAACACAAAATTCCCAAAAACAATAAATCATGTGCAATCAGACAGAAGCTTCAATTCATTTATATT
The DNA here is from genome assembly GCA_947646795.1 of Beta lomatogona. Classification (NCBI taxonomy): domain Eukaryota; kingdom Viridiplantae; phylum Streptophyta; class Magnoliopsida; order Caryophyllales; family Amaranthaceae; genus Beta; species Beta lomatogona. The sequence goes on along the minus strand of CANSNZ010000949.1, from coordinate 2,759,772 downwards.
AATAAATTATTAATTATACATATTAGTACCCGAAAAAAATTCTCAATTACACATTGGCAGTTTTACAGGAATAATAAAAATGAACAAACAAGTTTGATTTATTTTAGATCAAATTCATCTAAAAACTAAAAAAATTAGCAAGAACACAAAAGATTATCCAAAACGCTGAAGATGATGAACACAAGAGATTATCAAAATTTGAAACCCAATAATTGTGAGGAAAAACGAAGAAAGGAGGGAAATTGGTGAGAAGTAAAGTTCAAGGAAGTAGAGTTTATGGAAGTAGATCTGTTCAAATTAACTTCCTCCGGTCTTTATTAGTTTGCCCGTTTCTTTTGCACAGTTTTATAGGAGAAATAATGTTGTGGGACATAGAAAGAAAGATAAACTATTATTTTATATTAAAGTTGAATGTACGTGTGATGGAAAGTTAGTGGTCCCATGCCAAAAATAGAAACAAAAGAAACGGGTAAACTAATAAGGGACATCCCAAAAAGTTAAACTAATAAAGACCGGAGGGAGTACTTCTTTTTTCTTACCTTATTTAAAAGAGAAATATGTCAGAAACAACCTTTTAAAAACCATTTTTGCGAGAAACAACCTTTTAAAAATTTTCTTGCAATTTCAGACCTTAAACATTTTTTTGTTGTTGAAACCAACCTTGCTCCGGATTCCGACGTTGACCAGCCGGATTCCGGCGTTGACTGTCGTTTTCTTCCTATTTTCTTCCATTTCCCTCCAATTTCCCTAAAATCTTTCTCTCTCCTCCTACCCCAGTTCACTCCTTCCTAATATATCATTCCTCCCCTAACCCAAACTTATTTCCTCTCTATCTCTCCTCCACCCTGCGCCACCAACCGAAGAAAGTCAACCTCCAAGCTCTTGAAAAGCTTCCTTCAGGCGCTTCTTTGCATCTGATTTTGGAGTTCGCTAGGAACGGTTTGGATTTTTTTGGGGTTTTCTCAGCATCGGATAATGCGAAAATTAAAGATAGAGGGTGGCACGAGAGGAGGAGGAGAAAGAGAGAGTAGTGGTGGTGGAGGGAACGAGAGAGGGTAGCGTGAAGTCATGTTAGGTGTTGCAGTGGTGAGTTTGAAAGAGAGAGAAAGTGAGTTAGTGGTGTGGTGTGCGAAACATAATTGAAAGAGATACAGGAGGAAAGAGAGAGGAGCGGTGATGGGGCAGTTGGAGTTGATGTGGCTGTAGTGGTGTGGGGGAGCTGATGACGTAGAAGGGGGAGGAAGAGAAAGAGGCGAAGAGAGTGGAGGCGGAGGAGGAGGTGAAAATTGGAAGATGATGATGGTGAGAGAAGAGTTAGTGAGGTGGTGGAGGTGGTGTAAGTAATGGCATAGGTGGTTAACATGGAGAAGGTGAAGAGGAGAGAGAAAATACTGAAAGAAGTCATAGATGAAGGTTTTTAAGAGTGAGCTTAATGCCGATGTTAATGGTGGAGGAATTGGAGGGAAAGGGAAGAAAATAGGAAAAATACGACAGTCAACGCCGGAATCCGGCTTGTCAACGCGGGAATCCGGAGGAAGGTTGGTTTCAACAAAAAAAATTTGTTTAAGGTCTGAAATTGCAATAAAAATTTTAACAGGTTGTTTCTTGCAAAAAATGGTTTTTAAAAAGTTGTTTCTGACAAATTTATCTATTTAAAAATAAAAATATGAAAAACACTAAATTATTAAGCCCATCACATGCCGCACTCTTGTTAATTGTGGTTCACATCACAAGAAACAAATTGGAGTAGAACATTATAGTACTACTACTACATACACAATACACTTACAGATGATAATATGATATGCATTACAAAAGGCGAGGACTCGGCACTGCAATAAGTCGACTTGACTTAGGAGCGGTGAGTCCAAATTTTTCATCTACACTAACTTCACTCGGCTTCATCTCATCTGGCAGCTTCCACGTGAAGTCGTGAAACAATGGAGCAAGTTTGCCATGCAAATCTCAAGCATGTGTAGCCCAAGCACCATACCTGGACAAGACCTTCTGCCCGATCCAAATGGTATAAATTCAAAATTACACCCTTTAAAATCGGGTATGCCCTCCTCAAGGAACCTTTCGGGTTTGAATGTATCTGCTTCAGGCCATGAGTTTGCGTCTCGACCAATAGCCCATGCATTTATCATGACTTGTGATTGTTTAGGAATATAGTACCCTCCAATAATAGCATCCTCAGTAGTCTCATGAAGCAAGAGGGGGATTGGTGGGTGCATGCGTAGGCTTTCTTTCATGCAACACCGGAAGAATGGAAGTTTGTCAAGATCCATTTCATCAACTCGTCGAGTCAAGCCAATAACATCGACAAGTTCTTGTTGAACCCGTTTCATGTCCTCAGGATTTCGCAGTAACTCTGTCATTACCCATTCTGCTGCCCATGTGACAGTCTCAGTTCCACCAATCATCACATCCTGTTTGTAGTAAGGCAAATACTTATATGAGTAGCTCCACTTATAATAACTTATTGTTTTCAGATGACACCAACTATTGTTTCAATGCAAGGAGAAATACCAATTAATATCAGGTGTAAAGTGCAACATTGATCAAATGATGAGCTATAATTTTGGATACACATAATAACATATAGCCATAAATTTTGTCGAGTTATGGTGAATCTTTCTAATTTTTTGATGGTGAATGATAAGCCATAGGTGGGGAATGGGGAGTAAAAAGGAGAGCCGTATAAGTGGTTGGATAAGTATGTGTAGAACTCGCAAAACTTATAACAAACATCATTTTCCGCTACTAAATTACATTAAAGTTGGTATTGTCCTTTACTACCAACATAAAAGAAAAATTGTATGCTCTATCTACCTATAGTTTAGTTAGTGTTGCTTCCATATAATGCCCAATCTATAGGAATTGGGGTTGGCTCAAGCTATGAAGCACGGGTACGCCTCTTGAGGGCCGAATAGCATACCCGGTATGGATACTGTACGGGTACTGCAAGGATTGGTCCCCATAAACAAACTCAAAAATTTGGGTACGTTGGATGCTCTTGGGTACGACAAGGCAGAATTTGGGTACGTCTTGGGTACGGTTGGGGCTTGTGAGAGACGTACCCAGCCTTGTAAAATTCAGATCTAGGGTTTTCTACAATTTTCCCAAATTCGATTCTCTGCCTTTCTCACTCTCTCGGATGCCATGCAACCCCTCTTTCTCTCTCCCTCCATCCCCCTCCCTCTCTCTCTCTCTCTCTCATCTTCACCGGCCACCAAGCATCACCAGCAAGCAGGGGAATTGCTCGGCAGTCACGCACATCGCCATGCTCGACTTTTTCTTTTCTCTCATCTTCACCAGTCTGGTTTATGTTTTTATTTTGAATGTGGGGAAGGGAAAGGGTTAAAAGGCACGTAAAAGTGAGAAGAGATAGTGGTGTAGTCCAGCTGTCCAATAGTCTTTTTCTTAAAGAAAAATAATTAAAGTTGTAGTCTTTGCACCACTTTGTCTTTCTCTGAATTATGCTTATTTTCTTTTTTTTTTTTACTAAATCAAACTATTTATAACCCTATATATATTTTTATATTCTAAGAAAGAAAGCTTATTCTTTATATTTTTATATGTATGTCTTTTAATATTTTTCTACAAAATTTAAATGGAGATTTTATGTAGGAAAATTTTAACGTAATATTTTTCATTACAATGTATTGCATTTTATTTTGCCGAATCCAAGCCGTACTTGTTTTCGGAAATTTTGATTTTGCCGTTTTCCGTCCTTTACTCGTACCTGTATCCGTCCCCGTATCTGTATTGGTGCTACCTAGGGCTCAAATGGTGAACTTTCCCATCTTTCCTAACAAAGTCTAGGTTCAATTATTCCTTCCTTAAGCATTTGCTTGATATTTAAGGAGGGAGGGAGATTGGGGGAGTATGGCTTGTAATGGGCCTTTGGGTGAGGGCCCTATACGAGGGCACGAGATTTCTTCTTACCTATCAAAAATTTAGAAAGAAAGTTGTAAGATATTGAAAAAAAATTAATAGAAGTGCATCATTTACCATGATGATAGCTTTGATGTTATCTCTAGTAAGCTTGATAGAATTTTGCAGGTCTTCCGACTCATTAATCTTGGTTTCATCACTGTAAAACTTTAACAAATCATCCACCATATCTTCTTCTACATGTCCATCAATTTTCTTCTTGTTCATATGATAATCAATAATCGGATCAATGAACCGGTCCAATGCGCTCCGAACCATAAGAAGCCGGTCGTTGAGCCCACTCGGGTCGACCCAAGTGAGAAACGGGATAAAATCTGCAATATTAAATGCCCCAAAAAGCTTAGAATATTCTTGAAGGATAGCAAATAACTCATCCACCCCCTTAGAGAATTTGGGCCCGAAGGCGGCCCGGTATGTAACGTTCTTAGCTCCCCGATGTTAATGGGAGACCCAGCCCGGCCCAATAAATCGTGGACCATGTGGTCCACTTCGTAGTGGACTGACTGCCACGACTTGGCCCGTTGGCGACTAAACAGACGCATGACGCAAAGCTTGCGTATCTTGCGCCAAAACGTACCGTAGTGCGCGAAGACCATGTCGGCCCTATTGTAGGTGAGGTAATTGATGGCGATGGTGGCCGGCCGGTTGGAGAAAATGTTGTCATGGGCTTGGAGGACTTGTTGGGCCTCCTTCGCGCTGGAAACCACCATAATGTGGACGAAGCCCATCTTAAGGTGGAACAACCCGCCGTAACGTCGGGCCAACTTGGCAAGCCCACGGTGGTTTAGTTGATCCATCATCATCATGTTGCCTATGATTGGTAGGCCCTTTGGGCCTGGTGGGTAAGGTCTCCGCCTTAGTGTTGAGATAATGCCTAACGTTGGTGCTAAGAAGTAAGAACAACACAATTGTAACAGCTACTGGATTACTTTGCGCCAACTTGAATACATAAACTAGTTGAATATACATTCTTTTTTTATTTCTTTGTGGGGGAAAGAAGATTATTGGTTGTGTTTCTCTGTATTGTGAATTTGTGATGGATCATTCTCTGTTTTAAGTAGCACTAGCGGCATATGTAGCTGTGCTGTGCCTGTGCGTGCATGATGCACGAGGATTAGAATAAACAAGTGGGATCAGGGCACAAAGATTTTTTTTTTTTTTTTTTTTTTTTTGTTTTTTGCAACAAGCAAATGAACAAGCCTACCTCAACAACCCTTTCCTAGCCGAAATGGCTAGTTGGTGGGCCTGCTGGACCAGACCTCTACTGACTTTAGGGGCAGAAAGATTATATGACGTGTAATTCCACTTTCACAGTTTCCCTCCTAAACTTTTTCTCGGAATAGAGAGAGCCATAAAGGTAAATAATGTACACGAGATTGATCTCAGGTCTTGTATATAACCTTTCAAAACTTTAATCAACTAAGTTAGTTGACATCCGGTTCCCTCTTAAACTTCAATACAAAATTATCATGCTAAAATTTCAATGTATATTATAGAGAAATAATTCTATGGATAAGTGGCAGTGTTAGCTTCCACTTCAATATGTTCCCTCCTAAACTTCAATATAGGAAAAAAAAACATGCTAAAGTTACCCCTAAAATAATATCTTGTCAGGAAATTTGTCCGTATTATAGCACCTAAAATGAAGCAGAATAATCTCATAGATAACAATCTAGAAATATAAGCACAACCATAACTAAAAGTTAGGTTTAAGATAATGTTATTTCACGGGTAGCAAATTATTCATGGTTTGACATTACTTGAGGGCAATACGTTAATTTTCTTGTAAGAAAGCTTTGGCGAAACTTGAATTTTTAGATGACCCCCAATTTAGGAACTCATTTCACATGATTGATTTAGTTTTTGGGTTCGAGCCATTCCCCAAATAATAAGGCAAAAAGATATATTGTTTAGGGTTGGTATTATGTCACAAGTAGAAATTATAACTTGTAATAGAATAATGACTCCCACATTAAGGAGTCAAGAATTCAACACCTCTTACAAACAAAATACTACTCCCACCGTCCCAGAAAAATCTGAACACTTGTTGGGACACGTAGTTTAAGGTGATAAGTTGTAGTGTGGTTATCAAATGTTATTTATTTAAAAAGTAGATGTGGTAGGAGTTGGTGGGATATTTTTTATTAGAGGAGAGAGAAAGTTGGGTAACTTTTTATTGATAAAAGGTAGAGTGTGGGCTAAAAATATGTAAAAGAAATAATATATTAATGGTGGGACCATGCCAAGAATGGAAGTGTTCAAACTAATTTGGGACAAACATAAAAGGAAAGTGTTCAGACTATTATGGGACGGAGGTAGTAAATTTTATAGGTGATCCGTGATTAAAGAGATTTAAAAGGATGACATGGACCATGTGTAGGAACGTAAACTGGTAACAAATTAAATAAACTTATCTGACAACCGTGGCGTGAAATAAGCACTGCCCTAAAGTTGAATATGCTCTGCAACAACACACGGACTCATAGCAATCAACCTCCAGGGATACACGGCTTCTACCTTTCCGGTGTTGACTGAAAAGCAGATTGAGAACGCTCTTGAATATTGGCCAGATCGAAAAAGAGGAGAATTAAATAAAAGAGAAGATGTATTTGTGTGTTTCTGTGTTCTCAGCGAATACCAGAACACTGGTATTTATAGGAAGTGGAAAACAAAACGTGATCGGATCATGGCTGAAAACGTGGGATAAAATGATCAGTTAATGGGGAAGTTAATGGCAGCAGACCAGGAGAGAAATTAGGGAAAACGATAACTTAAGACTGATTATAACGGTCATTAAATGCTGACAAATAATTGACCCAAAAAGATAGTTAAGTTAAGTTTATTTCCCAAGGCCCAAGACCCATGGCCCTGGCCCGGACCAGGCGGACGGCGCGGGCGGGTGTGGTAACTGTACATCACCACATACCCACTAAAAGCCTCATTGCTACTCAACTCAAAGGGTTGAGGAAGAGTAAACGTTATAAACCTTACTTTTCCCTTCTATTCTTTTAATGTGGGACAAAAGGCAAAAGACTTTTCATATTCTTTTGAAGCAAAACTTAAGAGATTGTACTCTAAACTCCAACAATCCCACACATGATTCAAAAGAAGAAAACATAAAGAAACAGGGCTGAAAAAAGATGATCTGGGCAATATATACTAGGTTTTGAAGTATCAATGTCTTATGAACTTGTATTGACACTTAGTGCATACAAATATGCCTTACTGTCGTAATAGGTAGGTTTATCTTTGAACCATTCACGAAGTTAGCAAAGCATAGTTGCACACTTTTTCAAATCAAGAAACGTTCTCGCAATTGTAATATTGGTGCCCCACAATTAGCCTGGATTTTCATGAATGCTCTAGAGAGCCTAAGCCTTTTGACTCTCATAGGGGATTAGGCGTAACCCCCACATTCACATAGGTAAGTTCATCAAGTTTGTAAAGTCACAAACCACCTTAGTTAAGGCTATGAACTTATTAAGAGTTCTAAGCTCAACCTTACACATATAATAGTATAATAAAACAAAATACTACATCACTTTTATTAATAGGAATGATAGTAGTATCAACAATTTGAGTTCTTTTGTGATTTTATTTGACCCTTTGAACTTAGGAATTCCTAAGAAGGGTATCCATCACAATTCACTCCACAATAAGCTTTAAACCCATTCCTTTTGCTGACTCCAGCACCATTTTTCTACAAAGGCCTTTAGTGAGAGGATCAACAATATTCCACTCTGACTTTACATACTCGAGTGATAACACATTACTTTTAATTAGATTTCTAACTATGGCATGCCTTAAGCGAATATGCCTTCTCTTTCCATTATAGGCTTGATTATTCGCTACCCCAATCGCTGCTTGCGAGTCACACCGCTTAAAAACTGATGGAGCTGGCTTCCCCCACAATGGAATATCAGCAAGCAAACCCCTTATCCATTCAGCTTATTGACCTGCCAATTCTAAAGCAATAAACTCATATTCCATTGTAGATTTGGTAATACGTGTTTGCTTTGATGATTTCCATGATATAGCTCCTCCAGTAAGAGTAAAAACATAACGACTAGTAGATTGAGTTTCATCATTATCTAACACCCAATTGGCATCACAAAATCCTTCAAGGACACAAGATGTCCTTTGATAATGCAGACCCCAATTGATAGTGCCTTTTAGATACTTCAACAATCTAATCAAGGCACCCAGTGCTCCCGATTAGGATTGTGAGTATACCAACTCAATCTACTAACATCATAAGCTATATCAGGTCTAGTATAATTCATCAAGAACATTACACTACCAATTATTTTTGCATATTGTTCTTGTGAGATACTATCACCATTATTCTTTTTCAAATGAATACTAGAATCATATGGGGTTTTCACAGGAACGCAATCAAATTGATCAAACTTCTTTAATATTTTATCAATATAATGAGATTGATTTAAAGATATCCCATATGACGTTCTAGTAATCTTTATTCCAAGAATAACATCAGCCTATCCTAAATCCTTCATCTCAAAACAAGAATTTAGAAAACTCTTATTTGAATTTACTACGTCTATATTAGTTCCAAAAATTAACATATCATCCACATATATACATATGAAAACACAACCAAGCTCATCAATTTTGGAATAAACACAAGCATCAAAATCATTTACCAAAACACCATTTGAAGTAATAGTTTGATGAAATTTATCATACCATTGTTTTGGTGCTTATTTTAAACCATACAAAGATCTAATAAGCTTGCATACCTTGTCCTCTTGATCAGGAACCACACATCCTTCAGGCTGCTTCATATAGATCTCCTCATTTAACTCACCATTCAAAAATGCAGTTTTCACATCCATTTGATGCACAATCAAATCATGAGTAGATGCAAGTGCAATTAATGCTCTAATGGTGGTGATCTTGGTCACCGGAGAATAGGTATCAAAGAAGTCTAAACCTTTCTTTAGGCGATGCCCTCCAACTACAAGTCTAGCCTTATACTTGTCTAAGGACCCATCAGCCTTGCATTTCTTTGTAAAGATCTACCTACTACTTAGGGCCTTACAACCTCTAGGAATGTCTGACAATATCCAAGTATTATTACTCACGATAGACTCTATTTCACTATTAATAGCCTCTAACCAAAAACTTGAGTCTATAGATCTCATGGCCTCTGCATAGGTTCTAGGGTTCTCTTCCAATACAAAAGCATTAACATCTTGCTCATCTAAAGATTCTTTCTCAGCTAGAAAAGTAGTAATGAAGTCGGGTCCGAAACTATACTCAATTCTAGCTCTCTTACTCCTTCTAGGTTCTAAGGTCTCACTAGATGATGCAATGTCACAATGCAAAGTAGAAGAAGATGCAGCAAGCATACATGCTTGTACAATAACTTTCATAGGAAAAAGATGCTTAAAGAATTCAACATCCCTTGACTCTCTAATAGGACCAAAACCAGATGCATCCTTAAGAATGAGACTATATGCAGCACTGTTAGAATCATAACCAATAAAGATATCATCTACAATCTTAGGTCCAATCTTACTCCTTTGAAAGTCAAGAAGTCCTATTTTACCCAAACACCCCCACACTTTGAGGTAACCAAAATAAGGCTTATAGCCTTTCCACAATTCATAGGGAGTTTTATCTTACTTCTTATGGGGAACTCGGTTAATTAAGAACATAGCAAGCAGAAAGAATAGCTTTACCCCACATGTTAGTAGCACTAGTAGAATTAATGTTAATTGCGGCGGTTTTTAAGTGGCCTATTGTTGTGGATTTCGCACCGTCGCAAATCAAGGAGCAGCAATATGTCAAACCTATTGCTGTGGTTGTGGCCCAAAACCGCATCAATAGGCAACAGTAACGGTAAATTTTTTTTTTTTGCATTTCGCCATTAAATTTGAAGGATAAAAATTATGACGAAAATAAAACACTACAAAAGTAATGGTAAAGAATCTCTAGATGTGCTTATACATAAGTATAAAAGATACAAAAATAATCTAACAAATACTTTGAAAAAAATAGAAGAGATATGAAATAAATACAAAAAAACAGAAACTTCCAACATATACTAATTCTAAAACATAAAAAAAATTCAGAAAAATAAAATATCACCACTAACATTATATCTTGATAAATAAAAACAAAACCTAAAAAAAATAATAATAAAAAGAAAACAGGAGTTGATACAGGCAACATTTCACCAGAGAATCGCCACCGAAAGTTGATACACGCGACATTTCACCAGAGAATCGCCATCGGAACAAAGTAATATCTCAGATCTGTCGGTCAGCGACGAGTGCCAAAAGCACTTCCGGTCAGCGTCGAGTCCTATCTTCGTGTGGTCCAGCGACGAGCGCTGGCCTTTGTGTGGTCCAGCGACGAGGCCTTTGCGTGGTCCAGCGACGTGGCCTTCGCGTGGTCGAGCGTCGAGTCCTTCGCGTGGTCGAGCGACGAGCGCCGGCTGGAGGAGGAGAAGCCGTGGCTGATAGAATGAGAAGGCGAGGTGAGAGTATGAGAGAAGATGAGAGAGGATGAGAGAAGATGAGAGAGGCGAGAGAATGAGAAGAAGGCGAGGCTGAGAGGATGACTGGATGAGAGAGAATGAGAGGGGGAGAATGTGAGAGGCGTGAGAGATATGTTTTTGTGGGCTGAGTATAAGTGTGAATGTAAAACCCTAATTTTTTTAATGATATTGCTGCGGTTTTTACTAGAAACTGCAGCAATATGTTTTTTTATTGCTGCGTATGGGCAAAACCGCAGTAATTTGACCGCAGCAATATGCAATTATTCTACTAATGTAGGCATACCTGAACTAATAAGCATTGCATTCATCATATCCTTAAGAGTCATGTTTTTCCGCTCAGCTATTCCATTTTGTTCGGGTGTATAGGGAGCTGTAACCTCATGAATAATTCTATTAGACTCACAAAATTTCTTAAGAGAAACTCCATCATATTCTCCACCCCTATCTGATCTCACTCTCTTTATCTTAAGGTCTATCTGGTTTTCAACTTCGGCTTTATAAACTATAAATATTTTCTTCTGCCTCATCCTTAGAACTTAATAAGTAAACCTTAGTATAACGTGAGAAGTCATCAAAAAAAGTAATATAATATTTCTTTCCTCCCCTACTCATGGAATTCTTAAAGTCACCTAAGTCACTATGGACTAACTCTAATAAACAGAGGAACGGGACACATTATTGTTGAATGCTTCCTTGGGGTGCTTAGCTTTTACACACACTTCACGTTTATCAAAAGAAGTATTGCTAAAGTCAGGAATAAGACTAAGTTGTTTTAGCCTTTTAATAGACGAAACATTCACATCACCTAGTCTAGAATGCCATAAAGAAACAGACTCAGCAATATAAACGAAAGCAATAGAAATTTTATTATCAATAACAACATCCAAAACAAAAAGTCCACCATTACAAAAGCCTTCACCCACAAAAGCACCATTTTCTGGTTAATACAAGTTTATCAGATTCAAAAGTTAACTTGATCCCAGCTTTGTTTGAAAGTGAAACATAAATGAGGTTTCTGCGGATATCGGGGACATGCATAACATTCTATAAAGCAATGGTCTAAAACACTCACATTGCTCGAGTTGCCAATGAAGATGCATTCTGTCTCTGAAGCTTTGCTATAGTCCTAGAACATCTCCGTGTTGGCAAAGATGTGGTGGGTTGCACCAGTGTCCACGACCCATTCAGAAACATTGCTTACCAAGTTGACCTCTCGGACACCACAACAGCAATGATGTCATATTCAGCAAGGCTGGCTTGAGCTTTGTTGAGCTTTGTTGACCTTTGGTTTGCTTTCAACTTCCTTTCTTTGACGACAATCCTTAGCAGCATGCCCATACTTACCACAGACAAAGCAATTTCCCTTAAATTGACTCTTTCCCTTGAAGTTGTTATAATTCTGCCTTGTACCATGAAACTGATTTGGACCCTTACCTTTTAGTCCTTTACTAGCACCTTTATTTTTCACCAGATTAGCAGTAGAGGAAGAGTGATCAACATATTTCCCTTTGGTTTGGATACGGTTTGTATACAGACACAGCAATATGAACGAAAGCATTAGAAATTTTATTATCAATAACAACATCCAACACAAAAAGTCCACCATTACAAAAGCCTTTACCCACAAAAGCACCATTTTTGGTTAATACAGGTTTATCAGATTCAAAAGTTAACTTGATCCCAGCTTTGTTTGAAAGAGAAACATAAATGAGGTTTCTGCGGATATCAGGGACATGCATAACATTCTATAAAGCAATGGTCTAAAACACTCACAATGCTCGAGTTGCCAATGAAGATGCATTATGTCTCTGAAGCTTTGCTATAGTCCTGGAACATCTCCGTGTTAGCACAGATGTGGTGGGTTGCACCAGTGTCCACGACCCATTCAGAAACATTGCTTACCAAGTTGACCTTTCGGACACCACAGTAGCAATGATGTCATCTTCAGCAAGGTTGGCTTGAGCTTTGTTGACCTTTGGTTTGCTTTCAGCTTCCTTTCTTTGACGACAATCCTTAGCAGCATGCCCATACTTACCACAGACAAAACAATTTCCCTTAAATTGACTCTTTCCCTTGAAGTTGTTATGATTCTGCCTTGTACCATGAAACTGATTTGGACCTTTACCTTTTGGTCCTTTACCTGCACCTTTATTTTCCACCAGATTAGCAGTAGAGGAAGAGTGATCAATAGATTTCCCTTTGGTTTGGATACGGTTCTGCTCCTCGATCTTAATATAGGAAACTAATTACTGAAGGGTGAAGTATTTTTGTTAATGTTTCAAGGAATGAACGAAATTTTCCCATGAATGAGGTAATTTTCAAGTAAACAGTTGGCTTGGAAAAGTTCAGAAATGTCCGTACCCTCAGCAACAATATCAGCACATAAAGTCTCATACTCATGAACTTGATCCAAAACAGACACAACATCAGACATAGTAAACATCAACCAAACAACCACAGGAATATTTCTTAGTCCCAAAGTCATCAATACCATACTTAGCATTCAAGCATCCCAAACCTTAGCATTTTTGACTTACTATAAATCATGTAAAGGGCAGAAGTCATATAATAAAGTAACATCCCACGACAAGTCTTATTGTTTTTCACAAAATCCCTAATAGAATTCTCAGGAGCAGCAACAACAGACAAACAATAATCTACCCTAATTTGACCCAAGAAAAATTCCATCTCATCAGACCACATCTTATAATTTTTCCCATCAATCGGTTCTAGTTGAATTTGCCCCACAACAGCACACGGACTCATAGCAATCAACCTCCAGGGATACACGGCTTCTACCTTTCCGGTGTTGACAGAAAAGCAGATTGAGAACGCTCTTGAATATTGGCCAGAAAAGAGGAGAATGAAAGAGAAGAGAAGATGTATTTGTGTGTTTATGTGTTCTCAATGAATACCAAAACACTGGTATTTATAGTAAGTGGAAAACCAAACGTGATCAGATCGTGGCTGGAAACGTGGGATAAAACGGTCAGTAAATGGCAGTAGACCACGAGAGAAATCAGGGAAAACAGTAACTTAAGACTGATTAAAACGGTCATTAAATGCTAATATATAATTGACCCAAAAAGATAGTTAAGTTTATTCCCCATGGCCCAAGGCCCTGGCTCGGACCGGGCTGGCGGCGCGCGCGCGCGTGTGGTAACTATACATCACCACATACCCACTAAGATCATCATTGCTACTCAGCTCAAAGGGTTAAGGAAGAGTAATAGTTATAAACCTTACTCTTCCCTTCTATTCTTTCAATGTGGGACAAAAGGCAAGAGACTTTTCATATTCTTTTGAAGCAAAACTTAAGAGTTTGTACGACATGTGACATGTGGTAGACTACGATTCTTACCCATGCATTATAATAATACAGATGGATGTATTGGTGAGTATCACATTAGTGTCCCTACTGCCTACTTCGCATAAATTAATTGTGGGTACCTTATGAGTTGTGGCCCAAATGAGTTGTGTGCTACAGGTACACAGTGTTCCTAATTATCTCAAGTCATAGGCCGGCTTTTCAATACCTAAATCCAAGTTTTTGGATTAGTACTAGGCTAGATAGATACTCCCTCCATTTATTTTAATTGCTACAATGTGTTATGCACAAGTGTTTAAGTAATGTCACTTTCAAGCTTTTTAGATGATATTTTTTGAATCATTCAATGTAATATAATGGGAAAAAGTGAAAAAGTAGTGCTTTTTGGTGGAAAAAGAGAGAAACAAATATAATAATATTACTTTTGGGTGGGTCAAGTACCCCAAATAAGGAAAGTTTAAACAATGTAACAATTAAAAAGAAATAATCATTTAAGGAAAATGTAGCAATTAAAAAATACGGAGGGAGTACATGTGAAGAATATTTTGTATCTATAATTAGCAACATCAAAATCAATCTAATACTCCCTCCATTCTTTTTCCTAATTGCAATCTTTCTAAGAGGCAAATAAAGTCAAAGTAGGAAGAACATTTTAAAACAGAGTGAGTATAAATAATATACTCTCTGCCTTAGTTTCTTAGTTGTTGCAATTTAACTTTTATATCATTCAATATATAAATGCTATGACCATTTTTTTTTTATGTACAAAAGCAAATGTTACCATGTAAATGGTTATTGAATTCGTCTCAGTATATGTTTTCAAATGATCAACTTTCCAAAATTAACTCAGATGACCCTGATATTTTACGCCATTTTCCCGAATAACTCTGACAAAAATTCATTCTATTGCGGATAACCTTGAACTTTGATTTTGTCATTAAACTTGACCGAAGACTCAACAATGTCAATTATTTGGCATTTTAAAACAAAACAAAGTAATTAATGGTGATGGGTCGGTGGGTTCTAATTCTGGGTGGCTGGTGGGGCGTGCAATTTTGATTGTGAGGACTGGTTATGGGTAGGGTGTTGTTGTTGGCGTGAGAAAGAAGGTAGGGTTGTGTGATGTTGGTGTGGCACTAGTGGGTGCGACTGGTGGGTGGCTGGTGTGCAGGTGTAGCAGTTCTGGTGTGGTGGGAGGAAGAGAGCAAGAATGCGGTGTTGGGATGGTGCTAGTACGCCGGTGGGTAGAGTTCAAGGAAAGGGAAAGACATTGGGGTGGTAAATAGTGCTGCTATTGGACAGGAGTAAGGTAGGAGGTCGGCACGGGCATGGCTAAGCCACTGCCTCATTGTGCAAAAGTATGAGGAGGATGGTGAAGGTTGAGGAGGGTGGTGAAGGAGTGGTGGTGGCGGCAAAGGTTGAGGATGATGAGAAACATAAATCGTGTTTTTTTTTTCTTTTTACAAAAATAGGTTTTTAATTATGAAAGTCAAATACTTAACACCGTTGAGTTTTGCATCAAGTTTAATGACAAAATCAATATTCAAGGTCATCCATATTAGGGGTGAGATTGTCAAGGTTATTTGGAAAAATAACTTAAATGTCAAGGTCCACTATCTCATTGTGTAAAAGTAGGTGGAGGACCGTGAAGGTTGAGGAGGGAGGTGAAGGAGTGGTGGTGGTGGTGGTGGCGGCAAGGTTGAGGATGATAAAACATAAATTGTGTTTTTTTTTTTCTTTTTTAAAACATAGGCTTTTAATTGTAAATGTCAAATAGTTAACACCATTTAGTTTTGCGCCAAATTTAATAACAAAATCAAAGTTCAAGGTTATCCACGATAGGGGTGAAATTGTAGGGTTATTTGGGAAATGGCTTAAACGTCAGGGTCCACTATCTCATTGTGCAAAAGTAGGAGGAGGATGGTGAAGGTTGAGGAGGGAGGTGAAGGAGTGGTGGTGGCGGCGGTGGCGGCGAAGGTTGAGGATGACGAAAAATATAAATCGTGTTTTTTTGTTTTTACAAAAATAGGTTTTTTAATTATAAATGTCAAATAGTTAATTAACACTGATGAGTTTTGCGTCAAGTTTAATGACAAAATTAATGTTCAGGGTTCTCCATGATAGGGGTGAATCTGTCATGGTTATTTAGAAAATTGGCTTAAATGTCAGGGTCATTTGATATAATATCCCTAATATATATGATATGATAGATATATAGGTTTAAATAGGCCTAATATTCTAGACATGTAGGAAGAGCATAATGTAGTATGTAAAAAAAAATCTTGTCAGATCTTATTATTAGATTCGACCCAGTATAAATATATATATATATATATATATATATATATATATATATATATATATATATATATATATATATATATATATATATATATATTCTCTGAATAAGACTCAATATGTAATTTTAAAACATCAATTTTGTTCAAATATAGTTGTATATGATTAAAGAGGCTAATGGTTAAACTATTATAGATAGACGTGACGATTTTCTGAGCTTGAGCCCTTATACGCATCATGGATGTGAATGTGAAACAGTTTTGTACTTATATGCCATTTTAATTGGTTATATCAAAGATACATGATGGTACTAAGTGAACAATAGGTGTTGGCCTAGTGATGTATGCATCACCTATGGAACCGAGCCCTAATACCAATATGTAACACAAATACAAGTGCTTATCCCGTCCCTTATTAGATTTCCCAGTTCTAATTTGAGCATTATTCATAGGTAAAGAAAGTTCTCAAAAAAAAATTACAATATATAAGAAAAAACATAGTCATGTGGAGTCTTGTTTAATTCGCCTCATTGTGTATATTAGAAAATTCAAAATTTTATAATTACTAATATGTAATTAAAGATATTAACGATAAAAAAATTTGGCAAACGTGCATTGGAGAAATCTATTGGGGCGGAGTCCGGCTTTCTCCAAACTGTTCGGTGGCGAACAGATTCCAACTGATTTTTTTTTGTTGTACATGAAGGTTAGTATGGTTGTGCAATATTTGCACATATATGGATGTGTAACATTTGGTACGTGAATATTCGTTGAGGGTTATGCAATCTCTATGTAAGCTTGTGCAATATTTGTTAATGGTTGTGCATTCTGTATGTAAGGTTGTGAACAATTTATATATGGATGTACATCCTTTTTGTTCATGGTTGTGCAGTAAGGTCAGTTCCCTTATGCATCAAGGTCACTATGGGTGTACAGCAAGCTCAGATTGATTGTGTAGCAAGGTCAATTCGGTTGTGCATCAAGGTCATTATGGATGTGTAGCAAGCTCAGATTGATTGTGAAACAAGGTCAGTTAGATTGTGCATCAAGGTCACTATGTTGTGCAACAAGCTCAGATTGGTTGTGCACAAAGGTGAGTGTGGATGTGCATCAAAGCTCATATTAGTTTTGCAACAAGGTCAGTTCATTTGTGCATCAAGATCACTATGGTTGTGCAGCAACGAACAGATTGGTTGTGGAGCAGCCAGCAAGGACATCCGAAAATTTGAGTTGCCAAAAAAAGGGCAAAGAAAGCCCCTCGGGTGTAATAACATGTTACACCTTAATTATGGTGTAACAAAAAAACTCACACGTGTGAGATCAAAGACACAAACTTCTCCTCCCTCCAATTCAATTTTCTCTTTCCTTTTTCGTCTTCAAATCCTCAATTTTCTTTGATCGAAGAACCTCAATCTTCTCTCTCCTCTTCATGTTCGTCCTCCAAATTCCCCCAATTTAATCCCTCATCTTCTTCCAATCCCTCGACATTATGAGCTTCAGCAATGACAAGAATACCATAACTATTACCTCTAAAAAAAAAAAAAAGAATACCATAACTATTATCGGATTTGCGGACAAATCCGAACAAAGATGAAGCAATCGCACAACAAATCTCATTAATCAAGAATAAATTTGAATATCAGAATGAATTTCAGCAAAAAGAACAAAAAATTTGAATTAACAAGTCGCAAATGGTAGATTTGCGGTGGTAAGTTTCTATCAAGCTGATTCAGATGACATAGAACCTCTCTCTCTCTTTCTTTCCCCTCCCTGCTTTAGATGAAGCCGAAAATGGTGGCTTTGTGGTGGTTGTCGAGGAGTGAAAGCAGTGTGAATGTCGAGGAGGAGAGAAAGCAGAGTGAACGAATTCGATTTTGAAGCTTCTCAGCGAGTCGTCGAGGAGCAGCATAACTCAGGCGCGCTGCTAGAGGTGGAGTTGGTGAGGGAGGGGAGGGCTGCCATTGATGGAAGAGAGTGAAGATGGTTGATTGAGGGTTTTAATGACATATATTAGCTTCCTAAATCCTAATAATATAGGTAAAATAAATATATAATGACATAAAATATATTTGAAAATGACATGAAATATTTTCATAATGTCGTTGGAACAAAATTCAAAATTAATGTCAAACATATAAATAGATCAATAATGTCATGAAAGAGTTCTAAAATTATACAAAATATATTAATAATGACATGAAAGAATTTCATAGATGACGTAAATATATATAAAAATGACACGAAACAGTTTTAGAATGATATAAAACACGTCAATAATGACATGAAAAATAGAGAATGAGTAAAAATGACATGGAAATGAGTACAAATGACATAAAAATGAGTAATAATGACATAGAAATGATTGATAATGCTATGTATAAACATATCATTATTACTCAACCAAACTAAGCTTGGCCTAGTTATAAGGAAAGAACCTTCCAACCTCAAGGTTGGGGGTTCAATTCCCACTAGGGGTACTTTGAAAGAGGGTTTTCCCTTACCATCCTCCCACTCTCAAAGTGTTTGCCCGCAAACCCAGGCCGGATTAACCTGCGAGAGGTTCCGGTCTGGCAGGGCTCTTCATCTTACCAAAAAAAAAAAAAAATCATTATTAGTCAATTCTGTGTCATTATTGCTCATTGTTATGTCATTATTGAGAAAAGTTGTATCATTTAAACCTATTTAAATATTATTTATCAACTCCTTATGTACCATGTCATTATTACTCATTTCTGTGTCATTATTTCTCATTTTTATATCATTATTGAGAAAACTTGTATCATTTAAACTTATATTAATATTATTTGTCAACTTTTTATGTACTATATTATTATTACTCAATTCTGTGTCATTATTGTTCATTTTTATATCATTATTGAGCAAACTTGTATCATTTAAACCTATTTGAATATTGTTGTCAAATCCTTATTTTTATGTCATTATTTCTCGTTTTTATGTCATTATAGAGCAAAGTTGTATCATTTAAAGCTATTTTAATATTATTTGTCAACTCCTTATGTTCCATATCATTATTACTCATTTCTATGTCAGTATTACTAATTTTTATGTTATTATAGAGAAAACTAGTATCATTTAAACTTATTTTGATATTATTTGTCAACTCCTTATTTCTGTGTCATTATTAGTTATTTATGTGACATAATTATTCATTTTTATGTCATTATAGAGCAAAATTGTATAATTTGAAACTATTTTATTATAACTTGTCCGTGCATTTGCTAAAAAATACAAAACAAGTAGTTATAAAGTTGAAGCACAAAACAAGAAGCTAGAAACAAGAAAAATTCAACGTTCAAACCATTATTTAGTACACCAAAACACCATCAAATATAATCAACGTTGAAGGAAATAGCATCGCATATGTCAAACCACCACTAAAACCAAGATTTGAAGGAAAAAGAAATATAATCATTCAATCATCTACTCAACTGGAATACGCCATGGACGATGACTACATCTAAGGTTTTCTTCTTCGGTGAGCCCTATGTCATTATTGAGCAAACTTGCATAATTTAAAACAGGGTCGGCCCTGGGGCGGGGCACCCGCCCAGGGCCGACAATCAAAGAAAATTTCAGGCTTCCAAAAAAAAAAAAAAGAGGAGAAAGAAAGAACGTGTGTGTCGCTGGAAAGAGAAAACTAAAGAAAGAAACTTCTACCTAGAAAATCACGCTCTACTTTCTTCATCTTCTACCCAGAAAATCACGCCCAATAGATCCAGTTTCCAAAAATATGTTCTTGAGTTCAATGGCAAATCAGCAATCCCTTTTTAATCTCTCTTTTTCTTTTTTTTTTCTCCTTAAAACCTCTTGCAAAATTCCCTTGTCAATTGAAGATATGTTCTTCCCCAATAATCTTCAAAATACAATAGGAAAAAGAAATCTATTCAGTGTAAATAGCTCGTGTTTACGTCCCCCATATCTCACTATTCAACAAAGATTACATTATTCTCACTTTTCAGTTTCTCATAATTTAATACCAAATTTGCTTATGGGAATACCATAATAAACTAAGAAGAGATTTATTTTCAATTGCGATTTGTGAATTAGGGATTTGCAATCAACAATACTTGTTGGTTTGTAATTATAATTTTCTTCTCTTTTTGTTT
Source organism: Beta lomatogona (assembly GCA_947646795.1). Taxonomy (NCBI): domain Eukaryota; kingdom Viridiplantae; phylum Streptophyta; class Magnoliopsida; order Caryophyllales; family Amaranthaceae; genus Beta; species Beta lomatogona. Next base: position 2,739,537 of record CANSNZ010000949.1, on the reverse strand, counting down.
GTTAATTGTGCTAATTTTAATTTTTAGTTTGTAATATGATTTTTTATTTTCTAATAATGTGATATTTGTGAATTCGAATTTTAGGCATTGGGTGATTACAATATTTTTAGTACTGGATTGTTCATTATTGATTGTTGTAATGTTGTTGAAGTGTTGATAAAGAATAGACTTCTGTGAACTTCTTTGTGATAATATAAAGTATATATAGTAATACTACTTGTAGCAAGAATCAATATGTATGAATTCAAAAGAAAGAAAGTTCAAAATGATGTATGTGAAAGGACAACAGAGACATACACTAACAATGAAGAACAGAGACAATACCAAAGTTAATACTATTTGTATAGTTGTACAGCTAATAAAGGAGAAATTTGCAAGGACTTATGAAATTTAAAAATTGGGTTAATTTCATTAACTAGTCTTTATAATTATTTGTATGGTGTATGATAGTGTACATTATCTACAAATTATTGCATAAGCAAATTCAAATAATTTTATTAATTTACTGAAATAATTTTATTTGTTTGCAAACATTGTAAGTTTGGAATGCAAATGTTTATGTAGAGGATCGTCCAATTTTATAGGTGTTATTGTTCTTTTTTATATTAGTTGAATTGCCACATGAGAATTTGAATGTTAAAATACTTTTTTAACATTAATTTTCAATTGAAATGAATTTCTTTTATATAATGGAATGAAAACTTTGCATTAAAATTTTTATATTGCATATTTCGTTAATCACTTGCGCATCAAGGGCCCATTTTCTAAATTTCGCTTTGGGCCCAATAATATTCAGGAACGACCCTGTTTTAAATCTATTTTAATATTGTTTGTCAACTCCTTATTTTTGTGTCATTATTAGTCATTTATGTGTCATTATTACTCATTTCTAGGTCATTATTGAGCAAACATGTACCATTTAAACCTATTCTTATATTATTTGTCAACTCCTTATGTAGCATATCATTATTACTCATTTTTGTGTCATTATTAGTCATTTTTATGTCCTTATAGAGCAAACTTATATCATTTATCTTATATTCAACATGTAATTATATGCGCCATAATTAAAGAAGTCATTATTTTCGCTCCTCACATTTCTCTCTCCTACCCCTTCAATTCTGGCCTTCATGGAGCCACCACCCCCACCCATCACCCCACCTCCTCTCACCACAATCACCACCACCGCACCACCATAACCGCAATCAGACTTCTTCGAGCTACATCGTATCTCTGTCCTCCAAGCAACTCGAATCTGGAATTCGATTTGAATTGGTGATCCCTAACTTCGAGTTTTGCTTAGGTACACAACAACATTCAAACAATACTCATTTCTATGTAATTAACAGTCATTTACAGATTTTGAGAGCAAATTAGGTCAGAGAAGAAATAAATTTGAAGATAAAGAACTTGCAACCTAAAATTCTTCCTCCTTCTATCTCCTCAATCCAAATACTCCCTCCGTCCCAGAATAGTGTGGACACTTTCCTTTTATGTTTGTCCCAAATTAGTTTGAACACTTTCCTTTTATGTTTGTCCCAAATTAGTTTGAACACTTCCATTTTTGGCATGGTCCCACTATTAATATATTGTTTCTTTTACACATCTTTGGCCCACACTCTACCTTTTATCAATAAAAAGTTACCCAACTTTCTCTCTCCTCTAATAAAAAAATACCCCACTAACTCCTATCTCATTTACTTTTTATATAAAATAACATTTGATAACCACACTACAACTTATCACCTTAAACTACGTGTCCCAACATGTGTTCACATCCTTGTGGGACGGAGGGAGTATCTAACATTCTAACTTAGTCGACGGAAAGGACGTTGCATTCTATTCCTTCATCTTCCAGCAACCGAAAGGTCGCTGTGGTGTTGCCGGAGAATGAAGGCGTTCGGACAGATGAGCTCGGAAGTTTCGGAAACGGCGGCCAAATTATTGTTTTGGTGCAATGGAGGAGATTAGGGATTTGAGGTTGGAGAGAGAAATTGGGGTGGAAGAGGGGAGAGAAATTGGGGTGAGAAATGAAAATGACGGTGATGGAATTTAGGCACGTGTGACTATTTTGTTACACAATAAACTACTCCGTCCGTTTTTTTAATTGCTACATTGTTTACACAAGAATTTAGGCAATGTCACTTTCAAACTCTTTAAAGGGTACTTTTTGACCCAATCAATGTAAAATAATGGGAAAAGGTGCAAAAAAGAGTACTTTTTGGTGGAAAAAAAGTAAAACAAGTACTCACTCTGTCTTTTTTTGCTACATTTACTTTAGCATACAGACCAAGGAAAGGGTGAGGGACCACTGTGCAAACACATAATTAAGGGAAAGGGAGTGGGGTTATTCGACTTGTAAAGGTGGAGTAATTTGGCATTACAAAAGGAACTTGGCCCACATTTTTAAAAGTGGCGTTTTTTTTTTTTAAGTGGGAAATAGTGGGGATCGACTTTAAACTTTTGAGCCAAATTAATTTTCAGTTTTCTTTCCATTCAACAGGGGACTAAAATTTTCCCTCCAAAAAATTCAGCAAACCAAATTACATAAATTTACAACAGGGACTACAATTTTCCCTCCAAAAAATTCAGAGTACCCTAAACGAAATTATTACAATAGGGGTTCAAATTTTACCCCAACTAAAATTCAAGTATAAACAGGGGATTTAAACTCCTCCCTCCCACCCTCCCCCCCAAAAACAAAATTTTATACACCCAAAATTTGTTTGTGTATATAAGGAACAAACCAACCATAAGAGGCCTCATTTCACCTTTCTTCAAGATTTCATCACCCAACTCATTAGGAAGAGAAACTAAACAAAGCCATTGCAAGGGGGGGTGGGGATAGTTTGACTCTCAATTCAAGAACATTAAGTGATTGAAGTTTACCCTTTTTTTCTTCTTAAGTTTCAATTGAAGAAGGTGTTGAAAATTTCTCAGCTTGAACATGTCTGGCATCCATAGCAATGCTATGGCTCCCCTAGACAGTTCTATAAAAAAAATTTCACACCTTCAACATCAAATGCTCAATCCATAGTACAAGTTTAGCCCACATTTGATCTTAATGATCCAATTCCAGAAACAAAGGTCTTTGATCTCAACTTCCTGCGATCAAATGCATCTCCACTAGAAGAAAACAATGACATCTTCAATGAAATGAAACTCAATGCAAATGAATAATTAATTGTTGAATGGTTAAGTGATGATTCAGATGTAGACATCACAGGGTATAATTGGACAGATTTAGATTCAGAAGATGAACAACAACAACAACAACAACCACAACAAGTTGCACAGAAGAGGAAAACCCATGTCATGGATAATTACAACAGAGGTAATATGGCAGACAAGCTACATCAGCTTGTACAAAAAGATCAATATGGTAAGTACAAGTTACCCCATAGAACTCTCAGCAAGATAGCATCAGATTCAACACTTCAAGGTGGACAGTGGCAAGAATATGGAAGAGTGTTGAACAACAAATCCAAAGTAATACAAATATTGATGTGAATAACAAGAGAACAGACAGAGCTGGAAGGAAAAAATTCAATTGGATCCAGCACAATTAATAGCAATTCCATTAAGGAAGAGGACAAGTGTAAGAGAAACCAGTGGCGGATCCAGGAATTGGGTCCTGTGGGTTCGAAATTATTCAAACGTAAGAATTAAAATAATTCTCATTCCAATTTATGTACAAATTTTACTAGTGATGTCAAAATATAAACACGACACAAAATAAACGGGTATGGGTCAAAGGATTTTACGCGTTCATGTAATCTGATCGACACGAACACAACACAAACGTTTAACTAAAATGGGTTGACACGATGCGACCATTTTATTAAACATGTCGGGTTTAGATATAGATCCAAGGGTTTTACGCGTTTATGTAATCTATCTGATATGAACACGACACGACAAACCCAGTTGCAAACTCTACATTTTACTATCTTGAGTTACAATTTTTATAGAAAAAATAAAAAAATTATACTTAGCAGAGTTTTTATTCTTAATTATATCATAATAAATGACTAATTAAATTCTTGTACTATCAATTTCTTATAAACAAACTTCTCCTGAACTCGACCAAAACAATTTTTTTAAAATTTGAATCCATTTATCCAATCCAAATATATTACAACACTATTTTTCTAGCTTTTAGACAAAATAAACCTTATTTTACTAATATAAATACTAGAATAAATTTATATGATTTAATAAATATTGTAAATGAAGCCAGTTACCTCTATTAAATTTTTAGTGAGTAGTATTACTAAAGGCTTGAATAATTGATTGTTTAAGCAAGATAAATTTGAAGAGAATGATATATATACGAAATCAATACCTTTCTAAAGCTGTAGTCATAAAAAAAATATAAGGAAGGAAAAAAAAGCATATGGAAGGAAGACCAACATAAACTGCAGTTATAAGAAGGACAATAAAAATGGAAAGAGGAGGACAAGAAATCAGCCTCATTAAGATTCGAACCCGGAATTTGACTATGATGACATAAAGTGTCACCCGCTTACCACTGCGCCGCGCTGAGATTCACGGTTGATTTATTATACCTATTTCTTTTAACCAATATTTCTTTTTTCTGTATTTTCAGCGATTTACCCCTTTTTTTGCCTTGGATCCGCGTGGGTTCAGTTGAACCCACTGAACCTACGCTGGATCCGCCCATGAGAGAAACAACAACAACCTTAGGAATGCATAGATCAACTTTGCATAGGTTGGTTAAAAGGAGTTTAGTAAGGAAACACACAAAATGCCATTAAACCCCACCTCAGCCCAGCACACAAGGTTGCTAGGGTCTTGTGGTGCTTGGATTCCATCATACCAAGCACAGTTCATATAATCCATCATATCAAGCACAGTTCATATAATACCAAAATTCAGCAATATGTACAATGTAGTGCATGTTGATGAGAAATAGTTTTGTATGAGCAAAATCAGTCAAAGGTACTACCTTGCCCCAGGTGAAACAGAGCCATACAGAAGATGCAAAAGTAAAAGGTTCATAGTCAAAGTCATGTTCATGGGTGCACTAGCAAGACCAATAAAATCTATTAATAGGGAGGTCATATTTGATGGGAAGATAGGCATCTTCCCATTCATAGAAGAAGTGGTAGCTAAAAGATGGAGTGTAAACAGAGATGCAGGGGTGGTGGAAACCAAACCGTTACTTAGCATCACAAAAAAGGTCATAAGAGAGAAATTGATAAAACATATACTATCAGCAGTTAGAGAAAAATGGCCAGGATCAGGATGCAAGCAATATATGGATTGTCCAAGACAATGCAAGGCCACACATATCAGGGGATGATCCTGAATTCATGCTAAAGGCAACAAAAGGGGGATTTGACATCAGATTAATTAATCAACCAGCACGATCTCCTGATATGAATGTGCTTGATCTTGGGTTTTTCAGTGCAATTCAAACACTCAAAGACATAATTGCACCAAGGAGTGTTAAGCACTTAATGAAGGCAATCAAGAGAGCATATGACAACTATGACCCAAAACTTTACAATCACATTTGGTTGACTCTACAACAATGCATGAAGGATACTCTAATTATGAGGGGGAGCAATAAGTATCACATTCCTCATATGGGCAAGCAATCACTAGAAAGGAGATGGGAGTTACCAACAGCAATTACACTCACTCCACAATTTGTGAAAGAGAGCAAACAATTAGGAAGCTTTTTGTGAATTAAAGTGACGAACATAACTTTTTTGTAAGTAAAAGGTACCACATATAGGTCCAACTTTTTGTAATTGTAGATGGATACATTTTGTATGTTACTTTGCATTTATATAAACATTACCTAACAGTTTAAGCTAACCCAGCCATATGAGTGACAAAAAGAGAAAATCACATTGCATTTGCAACAACCAATGTTATAAATAAAATCATATTTGTAATTTTATCACTCATATTTAAGGATTAAATGCAAAAAAAAAAATACAATAAACAAATGGTGTCAAGTTATCACATGCTATCAAACAAGTTCAATCCTCTTAGGGAGTCCCCACTCATCCATTTTACTTATCACATGCATTCAAACAAGTTCAAATATTGAGAAGGTGAGCATAATTAACTGGTGGTAATTAGAGGGGGATGGTGTCAAGTTGCTTACTGTCCAAGATAACAATCAGAAGACCTCATTCATCATTGACTAATCCTTTCATGTACAAAATTTTCAATTCATAAACTTTCGACAAGCTACATGACACAATATACTACACTCAAATGCCTCATCAGTTTGTCACACTCAATCCTAGTCAATGAGAACTGAATAAATGCATAATGAAGTGTAATTATTAGATGTTTAATCCTATGTCATCATTGAGGTCTACACCAACACACACACAACAAACAGAAGGGCATGATTTACAGCAACCAAAGATGAATAACAGCAACAAAAAGAACATATCATGATGCATGATTTACAGCACCAAAGATCAATAACAGCAACAAAAAGAACAAATCACTAGGCATGATTTATAGCAACCAAAGACGCATAACATCAACAAAAAGAACAAATCATGAGACATGATTTACAGCAACCAAAGATCAATAACAGCAACAAAAAGAACAAATCATGAGGCATGATTTACAGCAACCAAAGATCAATAATAGAGGTGAAATGTGAATCATGAATGTAGAAGATGTTTAAGGCATGAATAAGAGGACCAACAGAAATAAAAGGACCAACCACCATCAACATGAATCACAGTAACAACTAACCACCACCAACATGAATCATAGCAAAAACTAACCACCACCAACATGATTAACAACAAACATGAATAAAAGGACAGGCATGAATCACAGCAACAAGTAAAAACAACAATGTAGAAGATGTTTAAGGTATGAATAAGAGGACTGACATGAATAAAAGGACCAACCACCATCAACATGAATCATAACAACAACTAACCACCACCAACATGAATCACATCAAAAACTAACCACCACCAACATGATGAATAGCAAACATGAATAAAAGAACAGGCATGAATCGTAGCAACAAGTAAATGCAACAATGTAGAAGATGTATAAGGCATGAATAAGAGGACTAACATGAATAAAAGGACCAACCACTATCAACATGAATCACAACAACAACTAGCCACCACCAACATCAATCACAACAACAAATAACCACCACCAACATGAATAACAGCAACAACTAACCACCACCAACATGATTAACATAACATGAATAAAAGTATAGGCATGAAGAACAACAACAACAACTAAACACCACCAACATCAATCACAGCAACAAGAAACCACCACCAACATGAATCACAACAACAATTAACCATTACCAACATGATTAACAGAACATGAACAAATGGACAGGCATGAATCACAGTTACACTAACCACCACAAACATGAATCACACTAACAATGAACCACCACCAACATGATTAACAGCAACAACTAACAAAAACAATGTACATTAACAACTAATAGCAACAACAAAATGAATAACATGAACAAAAACATGATTTACAGCACAAATAACAGGAACATGAACAAACAACATATAATTAACATAATTAACATTTCTAACAAGATCTGGTTAAAACAGTAACGAATTGAGGCAAACTCTAAGCAAATGTAGCAACAATTAGAAACAGATTGATTTTCAACACTGAACAACACCAAAAACATAATGAAAACCATAATAAAATCAAATACAATCATAACCCTAAACATGCAACCTAAAACGCAATTAAATAGCTTCTAAACGCAATCCCACAGGTGGATCATTCAAAAAAAACAGCAATTAAAAATTGAAAACAGAGCATAACGTTAAGGAGTGGACCCATCTTCTGCAACAATATTCAGGGGACTTTGAAACACCATTTCTTGATGGCTTTTAAACCAGAAGAGGTAAGATCGCCATGAATCGAAACCTTCAGGTGGGGGATCACAAATTTTTTGCCTTTTTTTGTTGCGTTTTTGGACCAAAAATCACCAGATCTGGTGGTTTTTTTAAAGGAGTACCGCAAGACCAACAAAAATTCCCAACATCGACCTTGTTTTTTGCAACCCTCGCCATTTTCGCTTCATTATCAAACTCATCAAGCATCTCAAAGAGTCGCTTTTTCGAGTTTGGCGTCAACTCATTCATGGAAAAACCCAGAAGAACAGGGGACTCGAAACCCAAACGAACTCAAAAAACACAAATTTGGGTTTCAAAATAATCGCAAGAAATCAAGGATTATTAATCTCAAGTTTTTTGGGAGAGATTTGAAGTGCCAAACTCTAGCTGAGGATTTGAGGAAGAACAAAATAGAGAAAAGTGAGAGTCAGAGATAAAGAGAGTCGCCAGAGGGGGAGAGAGTAAAGTGAGGCGCTGGAGTGATTAGGATTTTAGAGGGAACACTTATACGGGGGTTGGTGTGATTTAAGGGGGGGAGTTGGGTCATAAATGGGGTTAGGTGGGGGGGAGGTGGGTATTAGTTGGGCTTAATTAAGTGAGTATGTAAAAAATAAGTGGGTCCAATATACTACTAGATGACATTTTTGGGAATAACTAGAGGTGTTAACGAGCCGAGCAGAGACCAAACATGGCCAGGCTAGGCTCGACTCGTGAATGTGAGGGTCCGAGCTCGGCTCGAGCTCGAAAATCCGGGCTCGGCTCGAGCTCGAAAAAAAAATCTTCGGCTCGGCTCGAGAGAGTTTGCGAACTGTTTGGCTCGAGAGAATGTTTCCAGTGCATTTCAGCACACTTTTCAGTTGCAAAACAAGTCTAATCTTCAAACATCCAAAAACAATCAAACTAATAAATTAAAAATATCACACAACAACAATCATTTACAGTCGCAAATTCGAATCGAAAAAACGAGAAGACGAAAATAAAACCTCCATAAGAGTGAGCAAGAGTCGCCTAGCGGCATCGTGAACAGGCTGTTTAGCATCACCAAGACGCTCAACAGAAGCTGGAACAAGCGCATTGAAGTGAATTTGAAGGTGGCCACCAGAGAGAACAGCGGCGGAAGCAAGAGTAAGAAGTCCACCTTGAGAGAGACTGAAATTGTTATCTTTAAGAAGATCTATGCAAGTATCAACAAGAGAAGTAACTTCAGAGGACGTTAATGGAGGAGAGAGAAAGAGAGGATGGAAAATGGGTTGAAGTTGAAGTTGAATCGTTCAACTGGAAATTGGGGATTTAAGGTTCTTCGAAAACCCTTGAAGGCTATTAAGAAAATTGAACGTCCTACACTCATACAATCATACTCTTTGTTAGTTTGTTTTAATTGCGCTGAAGTATGTTTTAATTGGGCTGAAAAGAAAACCTTTGGTTTGTATGTTTTAATTGGGCTGAAACTTTTAAACTGGTTTATATTTTTGAAGTGGGCTTCAAATTGGGCATTATTTTTTTTTTAAGTGAAAATCCAAGTTGGGTTAAAAATCAATGTATAAAATTTGTATTTTAAAATTTATCGAACATGTTTGCGAGCTTTCGAGCCAAACTCCACTAAGCTCAGGCTCGACTCGTTAAGGTCGCAAACCGAGCCCGAACTCGAGCCGAGCTTTGACCGAGTCGAGCTCGAACAGTTTGCAAGCCACCCATGCTCATTAGTACCCCTATGCATAACTATTACTAAGTAGTAAAACAAACAAAAAACGAAAGTTTGTATCTAAGTTCACCTCCATTTTGTGAATAAGAATTTTTGAAATACTTACAAATAGTATTTAAAAACACTTTAATAAATAAGTATAATTAATGAAATTGAATCTCTAACTACTTTTTTGTTGACTTTAACTAATTTTTCTGAAAATCCACACACAATAATCAGCCCAGTCAATTTCAAATATCTAATCAACATTGTGGAACTGATTTATCTCCATGGTCTCACTTGGTGGACGTAAAAACCATGAGTATTCTTTGAATCCGAAAAATTTCATAACTTAGTTGAAAACTGTTGCTCTTCCATTAGGTTGCTTTTAATAAACATTTTAGTTTTTAGTTGAAAAACGATATAAAATAAAAAATGTTTGGAACACTTGACAGACCTGTTGAAGTAGTGATTTGATTTCAGTCGGAGTACACAGCAACATGTGCTGAGTTAGGTCATTCATCAATGTTACTCCCATTCCACCACTTTTGTCAGAAATAATGAGTCGAAGCATTAATCTATTAACAGGATAAGACAATCAATAACATTTGTGAATATTTGTAACATATTTAGATAAATGTTGTAAAGTTTATACCTTGAAATAGTTGCAACATTTGTTAGATTGCACCGTACACATCTGTGGTACCCGATTTTTTATTGTCTTAATTAACGGTCTGAATCCCACAAAAGTCTCTCATTGGACTATGAGTTTTAGAAAACTTTGAAGTCGCCACCCTATTAATATCTGAATAGGGACAGATTTATTTAATAAATCATTTTAAAATCAATTTCAAGAAATATCACTTAAAACTACAATGACTTCATATGGATAAGGCTTTTTCAAAATTGGTCTTTCATACCACAAGATAGGGTTCGGGGTTTAGGTTAAGTGGTGCGAACATCTGGAACTCGTCTCTCTTCCGTTCTACGGCACGGGCTCTTACTAAATGCGTTATTTTCCATATTAAAGTAATCATGGCTATTTTTTTTTTTGGTAATTAAGAAGTAAGATTAACCAAAGAAAACATAACACCTAAAGGAGGAGACAACAGTAACCTCCACAACACACAAACTGGACATGCCCAGTTAATTACATCTCCTCAATCCATCTCCTATCAACATCTTTAACTTTCTTTCCTATAAGCTGTACTATTCTATTCTTTATAATGAACTTGATATGTTTAACTATGTTATCTATGGTATTAAGTACACTATCCCAGTATGCTTTGTTTATGTTCCACCAAATCATGGAAACTGTAGCTGTCATAATCACCTGTTTTCTACATTTAAGCCCTGTATACCTGCTGCGAATGCATCTACAGGCCTGCACTAAGTTCATGTCATTCCAGCGAATCCCCAGCTAATCTGCAATATCCTTCATACATCTAGTACTGAACACACATCCAAATAAAAGGTGACAAGTATCTTCAGCATGTTGAAGCCATATTGGGCATCTGTCAGTGTCACTCAGACTCATCTTCATCAGCCTTGCACGAGTTTTCAGTCTATCCTTAACTGACATCCAGAGGATAAATCTATGTTTGGGAAGCATAAGCCTGTTCCAAACACAATAGCTCCATTGTATGTGGTATGTTCTTTCACTGATTGGATTATAGTATATTTTGATACTAAAAGTACTGCAGCTTAGCCATTGAGTGCCCATCAATTTGCCACTTAGCTCATTCTTAGCTTTGCAAATGTATTTCCAAGCCCAACTGGCTATTATAGGGGCTTCATAAGTGTCCCACAAATCATCTTTAATATATATATACAATTCACCCATTTCACCAACAAATTATCTTTCTTTTGAGCAACACACCAAGCCAGCTTGCTCAAAGCAACCATATTCCAATTATGGATGTTCCTAAAACCCATCCCACCTGCATTTTTTGCTTTGCATAATTCCTCCCAGGCTACAGCACCTTGCTTACTGTCATTGTAAGAACTAGTCCAAAGAAAGCATCTACAAATGCTATTGATGTCATTTAGAACACTTTTAGGGAGAATGAATAGTTGACCCCAGTAGACATGTATGCTCATAAGTCATAAGCACACTATTCACCAGTTGGCTTCGAGCAGCAAAAGAAAGGTTCCTAGAACTCCAAGCACGAATTCTCCCAACCATTTTACTAACCATATCTTGACAGTCCCTATTCTTCAGCTTAAGAGTAGAGATTGTGACACCCTGTTTTTTAAACGGTAACATGCCAACAAAGAAGCCACTAACATCTGTAACCCTTTGGATTTCATTCTCCTACATCCCAGCATAATACACTTCTAACTTACTTTTATTAACTTCGAGACCAGAGGCATTAGAGAACATCTGGACTCCCTGAAGAAGATTATAGATTGACCTAAAGTCTCCATGGCAAAATGACAAAAGATCGTCAGCAAAGCACAAATGGGTCAACTTTAGCTCTTTACACATGCTATGAAATTTAAAACCCTCCTGCTCACTCACAAAGCAAAGGATTCTATCCAAGTAATCCATATAGAGAGCAAATAAGAGGGGAGACATGGGGTCTCCTTGCCTCAGACCAATCTGATCCCCAAAGAAACCAGAAAGGGAGCCATTAATCATGATAGAAAACATAGGAGTGTTAATGCAAATCATGATCTTATCAACAAAGTCAACATGGAATCCCACACCAAGAAGCATTTGTTTAACAAACTCCCAACTAACCGTATCATACGCCTTCCTAAGGTCCAATTTCATCATGCAACTGGCCCTAGTAGACTTCTTTTTGTACAAATCTTGACAAATAAGCACATTATGGAGGATGCTTCTTCCTGCAACAAAGGCCCCCTGACTTATTGAAACCACCTCAGGCAAGATCAAATTGAGCTTTTCACTAATTAATTTAGTGATGCATTTGTATAAAATTGTGCAGCAAGAAATAGGCCGGAATTCTGACCCATTCTCAGGGCACTTCACCTTTGGGATCAAGGTTAAAGTGGACACATTTATGACCTTTAGAAGTTGGCCAGTTCTAAAGAAGTCAAGCACAGCTTCAGTTATGTCATCACCAACAACATCCCAACAATGCTTAAAGAATTTACTGTTGAAACCATGTGCTCCAGGAGCCTTCTCATCAGGTATGCTAAAAATGACTCTTTTCACATCTTCTCTTGTAAACTCTTGATTAATGATCTGCAAATATCTCTCAGTAAGCTTTTTTCCTTTTTCAAGGAGTGTGGGAAAAACAGGTTGAATCTGATCTTTGCAGGCAAACAAATTTTTATAGAAGTCCAAGAATGCATCCTCTACATCTTCCTTTATATTCACCCAAGTACCAGTTGTGTTGTGAATAGCATGCACTTTATTTTGCGCTCTTCTAGTCTTTATAGTCTGATAGAAACCTCTGAGTTTTCATCACCACAACGAAGCCTATTAATTTTTGCTTTTTATTGAAGCATAGCATGTTGATTTTTTTGAGTCCACTTTAGAGCAATATGGGCCTCCTTTTCCTTCACTCCATACTCAGGCATCTCAGAGAACCTATGAATCAAACTCTGAGCTTCATTTAGGTCAGCCTTAACTTTGATAACAACAGCTTCAACATCCCCAAACCCCACTTTGTTCAACTCCCTCAAGGCTACTTTAACATTTTTTAGCTTCTGAACAACTCTATACATGGCACAACCATGTACTTGAATATCCCAAGCCTGTCTCACAGTAGCAGTTAGAGACTGGTCGTTGCACCACATATTATGGAACCTAGATGGTTTCTTTTGGTTCACCTCAGGATACACACTCAGGAGAACTGGAGTGTGATCATAATTACCCTCAGGTAAGAAAGAAGCTTCTGCCATTTTAAACTTATCAACCCATTCCTGATTGACCACAACTCTGTCAATCCTTGAAAATACCCTGGAATTACCTTCCTGTTTGTTATTCCAGGTAAAATGCCTACCTGAGGCTTTCACATCCACCAGATTACAAAAGATCAGACACTCACTCATTGGAGCCACCTCAGCAACTCTAACAACAGAGCCTATTCTATCTTCCACCTCACTAAGGGCATTAAAATCCCCCATGAACACCCAAGGAATCCTCCTGTTCACAGCAATATTCCTCATTCCACTCCAGAGCTCTATTCTACTGCTTGGATCATTAAATCCGTAAACAAAAGTACAATCAATGCCTTCACTATTTCTAGGCTTTACATAACAGTGGACATACTGACTATTAACATGCACAATATCAACAGTAAAAGCTATAGGGCACCAACCTATAATGATTCTACCATTATTATGACAACTATTATTGTGGGTAAAACACCAACCAGGGCACAGTTTAAGGTAAACTGAACCTAGATTTGGAGTTTTAACCCTAGTTTCAAGAGACTAAACAGCTTCACATTGTGAGAAGCAATAAAATTCCTTACCTCCTGCTGCTTTGCTCTGCTGTTTATGCCCCTTACATTCCACGACCAGATACTATCCATTTGGATGTGGGAGATTCATCCCCCACCCTTCATTCAATATGCAATATGACACAGTTCCAACCAATTTTTCTTACTTTATACCACCAGCACCATCCTCTGTTAGTTCCCCAGATTGGCTTCCATTATTCTCCCCACTAGGCCCAGCTTCCTCAGAGATCAACCCCTTCCCATCATCATCCAATAATACTTGGAAAGTATTATGCACAGGAATCACAATTTGAGAAGGTACAGTCACTTAGTTTGAGCTCCAACCAGAGTGAACCCCTTATAATCTTTCTGAATTTTCTTCTTTTGCACCCACATCTTCCTCCCTTCCTGCTTCATACAATTGTCAAATTCATGGCCAAATCCAGAGCACTTCCCACACTGTATTAGTCTCCATTCATACTCCACCATCTGTTCAACTATCACACCATGCTCATTACAAAAGCTAATGTTATTAGGGATATCTTGCTTGAGCCCTACCTCCACCATCACTCTAGCAAAGCTTAAACGCTCCTTATTCTTAGTGGCAGTGTCCATTTTAACTACACTACCCACTTGCCCTGCAATTTTGAACAGGCTTCTTTCCCTCCAATATTTAAAAGCAAGGCCAGGTAGTTTTATCCAAATAGGAACCAATTTCACATCAGTTTTGTCAATCTCCATATCTGACTCCCAAAGCTTAGTGATCAATGGCTTTTGATCAAAGAAGTGGAAACTCTCCTGATTTACAGTTAAGCAAGCTTCCAATGTTGTGAATCGCACAATGAAAATGCCTTTCCCTATCCCAGCGATTTTATCAATCCCATCTTTACCCCACACCCTCTTGAAATACCCCTCCATGACTGAAAATGGTGGGTTAGCCTCAAGTACATAACAAACAATTGCATAGGATCAATATTCAACCTCCTTCTGAATATCATCTGAATCAATTGTAACAACAGTAGCAGGTGGGTTTATAGTTACCTGATTGGATCAATTAGCCTCCATATTCTTCATTCGTTCACCCCACGAAAGTCGCGGAGCACCAACCTGCTTCGAACCAGATTGAATTACATTGAGCCAATCAGATAGCAAAGTTTTTTCCATCGAGTGTTGGATTTGATCTTCCAATGATGCTGGAGGAACCACAATCGTCGCTTCATCAAGCTCATTCTCTTCGTTAATTTCACGCTCTTTAATCGAACTCGGTATCTTCAATGCTTCAATCCAAGTGACTTCGTCGACTGTTTTGGTTTTCCTCACCGGCGACGATGAAGGACCCTTTGATTTCCCCTTGCCGTTCTGAGCACTTTTCTTCGCTCCACGCCCTCTTGCCATGGCGTCGGCGGAAGCTAAGGCAATTGCCCTAAACGTGCGCCAAAAGGGTAGAGAGAGAAAATTTTTAGGTAAGGTCTAATCATCAAAACCACATACTTTGTTCATATACACATCAATCATTTTTAAGAGGCCCAATATATCATTCGTACATGGTAGGTTTGAACACCGAAGTTGCACTACGTACCAATCATTGCGGGGTTAAAATCCACTCATGGATCAAAACCATCGTAGTTCGATCTTATGTCTCACCCTAAATGGTGATAAATCATATTTACATATAGTTTTTAGGTGCATTTAGGTTGCATTTTAGAGCATTTAGATTCATATTTAGATTCATTATTGCATTATATTCTTAAGTTATGTTATTCTACTCCTATTCGGTATATTTTCTTGTTTTTGATGAATTTCAGGCATTGAGGACGTATTTGGAGTATGATTAGCTAAACTTGAGGATTATGATCACTTAGAAAGAAGCTAAAATGCATAAGGATTGTATGGATATGTCATAGTACGAATTTGAGCGAAAACGAAGTGGAAAATCATTAGAAGAAATGTGAAAAAGGAGTCATGTCTACTCTTATGACCATAACTTTTAATGTGCTTCTTAGAATCGAGTAATTCCGACATATTTGGAAACTAGACTTGAAGAGATTTCCAACGATAGTTGGCACTCCCCGAGGAGACTTCTAGTCAAGGAGTTACGCCTTTCCGAAGTTGGGACTGTTTCTGTTGGAATCTGTTTTTGTACGCGCGGATCACTAATTCCGCCCATCTAATGATATTTCGACCTTCCTTATGTTTTTAACTTACTTTCCTAGTCTTATTAGGTTATTGAATATTTTTTTAGATTAGAGATATCTCTTTTCTCTCTCTCCTCCCTTATCACGTTATTTTCTTAGTTTTAGTTTTGAGGTTTAGTATTCTTCTCTTTCTCTCTAGTTTTAGTTTAAACCCTAGTTTTTCATGTTCTTCATTAATTCATTAGTTTTATTATTTCATTCTCTCTCTTTCATTGATTTCTTTAATTATGTTTTCCTTGGTAGATGTAGTTTTTATTCTTTTGAGTAGTCTTATTTCCTAGGGTTTGGGAATCCATGTTTATATGATATGATTATTAATTGATATTTATTCATGGTTTGATTAGTTATTGATTTCTCTAATTGATTAGTGTTTTTATTGTTAATCTTGCAATCTGATCAATTGTCTGACTAAATATTGCTAATAATGAGTCATAGATCGAGAGATAGGTATCTTTAGATGCTTACCTACAATTAGCAAATCTGATAATGTTGAGCAATCGTACTAGCATATGTTGATTTGAGAGCGTTAAGACCCGACCGTAGGATTAACCTGTGCTCTAGATTTCTGATTAGTTGAACTATTGATGATATTTTGATGGATTATAAATATGAACATGGTGAACCATTGCCCTATATTCTTTTAGTTTACTTTCCATATTTTATTAGTTTAGAGCCTTAATTCTAATATATCTGATCTTGTTTAGTTTCTCTATACCTTAGAAGCTTTATTAAAACATCCATCTCTCTGTGGATTCGACCCTACTTACCCTACTACATTGTTAGAAGGTTTTGCAGGAATTATTTTTGACAGATGTACGACAGCCTATCAAATTTTGGCGCCGTTGCCGGGGAGACGGTATTGTTTTATTTAGTTTTTATTATTGGTGAAATTAAACTGTATATATATATTTTTCCTTTTTTCTTTCTTTTTGTGAAATTTTTTTTTTGTTCTCCTTGTCTGTTTTAGTGTGTTGTCATGCAGTGGAATAATTATAGTTCAGAGGAGGATGTTTTTTCTAATTATCAAGGGCAATATGATTATGCTGGGTATTATAATGCGAATGATTATGTTTATGATGCATCATATGATTGTCAAAATTCACAAAATCTGTGCATGAATTCCTATGAATATTCTCATTACCCTAATGAGTCTTATGTGCCTAATTATACCCAATGTTATCAACCTGAAGTGACTAATTGTTTTCAACCGGAAACAGCATAGCGTCATGGCGGGCGCGGATGTGTCGTTGTGCACCGCGCCCGGCCAAAGATAAAATTTCTCCTACTCTCTTTTCTACACTAAGGTAGTATAGTGGAAGTAGGGGTCGTATCCACAGGGAAACAGGGACGAGTTTAATACTTAGCGTGATTCGAAACCTAGATTAAGCTAAGGGCCGAGAAACCTAATAATAATAACAAAGGGGGGTTTCAAGTAGATTATAACTAAACTACAACTAACTAGCATATAAATAAAATGAGAAATCAATATAGGAAGGATCTTGAATCCGATTAACATCCACTTCAATTCATTATCGATCATTGAACATCCACTCTAATTATTTCCATAATTATCTATTGTCGAGAATTAATCTCGTGTTCTCCTTATTCTTAGTTGAATAGCACGATCAGCGTGACTATAAAACCCTAACTAAAGGATAACCTAGTCCGATCTGCGTCTAAGTTCAATCCAATAGCAGCAATAAACACAGAGAACCAATAGACCTGCTAATGTCATACACGCGATAAACATTCAACAGTTGATTCAATTTCCCTAAGAAATAACCAAGATGATCAGCATCTAAATTACTCCCTAGTTTGCTACCAATTGATAAAAGAATAAAACAATCCGATTCTATTCTTAAATCTAGCATTAGATTAATCACACAATCAAACTAGTAACGTTCCTAGCATAATTATGCAATAATCATAAATCACAAGCATAGAAATTGAACTATAATCAAGGAAAAGAGAAAGAGAGGAAAGATCTCACAATAACGGTTGAAGCTTCATGTTAATTGATCCAAGAACAGTTCAAGCTACAATCCGATAGCAAAAACCAAATCCATAGTTGAAATCCCTAAAAACTAAACTAAGAAATGAAAACTAAAACTAGGAAATGAAGAACAAAGACTAAGAAATGAAGAACAAAGAGAAATGAAGAAGGAAAGATGAAAAGAGAATCATGAAGAAGGAAGGATGAAGAGAGGAGTATCCTCTCTCTCTCCTCAAGCTTGCTGCTCCAAGGCCTACATTTCAGCTCTCCTCTTCGTACTTCTCTTCTTTTTCATTAGGTTTTAGGAGGCTTTTATACTTCGCGCAAAACGTGGCCGCTGAACCGACTAAAGTGTCGCGAGTCGCGATACTGATCGCGAGTCGCGAAGGGGACTCTGCCATCACGCACACATTGGCTGGGCTTTAGCAAGACAAGAAGGTCGCGGGTCGCGACAGACCTCGCGAGTCGCGAGGGCAGGGCTCGCGAGTCGCGAGCTCCATCGCGGGTCGCGAGCTGCTGTGCGCTGTTGCTTCGCTGGGCTTGCGGCAGGATGGACGATGCTGCTGTGCGATGGCTGTGCGATGCTGCCGAGCTTGCGGTGATGCTTGGGCTTGCTGGGCATGATGTTGAGTTTGGTTGTTGGTGATGAGATGGCAATGGCACAATGTTGTTGAGCCTCTCAAACACTTCCAAGTATATCGCTCAAACCCATTTTACCATAAAAGCTCGGAACATAAGACGTTAATAACATTTTAATTCACAAAACTCCGAACTTCCGCTAAGGATATTATATATGCAAACATTAACAAGTATAAACGAACTCCTTAGCAAAGTGCACCCAAAATACCACAAAAACATCGTATAACTTTGGCGTATCAAATACCCCCACACTTGAACTTTACTCGACCTCGAGTAAACTCAAAAATGAGAAATACCAATTAAATCATCGCCCAAGCTATCGAAACCAACCTACACTCCCCATCAACTACATCATCATCATCACATCTTAACAAAATACGCTCAAAACCTAAACGTAAGGGATGATGATTCCCCCACACTTAGATTCAAGCTCACCTGAAATATACAAAGACGCGACAACAATAATAACCAGCAACGCCAACAAGTTTAACCAACAACACCAACGAGAATCAAAATGCCAGCTCATGACACACTAAAGTATCAGCTCTCCCAAACCTCAAAAGATGACCTACTACTACAACAACTAACTTAAAATAGCAAGCCATAGAACAAAGACAAAAAGGGATAAATTCCATGCTTACTCCCAAAAACAATCAACCAAAAGAATGCGAAAGCCAAAATAAATAGATCTTCACAAAACAAAGGATGAATTCACTAACCCAACCCGAAAACGCTTTCCACCTTATGACACCGTCTCCGGCAAATGAGTTTTCAAAATTCAAAATTCTCTCTTTCATCTCTCATTTTGCCTAGGAGCCCTTTCGGGTTTTCATCCTAGCTTCACACATTTCTTTTTGGTTGCACCTCACCATCTTACCCGCTCAATATAAGCCACTTTTTTGCATAGGTTGCCCTTTCGGGTTTTCAACCTATCCGGGTCCCCATTTTTTGCCTGAGTCGCCCACCCTTGCGGGTTTTCAACTCAGCGGGATTCATTTTCATTGTTTTTTTTTTTTTTTTTTTTTTTATATTTTTTTCATTTTCATTTTTTTTTTTTTCAAATTGAAAGTAATATACACAACATAGATACATGAGAATGAGAATACCCCCCCTACTTAAACTACACATTGTCCTCAATGTGACGACAATTAGAAGAAAAAGTACTGAAAATGGGGGGGAGAAAATCGAAAATCGGGTAAATCGAAGATCGAATGCTCAAAACTCATGACCAAACAATCCGTCAAACTCAAATTTCTTAACAACACCAACTCAAATCTCATAAATCAACTCACAACCCTCTCCCTCGAATCACTCAAACAAATGACAAGCTCAAAAGTTTTGAATTTGTGAGATTTGCACCTAGCTTAAGAGATCGAAAAGATACATTAACAATCTCAATCCTCTAGTGTACCAACTCCTAGCTATTGAAGTCCTCCCAACGGGTTTTCTTTTGTGGATTTTGGTTACAAGTGAATTAAGATTGGTTGTGGATCTTTTTAGTGGGTGGGTGGTGGGTGAAAGAAAATTTGTTGTGGTGGTGGAAATTTGATGAAAAATAAAGGAAAAGAAAGAAAATAAAGGGGTGTCGGGTTGCCTCCCGAGAAGCGCTGTTGTTTAAAGTCGTTAGCTCGACTTATTACCTTAAGCTTAATCATTGGACTTGTGCTCCATGTGTGACAATGGGGGTTCCATGTCAATCTCCACTTCAAGTCCCTGCAAAATTGATTGAGAAAAACTCTTGCAATGCATCGTTAGTACCTAGCTTACTACAACATGGTTGAGCATATAACATCAGATTATATCCAAAACCTAGCATTAAGTTAACAACAAGCATCAACTAGTAGTACTCCTAGCTAATCCAAGTCATGACCATTAATATAAATGTGTAAAGCTAGACAATAACCAAGATATAGAGTAAATCTTACAATAAACCGTCAAGAGCTTCAATCAACCATTCCCAAAGAGTTTAAGCAACAAGTTTCATGCTTCTTGTCCAAAATACAAAAGTGAAATACATAGAGCTCAATGGAAGATGAAAACTAGAAACTCAAACAAAAAGGGAATTCTTTATATGAGTGGCCAATCAAAAACAAAGAGCACAAGCAATACCATCCAAAAATCACGCTAAATACAAACAAGTAACACCGTTTCCCCGGCAACGGCGCCAAAATTTGGTAGGCTTTTGCCGTGTACTCCTAACCAAATATAATTAACCTACTCTCATACACACTAAGCAAGTATAATGGAAGTAGGGGTCGTATCCACAGGGAAACAGGGACGAGTTTAATACTTAGCGTGATTCGAAACCTAGATTAAGCTAAGGGCCGAGAAACCTAATAATAATAACAAAGGGGGGTTTCAAGTAGATTATAACTAAACTACAACTAACTAGCATATAAATAAAATGAGAAATCAATATAGGAAGGATCTTGAATCCGATTAACATCCACTTCAATTCATTATCGATCATTGAACATCCACTCTAATTATTTCCATAATTATCTATTGTCGAGAATTAATCTCGTGTTCTCCTTATTCTTAGTTGAATAGCACGATCAGCGTGACTATAAAACCCTAACTAAAGGATAACCTAGTCCGATCTGCGTCTAAGTTCAATCCAATAGCAGCAATAAACATAGAGAACCAATAGACCTGCTAATGTCATACACGCGATAAACATTCAACAGTTGATTCAATTTCCCTAAGAAATAACCAAGATGATCAGCATCTAAATTACTCCCTAGTTTGCTACCAATTGATAAAAGAATAAAACAATCCGATTCTATTCTTAAATCTAGCATTAGATTAATCACACAATCAAACTAGTAACGTTCCTAGCATAATTATGCAATAATCATAAATCACAAGCATAGAAATTGAACCATAATCAAGGAAAAGAGAAAGAGAGGAAAGATCTCACAATAACGGTTGAAGCTTCATGTTAATTGATCCAAGAACAGTTCAAGCTACAATCCGATAGCAAAAACCAAATCCATAGTTGAAATCCCTAAAAACTAAACTAAGAAATGAAAACTAAAACTAGGAAATGAAGAACAAAGACTAAGAAATGAAGAACAAAGAGAAATGAAGAAGGAAAGATGAAAAGAGAATCATGAAGAAGGAAGGATGAAGAGAGGAGTATCCTCTCTCTCTCCTCAAGCTTGCTGCTCCAAGGCCTACATTTCAGCTCTCCTCTTCGTACTTCTCTTCTTTTTCATTAGGTTTTAGGAGGCTTTTATACTTTGCGCAAAACGTGGCCGCTGAACCGACTAAAGTGTCGCGAGTCGCGATACTGATCGCGAGTCGCGAAGGGGACTCTGCCATCACGCACACATTGGCTGGGCTTTAGCAAGACAAGAAGGTCGCGGGTCGCGACAGACCTCGCGAGTCGCGAGCTCCATCGCGGGTCGCGAGCTGCTGTGCGCTGTTGCTTCGCTGGGCTTGCGGCAGGATGGACGATGCTGCTGTGCGATGGCTGTGCGATGCTGCCGAGCTTGCGGTGATGCTTGGGCTTGCTGGGCATGATGTTGAGTTTGGTTGTTGGTGATGAGATGGCAATGGCACAATGTTGTTGAGCCTCTCAAACACTTCCAAGTATATCGCTCAAACCCATTTTACCATAAAAGCTCGGAACATAAGACGTTAATAACATTTTAATTCACAAAACTCCGAACTTCCGCTAAGGATATTATATATGCAAACATTAACAAGTATAAACGAACTCCTTAGCAAAGTGCACCCAAAATACCACAAAAACATCGTATAACTTTGGCGTATCACGTCAAGAACTTTTTAACATGATGAAAGAGTATATTGTTAAACAACATGAAGATTTAAATGAATTAGCTCATGATTACCAAAACATGACGAAATCTATTGAACTACTTGTTGTTCAACAATCTACTAACCAACAGGTTATACTTGATGATAATGATTTTGGTGTTGAGAATTATACTTCGGAGGATAAAGATGTTGATTTGACTCATGATAATTTGGTAGAAGGTAAGGGTGTAATTGGTGAAGTTGGTAAGGAGTCTCTTTATGTCGATGAACCCATAGTTGAGAGTGAAGTGTCTAACACTTCTTCGATAAACTTTTCATCTGCATATGAGTCAAAAGTTAATAGTGAGATAATGCATGAGTCCTTGTCGGTTTCATCTGGTACTGTTTTTGAGTCTCATGTTCCCTTCTCTAAAAAACTTGATCTTATTCCTTCTTCCCCTTTACTATATCCTCCATCGTTCCTTCTTTCTCCCGTTTTGAATGACTCTTGTGATAATGTAAATAATGTACAGTTAGTTTCTTTTCTTTCTTATGAGTCAGGTAAAAAACTAACGATTTTTCTTTTTCTTCTTCTTGTAAATATAATTTTTCCTTTGATTTTTCTTTTTGTAGTTTTCATATATTTTTAGAACTAATTTTTTTCATCTTTTTTTACTCATACTTCCTCCGTTCCATAATAAGTGAAACACTTACTATTTTAGAACGTTTCAAAATAAGTGAAACATACCTTAAATGGAAAAAAGAAAGTGACAAAATGACAAGAATACCCATCACAAACTTGTGTGGTTTGCTTTTTTCTATCCTCCTTTTGATATTGAAAAGGGTATTTTATGACTTTTTGGCTTTTGAAAGTGATGTTTATTAAATGTTGTGCCCAATCCCTATGTTTCACTTATTATGGAACGGAGGAAGTATATAATATGCTCTGAGATGTTTGTAGGAACATATGATAAACTTCTTAGAGCATTGAACTATTATGAGTGATCTACTAATCTTAATATTTTTTTTAATTAATTGAATTCACTTGACTTCAATATTTTTTTAAGTAAGTTTTTTTATTCTTGAGAATTCACTTGAATTCTCATTTTCTTATTTTTAGTTAGTTGATTTTTGTAATTTATTCTTTGTCTTCGGATTCACTTGAATTCATTTTTTTATTTGTTTTAGTCCATTAACGAGCTAACAAAATTTGTGAGTTGTGTCGTCAAGGTTTGAAAGCTATACAGGTTGAAGTTGCGCATTTGGACAAGTGAGGCGTAATCACAAACTTGTCGAGAGCCCGCTTCCTACCCATCGCCCAACGGGTCTCACACCTGCACAACCTGCATCTCTCTGCCCAGCCCGCTGAAAGGCCAGCGTTCGCTGGCTTACTCACCCCCAGCGTAATGAAATCCTGCTTGGCCCAAAGGCAGGCCAGCATTCGCAGGTTTGTCGAGCTGCTGGGTATATATATATATATATATATATATATATATATATATATATATATATATATATATATATATATATATAAAGAATAAAAAGCAGCACAACCCCTCCATCTCCGACGAACTGCGGACCGCCGCCCATCTGGCGCACCACCTGCCGGAAACCTCGGCACCTCCGGTCCTCCAGACTCCAGCAGCACCCCCCCGGTTTCTTTCCTTCGATTCCTCCCCCAGCCTTCGCACCATAACAGACCCCCCCTTCCCCCCTGCTTCACTCCGTCGCCCTCTTCAGTTTTCACTCTTCGCGTCAGCGCACCACCAGTTGCCCCACATCTCATTCTCCCTTTCTTGCCTTTCCTTCTTTCGCCCCCTACACGCGCACCATCCTCCGCAAGCGCCAAATCCAGAACCCCCGATTCCCTCTAGTCTCTTCACGTTTCTTGTTTTGCTTTCTTCTCTTTCTTATCTTTTTAATTTGGTTTTTCTTATTTTCTTTTTCTTTCTCTTTTTTTATTCATTTTTCTTTTTTTTTTCTTATTAATTTTCCCATTCTCTCTTCACACTTCTTTACCTTTTGATTAATGGTTGTTATAGGATTGTGAAAGTTGACAACAAAATAGTTCATGTTGGTCTTCCAAGAATGGTGCTATGTGGTTGTAAAGCTTATTCGATTCTTCATTGGGTTGTAAGCCTTTCTATTTTATATTGTTCATACTCTTGATATGACTTTCGAATTTTTGCTTGGATTTTTGTTTTAATGTCATCTTGTTTAGAATCTTTTGACACATTGATTGAATTATCGGTTTATTAGATTGTCAAAGCTTGTGTGTGGTCTTGGTGGTTTGTTGTGGCTTTTGGTGGGCGACTTTGGTGATTGGATGATTGTTGGGGTTTGGTTTTCATTCCTTCTCTAATATGGTTTATGCAGTGAGGACACTGCATATTCTAGCTTGGGGGAGGAATATTCTATCATTTACATTTGCTTTCTAGCGTAGATTTCATTGCTTTTGTCGGATGTTGCACGGTTTGTACCGCTCACTAGGAGCGGGAGTTTACGTGTAACCAAAAAAATTGTATTGCTTTCTTAGTTGCATTAGCATATTTCATTTCATTTATATTAGATTTCATATCATTTTAGTTGCATCTATGAGACTATTGCTAACACTTTTGAGAACCTTGTTGATATTTAACTACAATTCATAAGAGTCACTCATCTTGTTCATGATACTTTATAACACGATTGTTTCGCAATTGATTGTTTGTGGTCAGATTGATTGATCTCTCTCTGGTTTGATTTAACTTTACTACGCAGACACCTAACCTAAGTGAGCTTATGTGCCTATAAACTGGCGTATATGTGTCAGTTATGTTATTTCATGTGTGATTAGTTCCTCAGTTGTTGCATTGATTTTGATTTTGACTTGGTACTCCTTGATATTTGATAGTGCATACATTTTGATATGATTGAAGCATTCTATTTCATGATCTAAGCTCTAGAGTTATTCTTGTTTTCATATTATCCTTCCTCTAGCCCCGCTGAGCTTTTCTGACTATGTTTGATTGCTACCTACATTACAAGCCTTAGCCTCATTTGATTCTTGCCACAAGCCTAGCTTGGGGGAGCGAGTATTAGTTTTGGTTTGGTTTGTATTGAATTGAAGTGCTCTATTTGTGGTTTAGAAGGATGGAAAAGTATGTTTAGTGAGCTTTGAAATTGAATTGAAAGTTCAAAAAAAAAAAAAGAAACACAAAAAAAAGTGAAAAATGAAATGAAAGAAAAGAAGTGAAAAAGAGTTGTCAATAAAGTGAAAAAAGGGGTTTATTTTGAATTACTTGAGCAAAAGTGTTGTTGATTATTTTTGGAGATTGTTGGTTGTTGTGTGGAGTTGTTGTGACCTTTATTGGTCATGATTTCAGTTGTATGATGCTCCCGCTTCTTGGTTTTTCCACCACAATTCCCAAATTATTCCATACCTTTAACATCAGCCCATTACAACCCTTAAAAGTTCTCTTGATCATTGTGTATTGTATTGTTGAGTATTAAGTGAGTCAAAAAGTCAAAGTTAAAGAGTATTTGCTTCATATGAGTCGACTTGATTAGGTTGAGTGTCACCATTATGCCTTAAACACATGAGAGATTTGAGTACACATAACTATAGTGAGGTATGTCAGGTTTTGTTAAATCCAGCTTGGGAGAGATGGTATGTGGTATGATTGGAGAGTCGATTGCGATACATGACATGCTATGCGGCTTTGTTTGAGATTGTTTCGATGCTTGGTTTGTGTAGTGATTATATCTTTTGTGGTTTCAGTTGAGTGTTTAGCCCTGTTTTAGTCCTATATTGTAGGTTGTCTTACTTTTTCCATGTCTATGTCTTATTGCTTGGGGACAAGCAATGGTTTAGCTTGGGGGGAGTTTGATAAATCATATTTACATATAGTTTTTAGGTGAATTTAGGTTGCATTTTAGAGCATTTAGATTCATATTTAGATTCATTATTGCATTATATTCTTAAGTTATGTTATTCTACTTCTATTCGGTATATTTTCTTGTTTTTGATGAATTTCAAGCATTGAGGACGTATTTGGAGTATGATTAGCTAAACTTGAGGATTAGGAGCACTTAGAAAGAAGCTACAATGCATAAGGATCGTATGGATATGTCATAGTACGAATTTGAGCGAAAACGAAGTGGAAATTCATCAGAAGAAATGTAAAAAAGGAGTCATGTCTACTCTTCTGATTATAACTTTGACGTGCTTCATATAATCGAGTCATTCCATCATATTTGGAAACTAGACTTGAAGAGATTTCCAACGATAGGTGGCACTCCCCGAGGAGACTCCTAGTCAAGGAGTTATGCCTTTCCAAAGTTGGGACTGTTTCTGTTGGTATCTGTTTTTGTACGCGCAGATCACTAATTCCGCCCATCTAATGATATTTCGACCTTCCTTATGTTTGTAACTTACTTTCCTAGTCTTATTAGGTTATTGAATATTTTTTTAGATTAGAGATATCTCTTTTATCTCTCTCCTCCCTTATCACGTTATTTTCTTAGTTTTAGTTTTGAGGTTTAGTCTTCTTCTCTTTCTCCCTAGTTTTTAGTTTAAATCCTAGTATTTCATGTTCTTCATTAATTCATTAGTTTTATTAATTATTTCATTCTCTCTCTTTCATTGATTTCTTTAATTATGTTTTCCTTGGTAGATGTAGTTTTTATTCTTTATTTCATGATTGAGTAGTCTTATTTTCTAGGGTTTGTGAATCCATGTTTATATGGTATGATTATTGATTGATATTTATTCATGGTTTGATTAGTTATTGATTTCTCTAATTGATTAGTGTTTTTATTGTTAATCTTGTAATCTGATCAATTGTCTGACTAAATATTGCTAATAATGAGTCATAGATCGAGAGATAGTACTCTTTAGATGCTTACCTACAATTAGCAAATCTAATTATGTTGAGCGACCGTACTAGCATATGTTGATTTGAGATCGTTAAGACCCGACCGTAGGATTAACCTGTGCTCTAGACTTCTAATTAGTTGAACTATTGATGATATTTTGATGGATAATAAATATGAACATGGTGAACCATTGTCCTAGATTATTTTAGTTTAATTTTCATATTTTATTAGTTTAGAGCCTTAATTCTAATATATCTGATCTTGTCTAGTTTCTCTAACCTTAGAAGCTATATTAAAACATCCATCTCTCTGTGGATTCGACCCTACTTACCCTACTACATTGTTAGAAGGTTTTGCATGAATTATTTTTGACAGGTGTACGACAGCCTATCAAATGGACAATTCAATTGAGGGAAGAAAAGGAAATAGATAATGAATAACTCATCTTAGAATTTAACAAATCTATTAGGAATAAGGTAATCACTCCAATTAGTGATAGAATTGAGATTAAGATAATCACTTTAATTAGTGATTAAATATGAAGGAGGATCAATATAATCACCTTAATTAGTGATCGAAAATGGAGGTTAAGATAATCACCCAAATTAGTGATTATTTAAGTCTTAAGATAATCACTCTAATTAGTGATTAAATGAGAAAAATAATCTTCCTAATTAACGATCATTAAGGTTTAAGATAATCACTCTAATTAGTGATTAAATGAGAAAAATAATCGCCCTAATTCACTAGTAGAATAATTGCTTATTGCTGTGGCTGAATTGCTGCGGTTTTACCCATACGCAGCAATAAATCACGTGAAAAGAAAATAAAATATCGAAAATTAACCTATTGCTGCGGTTCTAGGTGAAAACCACAGCAATAGACATCAACGGAAAATTTTCAAAATTGTTTGACTAGTTTTGTAACACCCCATAATTTCAAAGCGGAAAAGAAAGAAATAATAATAGTATTAATAGGACGATGGCGGAAGCATCGTCTTCTGGGAATGGCACTACTACAAGAAATACGTTTAAATAACTAAGTAATAAACCAACATAAGTAAATAGTATAAATAAATTAAATTAATTAGAGTAATATCCAAAAGATAAAACTAACTCTTCAACTAACTAAAAGTCTAGGCCTAAAACATCTAACATTTTAATGCTCACATCTCAACCCGAGCCCAAAATCAAAGAAGATTCCCGTCAACATCACCTGCAAAATATATCAACAAACATCCACAATCAGTGGGGAGCAACTAGCAGTTCTCCCAGAACAAAAGAAATCAAAGTACAATTCAGACATAGATTAATAAGAAAGGAAACATAAGGTCAAGACAACTATGACATGCATCCAAAATCATAAACCTCTCAAGTAATACAAAAGATAAAATGAATAAATCATCTCAAGGGTACTTCAATAATAATAAAAACATAGATAAATCAGTTATTGAGTCAGAAACCGAACGCCAGTGAATCGCAATTCACTTCCTAAGGTTTGTCAGATCGCAATCTCGTGGTCAGTCTATGGGCTTACGTTCCCCACTGCCTGTGTCTAAGAATGGCCAAACTCTCGATGCAGGGTAGAACACGCAGAACTCCCTAACCTCTCGGACGACAACCATTAACCCAGGTTTACCCCTAGTTCGCAAACCAAGTGGTTGGCTTGTTCTTCACCGGGGACGACATCTATCCCACCGGATGTTCTTATCTCAAAAATAAAATCATAATTCATAAATATCATCAAAGTATCATTCAGCTCCAAAATATTCGTCAAAATGGATGCCACCCGGCCTTATACCCATAATTCATCAAAAGTAATTCTTCAAAAATCCTCAAAATAGTAGCTTACAAACTTACAACAAATATCTTCAACCACAATACTTTGAACATCACTAAGCATCAACAATGATAATGAAATAGTTTTTACAGCACTAACAATATCAATCAGAAATGCATCGTATCAAATAAGATCACCAACCAGAAGTAGAACATACGTACAAGATCATATGAAAAATTAGATTACACAAAACTGTGCGCTCAGCACCACACTGTGCGAATGGCACACTAACCAAACTACGTCTGACGCATCAGCGTGCGTCTGACGCCTCCACCAATTAACTCCAGAGCTTATTAAATCAATGAAACGTACACGACTAATCATTTTTACATAAACCAAACGTAAACATAATGATACTCAATAATAACCATAGTAAACTACAAATCATCAAATTCCAAGAATGTAAAAGGTCTCAATTTATTTTTGACTATTAAACCCTTAAATAATTTAAAAGAATATCCTCAAACTCATAACAAAAACACAATAAAAATTATTAAACTAATAAGTACGATCAGTAAAATAACACAAACATTATCATACAACCCTTATGGATCTACAAAAATGGTACAAATTTTATTTCTAATTTTCGGTCTCTAAAAGTATTTTTAAACGTTAATTTACTGAATACTCAATAAAGCCAATATAATAATTAAAAATAAAAATAAACGCCAAAAAATTACCAAAAATTCACATAACATGCATAAACTCACGTTAATGCATAATATATAAATAAATGAATTTTTCGGCCTCCAGAAATAATTTTCACGATTTATATACTGACAGACACGAAAATACAAAAACAGATAAACCAATAAAATAAACCTGTAAACAGTAGGCAAAAATTATTCCAAGGAATGAAATACATACTACACATATAACAAGATTCACGAAAAATAATTTCAGCAATTTTAACATTCGTTCAATAATTATTTAGCAAATAAGCCAAAAACACACAAAATACCAAATAAATCAAATAAATACTAAACCTCAGACGAAAATTATTTTTCTGTATACAATATTCATACAGCATGCATCAAGTATATTCACGTCAAATTTCATCAATAATTTCATTCAAAAAGTATTTTATACAATTCCTAGCGTAATAATCTAATACCGAAAAATACTCTAATCTCTATCAATCTAAGATAACTACTAGTTACCTGGAACGTCGGGAGGAGAGCTGAGTCTAAAGAGATAGTTAAGAGTTATGCATACAATCCAATTCATCTTCTAACCCCAAAGCACAACGAACGATAATTGTAGCAACAAGTCACTAGGCGTTTTCTTCTTGAACATTGAAAAATCTCATTTCGTGATGTTCTGGTCCGACCATGATTTCTGGCTATTCAAAGATCGTATTAACAATCGCACCGGTCAAAGTGAAGAGCAAGATGTTATAAACGTTCTGTCTAAATTTGAGAATGATCCAATGGTTAAATCTCCGGATATAGTTAATTTCGTGAAGGTGCGACAGGAAAAACCGGGATGAACCTTTCTCTTCTTTTTCTCTTCCCTTCCTCTCTTTCTTTTCTTGAAAATGGCGTGGGTTAAATGAGAATGATGCTGAATTTCTCTTATTAAAAATTAGGAGTTATTTACAACGAAAAACTAAGGGTTTAGGAGAATGTTTTTTTTTTCTTTTTTGAGGGGAAAGAAAAGTGCATTAAATAAGGGACAAAGTGTCCATGAGTACATAAGGTGATACAACACTAGGACAATGACGTTCCCAACATTGCTCAACCCAAAACGGCACTATTCTAGTGAGATTATGGGCAACAGTGTTCCCATCTCTTTTAACATGAGTAAAAGAAATAGAAGTAAAGGCATTACACATAGAGAGAATGTCCCCAAGAATTGCATCCAAATCAGAAAAGAAAATTGCTGCTTTTGTCAATCTTGTCGTGGCCACTAGTGAATCTGACTCGAAAATTACGTCGCCATAACCATGAGCTTTAGCCAAGCGAGTCGCCATATGAATGTCCTTACATTCAGCTACCTCGGGGGGCCAGTAGGCACGCACACACCTAGTAGCAGCGAAGCACACCTTACCTTCCGAGTCGCGAGCTACTACACCAAGACCTATCTATCCTTCCTCGGCCAAGCTTGCATCTGTGTTCAATTTAATAACTCCAGCAGGGGGAGCATGCCATCGAGTTGGGCTGGGTGCCGAAGTGGTTCGCACACCACCATAAATCTTCACAGCATATTGATTGAAATCAGCGACTTGCCGCCCAATTCGTTGGCACACGACAATAGGGGGTTGACTAACATTGTCGAAAACTTTTTTGTTTCTTTCGGCCCAAATATTCCAAAGAATATAGCAGCCCCTTTGAACCATATTTGCATCCAGCTCACTCCATCTAACAATGGTGTTACATATTTCCTCATTTTCCACACCTTGCAAAAGAGCTTGACATCCCAACTCTTCCCACATCTTCAGCGAATTCGGGCAGTGATAGAAAAGGTGAGCTTGCGTCTCATTCTCGCTAACACAACAGGGGCAGACAGCTTCATCGACGAGGTGGCGTCGCTTGAGGACATCCCTTACCGGTAAAGAACTTGTGCAAGCACGCCACATGAAGTGACGGACCTTTGGCGATACATTCAAACTCCACAAAATATTCCACACTCTATGAAAATCATCCAAATTCCCTCCTTTACCCAACATATACGCGGTTTTTACCAAATAAATTCCATCCTTAGAGTAAGCCCAAGTTAATTCATCTTGTAAACATCTATAGCTCAACAGAATAGTCATAATACAATGTTGGTCTCTTTCATTAAAATGCCTCTCAATAACTTCCATATTCCACTCCTTTCTATCAACATCGATTAAATCCCCCACCACTTCTAGCCCCTCAACTCGAGCACTCTTAATGAAACGACCCTCTTCATCCCCCACCCATGGTGCATCCCATATATCAATTGCCTTACCATCTCCAACTCTCCAAATCAAGCCCTCCATCACCAAACTCTTCGCACCCCAAATACTCCGCCACAAATAGCTATTCGAATAGCCTAATCTTGCTTGACAAACATCACCATGAGGGTAATATTTGGCACTCATTACACGACTCAAAAGTGAATTTTTGTAATGTAATAATCTCCAAACTTGTTTGCCTAACAAAGCATCATTAAAAACTGCAAGGTCCTTAAAACCCATACCCCCCATGCACTTGGGTTTACACATTTTCTCCCAATTTAACCAATGCATTTTCCGTTCCTCCCCTTTCCCTCCCCACCAAAACCGAGCCATGGCAGAGTGGATTTCTTGAATAACAGCAACAGGGAGTTTGTAGACTCCCATCAGATGTGTAGGCAAAGCTTGGATGACAGCCTTGATAAGAACTTCTTTCCCTGCTCTTGACAGCAACTTTTCCTTCCAACCCCTCAACTTCTTCTACATTCTATCTAACAGTTCCCGAAAAATTACTTTCTTCGATCTCCCACAGAGAGATGGGATACCAAGATACTTATGGTGTCTGTCAACTTGCCTCATATGGAGAATATCAATCAATTCTTCTTTTTTCTCACAGCTTACTCTTCTACTGAAGGATACTTCCGACTTTTCATAGTTAATTTTCTGCCCGGATGCTGCTTCATATTTGTTGAGAATATCAACTATTGTCAAGCATTCCTGTCGGGTAGCTCTGGTAAAGAGAAGGCTGTCATCTGCAAAAAGAAGGTGAGACATTTCTGGGCCATTCCGGCTTGCTTTCGCACCATGAATATCTTTAGTAGCCACCTTTTGGTGAATCATCTGAGAAAAGGCATCAGCAACCAAGATAAAAAGAAAAGGAGATAACGGATCACCCTGGCGTAATCCTCTAGAGGGAGTCACTGAACCACATACTCTTCCATTGATAATGAAAGAATACAAAACTGTTGAAACACAGCTCATCACCAAATTAACCCATCTTCCATCAAACCCCATTGTCAGCAGGAGCTTCCTGAGAAAACCCCACTCCACTCTGTCGTAGGCTTTACTCATGTCAAGCTTCATCGCAATCAATCCTTTTCAGCTATTGTTCCTTTTCTTCATAGTGTGAAAGATCTCCAGAGCAATGAGAGAGTTATCAGAAATCATTCTTCCAGGGACAAAAGCACTTTGGTTCTCAGTAACAATTGCAGGGAGAAATTGTTTAAGCCTCATAACAAGAGCTTTAGAAGCTATTTTGTACAAAACATTACATAAACTGATAGGCCTAAACTCAGATACAACAGTAGGAGATTTCACTTTAGGAATAAGAGCAATATTAGTACAATTAACCTCTCCCGGACAAGAAAAGTTATGTAAAATATTGCTAATATAAGTAAATACCTCATCGCCAATGATATGCCAGAACCTCTGATAAAAAATAGCATGCATCCCATCAGGTCCAGGAGCCTTACAAGGGTGCATCTCACTCAATGCAGCAAAGATCTCCTCTTTTGTGTATGAACGAAGCAAAATGTCATTGTATTCCTGAGTCACAGAAGACCTCACGTGCTTCAAAACTTCCTGCAGATTATCTCCAGATGGCTCAGACGAGGTGAAAATCGTATCAAAGTATCGATCCACCTCCCTCTCGATGATTTCTTCCTCCGTTTGCCACACATCATCTCTATCCTTAATGCCATGAATATAGTTCCTCTTCTTCCTCTGAGAAGCCTTATGATGAAAGTAGGCAGTGTTTATATCCCCATCCTTTACTTCCGCAACTCTCGAGCGAAGGTACCAGTAAGCCTCATTTTTAGCATGTAGAACATCAAGCTCACTCTCCAACGCCACACAAAGCTCACAATTCTCCCTCGAAGTTGGACCCCTTGGCGCCTCATGCAACTTTCTCTCAACACGATCAATTTGCTTCTTTAAATTCCCGAAGCTCTTCTTACTCCACCCCTGCAAATCTCTCGCCACCGCACCCAATCTCTCCGTAATGTGCTGACCCTCCGCCTCACCCCAAGCATTCTTCACCACCTCCTCACAAGACTCATCTAACAGCCACCCAGTCTCAAGTCTGAAGCCTCGGCTGCCCCTCACTCGCTCACCACCACTTGCACTTTCTTTTAAAACCACCGCAGCATGGTCCGAGCTATATCTTACCGAGTGCTCAATGAAAGCCTCAGGAAATAAATCCAGCCAATCACTAGATATTATAAATCGATCACGTCTCTCTCTAATTCTCGTCCCCGGACTTCTTCCCCTCTCCCAAGTATACCACTGCCCCACAAACCGCAGCTCACCCAGCCTACAACTCGCCATTACATCACGAAAACCCTCCATAGCCCTTCTGTCTCTATTTGAGCCCCCTTCCTTCTCATCGTAACTCAAAATTTCGTTAAAATCTCCTCCCAAAACAATCGGCCCCTGATACTCCTCACAAAGCTTTTTAATCAACGTCCAGGTTTTGTGTTTGTTTTCCTCCTCTGGCCAACCATAAATCCCTACAAATCTCCAAACTTTACCACCCCTACTGACAACATCACCACAAATATGATTTTGGGAAGACGAGATCAAAGAGAAAGAAATAATCTCGTCCTTCCAAAAAATGCAAAGACCCCCTGATCTTCCCACACTCGACACACCGTAAGCATTAGAAAACCCCAAAATCTCCTTTTTCTGCTCCACAATGTTTTTTGTAACCTTTGTTTCCGACACAAAAAATATGTCGGGGGTATATGACTCATAAAGTCTCCTCATCTGACGAACTGTCCAAGGGTTACCCATTCCCTGACAGTTCCAACACAATATTTTCATAACGCCTGGCGGGGTTGGTCACTAGGAGAATGTTAATGAGGGATTAAATGAGCGGTTACAAGATATTCAAAGGTTAGCTTAATAAGCACCAAAACTCTTCATCCTCCACTCCATAAATGCTGATTTTCGACCAGCATGATACGCCACACGTGATGTACCATTTCATCATCCCAAGTCGTTCCATCAACGTTACAAAAACGTTACGCAACAACACCGCATCCTAAACGCCTAAATAAATAACGAAACTAATATAACCTTTAAAATAAATAACTAACAACTTAAAATAAATATATATAAATATATCACAACATATAAATATATATACACATTTTCACAATAAGTTCCAAAATAATTTAAATAATAAATTATTTATTTTTACGAAAAAATATCATTTTAATATAAACAAACACCAAAATAATAAAGTGTGAAAATTACGGGGTGTTACAAGTTTGACCAGATCTATTATCGCGGTTTCCATTCAAAACCGCAACAATAGATTAAAATATTAATATTTTAATCAGTAAATATTAATATTTTAATATATCTAAAACCCTCAGCAGTAAAAGGCCTCAATATAATATAACAAAAATTTGAGTCGAATCTCCTTCACTAAACCCTAAATTTAACCCCGCGCCTCCCTCACTTTCTCAATCCTCTCACCCTCTCTCATGGCAGATCTACTTCTCCCTGTATCCTCTCACCCTCTCTCACTCCCATCCCTCACTTTCGCGCCTCATTTCTTCGTCTCTCACTTTCGCTGCTCCCCACTTTCGCTCCTCCTCACCGGCGTCGCAAAAAGAAAATGGAGGGTTCGCCGCCGACGGTTCGCAAAAAGAAAACGGAGGGTTCGCCGCCGACGGTTGAAACAAGTTCTTGATCTCTTCCCTCAGTTCTTTCGAAATTTTTAGGGGAATTGTCGTTTTGGTGGTGATTTGATCTGCGCTTGATTTTTTTGCTAGCGATTTTTTGCTACTATCTCCTCTTCGAATTATGAAATCCTTCTCCTATTCGAAGCATTTAAGATCTGGTTTTTGTTTTCGGTCAAAGATTTGTCCAAATTTCAAGAATTTTCTGAATTTGTGTTCGAATTTCATGAAGGACGATTTTAGCGGTAGATCTTAGCCTTCGTCCTCGCATTTGAGAGTCCAGCGACGATTTTCATTTTCCTTTTGGTTTCTTCGTCGGCCGCACAGCCAGATCGTCGCGCGCTCCTCCCTCTCTCTCTCCTCCTCGTCGTTCTTTCTTCTCGTAGGACAGCGGTGGTTCGATTTTTTTACTTTGATTATCAGATCTGATTATCATGCAATTATGTTTCGCTCTCTAGATCTGAGATCTTGTTGTCAATTTCTCTGCTCTTTTGTGTATTTGTTGGACTGTAACAATTATTTCCTAGTTACTCGATGTTTTGGTTGTAGCAATTGTTTTGTATATACTGATCTGAGATCCTCTTTAGTTGCTCGATTTTTTGATTCTTTACTTTGACTTTTATATTTTTTTACATTTTTTGTAATTGGTGGTTTGTTTTGTATATACTGATTTTTATTTTGCATATTTTCATTGTTAGTTTTTATATATTTTTTGCGAAAAAAAAATATCCACTGACACCTACTGCTGCTGTTTTTATCAAAAACAGCAGCAATAGGGTTCAATTTTTTTATTAAAAAAAAATACCTATTGCTGTTGTTCCTACCAAAAACAGCAGCAATAGGTTTCATTTTTTTTATTAACAAAAATACATATTGCTGCTGTTTTTGGTAAGAACTGCAGCAATAGGTTGCTCTGCGGTTAAAAACCGCAGCAATGGGTAAATACCTATTGCTGCGCCCTTAATTGCTGCGCGGCCAAAACCGTTGCAATAGGCCACTTAATGACCGCAACAATTAACATTTATTCTACTAGTGATTAACGAATATTAAGGTTTAAGATAATCACTCTAATTAGTGAGTAAATGAAGAGTTTGAGTTAACCGCCCTAATTAGCGATTATTAAGGTTTAAGATAATCACTTTAATTAGTGACTAAATATGAAAGATTAAATTAAATACCTTGATTAGCGATTAAAATGAAGGTTAGGAAATAATCTCCCTAATTAGTGATTGAACTTTAAAGGAAAGATAATCACCTTGATTAGTGATTAAAAATGGTTTTAATATAATCACCCTAATTAGTGATTAATTGAAGAGTTTGAGTTAATCACCCTAATTAGCGATTAACTAATG
This sequence comes from Beta lomatogona, assembly GCA_947646795.1. NCBI lineage: Eukaryota > Viridiplantae > Streptophyta > Magnoliopsida > Caryophyllales > Amaranthaceae > Beta > Beta lomatogona. The sequence goes on along the minus strand of CANSNZ010000949.1, from coordinate 2,702,294 downwards.
ATTTGAGATAATCATCCTAATTAGTGATTAAATGAAAAGTTATCGCCCTAATTAGTGATTAATCAATGATTGAAATAACCACCTTAGTTAGTGATCACGTTTATAATTTTTAAGAGGTCTTAGGAAAAGAGATTTGCTTCCTAATTGAAGGCTTTTGAGAAATAATCTTAATTGAAGATTATTAAGTCATTTAGAGAGAAATGATCAATTTGAGATCAAATTTGGAGATTGTGTTTGGCTAATTGGAATTTGGCCATTTAAAGCAAGACACTTGAAACGACCTAAAATCACTTCGTAGATCATAATTACCAATCTAATTATGTCAAATTATATATGATTGATCCATTTGAACATGGAGAACACATTGTAAAATGTAGGATGGATCATCATACAATTTAACTTAGTTAGATTTGTAATTTTTCATCTTAATTGAGATTGGGTCATTTGATTCATATACTATGATATATTGGGCCCAACATGCAATGTTTATAACATTGGTTGCTCATTTTATTCAAAAGAATTGTTGAATCATTTATGAAATTTATGCATAAACATATCCATGTTTTTCATTAGTGAGTGATGTAATAACTATTTACAAAAAAACTATTATTACAATAATATGTACAAATTATATGATCTATACAAATTTTCAATCTTGATCTTCATCTCCTTGAATGGGCTTTGGAATTCATGCTTGTTTGTAAACTTGTGAAAATTAGAGATTAATTAACCTCTTTGATTTGATTTTTTATGATGACTTTTATTGATTTTTATTTACCTAATAAAAATGAGTTATTTTAAGAGAAACTTAAAATTTATTGACTTTTAATTAACATTTTTGTGTGAAAAGAAAACACATTTTTTTTATGAAGCTTGAGTTAATCACTTTATCTCACTTTCCAGATTGCACTTTTGTTCTTTTACTGACATATACAATTCATAACTTTCTGTACAAAGTGCTAAATTGAGCATGTGATAAAAATATACATAGGTCAGTGAGTTCTTTATGTTGTGTAAAAATGTCTTAAGCTTTTAGTGACAACTCGAATTATGATGAATTTTATGCCAAAACTGGTCAAAAAATGACCTTTATTAAATTTGTTCTTTGAAATCCAACTTATTGATCTTAGTTTAAAGTGAATTTTGGTATGAACATTCTAGACACTTTGAAAGACTAGACTAAAAATGTTCACTCAAATTGGACATTTTTCAGACCATTTTTTATTTATTTTCTTAACTGAAGAGAAAATCAGTGTTCTTTAATTTAGTGATTTACATGAACGTTTTTGTAAAAATGATATAAAATTGTATAAAATTCATATGAACATATATTTTTGGAAAGCTACTGATGTCTTCTTTAAAGTTGATGTTTTTAGTTTTGTCTAAATGAGTTTATTTTAAACTTTTATTGACAGAACAAGCTTATATGGTACTAGACAAAATCATTTTTGCAGAACAAAGTTGTATGTTTTTTAGTTATCTGTACAAAATTCATTTGTTAGAAATTACAAATCCTAATTGCTGGAAACATCTTGAAGTTCATAGGAAAAATATTACATGCTATAAAATATTTTGATAATACTGACAAAAAATGAAATGAAGTACAAAATTAAAACTGACCACAATTATAGAATCACGTTTTCTTTTTATGGAGATGTTTATGCACAAATCTACTTGACTTTTTTATGAAAACATGTTTTTGGTTATGAATAACAACTTGGTTAAGAAAAATCACATAAACAAACATTGTTTCCTAAGAGTCTCCCCATTAGAGTTGACTATTCTAGGTGGGGTGATTTAAGGTTAGGAACCTATTACGACTTCCACATACCCAAATCACTCCAAAAATTAAAAAATGATAAGAGGAAACAAAGAGAAAGTTAGTATGTGATTAAGAAGATGATCAAGAAAAATAATAAGAACTTCAACTTTACCTTGCTAACTCAATGATGCACTTCCTTTTGCAAAGTTTTCAACCTTTTTTTGTGATTTTTTTAATTTCTAAGTGAGTTTCTAAATCCACTTAACTACTAACTTAAACCCTTTTTTGTGTTTTTCTTTTGATGAACTTCTTTACTTAAGGAGGATGAGAGTAGTATTGAAATTTCTTAGGAGTTAGAAGTTGTAGAGTTAAGTGAAGTTGTTTGAGGTCGTTGTTGTGAAAAATTGTTGTGTTAAAATGTTGTGTTCAAGTAAAAAGAAATGGGGTATTTATAGGGAAATGAGGTGGTGAAGTAGGGTTTGAAGAAGGTATAAAATCAGATTTTTCACCCAAAAATATGATTTTTATCAACCCAAATTATCTTAATGACATCACTAAATCCTCCTACATCATCAAATTTATGGGAAATGCCAATATTCTTATTCTCTTTTGATTTGATTTTGATTTTTACACTAATGAAGCAAAATCCGAATTTCAACACATCCTAATATGTAGAAATGCATCGAAAAACGTGAAAGAAATGCTAATTGGACCAACTGCGCCTAACACAAAGCCATGCGCTAGACACAGCACCGTGCGCTTGGCGCACATGTCTACGTCTCGCGCAGAAATCTGTTGTGCGCTGGGCGCATGGTCATGTGCCCGGCGCACAGTTCGAATCTTCCCGAAAAAAAAATCGGATTCTTAGCTCTTACACTTTGGTTTTGATTCTTATTCTTATTCTTTTTCATGATTTTTATTCCTTAACTAATGGATAAGAGAATCTGATTGGTGGTTAAAGAATATATTCTTATTCTTTATCCAATGAACAATGCCTTGACCATCAAGAAAACTGATTACTACCGGTTTTGGGAGACGATTAAAATCCCGGCACCTAATTGCGACTCGTTTTTTCCGTTTTTTGAAAAACTAGCTCAAAACAATTAACGAAAACTCGTCAAATTAATAAAGACGAGCATGATTATACTACAAATCATTTTATTAAAACGATGGTTGTAGTTATTGACCACAACTTATGGAAAATTATATTTCTAAGTCGAAATTGCATGACTAATACACAAAAATGGAAAACCATACGACGGAATAAAACTCGTGCTCTGAGACGAAGCGTGCCTTTGACGGGGAACGCTCTACACGATGTATGACGGATTTTGTTATTTTTATTTCTTTTCAATATCTTTATTTTAAAATTTTATGCACAACACGGGTTCAAAATTTGGTGTCTACAGTTACATGCTTCGTAAATAATCTCATCAGGTTGTGACTCGATACACCTCACATGAGCGACTAATCGACAATAATGAACCTATCATAAAAAACAACAAATATATTTTAATTGCTTTTTCTTGATAATTCCAGTAATAAACAGATTGAAAAGGCTCGTAGCTATTTACACTTTGTATAGTAGGTAATTTAGATATCTGAGTACAAATGGCATTATAAACTGCAATTGATGAATGCATTGCAAATGGACATGAGCGGAAAGCCGCAACCCGTTTTTGTGCCAATTTCTCTGTGTCATACCTAAATCAGCAATCTGTGTGAATCAATATGCTATACAGAATAATGGTGCGTAGAAAACTGTTTTTGCTTAGCGGGTTGGTGAGAAACTGAATGTTGCATACCACTGTAGGTGTGTTTTTATTTCGCCTACGCGGTGTGAGTGCGTATTAGATTTGACTACCCCACTGTTAAGGTTTTATTGAAAATTGTTTTGAAAGAAGTCGCCAACAATTATTTTTAGGAAGAATCATAAACCTAATTGGATATGGGAAAACATTTGGGACAAATTTTCCAATGTAGATTTCCCCATCTTAAAATGAACCAAAGATTGAGTTCGGGGGTGAGGATACAAATATAGTCATAATGAACCACATTCGCCCAAAGTAGGCCTCTACTAAATATCGATTCATTGCAGATTTTATGCCAAAGAATAATCAAATAATGTTTTAAGCACCCTAAAAATATTTAGTCTAAATAGGTTCACGAAACACATAAAAAGACTAATTTTAGTGACATATAAATATGCAATCAATATTACAGGGAACCTAACAGGTTGCCCAAATTAATCTGATTAATATTAGAACAGTTCTTTAGGTCTTTGATTAGCAAAAATAACATGTGGGTGATAAAAGCATTAAAATAGGACAATAATAATAATATGCATATAATGATCATGCAGGCATATAATAATGTATGAAAACAAATAAAAAGAAAGAGAAAGGTTAAGAATATACAGTAGAGCGATTTTATATTAAAGATCTACATCATGAAATAAATGGTTAGTAACTTTAATATAAAAATATAGAATTTATTCAAGGATCCTCAGGTATTATACCTATGCGGCTTAGATTGAAAAGAGCAACGATCTTTAGGTGGAACAATCATGGAACTAGGAACACAGTGTGATAAAGAATTGGTTGAAAGTATTTGAGTGTTTGAATATTTGGGAATTCGAAGTGTATTGTAAAGGTATTTGTAAGTTTTTGTATTTGTGAAATAATAATATAAAAAAACCCACCGTAATTCGGGAAATTACGGATATTTATAGGCAAAAGGAAACGTGCGCTCCACGCAAGACCTGCGCCAGGTGCAGTCCTACGTGGCAGGCGCATTGCCACGCGTCAGGCGCACATTGGTGTGCTTGACGCAGCCAACCCAATCAGGTTTAAGCATGTGTAAACGCGTTTTGAAAAGATAGAAAAGAAAGTTGCGTCTCACACAAGACTTGCGTCAGACGTAAGACTCTGTGTGAGTCACAAAATCTACGTGTCAGGCGCTCATTGGCGCGCCAGACGCGATATGGCCAATGTGATGGACGCACGTAGTGCCCTGAGCGCAGCCCCCACTTCCGGCGTATATTATGGAATATTCGAGCATATTTGGTTGCGCGTCTTTCGAATATATCTTTTTTATCCCTAAAATTCCGGAGATGGAATTTTACGAATTAAAATATGATTTATTTATCAAAGATAATAATATATTTATGAAAAACATCTATTAAAATAATAAATATTTGATTGGCTTTTAAAATGGACTTAAAACATTTTATGGGCTTAAAATACAAATTATCATCATGGACAATTAATTAGGCTTTAGAATATCATTTTAAAACACATTTTAGATTGGTTCTTTAAATTGCTCTTCCATTGGGTCGCGCCAACTAATGTCGCGGTATGTTTCATCATTGGATCCTTAAATGGGGAGACACGGTTATGTGTCTACAGAATCCCCCACTTTAACTGAGGTTCAGGAAACCGATAGTCAAAGTATACGGTGTCGGGACGGAGAACGATTCTAAAAAAAATCGAATTCTTAGCTCTTACAATTTGGTTTTGATTCTTATTCTTATTCTTTTTCATGATTTTTATTTTTTAACTAATGGAAAAGAATGTGTAGTTCAGGATCTGATTTCTTTTTTTTTTGTGCCCTAACTTTTTGTAATACTCCGTATTTTTGGGAGTTATTTTTCATATAAATAAGAAAATATAAAGAATAAAGTTAAAAGTATTTTTATAATTATATTATATTTCGGTTTTGTTTTGCTTTCCAAATAAATAAAATAAGAAATAAGAATTTGAGTTGGAAAAAAATCCTATTAAACCTAGGTTTCTCATGCTATAAATAAGAGAAGAAAAAAAAAGGAATTACAACCCTAACTTTTACTAAATCAGCAGTGTGTTTTTCCCAAGAGAAATATTTTCTCTCTCCTCCTTCTTTCTTCTCTCTTGCGTCCTTCTTTCCTACCATCCTCTACTTTTCCCTTCCTTCTTCCCTTGCATCTGGAAACCTACACTCGCCGGAGGTCCGCGCCTTTGCCGGAGGTTGTCGCTGCTCGTCGAAAGTCGCTCTCAGTCACTCGTCGCAGGTTCGCGGGTCGAGCTTTGAGGGGTGTGCGAGTAGTGGTTCGCATGGTTTGTGCGGGTGTTGGCACAAGGCTGGGCTCAAGTGTGGTTGTGTCGCGCCGGTCAGCCGCGATTCTTCTCGCAGCAGGTCGTCGTCCAAGCGTGGTTCGAGGCTCTCCGGCGACATGTGGTGGTCGGCTGTGGTGGTTATCCTCCCTATTTTCTTCTTTAAATTAATTTATATAATTTGATTTTGTTATTCCTATGTATCTTTGATTAAGTTTGTAATTATAAGTAAAGTATAGAATTAGTAAAAGAAATCAGATTTATAATTATGTTGTAATTCTTATGATAATTCTATTTCTCAAATCTGACTTTTATAATTCTTGTGTATATAATGGTTTAAGTTGGTTTTGTAAATAAAGTATAGTAAAGTTAAAGGAAATCAGATTTTTTATTATACTATTAGTTCTTAAGATGATTTTAATTCTCAATTCTGATTTTATTACACTTATGTATATTTGTGTATGTTTTGTTATTATAAACCAAGTATAATATAAGTTAACAAAAATCAAATTTACAAGCATACTATTAAGTCCTAAATATGTTAGTTTCAATAAAGTTTATGAAAGAAAAGTTTAACCAACAGGAAAGTTTATTTTATTATTCGAAACACTAGGTTTTACATAGTTAGTTAAGCTGGTTTTATTTTAATGATATCAAGGACTTAGAACTGAATTACTTTTATTATTCGATAAGGTCCCAATTTCATAAGCGGAACGTTTTAAGTAGTCAGCGAAGATTTTTCGTTACAAGGTACGTACGCGTACTAGTTCAATTGGGTATGTTAGTATCATGTTTAGGCTATGAATTCTGTCATTGGGACCTAGAATCATGATAGGGAACAATTGTATGGTTATGATTGATGAGATTGTTTGGTAACATGAAATCGATTGGAAATATGTATGTATTTCCTTGTTGTATTACTTGTGAGTTGGGATGCATTATTATTGGTATGCGTAATTCTATTGGATCATAAGCATGAAATGAGAGTTGGATTGGAATCTTATGATTTATTGTTGTAGCAAGGATGTTACAAGAAGTTGCTTAAACTAAAGAATTGAGCAATGTAACTAAGAAGGAAAAATAAATGATTATATGCATATTGTTGTATGAATGAATATCATTAAGAAGGATCTTTGGCGATAAACTTGAAGTTGGAATCCCTACAAGTATGAACAATGGGGGGAGTATGGGACTTGTTCTACACTCCTACGCAGGCCTACTGTGACGACATTAGTGTCCTTATAAATTTTGGTAACTCAAGTAGGCGAAAGGTTCCGTACGATCTTGGGGTATGCATACTAAGGTGATGGGTGTGGAGCGGAACGAGACCGTATTTACATTTCATCTAATAGACCAAGTTGTCTATTAAGGATTAAGTAGCCCGTATGATTCTAGAAAGATGACGGTGCTCGTTCGATGCCAGATAGATTGTAAAAAACTAAATTTAATGTTTTTGTAGTATCATGTTTAGGAATTGTTATTACTCTTCTGTTTATATTTAGTTTATTATTTAACTAATTTTGTACGTGCTCAACATAGCTGATTGTTTGTTATTGGTGTTGTTTGTTGACCTGTGATGAACCATTGATATTTCAATGGGGAGCAGATTAGGTATGCTGGTGATGCTGCATGAGTTCGGGCATACGGGGGATACTTTTCATTATAAACTTTTAAAGTGTTTTGGTTGAACATCCTAGAGATTGTTTATGATTTACATAGTTAATGGTTTTAAATAAAAGGGGTCAATAGTGATTCCCGAGTTGTAGTTAAGTTAGCATTTTATTTCCGCTGTAATTTAATTATCATAATAAAGAGTAAGTTAGTGTTTTAAATTCAATAAGCCTTGCGTTTCACCGCGGCGGTAACACTCCCAAAGTCGATGCAACATAGTTTAGACGTGTATGGATTTTGGGGGTGTTACAAAACTGGTCGTGAGAGCCAAAAAGTTCCTACTTTCAAAGATATTTCAAAAGATTTTTAAAATAGGTAGTATGGGATAAAAGCATATAGTTTACTTTTACAAGCATTAAATCATAGGAATGATTTTATTTGTAATCCATTTCCTTGCCTTACTTGTCTATATGTTATAAGGAAGTATGCAAATACTGTGGGATGAATCAGATGTTCTAATTATATGAAATGTTGTGTTGGTTGATTGATTGAATTTGTGAGAGGTTCTTTGAAATCTTCGAAGTATGAATAGATTAGTAGGATGTACGAGGATAGGTACATAGATAGTGATATTTTATGGAAGCACTAAGTTAGATATTGAAATATTTTATTCACTAAAATTTTGAATGAGTATAATATTCCAAAAATATTTCAAAAGGGTATTGAACTAAAACCTTATTTCGAATATTTTATGAAAGAACCATTTAATTGTTGCAAATATTTTTGGAACGTGCCTAAGGAGTTCTAAAATTGAAAATAATCATTTTACCTATATATATATATATATGTATATATATATATATATATATATATATATGTATATATATATATATATATATATATAATGCATACTTAAAAACCTTTACTTCTCTAGAACTTAGACTATTTTCTTCTTTTAATTCGCGGATAGTTTACGACCTAGGTCCTCAGGAAAACCTGATGAAACACCGAATAGCGAAAGATTGGGACATCTAGGCCTATAAGATGAACGCTGCTATGGAATATAGAACCTTACACGGAGATACTAGACTAAAGATTGAAATGGAGAAAATATACTTTATGCTGCAGTACGTCCCTAAGGAGGAACCCTACCTTTTCTACACCGTGGATATGGGGATATATGGCTAGAAAATGGAGGTTTTAATTCAACCAAGCACACTGACTGGAACCAATACCTTCCTATTGTAGGGCATTTCATCACTGATCTTAAATACTGTGAAAATGAATGGAGAATTCGTGAGAAAAGAAGTTGGGAGCCCTCTACATCATCACCTCCAGTTAGTGGAACCTATCATGTGGGGGAAAGCTCGGGAACTAAGGTTGTAGATGAGAATTATGAGAATCCTATAGTTAAAATTGAGCCACAAATGTCACCTAGAGAAAGACACCAAACTTTTGAGGATGAGTTCATACCCGAGGACAACCAAATAGCGTCAAACCTTATAAATGTTACCTACATTTTCGATGATGAAGGGAATAATAGGACATTCGTCACAGTGATTGGGGAAGATCATGTTGTACCTATACTTGACTTAGAAAATGAGGAAGAGGAAGATCTTAATGAAAATGAGCCTGCTGAAGGGGATCCAATTGAGGAAAATGATCAAGAAGAAGAAGAACCTATAGAAGAGGAACAACCCAGGAGGAAGATGAACCTATAGAGGATGATGAGCCTTTTGAGGATGAAGCCGACATGGAAGAAGGAATAGAAAATCCTAACTCAGGTGACAAAGCTCACCATTATAGTCCCTAGTTTCCTTTTGAAAATATAATTAGGATTAGAATATTATTTTTATTTGTTTAGTTCAGTTTTAACAAGGCTTGCATGACAAGTAGCAAATTAGCATTCTTTATTCCTTTATTTATTCATATTATGTTTTCCTTGGAAACAATAAATTTTACCCTTTTCAATAATAATACAACATCTTTATTCTTTTATCTGATGTAACGTCTTATTTGAGATGTTTATATTGCAAGTCAATAGAGACTTAATGATTGTTTGCAATAAAAACGTGTTGTATGAACGTGCAAATGTGCTATAGTTAAGTGAATCAATGATTATGTGTATGGCACTGAAACGGTCGTTGTGTCAATTTTCAGCGCAGAATGGTTCGTCAGGGCGGCACGCCTGATACCTCTCTAAATGTCGAGCAATCGATTCGTGACCTAGTGCAGATTACAGCTAACCTAGCCCAAGGACATAATCGGGATGGGGATTTGTCTGAAAAGGTTCCCCGTAGGAACCCACCAGTACTGAATGGAAAAGGGGGGACTGAAGAATTGGAAAACTGGGTTAGGGAGTTTGATAAGCTTTTCTTTACCCTCACCTGTCCAGATGACAAGACTGTGCCCTTAGCAAGCTATTACCTACAGGGGGATGCCCACTTTTGGTGGACTCAAGCTAAGGACAACCTCCTAAAACAGCCTGACTTTGGGTGGGAAACTTTTAAGAAAGCCCTGAGGAATAAGTATTATCCACCATACCTCAAAAAGCAGAAAGCCCAAGAGTTTATGATGCTAGAGCAAGGGAACCTGTCAGTTGAGGAATATTACTGCAAGTTCATAGAACTGATGAGATTTGCTCCTGAAATTGCCCCTACTGAGGAAGCTAAGGCCTCACGCTTTGAATTAGGGCTCACCCTTGACCTACAAGGGAGACTGGGGGGAGATACTTTCACCTCATTGGACCATGTTTTTGGCAAAGCTACCCACCTATATACAATAAGGAAACGAGAGGAAGGAGGTAAACAAGGTGAGAAGCGAAAGGAGAATCCAAACCCCGAGATTCATAGATTTGAAAAGAAACACCACGGGAACCAGAACAACCAAACCTCCCAAAGAAACTTTAGTAAGGGACCCAACGACGATAACAATAACCACAACAATAACACCAATAACCGCAGACCTGAGCGTGTGTACAGGTGTAAGAAGTGCCCAAACAACCATCCTGGGAGGGATTGCGAGGGTAATAAGGTGGAGTGTCATGAATGTGGGAAAATGGGGCATAGAGCGTACGAGTGCTATTCGAAGAATAAGGTTAACCCCAACGGTCAGAAGAAAGGGAACTATGGAGATAAGCCTATAAATGGGAATGAGAATGGTGGAAATGCATACAATGGGCAGGGAACTCTAATTACTCCAAACCAGCAACCAATGCAAATAATCAGGCACCAACTGGGAACCATGTGACCAGCAACAATGATAATAAGGGCACAGGGAAGTTGTATATGATGATGGCTAGCGAAGAGGAAGCTCGTAGAGATGTTGTCACGGGTACTTTCTCTATAAACTCAATTCCGGTTAAAGCCTTGCCGATTCTGGAACATCTTTTGTCTTTTATTGCCCATACAACTATTAGAACTCTAGCACTGGTTGAGTCCGAGTCAATTTCTATGCATATAGTTATTCCGTCTGGGGATACTGTTAATTGCTCTAAGAAATTCCTTAATGTCTCACTGAAAATAAGGGAGGGCTTATTCCTTCCGATCTAATAGAGTTTAATTTATCGAACCTAGACGTCAGTCTAAGAATAAGATTTTTCTACCCTACCTCGATAAATTCGTAGTCGTGTCCATAGACGATATATTGATATATTCAAGGAGCAAGGGAGAACATGAGGGACATTTGGGGCTTATTTTATAGACACTTAGGGAGAACCAACTATATGGAAAGTTTTCGAAGTGTGAATTTTGGTTAGAAAAAGTGTCATTTTTGGCTATTAAACCTAGGTTTCTCATGCTATAAATAAGAGAAGAAAAAAAAAAGGAATTAAAACCCTAACTTTTACTAAATCAGCCGTGTGTTTTTCCCAAGAGAAATCTTTTATCTCTCCTCCTTCTTTCTTCTCTCCTACGTCCTTCTTTCCTACCATCCTCTACTTTTCCCTTCCTTCTTCTCTTGCATCTGGAAACCTGCACTCGCTGGAGGTCCGCGCCTTTGCCGGAGGTTGTCGCTGCTCGTCGGAAGTCGCTCTCAGTCACTCGTCGGAGGTTCGCGGGTCGAGCTTTGAGGGGTGTGCGAGAAGTGGTTCGCGTGGTTTGTGCGGGTCTTTGCACAAGGCTGGGCTCGAGTGTGGTTGTCTCGCGCCGGTCAGCCGCGATTCTTCTCGCAGGTCGTCGTCCAGGCGTGGTTCGAAGCTCGCCGGCGACGTGTGGTGGTCAGCTGTGGTGGTTATCCTCCCTCTTTTCTTCTTTAAATTAATTTTTATAATTTGATTTTGTTATTCCTATGTATATTTGATTAAGTTTGTAATTATGAGTAAAGTATAGAATTAGTAAAAGAAATCAGATTTATAATTATGTTGTAATTCTTATGATAATTCCATTTCTCAAATCTGACTTTTATAATACTTGTGTATATAATGGTTCAAGTTGGTTTTGTAAATGAAGTATAGTAAAGTTAAAGGAAATCAGATTTTTTATTATACTATTAGTTCTTAGGATGATTTTAATTCTCAATTCTGATTTTATTACACTTATGTATATTTGTGTACGTTTTGTTATTATAAACCAAGTATAATATAAGTTAACAAAAATCAAATTTACAAGCCTACTATTAAGTCCTAAATATGTTAGTTTCAATAAAGTTTATGAAAGAAAAGTTTAACCAACAGGAAAGTTTATTTTATTATTCGAAACACTAAGTTTTACATAGTTAGTTAAGCTGGTTTTATTTTAATGATATCAAGGACTTAGAACTGAATTACTTTTATTATTCGATTAGGTCCCAATTTCATAAGCGGAACGTTTTAAGTAGTCAGCGAAGATTTTTCGTCACAAGGTACGTACGCGTACTAGTTCAATTGGGAATGTTAGTATCATGTTTAAGTTATGAATTCTGTCATTGGAACCTAGAATCATGATAGGGAACAATTGTATGGTTATGATTGATGAGATTGTTTGGTAACATGAAATCGATTGGAAATCTGTATGCATTTCCTTGTTGTATGACTTGTGAGTTGGAATGCATTATTATTGGTATGCGTAATTCTATCGGATCATAAGCATGAAATGAGAATTGGATTGGAATCCTATGATTTATTGTTGTAGCGAGGATGTTACAAGAAGTTGCTTAAACTAAAGAATTGAGCAATGTATCTAAGAAGGAAAATTAAATAATTACACTAGTAGAATAATTGCTTATTACTGCGGCTGAATTGCTGCGGTTTTACCCATACGCAGCAATAAATAACGTCAACAGAAAAGAAAAAATCGAAAATTAACCTATTGCTGCGGTTCTAGGTGAAAACTGCAGCAATAGACGTCAACGGAAAATTTTCAAAATTGTTTGACTAGTTTGACCAGATCTATTGCCGCGGCTTCCATCCAAAACCGCAGCAATAGACTAAAATATTAATATTTTAATCAGCAAATATTAATATTTTAATCTATTGCTGCGATTTCTTTAAAAACCGCAGCAATAAAAGGCCTCAATATAATATAACAAAAATTTGAGTCGAATCTCCTTCACTAAACCCTAAATCTAACCCCGCGCCTCCCTCACTTTCTCAATCCTCTCACCCTCTCTCATGGCAGATCTACTTCTCCCTTTATCCTCTCACCCTCTCTCACTCCCATCCCTCACTTTCGCTGCTCCTCACTTTCGCTCCTCCACACTTTCGCCCTCCACACTTTCGCTCCTCCTCACCGGCGTCGAAAAAAGAAAACGGAGGGTTCACCGCCGACGGTTCGCAAAAAGAAAACGGAGGGTTCGCCGCCGACGGTTGAAACAAGTTCTTGATCTCTTCCCTCGGTTCTTTCGAAATTTTTAGGGAAATTGTCGTTTTGGTGGTGATTTGATCTGCGCTTGATGTTTTTTGCTCGCGATTTTTTGCTACTATCTCCTTTTCGAATTATGAAATCCTTCTCTTATACGAAGCATTTAAGATCTGGTTCTTGTTTTCGGTTAAAGATTTGTCCAGATTTCAAGAATTTTCTGAATTTGTGTTCGAGTTTCATGAAGGACGACCCTTTGCCTCAATATTAACGGTAGATCTTAGCCTTCGTCCTCGCATTTGAGAGTCAAGCGACGATTTTGATTTTCTTTTTGGTTTCTTCATCGGCTGCACCGCCAGATCGTCGCGCGCTCCTCCCTCTCTCTCCTCCTCGTCGTTCTTTCTTCTCGTCGGATAGCGGTGGTTCGATTTTTTTACTTTGATTATCAGATCAGATTATCATGCAATTATGTTTCGCTCTCTAGATCTGAGATCTTGTTTTCAATTTCTCTGCTCTTTTGTTTATTTGTTGGACTGTAACAATTATTTCCTAGTTGCTCGATGTTTTGGTTGTAGCAATTGTTTTGTATATACTGATCTGAGATCCTCTTTAGTTGCTCGATGTTTTGATTATTTACTTTGACTTTTATATTTTTTACATTTTTAGTAATTGGTGGTTTGTTTTGTATATACTGATTTTTATTTTGCATATTTTCATTGTTAGTTTTTATATATTTTTTGCCAAAAAAAAAATCTCCACTGACACCTATTACTGCTGTTTATATATTTGTTGCGACCTTAATTGCTGCGCGGCCAAAACCGTAGCAATAGGCCACTTAATGACCGCAGCAATTAACATTTATTCTACTAGTGTTATATGCATAATGTTGTATGAATTAATATCACTAAGAAGGATCTTTGGCGATAAAGTTGTAGTTGGAATCCCTACAAGTATGAACAATGGGGGGAGTGTGGGACTTGTTCTACACTCCTACACAGGCCTACTATGACGACATTATATTGTCCTTATAGATTTTGATAACTCAAGTAGGCAGAAGGTTTTGTACGTTCTTGGGGGTATGCATACTAAGGTGATGGGTGTGGAGCGGAACGAAACCGTATTTACATTTCATCTAACAGACCAAGTTGTCTATTAAGGATTAAGTAGCCCGTATGATTCTAGAAAGATGACGGTGCTCGTTCGATGCCAAATAAATTGTAAAAAATGAAATTTAATGTTTTTGTAGTATCATGTTTAGGAATTGTTATTAATCTTCTATTTATGTTTAGTGTATTATTTAACTGATTTTGTACGTACTCAACATAGCTGATTGTTTGTTATTTGTGTTGTTTGTTGACCTGTGATGAACCATTGATATTTCAATGGGGAGCAGATTAGGTATGCTGGTGATGTTGTATGAGTTGGGGCATACGGGGGATACTTTTGATTATAAACTTTTAAAGTGTTTTGGTTGAACATCCTAGAGATTGTTTATGATTTACATAGTTAATGGTTTCAAATAAAAGGGGTCTATAGTGATTCCCGAGTTGTAGTTAAGTTAGCATTTTATTTCCACTGCAATTTAGTTTTTCATAATAAAGAGTAAGTTAGTGTTTTAAATTCAATAAGCCTTGCGTTTCACCACGGCGGTAACACTCCCAAAGTCGACGCAGGGTGTTACACTTTTGCCTAGGTCGCCCTTTCGGGTTTTCAACCTAGTGGGCTTGAACATACCTTGAAAAAGGAGTTATAGAAGGGTTGATGAAATGTTGAAAGGTTTAAGGATTAAAGCTTTGATGACTGTTTAATTGGTTTGGCAAATGTAAGGATCATGGATTTGTATTATATAGGCTAAGCTTTTGATGGGTTGAAGGATTTGACTAAAGGGGTAGAACTTGTGTGCAAGCCCCCTAGCTTGTCTTTTTATTTCTTTGCCTTTGGCTCTTTCTTTTTTTTTTTTTTTTTTTGCATTTTTTTCTTTTTGTCATGTGCGTTTTTTTTTTTTTTTTGCTTTTGCTTTTTTCGCACTTTGAATTTTTTTTTCACTTTTTTGTTTTTGCCTGGCATTGATCTTTTTTATTTTTTTATGTAGTAAGGCTTGCACACGAGTTTTTTTTATGGTTTAGGGTATTGGAAGGTTTGCAGGATATATGTGGAGCTTTGATTTTGAAGGGATTATAAGGGTCATGAATGATGATGGTTTAAGGGATTTTTTTTTTAATTTTTGGTTGCATGGATGAGGATGGTTTATGGATGATGAAGGTGACGTAGGAAGAGGGAATAGCTCGTAATCCAAAGTATGTCCATTTTTTATTATTATTATTTTTTAATTCATATCACTTTTTATTATTATTAATCAAGTTTGTTAGGTGATTTAAGTTTCATCATTGAATTAGAAGCATAAATGAAATGATGGAAGGCCAATGGAAATGAAAATGAAAAATGGAAAGGCTATAATAGATGAAGTCTTATAGTGACATAGACTCGATGGGAAAGGGCAAAAATGGCTAAAGGTAAGGATTCTCTGAATCATCCTAGGAAACTAGAAACAAAAGACTAGGCATGTTGAATTGTTGATGCACTGCCTCAGGGGTTGTTGGTGATGTTCATTCTCGTTGTAGCAAGTATTAGTAGTCTATCGTCATCGATCATGTGTAGCAGTGCATTTGTATGATCTAACACTAGATGTTAGATGTTCATTGTTCTGTTAGAATTCACGATAGAGTTGTAGGTTGCACCTTTTGAATTATATTTTAGGTGTAGGGTTTGGAGTAACCCTATAGAAGTGATCGCGCCTCTAATGTGAAGGCGATAGATCCTATGGAAGTGATCGCGCCTCTATTGTGAAGGCGGTTAAAAGTAATCTTTATGACTCTATATGAAGTCGTGGTGGTGATGTTGCGATTGATGAGCTATAGTGTAGAGTCACATTTTTTCCTCCTTTAGGCACTCCTAAGTTGTAATTTCTCGACCGGTCATGAACAGAATTGAGTGGACCTCGCTTGTAAATTTTAAGAAATTATGCTTTTGAAATGAGAAATGGAGATGAGAGATGAGAAATGAGAAGTGGAAATGGCCGGGGAATGAAAATGGAAAATGATTTTGAAATGGAAATGGAAATGGAAATGGTTATGGGTTTTGGACTAGTATAGATTTGACCATGATGGAGACATGGGCCTAATTATATGCAAATGCAGACATGGACTGGACTAGACTATACAAGCAGACTAGACTCCACGATTTTGTGTAGGAGAGACTAGACTTTAAACTTACGGGTGAGCAAGCAGGCTAGAATTTAAGGAAGATTGGACAATAAGGGAGACTATGCTCTTAACTTAAGGCAAGCAGGCTAGGCAACTAGACTTTGAACTTATGGGTGAGCAAGCAAGCTAGACAACTAGACTTCGGAACTTACATTAGACTAAGCATTCTAGACTCAACAATTGCCCATGGACTTATGGAATGCCAGACTTTGAAATTACAAGTGAGCAAGTAGGTTAGACGCTAAGGAAGGCTGGACAATAACAGAGACCAAACTCTTAACTTAAGTCAAGCAGGCTAGGCAACTAGACTTTGAACTTACGGGTGAGCAAGCAGGCTAGACAACTAGACTTCGAAACTTACATTTGTAACACCATCCAAATTCAAATAAATATCTAGTCAAATAAATATAGTTTTCAAAAATCATTTATTCAAACTTGGAGGATATTACCGCCCATTTACTCTCTAAGAGTAAAGGAAGGCTAACAAAAATTAAATAAATTAACCCAACTCTCTTAGAAAAGAGAAATTTGAAGTAAAAATACTATTACAACCAATATCTTATTTTAGACAATACTGAAATAATTAATCCCAAGATAGACAACTAAAAGAGTGATCTAGGTGAATTATCTAAGTTTCCTCACACGAGATCCATCACCAAGTCCAACCTGCAAAGTAACAGAAAAAAAGACAACAAGAGAGATAACTCCCAAAAATCAGAAAAACTGAGTAATTCGACTCCATCCCGTTAAAAATAATAATTTTAAAAATAAGTTTTGAGTTTAGAAGGAAAGGTGAATAAATAATATTAATGTTGATATTTGGGTTCTAAAACGTTTGTATAATAACTCCAAACATAAGTCACATAATCATATAACACCTAATCACACAATTAACAACAATAATTTTTAATTAAGAGAGGGAATGTGAACGCCAGTAGGCCGGACTAATCCCTATTATCCGCCTACTTCAACAAGAGGTCGTCACCCCAATATAACCATGGCCAATATCATAGAGTCCCTAGTGTGCACACCCCTTCTACTTGGATCACAACAAATAGAAGGAAGACAACAGCTTTGTATCATATATAATAATCAACCTATAGATAGATATACCATCATATAGGGCAACCTGTTCAACACCCTTTCGGGCTTCATTACCCTCCTTAATTTTATTAAAAGGTCATAACATACACAAGTTCTCAAGTTGATAATCATACAATTCCACAAGTTCTTCTAACATAGAACATAATCTAGTCATATAGGTTCTCTACAAGAATATTCACATACTAATCTTTGTTCCAAAGTAATCACATGATTACAAAAGATTTATACTATTACCAATATTATAAGAACATACTCCAGTTTCATAGTATTACGAGAATCATACTCTTATAATAGTAATTACTAACTCATAAATTCATAACATTAGTCTATAAATTATTTGTTACATACATAACCACATAATCATGCAATCACATAGGTAACCGTTTTACAACGGGGAATAGAGTACGATGAACATCGAAATTACCTCGAGTAGCGCAGATATGAATAATAAAGTCGCCCCTAGAAAGTTCCTTCTACAAAGTCTCCGTCTACAATAATAAGCTAACGAACGAAATTAGTCACCTATGTAACATCCGAATTTACTAAATTGATGAGTTGAAGGTAGTAGATAAAATAAAACTTTTCATTAAAATATAAATCAAGTGTCAAAAGTTGTACTTGGGTCTTTGTTCAAATTAGAAAATGGAGAGAAAGAGAAATGATAAAGTAAATAATAATAAGTAACATTGGAAAACCACCTACTGATTCTTTGAATCAGTTTGCACGAAAAGAACAAAGGAAGGAAAGAAAAGATTTAGGAAAAATAAACGAAAAAGAAAAAAAAAAAAAAGGTGAAATAAGTTAACAAAATAAAGTAAAAGGTGGAGTAACCCAGTTCTTATGAAACAAAAGAAACAGAGGGCTCCCAAGTACAGAGAAAGGAGAGAGAGAAAAGAAGTGCCACGACCTTCCGCCACCCAACCTACCGGCGAACAGTGGCGGCGAGTAGGTGGTGGTCGCGACTAATTAAGTATTTTTCCAAAAATTCAAAATAATGGTAGAAGAGGGTAATCTTGAGGGAACTTACACAAGAAGAAGAATTGAGTTTTTTTTTTTTTTTTTATTACGATGGAAGAGAGCAGTGGCTTTTATAGTGTGATGGTTAAGAGTAATTTAGGATAGTTTGAGATTTGGTTGCTTGATTTCCTCAATCAATTTCAATGAGATTGATTATGGTGCTAATTGGATGGCTTGATTTAATCAATCACATAGCTAATTGATTGTAATCTTTGACAGAATAATGAAAAAGGAAAGACAAAAATCTGTGGAAGCTGCGTGCATCACTTGACAGTTTTTGTTTTTTTTTTAAAAAAAATTATGAAAACTCAATGTAAAGGAAAGATGAAACAGGTTTGTTTTATGAATCGAAAGCAATAATGATTTGTTTAAAAATAATATTTAACTCAATTTAAGTCATAAAGCAAAAGGTAAATAATGTATTATTTTGTAAAACACAATGTTATAACAAAATTTTTGAACATAATTTCGGAATATTACAACATTAAACTAAGCAGGCTAGACTCAAAAATTGCCTATAGACTTAAGGAATGCTAGACCTTGAACTTACGGGTGAGCAAGCAGGCTAGACACAAAAATTGCCTACGGACTTAAGGAATGCTAGACCTTGAACTTACGGGTGAGCAAGCAGGCTAGACACAACAATTGCCTATAGACTTACAGAATGCTAGACCTTGAACTTTCTGGTGAGCAAGCAGGCTAGACTTTAAGGGATGAACTTTTATAGTCCTAAGACTCGATTTTTATAGTCCGAAGACTGTCTAGGGCTTACATGGAGATGCAAACTAGACCTAGGATATGAATTGACATATAGGTTTGACTTGGATTAAGAGATGCACATGGGCTTGACATTAGAGATGGACCAGGATTGGACTTAGAATGGAATAGACTGGGATTAGACTTGGACTGGGCTTGACATAGACTAGGATTCACATAAAGATGCAAATGGGCCTAGCTTTGACTTGAAGTAGACTTATATGGGCCTAAGATCGACTCTAATGCTAGTGAATGCATGGACTCAAATTAGACGGGACTAGGATGAATGCAAAATGGACTCTAATGCATATGGGCCTAAAAAATGAATGCAAATGGATTGGATTGGATTGGATTGGATTGGATTGAAGGTGCTTGGAATGGGCTTAGAATTTTTTTTGAAATTCATTTTTTCAAAGGAACCCCTTAGTTTTATCTTTTATTAGGAAAGGATGATGGATTAATTTTTAAAAATATTTTTTTTGAAGCGTCATGGCATGATGATGATTAGTAAATATTTTCGAAAAAGAGTAGAATAGAAGGAGGTGTAGGATTGATTTTGAAAAAAGTGTAAGTTCTTTTTTTTTAAATTAAATGAATATGGTAAGGTAAGATTGATAGGGAAGATTAGTTGAACAGCAGGGAGGAAATGGGAAGAGGTAGACATGCATCACAACTCTAACTCTACAATGACCCTTTAGATGTATTTATTTTTTAGGACAGACTTGACCTTGCATAAAAAGACGGATTTTTTTTATGTTAAATTAGGTGATAAGCCCCAAATGACCAAATTACGTGAATGCAGACAGACGCACATAGGACTGAACATTGGATCGACAATTACGACGGCTAAATTACGAAAAGTGCGCGATGCACAGACTGCGTGCCGCGCAACGCACATCCCTGCGTCTGGCGCGGGAGTGGTGCGCCAGGCGCAACTTATTGCGCTCGGAGCACTAGTCCCCGACACGTTTTTCGGGGATTTAGGCGACGAATTGGCCGATTGACGAATTTTTGTTGTTTGTTAGACGCGATTTTAGTAACGACGCATAATAATGACAATTTGACAAAATAATAGCAAACAAAAATTGCAATCGTAGGCAAATGTCATATAACATGGATGCAAAAGTTCCAACCTAAAGTCCAGTTCTATGTTCGAAACTATTGGTCGGGTTTAGGTTTAGTCTGAAAACGGTCCATGACTAAGAGATTGATCCCACTCTTCGTACCCATAAAGAGGTGGCCACGTGTAAGACGCACTCCAGTCTCAAGTCATGAACAAGAGAACAATGCCATGGTTGGGTAGGTTGGCTTATGATTAAGATCCAACACTATCGCTCAGGAAGCTTTTTGGAAGGACAAAGCGCAAACCCCCCCGGGGGTGACCTCACACATAGAACATGTGCTAATGAGGCAAGGTAGATTGTCCTTATGGTGGCTGAACAGTAGCCATGCATATGCAAAACTGTATATTATTCTAAGGCATAAAAATAAGAATGAATCGTATTTTTAAAGTTTCACCCACTCATTTTAAAAAAAAAATTTAAATCCTCCCCGATGGAGTCGCCAAATTGTAGGCGTGTTTTTATTTCGCCTACGCGGTGTGAGCGGGTATTAGATTTCACTACCCCACTGTTAAGGTTTTATTGAAAATTGTTTTGTATTGAAATAAGTCGCCAACAATTCTTTTTAGGAAGAATCATAAACCTGATTGGATATGGGAAAACCGTAGGGACAAATTAACCAATGTAGATTTCCCTAGCCTGACTCCATAGATGGTCAAAATGAACCAAAGATTGAGTTCGGGGGTGAGGATACGAATATAGTCATAATGAACCACATTCGCCCAAAGTTGGCCTCTACTAAATACCGATTCATTGCAGATTTTATGCCAAAGAATAATCAAATAATATTTTAAGCACCCTAAAAATATTTAGTCTAAATAGGCTCAGGAAACACATAAAAAGACTAATTTTAGTGACATATAAATATGCAATCAATATTACAGGGAACCTAACAGGTTGTCCAAATTAATCTGATTAATATTAGAACAGTTCTTTAGGTCTTTGATTAGCAAAAATACCATGTGGGTGATAAAAGCACTAAAATAGGACAATCATAATAATATGCATATAATGATCATGTAGGCATATAATAATGTATGAAAAGAAATAAATAAAAAGAGAAAGGTTTAGAATATACAGTAAACGATTTTATATTAAAGATCTACATCATGAAATAAGTGGTTAGTAACTTCAATATAAAAATATAGAATTTATTCAAGGATCCTCAGGTATTATACCAATGCGGCTTAGATTGAACAGAGCAACGATCTTTAGGCGGAGCAATCGTGGAACCAGGAACACAATGTGATTAAGAATTGGTTGAAAGTATTAAAAGTATTTGAATGTTTGAATATTTGCGAATTCGAAGTGTATTGTAAAGGTATTCGTAAGTTTTTGTATTCGTGAAATAATAATATCAAAAAACCCTCCGTAATTCGGGAAATTACTGATATTTATAGGCAAAAGGAGACGTGCGCTCCACGCAAGACCTGCGCCAGGCGCAGTCCTACGTGGCAGGCACACTGCCACGTGTCAGGCGAACATTGGTGTAAACGCGTTTTGAAAAAATAGAAAAGAAAGTTGCGTCTCACACAAGACTTGTGTCAGACGTAAGACTCTGTGTGAGTCACAAAATCTACGTGTCAGGCGCTCATTGGCGCGCCTGACGCGATATGGCCAATGTATTGGACGCACGTGGCGCGCTGATCGCAACCCCCGCGTCCGGCACATATTACGGAATATTCGAGCATATTCGATTGCGCGTCTTTCAAAGATACCTTTTTTATCCCTAAAATTCCAGAGATGGAATTTTACGGATTAAAATCTGATTTATTTATCAAAGATAATAAAATATTTATGAAAAATATCTATTAAAATAATAAATATTTGATTCGGCTTTTAAAATGGACTTATTACATTTTACGGGCTTAAAATACAATTAATCATCATGGACAATTAATTGGGCTTTAGAATATCATTTCAAAACACATTTTAGATTGGTTCTTTAAATTGCTCTTCCACTGGGTCGCGCTAACTAATGTTGCGGTATGTTTCATCATTGGATCCTTATATGGGGAGACACAATTATATGTCTACAACCACGCAGATAAGAAAGTGGTACATTTATTCTTTGTATTTAAGTAGATTCTGCTGTAATAGCCTGTTGTAAGATATACCCCTGTTCACATAAATAATTCTAAAAAGGAAAAGTTAGCCTCAACACCCTGAACTATGGCGCAGGTGCATCAAACACCCCAAACTAAGGCTTATAGCCAGAACACCCCAAACTACGGACTGGGGTGCATTGGGTACCGTAAATGAGATATGTCACCGGAAAATTCACCGGCTCCGGTAGAATCTTCATTTTTTTATATTCTTTTTCCTCCCCTTTTCCTATTTTCTTCTTTTCCTCTCTAATTTTTTTAATTAGACCCAAAAAAGGCACGTGCCTTCATTTCTTTCTTCCCCCCCCTTTTCCTCACTAGTAGAATAATTGCTTATTGCTGCAGCTGAATTGTTGCGGTTTAACCCATACCCAGCACAACAATAAATCACGTCAAAAGAAAAAAAAATCGAAAATTAACCTATTGCTGCGGTTCTGGGTGAAAACCGCAGCAATAGACGTCAACGGAAAATTTTCAAAATTGTTTGACTAGTTTGACCAGATCTATTGCCGCGGTTTCCATCCAAAACCGCAATATTTTAATCAGTAAATATTAATATTTTAATCTATTGCTGCGGTTTCTTTAAAAACCGCAGCAATAAAAGGCCTCAATATAATATAACAAAAATTTAAGTCGAATCTCCTTCACTAAACCCTAAATCTAACCCCGCGCCTCCCTCACTTTCTCAATCCTCTCACCCTCTCTAATGGCAGATCTACTTCTCCCTCTATCCTCTCACCCTCTCTCACTCCCATCCCTCACTTTCGCTCCTCCTTTCTTCGTCTCTCACTTTCGCTGCTCCTCACTTTCGCTCCTCCACACTTTCGCTCCTCCTCACCGGCATCGCAAAAAGAAAACGGAGGGTTCGCCGCCGCAATTCGCAAAAAGAAAACGGAGGGTTCACCGCCGATGGTTGAAACAAGTTCTTGATCTCTTCCCTCAGTTCTTTCGAAATTTTTAGGGGAATTGTCGTTTTGGTGGTGATTTGATCTGCGCTTGATTTTTTTGCTAGCGATTTTTTGCTACTATCTCCTCTTTGAATTATGAAATCCTTCTCTTATTCGAAGCATTTAAGATCTGGTTCTTGTTTTCGGTTAAAGATTTGTCCAGATTTCAAGAATTTTCTGAATTTGTGTTCGAATTTCATGAAGGACGACTCTTTGCCTCAATATTAGCGGTAGATCTTGTGTTCGAATTTCTGAGTATATCGTCACCAATGCGCATCCAAGGCTAACAATTGTCTTCAATAACCAACAAAAGTTCTTCCAGCGCATTTTGTCCTCACTCATGTGCACGCTGAGAAACTTTCCAAGAGGTCACTCATCCCTAGACTACTCCAAGCCAAGCACACTTAACTGTGGAGTAACTGAGGTTATAAGCTCGCTAAAAGAATTATGCATCTTGTTGGAATTAATTGCCTGCTAAATCCTTTAAAGCAATCATGAGGGGTATTACATGCACCCCCACTTGAGGACAGCAACGCCCTCGTTGCGCCTAAGGACTCCACATATTCGGCATATGGCATGTGGGTCACCCCAGCCTAGAAACTAATCACATATTCGACACGCAGCTGGTGATATAGCCCCAGAATCCTCCCCCACTAGACGACTAACTTTGGATTAATTATCCACACGATCAGCACGCGGTCGTAGGGTTGCTTTGATACCATTTGTAACACCCGACCCATTCGGGGTCGAGTTTATCGTCACCAATGCGCATTCAGGGCCAACAACTGTCCTCAATAACCAACACAAGTTATTCCATCGCATTTTGTCCTCACTCATGCGACCCTGAGAAACTTCCCAGGAGGTCACCCATCCCTGGACTACTCCCAGCCAAGCACGCTTAACTGTGGAATAACTAAGGAAATAAGCTCCCTAAAGGAAAGATGCATCTTGTTGGAATGAGTAGCCTGCTAAATCCCTTTAAAACAATCATGGGGGGTATGTTCATAAATATCTGATCCGGGCGATCCGATCCGATTTTTCGGATATCCGATCCGCTTTTTTAGTTTTCGGATCGTATACAGATCGCTTTTCCGGTTTTTTCCAGATATTTTCGGATATCCTATCCGAAATATCCGTTTTTAAGGCCGAATATCCGAAATATCTGATGATCCGATCCGATCCAAAACATATTTTATGAACTTTCCTTTGAAAATTTTAATTTTTTTAGTCTTCGGATATCCGATGATCCGATCCGATCCAAAACATATTTTATGAACTTTCCTTTGAAAATTTTAATTTTTTTAGTCTTCGGATAGCCGATGATCCGATCCGAAATTTTGGATATCCAATCCGAAATTTTTTGGATCGCATTTTTCCCGATCCAAAATTTCGAATCGGACATCCGAAATGAACACCCCTAATTACAAGTATAATATAGGGTGGTAAATGCGAAGACCTGCCGTCCCACAGATAGATGCGGGGACTATCTCAGCTTATCACCTATGAAACTCGGACACAACATTTTGGCGGGCGTACCCATGTAGATACCACCCGACACGGATACGGGTACGAATTACAGGTCGGATACTCAGGGTTACACTCAGATACGCAAAAGTAAAACGAGAGAGAAACCCTAGATGTATAATTGAAGATAAGATCCATAATAACTGCAAACCAAATATTGGAGCTTTTGCACATGCGGCAAGGCGAGCCTAACACCATATGTCTATGCGCCGGCAGCTTGTCTTCTCCGGCAAGGGCAATTACATCAAAGCTTCTGCACTCGAAGATAACTGTTCGTTTCTTTTTTTCTTTAATTTTCCTCCTTTTTTTCTCTCTCCTTTCTCCTTTTTTTTCCTCTTCCTCTCTCATGTGACTGCTGCATGAAGATACAACTGTCATCATTAATTCATTAGAGCAACTACAATGGCAAGCTACAACCACTTGTAGCTTTGTGTGCCACATCAGATTTCCAAACTACAACATTTCCAAGCTACAAATTCTCCCAATGGAAAGCTACAACCACTTGTAGTTTTTGTAGGTCCCACATGTCATCACCATATCAACAATTTTTTATATACAATTTATACAATCATAATTTGTAATTAACATGTAAAAATAATAATTAAATTGCAAAAACAAATGACTTTTATTCCAAATTTTAAATAACTCATTATTTATTTTAATTTAAAATAACATAATTAATAATTAAGATACAACATAATTAATGCATAAAAAATAAAGCGAGATTACATTAAAAAAAAGTACTACTTATTGTCTTGATTTCCAAAATGCGTCCAAATGTGCTCCCCTAGATCCGCCTTGAGTTGATGATGCTTTTCTCTGTCTCGAATTGTTACGTCTCTTGCCAGATATGATTTAAAATCCTGAGCATGTCCTTGTCGGGAATCACCACGATCAATTGGTTGTGAAAAATCTCCAGCGGAAAAGTTTCTTGATTATGTGTGTCGCTCATCTTCAACAATCATATTATGCAATATGATGCAAGCTTCCATAATATCATGAAGCTTGCTTTTATGCCAAGTTCGCGCTGGACCACACACTATTGCAAAACGAGCTTGGAGTACTCCAAATGCTCTCTCGATATCTTTTCTTGCACTCTCATGTTTTTGTTTGAAACAAAGTCTTTTAGGATCTTGAGGATGCGAGAAGCTCTTAACAAATGCAGTCCATTAAGGATATATACCATTTGTAAGGTAGTACCCCATGGTGTATGTAGTAGGGGTGTTCACCGGTCCACGACGGGATCGGAACCGGAACCGAGTGGACCAAAATCTAAAAAAAAATTGAACCTGGATCGGGTCCGGTTTTGGACCTGTTGGACCGCAATTTATATTTATGTAAAAAAAACTTTTTTATTTGATTTAAACATATTTATAAATTAGATAAAATTAAAATTTAATAATTTAAATAACAATATTCCTACAGATAATAAATAGTAGGTTTTTAACTTTGTAACTTTCTACTTTTTAAACTTTTTTAATATATAAACTCTTTTTTTACTAAGAAAATCAGAAATTCCGGTCCACCGGTCATGACCGGAATTTTTTAGGTTTGGACCGGACCGGGCCGGAAGCCTGGAATCGGAATTTTCTTTGGACCGAGGACCGAACAAGAATTTTCGATCCGGTCCGGTCCAAATTCTGGTCTGATCCATTCAAATTCCGGTCCGACCTTGGTCTTTGCACAGCCCTAGTATGCAGTACCATTAACATTAAAATAAACTTCTGGAGATCTACCTTGTACTTCATCTTGAAATAAGTTTGATCTATACTCAATACATTAAGGTCGTTGTTTGACCCAGCTACACCAAAATATCCATGCTATATCCAGAGATCCACCGACGCAACTGCTTTAAGCATGATTGTGGGATGACCATGATCACCTCGTGTATATTGGCCTTTCCATGCTACTGGGCAATTTTTCCAGGCCCAATGCATGCAATCAAGGCTTCCAAGCATGCCAGGAAAGCCATGACAGACAATCTTCGTGCATTTGAGCATTAGGCCTTCTCATGTACACCTCGCCAAATACATTGATAATAGTTTTACAAAATTTATTTAAACATTCAATTGTCGTACTTTCACCGATTTGTATATATTCATCAAGTATATCAGCTGGAGATCTATATGCAAGCATGCGAATAGCTACTGTGCATTTCTGCAATGGGGACAATTCCAGTCGTTTTCCATCATCTTCCCTTTGTTTGAAATAGTCACAATGTTGTTCAACTGCATTTACTATCTTGACAAACAAATCTCTCCCCATCCTAAATCGCCTTCGGAAAATGTGTTCCGGATATACCGGATCAGGAGAAATTCGAGAGTCACTAGTGTTCTTTTGAACCTCTACAACCTCTTCTTCTTCATCAACATCGATAGCCGCTCCTGAAATTGGAGAGTCTTGGTGCATGGTAGAAGCTCCAATACTTTCTCTTCTTAAACTTTCATGAACCACATATGGTTCATGAGGGAAAGGAGGACGAGAGTAGTACATATACGTAGTCGGACGATTACTCGACCTAGGCTGGTAATAATAGGCTGGATGGTAATACATTTGAAAGTCGGGGGGAATCGCTTGATTAGGATCATAGTAAGATCGGAAAGTTGGGCGAATCGGTACATTTTGGGCATTTGGATTATTTTGGGTTGGACTTTGGGATGTACTCTCTCCGTCCTAGAATACTCTTTACACTTTCCTTTTTCATCTGTCTCTGAATACTCTTTACACTTCTATTTTTGGATATGACCTACTATTATTTTAATCCTTCTACCTTTTAAGCATTGCTCCACACTCTCTCTCCTCCAAATAAAATAATACCACTCCTACTACCCACCAACTCTAACCATGGCCCACACTCTCTCTCCTTAAATTAAAATAATACTACTTTTACTAACTACTAACTCCTATCACATCTACTTTTCAATAGAATAACAATTGATAACCAAACAACAACTTATCATCTAAAACTACGTGCATTGATAAGTGTCAAGAGTATTATGGGACGGAAGGAGTATGATTTTCTAAATTTTGAGAATTTCCTAAATAAGGATAATATTGACTATATGGATCTTGAGAATCATCCATTTGTGTTTTTTTTTTTTTTAAGGAAATAATATATGAGAGAAAGAGATTATAGAAATTTTGTGGGTATATTTTTTTACAACATTGTTACTCCTATTTATAGACTACTATTTGCAAAAATAAAAAAGAAACGTTGCAACTTATTGTAGCTTTGTTACCATTAACTGATGGAAAGATAATTGCAATTGCATTTACTAATGGAAAGTGAGATGGAAAGTGGGAAGCAAAAAGGTACAAGTAGGGCCCTTAAAAAGTTAAATAAAGCTACTTGCTTTGTGGAGCAACCTGGTTTCCCCATGCTATAACATCTTTTCCACCCTAACGACAAAGCAAGTAGCTCCAACTTTTAAGAACTTGCAAGCAGGGACCTTTAATCACCTGCTGCAGTTCCTCTTATCTTTTTATTCTTTGTTGCTTTCTTTTGTAGGGTTTTAAACTTAGCACAAGGCCATAAGGGTTTTTTTAACCTAATCTTGTTACAAACTGGACCTGCTATATTAGATTTAGAGTAGTACTATATCAACACGCACAATATTTCCATTGAAAATAAAGAACACCAGGCAACTACTTTAGGGAATTAGCTAACACATATATAAAATACAAGTAAAATATATCATAAATCTAAAAATGCCGTATCCCCGTACCCGTATCCAAAGTTATTAAAATCGCGATTCAAATCTTAAAATCTTACGATTTTACGATTCAAAATATGGTAGACGATTTGATTCACGATTCTACACGATTCTATACATTTCTTTTGATTAGCGAAAACCTCGCAAATTTAAATCATGCTAACAAAGAAAATAATAGATATATATTGTTAGTTATTGCCAATATAGCGGGTAAACAAACTATTATTTCCATGTTTTAGGTTTTTTAACTTATAATTTTAGTACATTTAATGAAGATTGAGTGCATTATCTTGATTATACGTTTGTAGAATCTTACGATTCTACGATTCGATTTTACGATTCGATTCTAAAGGTGGTTTCCGATTCAAACTAGAATCTCGATTTTAACAACTTTGCCCGTATCCAACATTAGGACGGTGTTCCCGTATCCAAAAATTTTAAAATTACCAAACCCGATACTCGAATCCGTACCCGTAGCCGATACTCGTACCTGTGTCCAAGTAACATAGCTTATCACTCGTCTAGTCCTCCAGAGTCCAGTCCACTCTCCTAGTCTCCTGTTGTCTTCAGCTTCTCTTTATCCATCTAGTTCGCGGGTGAAAGTGAAACTCTGAGAACTGGTATACAATTTTCACTTCCCCATCATCAAATTTCGTTTAGATTAATTTTGAAGATATAGGGTAAGTACCCTTTTTTATTTCTCTCTATCTATCTTTCTCCAATAGTCATCTCACTCATTAACACGCGTGCAATCTCCAAAAGAACTTGTATAAGTTTGCGCATGTTTGGGTCTTTTGCGCATGTTTGATTTGTATTTAGAATTCACTTGGTTTCATATTGTTTGAAATAAATCATTGGACTTTGTTTTCTGCCAATATCTTCAATTGGGTAATCGAGGTAAAGTAGAAAAGAAAGAGATTGCAGCCATTAATGGAAGTATTATCAAGTAAATTATGCGGAGAAACATGGTTAAAACCCTTAATTCTTAACGATAAATCCTGTTCAAAGTTACCACTGGGTAGAATTACAAATGGGTTTTGTGAAAGGAAGCTGGAATTTAGGTGGTTTGGCAGGAATTGTGAGAGGTATGGAAAGGTTGGTATTTTTGCTGTTAAGGGTGTAAATGATAAGCAAAAAGAACCTGTAGTGGAAGATTGGAAGTTGGAATTTCTCGGAAAGCGTAGCCCGGTAGGTATTAAGCCCCCTGAAAAGAAAAGGAAAGAAGAGAAATCAAGGTTGTTGGGAGATACAGATGGGATGGAGTGGTGTGTGAGGGCAAGGAAAGTTGCATTGAAATCAATCGAGGATAGGGGGATGGCACGAGTTATGGAGAATATGGTGAGTCCAAAGACGAAAAAGAAGAAGAAAAATAAGAAGAATAAGAGCATTGCAGAGACGAAGAAACTTAAGGTAGATGTGGATGACTTTGATTCTGATTCTGATGACGAAGTTGACTCGAATGATGTGACCCCTGTACTAGATGATGTGGATCACCTTCTCAGGGCTGTTGGTATGCTTGGAGATGGGATGTTTGAGGAAAAGAAGAAGGAAACAATGCAGACATTTGTTCAGAGGTTGTCACAGTTTGGTAGCCAGCCATCGGATCGAAAGAAGGAGGTTAATTTAAACAGAATGGTTGTAGATGCTCAGACAGCACAAGAAGTGCTGGAGGTAGTCTCTGAGATGATTGTTTCTGTTGGGAAAGGTTTGAGCCCTTCCCCACTTTCTCCTTTGAATCTTGCTACTGCCATCCATAGGATTGCAAAGAACATGGAGAAAGTGTCGATGATGGAAACTCGAAGGTTAGCCTTTGCTCGTCAAAGGGAGATGTCTATGCTTGTCGGTATTTCAATGAATGCACTCCCAGAGTGCTCAGCGCAAGGTATCTCAAACATTGCTTGGGCGTTGTCCAAGATTGGAGGTGACCTTCTGTATACTACAGAAATGGATAGGGTTGCGGAGGTTGCCATGACCAAAGTTGGTGAATTTAATTCCCAAAATGTTGCTAATGTTGCGGGTGCATTTGCCTCGATGAGACACTCTGCTCCAGATCTCTTTTTGGAGCTGTCGAAGAGAGCTTCTGAGATAATTCATACCTTTCATCCTCAAGAGCTTGCGCAGTTGCTGTGGGCGTTTGCTTTCTTAAATGAACCAGCTGATCCTGTGCTTGAAGCTTTAGATAATGTTTTTCAGGATCAAGCTCAGTTTCAATGCTGCTCAATTAGGGGACCATTAAGTCATGATGAACTTAAAGCTGCAGACTCTGAAAGTCCAACTTCTCTTATCCTTAGATTCAACAGAGATCAGCTTGGAAATATAGCTTGGTCTTGTGCTGTTCTTGGTGGAATGGAACGCAGTTTCTTTTTCAATGTGTGGAAAACCCTGCAAAATTTTGAGGAAGAAAGAATTACAGATCAGTACAGGGAGGATGTTATGTTTGCGTCTCAAGTCTATCTGGCAAATCAGTGCTTGAAGGTTGAGTATCCTCATCTTCAGCTGTCTTTAAGGAGTGATGTCGAGGAGAAGATTGCTCGTGCCGGAAGAACTAGGAGATTTAACCAAAAAGTTACATCATCATTCCAAAAAGAGGTTGCTCGTCTACTTTTTGGTACCGGGCTGGAATGGGTTAGAGAATATGCCTTGGATGCGTACACACTAGATGCAGCCTTGATCGACAAGAGGGTCGCTCTTGAAATTGATGGACCTACCCATTTCTCCAGAAATTTGGGTAAAAGTTCTTGATCTCCCCATACATTTTCTAAACATGTTCTGACTCTTCTGAGGCATTAATTTTTGTCTATACTATGAGTTTGCAGGGGTCCCTCTTGGTCATACTGTCCTTAAACGGCGATATGTTGCTGCCTCTGGTTGGGATATTGTGTCAGTTGTTCATCAAGAAGTGAGTCTCCTGAATTATTTGCTATGAAATGTTTCACTTTTGGTTACATTGATTTCTGTGACCAGTAATTATTTCCTTCATGTAATCCTTGTTTCTGAGTTGGGCTGCAGTGGTTGAGCTTATAGCACATGTGCTTTGTAGTGTTACATCTTGAGTAACTCTATGATTTGACATATAAATTCTCGATTACACATGGTCGGATCAGTGATATATGGTGTGAAAAAAGAAAGAACACTCGTTTTCTCAGAGTTTCTTTTTATCCTTAGATTTGCAGTCTGTTGGAATGATCGAATGAGTGAGAGCATAAAGCTTAGATTTGCAGTCTGTTAATATGAGTGATTTACTGTTTCTTGACATAGAAAGAATTTCTTTTTAAGAAATGTTGTGGACAAATTGAATATGGATTTGTATGTGTGTCAAGCTACATTACCTGCTGCTGAACAGCTAATCTGAATCCACTTGTATGATATAAATATTTCCTCCGTTCTAAAATATATGAGACACTTATCATTTTAGGCCGTTTTAAAATAAATGAAATGTTACTTTATTTGGCATTTACTCCTCTCAATCTATCTCTTCATCACATGGGTCCCTGTTTCATTTTCTCTCCATCTCTTCCCTCTCCATGCCTGCCCCCTATGATTCATTTGTTTAGAATGGACGAAGTATATTTTTTTTATAAAGGTAATTCAAGTGACAGCAGTGCTATGTATTTATTAGACCCAATCCAATTACTAAGAAGAATAAGAATAATTCAGTTTTTGCTATATAAGATGTTGAATTCAAGTAGGTGAAGTGAACTACTCGTGATTCTGTATAAGATCTTATCCATTGGTACTTTTGGTAGTCTGTTGGAGGGAACAGGGAAGATTCTTCACCCTGCAGACTTCACATAACCCTGACAAGCTGAAATGAAACTTGTATCTTGGTCATTGAAGTGAATCCATGTTATTGTCGAATTACTTGCACAGATTGCTCGTCTGCTCGATTTTCCAATTTATGAATTACTGATGAATTTTTTGTTTCACTATAGTGGCAAGAACTTGAAGGAAGTGTTGAGCAAGAAGAATACCTAAGACAAATTTTGAAGGATCAAGTAGGCTAAGATCGCACCTGATCCTGTTCCGGAAGCAAGAGATGTAGGTGTGCTATAGAATGTACTATTCATATTGGATAGGAAGAAAATTTTATGTATATTGTGTTTACCTGATTCTCATAATGCTTGTATGTTGGTGTA
The DNA here is from genome assembly GCA_947646795.1 of Beta lomatogona. Classification (NCBI taxonomy): domain Eukaryota; kingdom Viridiplantae; phylum Streptophyta; class Magnoliopsida; order Caryophyllales; family Amaranthaceae; genus Beta; species Beta lomatogona. Next base: position 2,669,370 of record CANSNZ010000949.1, on the reverse strand, counting down.
TTTTATCATCGGTGCCTTGCAATATTGTCTACTATAGTACCATAAAACCTTCAAGGAGTGGTAGGAGTATACTTCATTTGTTCCAGGAAAAGTGCTATGTTTGGACTTTTACATGTACTCCCATTTTACCACCTATTGTAATTTATGTGATAAAAAAATGGTCATGTGAAATCTTGTTAGATTCGACTTGATATATACTTCTAAAATATAAACTATTTATAATTTAGTTTATAGGCCATTATAGATATTAGATATTAAAGGTCAAAGTTGTGCGTAGAATCTGTAAAACACTACATGTCGCAATTTACATGGTACGGAGAAAGTTTCTTTAAAAGTGTAACCTTGAATGGCGATGTAGATAATTTTTCATTATGTTTTTAAAAGATTGGTCATTCTTCTATTTAGGTGATATAGTTTCCTCAAACTCAAAATTTTTCTCATACATCCTTTCAAAAAAAAAAAAATTTCTCATACTCTACAAAAAGAGGGCACAGTTATCTTTTTACTTGATACAACTCTTTTAAAAAAATTGACAGATTGGGAATGAGGATTGAGCTGAATAATTAGGGATTGAGGGATTGGTCGCCTTTTTTTCTTACAAGGGAGTGGCTACCTACTCAGGCTATGTTCAGTTCACCTTATGTTTGCTTATTTCAGATCAGATCATACTATATCATATCAGATAAGATCTAACCAGAAAAAATAAGTTCAGATCAGACAAGTTTAGATCAGATCAGATAAGTTCAGATTATGCTTATATTTAAAAACTTATTATTATTGTTATTATTATCATGATTATTATAATTATTAGTATTACTAATGCTATTATTGTTATTGTAATAATTATTATTGTTGTTGTTGTTGTTGTTGTTGTTGTTGTTGTTGTTGTTTTTTATTATTATTATTATTATTATTATTATTATTATTATTATTACTTTATACGATTATTATTATTATTAATATTACTATTTACTAGTACATTTGTTAAAAAAGATTATTATTATTGTCGTTGTTGTACTTATTAATTATTAATATTGGTAATTATTATTAATGTCGTTGCTATTATTATAAATGTCATTGATATCACTATTTCAAGCTATTTGTATTTAAGAAGAATAATGTTCTTTTGGCATTTGTACGTATTATTTTTTATATTTGTTCTAATTAATAATTTTGATTTGTGATGTTCTTTTTGATGTTGTACATGTAACGAACATGACAATAGCATATGATGTTTATTTTTAAAAAAAAAATTGGTAGAATAAAATAAATTATATGTTACTAGTTTATATAAAACATGAGTAGCATGGGATAACCTAATGGTGTTGTCATCACGTTCAGAATTTTACCTACAAAAGATTTCACCATATCTTTAAAAACAAAGTTTAATTTATATAGAACAAGACAATGATATAAGAAGAATATTTAACCATTTTGTTCAAGATCATATGATTATATATATTTATAGGTTTATTTATAATAAAAAAGAATAATTTATTGATATAACAAAGAACATATTGTTAGTTAAATCCAAACATGTCATCAATATAAAAATAACATCTATCTTTTATTTTTAGAATGTGTTCTTTAAATAGATTTTGTATGCTCTTTTAGTACATGTTCTTTTTTTAATATCATTATATGTTCTTTTCATTACTACCTAAATTATTATTATTAACGGACCTTGAACATGAACAATATGTTTATCATGAATAATTTATTTTTTTTTTTACCTTTGGACTGCCCTCGCAAAGGGTCACTCACCTAGAGACCCAACCCCCAACCCCCTCCCTCACCCACAACAATATTGAAATATATTATTTCACCAAGATTTGAACCTTGGTCTCCCATGTGGGAGATAGGAAGCCATACTATAGGACCCAAGAGTCCTTGGTCTTTTATTTTTAATTGTATGTTCATATACCAAGGTGTTCTTTTTCAAAAAAAAAAAAAAATAATTATGCTATTATTATTATATTATTATTGTTATTATTACTATTATAATATTATTTATATTATTATTATATTATTATTATTATTTATTACTCCCTCCGTCCCATAATACTCTTGACACTTATCAATGCACGTAGTTTTAGATGATAAGTTGTTGTTTGGTTTTCAATTGTTATTTTATTGAAAAGTAGATGTGATAGGAGTTAGTAATTAGTAAAAGTAGTATTATTTTATTTTATGAAGAGAGAGTGTGGGCCATGGTTAAAGTTGGTGGGTGGTATGAGTGGTATTATTTTATTTGGAGGAGAGAGAGTGTGGGCCAACTTAAAAGGTAGAAGAATTAAAATAATAGTGGGTCATATCCAAAAATAGAAGTGTAAAGAGTATTCTGGGACAGATGAAAAAGGAAAGTGTAAAGAGTATTCTGGGACGGAGGGAGTATTATTATTATTATTATTATTATTATTATTATTGAAAGTTGTGCATAGTAATAAAATGATAGTAATAGTAATACTAGTAATGAAATACAAAGTTATAATATGTTTTGTAAAAGATAAGTTTAGATCAGATCAGATCAGATCAGATCTGATCAGAAAAAATAAGTTCAGATCAGATCAGATAAGTTCAGATAAATTTAAGGTGAACTAAACATAGCCTCAATAATAAGATTATTTTGATATTGTCTCCTTTTGACTTATCTTTATTATTATTAATGAAAAAATATCCAATAATTGTCACAAACAAATAAATTTAAGACAAATCACATCATAATAATTTCATTACAAAATCACTCAATTTACTAATCGCCACAATACTCTGTGTAAATTCAATTTGCATTGGGAGACGCGCACATGAAAGTGGGAAGGATAAAAAACAAAAAGAGGGAGTATATTCTAGTGGTTCACACATGTGCCTGCTTCTAAAATGGTCACTATGTTTTAAACAAGGGTCAATATGATAAAATTAAGGATTACTTAAGGGTAAATGCACGATTCGTGTAGCCCGTGTCTAAATGTATTTAAAATAAGGAAAACCATATATGTTACTAAAGCCACAAAGGTGACTATGTCTAAATGGATACTTTGATTATGAATTATATTATATGCTATAAATAAAATCACTATGTCAAAAAAAAAGGGTGACTATAATTAAATAAGGGTTACTATGTGTTTCGCATACAATTTTTAGCACGCGTGACCTTTTGGTCCACAATAACGTTATTGTGGACCAAGTCCACGCAAGTCTTACTCTCTTTAAGTTGCATTGGTTTATATTCCGATTCCAAATGAAAACAATAAAAGAAAATGGAGGGAATAATAAATTAAATTTTTTTTAATAAAAAAAACTTTCGGACAAGCATTTTTTTTATTAAAAAAAAAAAAAAAGCTTTTGGACAAGCTTTATTTTTATTTTTTTTGCTAATAAATATTCATACTTTTTTAAGTCTTACTCATTCTACTTACTCTCTCATCAATCCTCTGTCCTCCATTGGTCTGCCCTCCAAACTCATCACCCCAAAAAAATAAAAATAAAAATAAAAATATAAAAAAACCCATCTGCTCAAAATCTATTTTTGCTGGGTAAGTTGATTTTTCTGATTTATTATGTAAAATCTAACTCGATACTTTTGTACCCAATTATCCTATTTGATTTTGTATTTAATTTATTTGGGTTGTGAATTGTGATAAGTTATGCTGTTATGTGATCTTGCATAATTTTATTGGATCTGAAATCATCTGCATTAAATCATGCTGAATTTACACCTTTAGAAGCTACATTTTGATGTTATATATTAAGAATTTATCTGTTATTTGACATAATAAAAAAAATTACAAGCTTTTTGATCATCTCATTACTAAAGTTTTTTTCTTTATAGTAATTTGAGTTCTAACTTTTGAACCCAATAAAGAATCAGAAATCTGAGGAATTCTGAGAGGGTTGACTTCGGATTTGATTAGTAATGTGTTGTTTATATTGACTGATTTATTCTTGATCATGTTCTTGAGTTTTATATTAAAAATAATAATTTTTTTGTTTTCTGTATAAATTAAGTGACATTTTATATTCAACTCTCAGTTGGATTTTCTGAAGTTATTCATGATTTACTGTCATTTTTTCAAGTTTTGAAACATGATTTTCTCTTTAACTAGTAAGGAACTTGAAGTATGTACTATATCTTTAACTAGTAGGAACTTGAAGTATGTACTATGTAGTGCAGTTGTGCCTTGCTCACAACTCTTGTTGTTTTTCATTGATCCATTTGATCTTTAACTTTTGGCCTAAACTATAAGTTCAGAACCTTAATTAATGCTCGAGTTTGAAAATTAATGGAAGTTGAACATGGGAACCCTGGTGGTGTGTGTTTGATTGAGTCACTAGGAGAATTCCTTATTGGTAGGAGAAATTTGGAGAATTTTCCTACTTGGTTTATGTTTTCGGGTGGTCGGGTGATTACGCAGGAATGTCGGGAGCTAGACGAACAATGACGCAGCAGTTTCCGAGTATCACATGTCACATACTTTACGAGTTGTTAAACAAACAATGACATAGCCTTTGGGACTTATCTTAGTTTGTACGTCTCTCTAAATGACTAAGGGACTTGTTCAGTTAAAGATGTGGTTACTAGTTTTAGATAAATTACAATGACATTGATCGTATCCCACAGTTCCACTGAATATTATGAGACACTTTTTGTATTCGCCTTTTCCAATTCTTCTGCAAGTAAATTGATGTTCATTTTGTGTTATTGCACCCAATGAGTAGTATTTTTTTAGTACATCTATCTGCAGCTCTGGAGGTTTGTAATTTGTAAAGTGATTGATGTACGTGTGTTAGAATTTCTGTTGCTCTGTCTGTTAAATGAAATATGGCTTTAAATATTTTGGATTTTAATTCTTTGATGTTCTGGGTTTCAGTTGAATTTTCTTGCTCTTCAGGAATGGCATCAGATGATAACCCAGAGTTAGTTGAGAGGGTTTATAAAGGAAAAGACCCTGAAAAGGAAGAAAATGAAGATAAAGAGGAAGCTAAAGGTGGATTTCTGGAGACGGTGAAGGGTTTCATTCATGATATTGGTGAGAAAATAGAGGGTACAGTAAAATTTGGCAAGCCTACTGCAGATGTTTCTGGGGTTCATATTCCTCATATTAGCCATCATAAGGCTGAGTTCGTTGTTGACATTCTTGTGAAAAATCCCAACCCAGTTCCGATTCCGCTTATTGACATAAACTACTGTATTGAGAGTGAAGGAAGGAAACTGGTATCTGGACTGATTCCCGATTCTGGTACAATTCATGCTCACGGCTCTGAGACTATCAAGATACCGGTCGTTCTGATTTACCATGACATTAAACAGACTTATAAGGATATTAAGCCTGGAAGCATTATTCCTTACAAGGTTAAGGTTGATCTCATTATAGATGTTCCTGTTATTGGAAGGATCACTATCCCCCTTGAGAAAACTGGAAAGATCCCAGTACCATACAAGCCTGACATAGACGTGGAAAAGATAAAGTTCGAGAGGTTCTCTTTTGAAGAAACTGTTGCAACACTTCATGTGAAATTGGATAATAAGAATGATTTTGACTTGGGTCTTAAGAATTTGGACTACGAGGTTTGGCTAGGTGATGTGAGCATTGGAGGTGCTGATCTCGAAAAATCTGAAAACTTGCCTAAAAATGGTATTAGCCATATCGATCTTCCGATTACATTCAGGCCCAAGTACTGTGGAACGGCAGTCTGGGATATAATTAGAGGAAGAGGAACTGGTTACAGCATGAAGGGAAATATTGACGTCGACACACCTTTTGGTGAAATGAAACTGCCCATCAAGAAGGAAGGTGGTACAACCCACTTTAAGAAGAAGAAGAAAGATGGAGGCAGTGAAGATGATGAGGTATGCTAAGTCCTCAAACTAATTTTGGACACTGATCTCTTTTCTCTTATCTGTATGACTGTATTATATTGTGGGGCATTCAGTTCAGGATTATTACTCCGTTTTTTATAAAAGTTGACCGCACTTGTCTAAGTAGACTGACATTATCCCTTTCTTAAGGCTGTGTATGGTTAAAAAGAAAACACTTTGAACCGAATTTCATTTAACATGAAGTATATGTCCATGAAATCAGGTTTCCAACTTCATTTTCTTTTGTTTGGTTCTTGCTAGAAAAGTAGGAGGAAAAAGGAAAATATGGAATATAAAGGGAGAGGATGGATGGGAGGAGAGAAAGAGGAAGGTAAGGAAAAGGCAGGTGAAAATATTTTCCACTCTTAGGCGAACTATTTTCCACCTTCAACAAACCAATTACAGAAAAATGGAAAAGCCACTTTTCTTAGAAACTAATATTCTTCCCCAACCAAACACTCTGATGTTAGTATATGATCTTTGTGGAAGATCTTTCCATATATTTGTGACCTATTCTTGACGTAGCACCCTGCTGGGCTATCACAGATATGAAAAGGGTCCGGGTGGGATGGTGATCTCTATTGTGTTGGAGTTTTTAATATAAACTTTAAGTTTGCTTCAAAAGAATATGAAGAGTCATTTTTTCCTATTGTCCCACATTGAAAGAATATGAGGGAAGAGTAAGGTTTATAACCATTACTCTTTCTCTACCCTTTGAGTTGAGTAGCAATGAGGCTTTTAGTGGGTATGTGGTGATGTGTGGATACCACTTAGGGCAGTGATCTTCTCACGCCACGGTGGTCAGTTAAGTGTATTAATTTAGTTACCAGTTTTTGTTCCTACATATTGTTCTTTCTTTAGCTTATATGGGTTGTGGGCTTGCTGCAAACTATTCATGTCCGATCTGCACACTGCTTTTAAAATTCTTCTGTTTTCTTGTTCAGAATCCATGTATGTATAGATATGAGTCCAAATTAGATCTTTTTAGAAGGGTATTTCTTTTCATTATGTGTCAGTTAGTCTTATAAATGGGTCCAATACCTTTTTAGTGGGGATCTTTCGTCACAGGACATTCTAATTTATACCCCGCTTTGAAACTTGTATTTGATTGATCACCATTCCGAATAAAAACGCTTCTCCTATGTTTCTTTTAGTTGAATTGTGAAATGTTGTTTTGAGACCTGCTTCAACTTTTCTATGTTTTGGAAAATTAATAATCAACTCACATGGTTCAAGGTAGATGCCAAATAGCTTAGTTGGTGAGTCATACGGGGGTGGTATTAATGACCTGGGCTTGAATCCTATCTACAACACTGCGTGTGTGGCTCCCAATGCACAAGAAGGGAACTCAGACGGTACAAAGACCAACTCTACAAATGTACGATAACAAGAACACGTCATTGTTTTCTTGATAAAATGATAAACATCAAGAACACATCATATAAATGCCTTTTACATTTTATTTGCAAATAGTATAGCTTTATTTCTAAAGCATAGCCTGTTGTGTAGTCTCTAGTCCAAACCAAGGACCAATCTGTATAGTAAATTGGCTTTCTTATGTGGTTCAATTGATAAATTCGGTAAAATCTTAACGATACTTCTGTTATCTATGTTCAGGACTAGACCAGCTCGTGGTCGTGGAGAACTGGAGATGCTATCTCCTGCATATTAATACGTGATTAGCAAGCATTTGGGAGTGCTGAGGAACTTGTTACTGTTACATTTATTTGTATGTTGTTGCCATTGTAATGATTTGTCCTTGTTGAAGTTTTTTCTCTGTTGGACTTTGTAATATGAAACCATCTACGTTTTGAGAAGGAAACACATATAGGGTACACTTGGTCTTGAGAGACCGCCTACTTTTAATTTGAAATTAACGCGGCCAAGCCCAATATTAATAAGAGAACGAACCATCTTTTTAAATATAGTGACTAGTTTAATCTATTTAGTGATCATTTCAATCTATTTAGTGATCTGTTTAATTCATTCATAAATTGCATTATTTAATTCATTTAGTGACTGGTTTAATCCATTTAGTGACTAGTTTAATCAATTCGGTAAGACTATCGGGTTATTATTAAAAATTGTTTGGTGTAGTTCGAGATTCAAAGGGAAACAAAGGAAAGAGAAGAGAAGGGACGACTAGGATGGTACGAGATGCCTAGAAATAATGTTAGATTAGATAAAATGATAAACATCAAGAAGACATCATATAAAAATTATATTATAATTAAATCGTCGATTCTAATAATTTAGTTGGATTCTAGTGAGTACAGAGTAGTGATGACTCCCTCTGCTTTATTATAAATTTTTTTAAAAAAAATGTATAAAAGGAAAAAACCTAATCTAACTATCAAGAACAAGGTTATCTAGTTTGTTATTGGCATGGACATCAATATTTTGCACCGTGTGATGGAGTTGATACCCAAGTTTTGAAAGATGGTCGGCAACTTGATTGCCTTCACGGAAGATATAACAACCTTGTAAAGAAGAAAGCACGGATTCTCCATGGGCTTTGGAATTGTCCATGGAGGGTGTTTATGACAACTAGGCTGACACCTTCAACAATCAAATGGTTGATGTCTGTCCTGAGAAGTTGCGCAAAACAACACCCGCCGTTGTCGAGTGAGCTACAGCAAAGTCATCAAAATTGAGTTTGATGGTATTAATGGAAGGGGGACAGTGGCGAAACATCGCCGGAGCGGTGAGAATCCCGGGCCTAGCCAACTTTTGAATTTCCTAAAAATGTAATTTTTTTTTTTAAAAAAAAAAAGATTAATTTTTATATTTGGCCCCCTTTAAAAATACAAATTATTATATTTTGGGTCCCCTCTAAAATATTTTTCTGGTTCCGTCCTTGAAGGGGGATATCACTTGACTTTGTAACATTTTGGTTTTCGTAAGAAGAGAAAAGGTTAGTAGAGCAATGATCTATTTTATTACATATTTGCCATTTTATATAATAATGTTTTGGAAAAATTGATAAAAACAGTCCCAACTATTGGACATCTTCTCTAATTAGTCCTAACTTTTGATTATTTAAGTTGGACCCAACTATTGCATGAGTTTGCTAAAAACAGTCTTGGTGACCTGATAACCTGTAGTAATAGGTTAAAATCCTTACATGTGACTTGCACATGACTTTTATAACTTTTACTTTTGTTTTCCATTTATTTATTTTCTTTCCCACCCCCACCTCTCCCTTGCCCCAAACACCCACCACCATGAATACCCACCCCACATGTCACCAGAACACCTATTTCCACCACAAACCGCAAACCCCCACCACCACTGCCAAATCCGAAAACCTATCCCCATCCCCCGAAACGCCCACCCTCAAAAACTCATTCCACACCCATCTCCACCATGGAACACTAACCACCAATCCACGAGAACCACCGACACCCCTGAAACATCAACCACCATCCCCTGAAACCCACTTTTTTTCCATCTTCATCTCACCAATCAAAAGCACATGCAAATTGCAATTTAATCCTCCAATCAGAGAATTCGGCGCCGCAAAATCACAAAGAAGAATGATAGTCCGTTGTAGCTGGATTCTTAGGGACTACTTCTTTTGAATGCTGATCTGGGTTGATTTGAAAGAAATTTGAATTGGGTTTGTTGTCATCTTTTGTTGTTGTTGTTTCTGGAAGATTCCGGATTCTTCCAATTACTTCAACTGGGTGTTCTGCAAGTGGGTTAGGGTTTTGATTAGGGTTTGAATCTTTGATGAATTGAATTGAATTGAAGATTATGTTTTGATTGTGGGGTTTGGATTTGGGTGTAATTATTATGATTTGATTTTGAAGAAGATGATGAAGTTGGAGCCATTATTGATTGATTGAATTTGAGAAAGAATCTTTTTGTTTGTTTGAGATTTCACGATTTGGGATTTTTTTGAAGGAGAAAAGATTGTTTCTCTGGAAGAAGATTTCAAGCCCCCAAAAACCCATCCCCACCCCTACCTCTCCGCAAACACCAACACAAAACATCGACCCATCTGAACCCACTGCCACCCCTGTAAGGTCACCACCAGTGTCCGAAAACCTACCCCCAAGCCTGAAAACCAATTGTTGTTGCCATGAAATCGAAGAAGAAGAAGAATGGAGGGGTGGCGGTGGAACTCACGTGAAAAAAAGAAAAAAGAATGAAAAAATATAGGTCATTAAAACTCACGTGACCCTTACTTTACCTGCTACAGCAGGTCTCCAGGTCAAGGGAACCATTTATGTCAAATTAATTTAAAAGTGGATCCAACTTAAAATAATCAAAAGTTAGGACTGATTAGAGAAGATGTCCAATGGGGCTGTTTTTATCAATTTTTCCTAATGTTTTTAGCTCCAAAGAAAATTTGTTTATGAGTAAAAGTGCCACTTTGGAAGATGAGGAGGTTTCTTTCCTCCAAATAATCCAAAGGAGAAATAGAAGTTTGGGAAGGCAAGAAACATTATTGCTCTTGAGATATGACTGGTAAGATGGGACATAACTACGGAGGATTGTGGTTTGCCTGAAATTAATAGTTTGTTAATGTTGCCAAAAACTGTTAAGATGGGAGCATTGTAAGAAAAGGTTGTCAATAGTTTCATTAAAAATGTTGCAAACAGACCAAGTAATAAGAACAGGTATTTGTCGAATAGAGAGATTGTCTCTGATAAGGAGACCATTATGCAAAAGTTGCCAAATGATTTTTTTAATTTTGGGAGGAATATATGGATTCCATGTCCAAAAGAATGACCCTTTAGAATAAGTGAAACTATTCTTACTATGAGTCAGCCATGTTGCTGATTTGACTTAAAAATCACATATTGATGTAAGTTCATAACATGGTGTATTTGGTTGCGGATAGATAGGTAAGAGCCATGATAAAACACTAACAGCTGGTAGCAAGGACCCATTTGCAAAAGAGAAACATTTGGAGGCTTGAACAGAAAATGAAAAAGCAAAAAGGTGCAAGGCTAAGCCAAATGCAAGAAAGTTGTCAGCTATCTACGCTTTAGAAAAGGTACAATTTTTTCAATTAAAAAATTAGTCTTTTGTAGAAGTACTTCAATTCCTCAACTAAAAATATAATATGAACCCCTCTTTCTCCTTTCATTTTCTACGTGAGAAGCTACAAAAATTGAAAAAAAATGTAAATGTAAGTTAAGTTATGATATATCAACACCAACAACAACATGAAACTAACTTAGTTTTCACAATTTACGTCTTATAAAGGTTTCATATGAATCTATTCTTATAAATATAAAGGATTTCAAATTAATTAAAACTAATTATGTAAACTAAAATGAACTAAACCCAAAACAAAGTGTACCCAATTAGCAAAGCTTAGATAGTGCACACGCTAGTACATAGAGCATGATGCGTACATGTACATTACATGGATAACTAACCAAATGTACATGGATAACAAGCCAAATGAACATATATACATATCTCTTAATACATGTTCATGGGTATTGATCTTTGTGTTCATAATTTAGTCATTCGTGTTCATTGTGCGTTTGATTCTCATCCCATGCAATTTAACACGTCTCACGGATAGCGGCGGGGACTTTTGGAAGGTTTTAAAAGGTGGACACTTTTATTCTTAGACCAGATAAGCTCTCAAAAGTCACTCTGACAATTTTTGTTCTCTTTCTAATGCAACTTACACTTTGAATCTTTTGATTGAATGATCAATTGAATTTTCTGTTTGAAAAACGCAGGTCGTTAGTTCCGAAGTTGCTACATTCATGAACAACATACTTCTCAGGTTAATTCCTAATTTCCTATCTCTTTCTCTCTCCTTGTTTGCATAGAAAATTTAGGTTATTCTGCATAATTCATTTGATCGAATTTTTTTGCTCAATTCTATGAATAATCACATCATTTATAATGTTTCGTGCTCAAATTTACAGTATGTGTAAAGTTTACTGGATTCCGCAAGTAATTGAACTTACTTTTTAGCTTATTTCTGGTTTTTTTGAATGCTGATACAATTTCTAGCTTGCAACCAAATTCAGGAATATACCACTAGCTCCAAATATTAGTTTCTTTGGAACCTCTCTAATGGTTTCTGGATATTGGATGGTAAAGTGATGATCGATATGCGCCTACCCGTAGGCTGCGTTCTCCTTGGAAAAGAAAACAAGTTTAGGGTTTAATAAGTTTCGTTAGTTTAGATGAATTCCAATAAGTTCTAATGGTTTATAACATAAGTTTCAATAAATTCAGCTAGCAAAAAAAATAAGGTGAACAGAATGCACCCTTGGCTAAGCTACAAACGTTTTGGGGTTGAGATTTCAGCTTGACCTTTATGTGGTAATTTTTGTGATTGAGGCATGTTGATTTTATAGCCTCTTTTGTGTCTTAGGTCAAAAGTTTTTTGGTGTTTGTTTGTTGGGGAGTGGGGGTCGAGGTTCATTTTGTTCGAGATGTGACAAGTTTCATGGATGCTTGATTCGTACCTTTTGTATAATGTGTTTATGGACTCGTGTATAGCTAACATGATATTGTTAGCTAATTGATTGTTCCTGCTTTTTTAGTTAATTTATTGGAAGACACCATTCTGTGATTGAATAAAAGATGTGGCGCTACTTGCCAAAAGCTTTGCATGGCAATAGGCGAGTCAATTCATATCAAAATGTGGTAAGTTTCATGTTTGCTTGGCTCTGTTTCTAAAGTTACTTTATTGCAATATGGTCAAAATCAGTATGAATTTATGTTTCTTTCTCAAATGGGGTTCGTCCTTATCTGCTGTTTGAGGAACAAACTCATAGTAGTCATTTGGTTAGAGGTAGGAAGTATTAATTCCCAAGAAGTCTTACTAGGAAGTACCTGAATATTATGTGGCTGAGTAGAGGAAATTCTACTTTACATGAAGAGTTCCACTTTCCAAAGGGAGATTAGGTAAACAAATTCCTTTGTCTAATTGGAAATAGAACTTTATATATCTATATATCCCAAGAAATTTAACTTCAAACCATCTAAATTTCTGATAGAAATGATACTTTGTGGCTTGTGCTGCTTTGAATTATCATTTTTTTCTTCTTCTTTGCTACTCCCTTTGTTTTTTTAGTTGCAACATTATGATTTTCACATTTGCCAACACACAACTTGACCATCTATATCTTAAACTATCAATAACAGAAACAACAACAACAAAGCCTTAGTCCCAAAATATCTTGAATGGTAAAAAGTTGATATTTTGAAAATATAAATTGAGATAAATCCAACAACATTTTGCATCCTAATATTTGCTTTTAAATATAGTTAAAAGTTTCCAGTCAAGGTTAATATATGAACACTACATAAGTCAAAATGTTGCAACTACAGAAATACATAAGGGAGTATCTCATTGATGGACAAGTAAGACAACTATGCTAAGAACTCTTTCCAGTTGTGCATCTTGTAGTTTCTTTGTTTAGACTTTTAATCCGATTTTCTGTACCAAATTTCCCTGTTACTTTGTATGCAGGTCATTCGTATGAAGGATTCTTATTACTTAGCAGATTTTGAAACTGGCATCTTAAACATAAGCTTCCCATTGTCACAGACATTTTCAAAGATGTCCTTGGTGTTTTTGTAAAAGACACTGATTTTATTTCTAGTAGTTGAAAACTGATAAGACATCTCAGCATTATTTGGGGGGCGGGGAGATGGAGTAATATATTGATGTTAAAGTGAGAACTTTTGAGTAGATAAAATTGAGCATGAAAGATACTATGCATATTATATGTGGTAAAATGATATTTTTCTTTTTAAAAAGCCTTTTCATTGGAAGATCTAGTTTGCTTTTCTTTTTTTTCCTGGGGTGGGGGGAGTTTATTTAAGCTATCTTTTTTCTTCTATTTAGATAGTGCATACAGGACACTGGAAACCAGTGGCGTAATTTTTAGGAGCACACATGTGATTGACATAAAGTAGTGTACAATGAATGTAAAAGTGGTACAATTTAGCACAAATGTGCTGAGACTTCGTATAGTATCTTTTCAGTATACCTGGAAATTGCTTGTGAACAAATGTGAACATGTGGCTTTAGATTTTGTCACATTGGTTGAACTGTTAATAAGAAATCTCACTTTATTGCTTTTATTAACCAGGTTGGACCGTATCTAACTGTCCATACTGGCGCTTCTCGAAGTGTGATTGACAGTTGTGTCCATGGCTCCGCCTTGGGTACATGTACAACAAGTTGCACTAGGATGGTTGAAGATGCCCAAATAGGTAATCCAGTTTCTGACATGTTGCGTGATTCATTTGGGAGGCTCCACACTTACTTGAGAATATCCTTGTCTGAACGCTGCAACCTAAGATGTCAGTACTGCATGCCAGCTGATGGGGTAGAGCTCACTCCCAGCCCTGATCTCCTCTCCAAAGATGAGATTGTGCGATTGGCAAATCTTTTTGTCAACTGTGGAGTAAATAAAATACGTCTAACTGGAGGAGAGCCTACAATCAGGAGAGATCTTGAAGAGATTTGCTTGCAATTGTCTGCAATGAAGGGGTTGAAAACATTGGCTATAACAACTAATGGACTTACTTTAGCGAGAAAACTGCCGAAGCTTAAAGACAGCGGCCTTACTGCAGTGAATATTAGCTTAGATACGTTATTGCCTGCAAAATTTGAATTCATGACGCGAAGAAGAGGGCATGAAAAGGTTATTGAGTCAATCAATGCTGCTGTAGACCTTGGCTATGATCCTGTTAAAGTATGTTTTCCATCTTTGAATCTGACTATATGCCTCCACGGCTCTACCTCTTCATGTGTTTGTTTAATTTCTTCACTGTTGCTTTTCAGGTTAATTGTGTTGTCATGCGTGGATTTAATGACGATGAGATATGTGATTTTGTTGAAATAACGCGTGAGAAGCCTATTAATATTAGATTCATTGAATTCATGCCATTTGATGGAAATGTTTGGAATGTCAAGAAGCTTGTGCCTTATTCTGAGATGATGGAGACGGTGGTATGTCAATCTTATGAAATTATTAAAGCTGTATTAAAGAGTTTTAGATGAACCATGCACTATAATTCCTTGTATCTCCATGATCGCTTTGGTCACTCCTTAAACCAGGTTAAGAAATATTCCGACTTGGAGAGATTTAAGAATGACCCATCTGACACAGCAAAGAATTTCCGGATTAAGGGGCATCGCGGTACCGTTTCTTTTATCACATCAATGACGGAGCATTTTTGTGCTAGTTGCAACCGGTTACGTATTTTAGCAGATGGGAACCTTAAAGTTTGCCTCTTTGGATCCGCAGAGGTAATTGTCTCCGTGTTTTCATATTTATTTAACTTTCATTTTGGATTATATTCTACCGCTGCGTATAATGAAAGTTTATTAGCGCAACTTAGTATCCCCGTCCATCTATGTGTGCTTTCATCTAACTAGAAAAAAAATACCTTTTTACCTCTTCTGTTAACTTTTTGTATCTTACTGCATTCTTAATTATTCTTTTATCTAATCTTTTTATATTTGCTTATCAATGACATGGTCAACTTGTCTATTTTGCCATGGTTTGAGAGGGGAAAAGGGGGGGGGGGACAACAGTATTTTTGAAATGCCATGGTCAGCAAGTTGATGTAACTTAGCAAAAGTAGTCTTTCAGCAACAGTTTTTGTGCACTTGTTTGAACAGAAAATTCCTTCTATATTGGAGGCACAAGATTCACAACTCTTGCGAGTTGGATTATAGTGAACTAAACTAAATTGGATTTTGTAACATGTTTGTTCTTCGTATTTATTGTCAAGTAATCTGATCAAGGGTCTGATTAATTATCTCACAGCTTTCAAGAGTCGCAGACGTGTTGAGGTTTTAAAGTGAGTAAAAATCTTTTAATTGATCATTTGGTAGTTCCTTTAGGGTAGGGAGAATCACATAGTATTTCAAGAGTGGAGTATCATATATCTGCCCCCTTTATCTCACCCCTGGGGAGTAGGGAACCTCTTCTGATGTATTGGGTTAATGTTGATTTTCATAGAGAAACTACTTTACGATATGATGTCTACCCTTTTCAGCTTCAATATATCCTAAGTGCCTTGTCTTTTTGCTGCTGTTAGTAGATGTCTCCTTTTGTAGAGAACATTAAACTGAATACGGGAAAAGGGCATGTGTAACATGCATGTGCGAACAGGCAAGCAACAACATAACTGAAGGGACATCTCTTGTTACCAACACGTATATTCTTTGTTCCATGCAAGTTTCTAGAAGGCCTCATGCTTTGCCGTGCTGAAGATGCATCTGAATTAACAACATGGTCCTTGGTACCTGCTTTATACCTAATCTACAGAGAAGCCAAAGGTGGGTGTTTGGTGGTTTTACTCTTGCCTCCAAACTCTAATATCAGAGGCTGAATGCTCACCATATAATCGTGTGGTTGTGTGTAATTTGGGGCTGAGAGATGCAACTGATAAAACCACAAAGGGATCAGCTCGTTATACTTTTTTCTTCCTCAATAAGAACAACAGACATGAAGCCCACAAGTGCATCCCATCCTTTAATTCGATTGCTGTATCTGTATCCAACAACTTTGTCGAATTAGTGGAGAGGCCAGACTGGGTAAGCACCCTTTTATTTTATCACTTATAGATTCTATCTTAATAATTGGGGCAAAAATGCATTCCTCCTAGGATTGTCCCTTGAACAAACCCCGGGGTGGGGGATAGAGCCTACATGATACACCGTAGCAGAGAAGAGAGCTTAACCTAGATAATGGGAGTCTGAGACCTGCATCAACCCATGGTATTCTGGTGATAGTAAAATTATACAATTTGATGTCAAATATATGGTCAATTTAGAAATCTAAATGAAACTTAAGGTATTCTTATGTTTCTCCATCACTAACCAAGAATATCAGCATTAAAATACTGCATCTATGATATTGCTACATCCTTCCTGCTTACTCAAAGCCATCAGTAAATCTCATATCTTTCCCCCTATGTAGTCCTACTGTTAACTAGGGTAGATAAAGGAGGATGAAGTGAACAAGTTGTCAAGTAAAGCAGGTATCTCCCTGCCTCAAGCTTCGTTAAGCCCTATCCCTTCTACCAGGATGACCATTAACCAACTCTTGAAAAGACAAAGTGGAATGATCTGAAATCTGCCTTCTCCAAATGAAAATCAAAAATATTTCTGTCCATCACTTTACCCAAAAAGCTCAATACCCTTTACATTAGCGTTCTTAACATCCAGTTCAGGATTGATTCTGAAAGGCCTTTCACTGTGATGAACATAAACCACCTCGCTTAGCACTAGTTAGGCATGCATAATTGGTCTACCCTTCACAGAAGCACTCTTAGAGAAAATCTTCTGGGAAGAACTTTGTCCAAGTTATTGGAAAGGACTTTAGCCAAGTTCTTTGAAATACTAGAGATATAAATATAATTGTTCAGTCTGAAGTCTCTTATCGAGCTAGTGTGGCTGAAGCTAATCAGAGACCACATGAAGAGATAGTGAAGCAACTAAAGCATGTCATTATGAAATCATTTAGACCTAGGGACTTATTGGGCTCCATATCTAACACCAGCATCTTTTTAATCTCATCAATATGACAATTCTAGGCATTCCCTGTTGCCATAAGTATGCAGGCTTACTCTAACTCATCATGTGTTTACAGCATCCTTCAAAGGGTGATAGAATAAGGAGATCTCTTTAAGAGTAGCATGCTTCTTTCTAGGGGAACCCCCAACTTAAAACTTCACCTTTATACAAGTTTGTTTTTCCTTTAATTAGCTTGAAGCACAACAATCAATTAGTTATCCCGCTTTTAGTCCTCTTCTACTTCATTTTTTGACCCGTAATTAAATTTTGCTTAGGCTTTAAATTGTCCAGCTCATTCCTAATCTTCATTCTCTGTTCAGATGCCGTAATTCCGTCATTAATTTCTCCTTAGGAAACGTGAGCTTCCTTATGACTATAAGATGACTCCAACAATCCATTAGAGATTGCACCACTCTGGTGAAGATCCTGGTATGTTAAACCCAATGGGCATACTTAACAAAGAGGTGAAGACTTACAAAGGAAAAAACTTCAGACATTGCTCTTAAACCAACTGTTGCGCCAAACTTGAGAACTTTAGTATATTAGAAAATGTCCAACTTAATAGCCATATTACAATCTCCACCTTCATATGAGTAAGCGTCTTAAGAGGAAATCTACCAACATACGACCATCAATGCAAACACTGAACTCCTCATACTATTTGTAAGCGTATGACCATCTTTCCTCTTACCTCCACACAGATTTACATCAGAGTTTTCCCCAAGTTTTACCATGGTAGGGCACAACATCAGAATTTATGTTGAAAATTTTGTTAGGGATGTGCAAAGGAGTAATAATCTGCTCCTCTTTAGCAGTTTGATTTTTGCATTAAGGCTTACTTGTCGTATTAGTATAGACACCAAATTGTATCTCCCCATTTTAGTATCAATGATGAAACATACCCCGTCAACTTGGTTTAATTCAAAGAAAGAACTAAGAGCGAGCTTTGAATTCTCTTTTATTCTGTTTCACAAATCCGTTAACCTAGGCATATGCTACCTACAATTAGCCTTTTATTCTAGAAGTTTGCTCGTATAATCTTCCATAAGTTGATTCTTTTATCTTACATTATTGGCCTAGTGAAATGATCTGTCAAATAATATGTTTTTTTTAGTTTATGGGTTCTGCTTATAATAATCTTCCTGCCATTGCTGTCCCTTGGTGCTTATTTGGGGCCGGCCATGACCATTTATTTCTCTCTTTGTCACAAAGATATAATGGTTGTCTGTAAAGCAGCTTTCAAAAAATGTTTTCGGATTATGGATTCGGCGATCTGTTTGTAATGAACGGAAATCTGAACAGCTAGATTGAAATGAAGAAGATGGTGATGTTTATGATAAAGTGGAATATTACAGAAACTAAAGATAGATTGCCAAGTATTCGAGTGACTTGGTCACATTTCCCAAGCTAAGCACTAAATGAAACTCTCAATAATTTTCTTCATACCCTTTTCTTCTCACTAATCTCTGTAATGGGAACAGATACTAACAGCACAATGACAGAAAATGCAAGAGAAATAGAGGAGAAAGAGAGAATCTTTGATTGATTAAGGATAAATTCCCTGGGAAACAAGAACTAAGAAAGCGTTCGAGTGGCCTTCACACTCCCACAATACTAGATTTCTGTTACAAATTTCATATCTTGCTTATTCTTTCTACCACCTCACTATTTATATTACTAGATTGTACTAATTCCCTTCTACAGGATATTTGCTCTCTCTCTGTGCCACGCTTCTATTTGTACTAATTCTCCTGCTGCAATGATGAGTTGTCCGTGAGAGCTGTCAACAGTGATCACCCTCTCCCAATCATTAGCTCTTCTAGAAGTTTCTAGAAGGCTGCCCAGGTGTACCTTTGTTTGGCTGCCCAGGTGTACCCTTGTTCTGGCGCCTAGAGTAGGTTATCTTGTCCTCAAGGTGAAAGGTGGGGAATAGTTGTTGGACAATATCAGCTTCCTCCCATGTTGCTTCTTCCACCGAGAGATTCTTCTATTTGATCAATACCTCCATAGGGCTGCTGCCACGGGTCCCTAGAAGGGCCTCTGGCTCAGTGTGCATTTCCATTAGACCTGATCCGAAAATCCGGCCCGATCCGATTCTGGTCCGAAATAATCGTGATCCGAAACTCATCCGAAATCCGATTGATCCGATATGATCTTGCCCGATCTGAAATCAATTCGATCCGAAGGTAACCCGATCCCAAAGCAATCCGAAATTATTGGCTTCCATCAGGTTTTGATCCGAAGTACCCGAAATTGAGCCGTTTAAAAAAAAGAAAAGATTATCACAAGTACTCTTTGGCACAAGTTCTAACTATGCAAATTAGTTATGTATACTTTTAGAAAGCACGAAGAGTAGCAGTTCCATATATACATAACAAAAACTCATAGTCAAAGAAAACCATCAGACCAAAGGAGTAACAACTCCATACATAATAAAGATGAGACAATCCACCATCCGATACACAACCGTCCGATCCGAAAAGCATCCCAATCCGATGATGCTCCGAAACATAGTTTGAAATCCGGTCCGATTCGAAACGGTCTGGTCCGGTCTGAATCTGGTCCGAATGTAACTTGATCCGAAAACTGTCCGATATGAATTGGTCCGGTCCAAATCCGATGCGATTGGTCCGATTGCCAGGTCTAATTTCCATATCTACAGTGAGTTCAGGGGGAAGACTGAGGTGGGAAAAGGCCTTTGGATGCGCTTTAGCAAGGACACATGAAAAACCGGATGGATTTTGGCTTCTGCAGATAATTCCAGCTTGCAAGCTACACTTCCCACCTTTTGTATGATTCTGAAATGTCCCATAGAAGCGGGAGGAGAGTTTCTCAAATTGCCTTTTGGCTAAGGATTTCAAAATTCTCTTGTGTTCTCCTGAGGTCAGCCCATTTCTTCTGCCTCTGGGCTTTCATTAGATTTAGCTTCAGCTCACCAAGCATAGCATCACGAAGCTGTAGTTGCTCATCCAATGAGTCCACCGGGTCTGCCCCTTCCCAACTCGCACCAAGGGTGGTGGATCTCTTCCATACAAAACCTTGAAAGGAGAAAACAAGGTGGACAGGTGTGGGGATGTGTTGTAGGAGTATTCAGCCCAAGACAACCATTGAGCCCATTTGCATGGATGCCCACTAATGTAGCACCGCAAATATGTCTCTAGGCTCTTGTTGACGATCTCCGTTTGGCCATCACTTTGAGGGTGGTATGCCGTTGATCTATTCAATTGAGTGCCATGTAATTGGAACAATTCCTTCCAAAAAATACTTAGGAACACTTTATTCCTATCCGACACAATTGAGGTTGAGAAACCATGGAGCCTTACCACTTCCTTGACAAATATTTGAGCTACTGTGATGGCTGTAAACGGGTGTTTCGACCAATGAAATGCGCATATTTGGACAGGCGGTCCACCACAACAAGCACAGAGTTTTAACCTTGGGAGAGAGGTAGCCCCTCTATAAAATCCATAGAGATTACATCCCATACTTGGGCTGGGATTTGGAGAGGCTGTAGCAACCCAGCTAAGGGCTTTTTGTTGCTGGCATATAGAACAATTCTGAATGTACAGAGCCACTTCCTTTCGCATATCTTCTTAATGCCACTCCGTAGCGAGATGAAGATAAGTTTTAAGCTCCCCTGAGTGACCGCCCGTAGGTGAATCATGGTACTCTTTCAAAAGAGCTTTAGTAATATGTGATGAAGCCGGGACCAAGACTCGTCCTTTGTACAGCACCTTCTCCCTTACCACTGAAAAACCCGGGTGCGATTAACCTTCCAAAATCTCCTTCCATATGCGCTGGATGAAGGCATCCTTATCAATACCTTGCTGAATTTGGCTCCAAGAAATTCCACAAATACTTTCCAAATTTCCCAACTCACCCTCCATCGACTTGCGAGACAGGGCATCCTCCACCTTGTTAGATACTCCCGGATTGTATTGAATATCAAATTCAAACCCCAAGAGTTTGCTCAACCACCTTTGGTATTCGTTCCCTACCACTCGTGTTCCATAAGGAACTTTAGGCTCTTCTGGTCTGTCCGAATCAGAAATTTTCTCCCCGTCAAATAATGTCGCCATTTCTGTACGGCAAATACAATTGCCATTAAATCTTTCTCATATATCGATTTCAACCTTGCTCTTGCCCCCATGTGTGACTGAAAAAAGCTATGGGGTGCTGATTTTGCAATAGCACAACCCCTAACCCACCCATGCCTGAGCACAAAGGGTTGTTGGAAGTTAGGCATGGCTAATACCGGGGCTGTGGTCATTGCTTTCTTTAATTCATTGAAAGCTGTTGTAGCCTCCTCCCCCCAATTGAAGGCATCTTTCTTGAGTTGGGCTGTAAGTGGCAGTGCTATCTTAACATAATTGGCGACAAACTTGCAATAATACCTCGTGAGCCCAAGGAATCCCCGAAGCTCTCTAAGATTTTTTGGTAGAGGCCAATCAAGCATGCTTTGTACCTTTTCCCAATCCATGGCTACACCCTTGGCAGAGATCACGTGGCCTAAATACGCCACTCGAGTTTTTACCAACTCACATTTTCCCCCATTTGCGTATAGTTCATGTTTGGCCAGAAGTTGAAGCACTAACTCCAAATGTTCACAGTGGGTCTTTTCATCTTGACTATACACAAGGATATCGTCAAAGAACACCGACACAAATTTGCGTAGGAACGGTTTAAATACCTCGTTCACGAGTGCTTGAAAAGTAGAGGGGGCGTTGGTAAGCCCGAAGGGCATGACGAGAAACTCGTAGTGTCCTTCATGAGTCCGGAAAGTTGTTTTTGAGATGTCTTCCTCTCTTACTCGGATTTGGTGGTATCCGGATTTTAATTCGAGCTTGGAAAAAATCATTGAACCATGTAGTTTATCCAATAATTCCTCAATCACCGGAATGGGATATTTATCGGGGACAGTGGCCCGTTTGAGGGCTCGGTAATCCACACAAAACCTCCATGAACCGTCTTTCTCATAATCTGCAACTTCCAATTCGTCAAAATAGTGCCTAATATCTCTAACCATTGCACACCTAAGATGATGTCGGAGTTGCCAAGCTTCAATGGCAAGAAATCCTCACAAACCTTGACCCTGTACCTCTGATTCTACCCTTTTACATTCTTCGATGCCCTGGATGGCTTCCGTGTTTCCCAAGGATACGCCAAATCCCCTGTTTGAACTCACCGGAATCCCTAGCTCTTCTACCGCCGCTAAAAATACGAAATTATGCGTAGCACCGGGTCTACCATTACCACTACCTCCTTGCCCTTCAGAACTCCGACGAGCTTCATGGTATTTGGATATGAGATCCCCACCACCGAGTTAAAGGAAATCTCGGCTGGAAAAGGGGAGTTTTCTTCTCTACTTCCACCATCGGTTCCTCCGTGCCTACCTCCTCTTCTTCTTCTGTTACTAGAACGCTCAACTCCTTGCGTCTACACCGGTGGCCCGCCGACCACATGTCGTCGCAGCGAAAACACAATCCTCTCTCACGCTTATACTGTAGCTCCTTGTCAGTCAATCTCCTTATTTCTCTGGTGCCTTGGGGTGGGGTATGGGTTAGGAAATTTTGTGGGTTTTGTGTTTTGGCTGAGTTAGGGTTGGTTTGGGCTCCCTTGTTTCCAAAAGATGGGTTGTAGTAGTTGGATTGGGCCTTGAAGGAAGTCATAGAAACATTTGGATTTTTCCCAGGCCCCCTTGATACTTACTTCTGGGCCCATTTTTTTGTTTGGCTTCAATTCGTCCAGCTAGGTTCATAGCATGGTCCAGATTGATAGGGTCCACTATCCTCATCTCATCTTTTATCTCCTTGCTCAGTCCGTTGATAAAAGTCCCAAGAGCAATATCGTCAGGGATGTCGCCTAGTGGTGCTGCTAGTTCGATAAAGCTCCGGCGGTAGTCCACCACCTCCCCTTTTTGTTTTATGGCGACCCAGTGCTCGTAAAGAGAGCCGGAGTTCGTCGGTCTGAATTGTCTCAACATTAGTGACTTCAGTTCCTCCCACCGCCTTATCAACTTCCGGCGATGTTCCCATTGATACCATAGCAGCGCGTCTCCATCCATTCCGACCACCGCTGCTTCCAGGCTTTCTTCCTCACTTAACCCATAGAACCTAAAATATCTCTCTACTCTCAAAATCCAACCATCAGGGTTGTTCCCTTCAAAGATGGGCATATCGAGTTCTCCATACTTCCAGTTGCCCCTTCCTGCTCCCCTGGAGTAATACCCCTCCTCTCCTTCGGTCCCCGATCTTCTCACCGTGGCTTCTCTTCCCTGGTCGCCAAAACCACGCCTAATGCCCCTCCCTCCTTGGTTTCCTCCCGACCCTTGGTCTACAAGGTTTTGATTTTCCCGGTCTTCCTCTTGGTTTCGCTGCTTCCAGATGAAGCAGGGAACCCCTGATTTCCTCAATGGAAGTTTGCATCTCTTGATGAAACTTCATCTGCCCTTCCTGAACCATAGCAGCCAAAGCTGCGTGGTTCTCCCTCGTGCGCGTGATTCTTCCTTCCAGTCTTGATGAGAGGGTTTCCATATCTTCCCCAAACTTTTTTGTGATTTGTTCCAGACTATTAGTAATCTGGGTAGCAAGGGTGAGGTGCATTTTTTCTACCGCGGCACTCACTGCGGTTGCAACCTCATTTGAGATATTGTTGCGGATAGCAACATATTGCTCTTCTAACTGCTCGACCCTCTGGTTTGCTGTAGGTGCCATGATCGTGCTCTGATACCACTGTAATGGAAACAGATAGCAACAGCACAATGACAGAAAATGCAAGAGAAAGAGAGTCTTTGATAGATTAAGGATAAATTCCCCAGGAAACAAGAAATAAGAAAGCGTTCGAGTGGCCTTCACACTCCCACAATACTAGATTTCTATTACAAATTCCATATCTTGCTTATTCTACCACCTCACTATTTATATTACTAGATTGTACTAATTCCCTTCTACAGTATATTTTCTCTCTCTCTCTCTGCCACGCTCCTATCTGTACTATTTCTCCTGCTGCAACGATGAGCTGTCCTTGAGAGCTGTCAACAGTAATCACCCTCTCCCAATCATTAGCTCTTCTAGAAGTTTCTAGAAGGCTTCCCAGGTGTACCTTGTTTGGCTGCCCAGGTGTACCCTTGTTCTGGCGCCTAGAGTAGGTGATCTTGATTGGGGGCCTCCCTCGTTCTGTTACAATCTCCTATATTTATAGAGCTAACCTTCTTGCTTTCTCTCCAAGCTAGACTAATTATATGTGTTTACAATATTTCCCCTTCCTTATCCCCAACGCATAACATGGTTCTGGTAGAGGAGAGATAAACATAGGGGATGACATTTGTTTTTTTTTCCAGATAAAAGTAGTTGAATTTTTGAAGTCAACAGTGAAGTTTTTCTTTTGAAACATAAAAAATCTATATATACGTTCCTATATCATGACACTTTTCACACATCTTTTAATACCAATTTCTCGATATTGTTTAGTTTTGGTATGGTTGTAGCAGAGAGCAAATACTGTGGGGTGTATGAAATAATGTAAGATTGAGATATAAATCTTTGATATTGTTTGGTCATAATTTAGGAGACAAATCGGAAATGTGTTATGCAAATGAGGTGGATAGAGAAATGAGGAGGGATGATTCATTTAGGCCACTTACATCAATTTGCTTGGCAAAACTAAGTTTAACCCAATGTACCCAGAATGAAGGTACTGCTCTTACCTAGCAAGTGAAAATATATTCAGGAACTAGAATTGCTTTCAAGTTCCTCATTGATGTTGGATTCCAAAAACAAAGGTATGTGGGGACTACCCTTCACCCCCCCCTCCCCAAACGAAATGGAGCTCCATGGTAAAATCGTGTACCATGTGTCATAAATGAGAATTATTGTGAATTTTGGATTCAAGTCGTCTAATTTCCCCTAGTTAGTTTTTTTTTTAGGGTTACTTACCTTCCCCTCTTCCCGGCCTTAACCTTTTGTCTGGGCTTCTAATGACTCTTAGAGGTCGTCTTTACCCACCCATATGGCCATATTACACTGAGAAAGGGTAGCATGGATTCTTAACTTATGACAAAACTTGGTATATCTCCTGACATTGGAGGAAGTAACACTTCTGCATAACCAAACCTCTCCAAATCCCCATAGAAAATGTTGTCCATAATGAAATGAGCAAGAGCATCGTGTCTTACCTCCAAGGCTTAAATAGTTTAATCTTGAAAACTGGAGCTTGTAGGCCTTTGAGAAAGACCCAATAATATATAAATCACCCATTCATCTGCCATTCTTGTCTAGATTTAGAATCTTTTGATTGACATTTTTTACAAGGAATGACTTGTTGACTCTCTCTCATGAGCAATAACTAATTTCTTACTTGACGCAACTGTCTTGATCTGCTCATCTGCCTCTTTCTACTGTCTTGAACCATCTCTTTTATTACCTAAAGAAGAGATGGCTCCTCTTGACCAAATCTATAGGATCCTTCTACAGGTCATGAAGCATGATAAAATATAGTATCCTCCAAATTTTTACTAGTCCTTGTAGAGAATATCTACTTGATGTTATATACACACCTTATTTATTGGTCTAAAGTGCTTTTATCTTCAGAAACAATCCTCCTTTGGAACTAGAGTTACTCGAGTGGCATTTATTATAATCTACTCGTTGTAAATTAAATTCTTCTGGAAAGCGGTTGCGTCATTATTCTGAAGAAAGTATGGCCATGGTTCCGCTGATATCCACTAAGTCATCCAAATCTGCAGGTCAATATGCCAAAACATGACATATCACCTGAGAGGTTTTACATGTTGAATTTGGTCATATTATTGTGTTTGCTGTACTATTGGGCAATTGATCAAATTTTTTCAGAGCAAAGGCTCATCGGCAGAGTCATGACTTACATGTTCTACTTTTCCGTCTTTTCACTTATCAGAATCTAATTGCAATCATAAACGTTTGTTGAGTGCAGGTGAGCCTAAGAGACCCCATGCGCAGTGGTGCTGATGACAATGAGCTCATGGAAATAATTGGAAGAGCGGTATGCTCTAATCTCTCATCTCCTCTATCTCATACTTCTGAAGTGATTAGGTCACTGGAGCGATGTTACTGTGTGAAGAGTTATTGTAGAGAATGTATATGTTTAATAATAATTTATGCGTAATTTTTTTATGTAGGTGAAAAAGAAGAAAGCTGCTCATGCTGGAATGTTTGACATTGCAAATACGGCAAATAGACCGATGATACGTATTGGTGGCTAGGGCTCGGTGGTGTATCTTTTTTTCACAACCCTGAGGTAACTTTTGAATATGAAGCTTTTGTTTGTTTTGTACTTGCGATTTCTCTTGTGAGTTGTCGTTTAGTGGTAGAACAAGAAATATATGATACTTTGACCTTCTTTCAATCTAAAAACTAGACCTTGATAGATGATATAGATAGAATTATTTGCCATAGTTCTTCTGACCCATGTTAGTTACATTGACTGATAACTTTCAGTATAGAATTGCAATGACATGCTAAAAGCTGAAATTTGTTCTTGGCTATCACAAGCAATCAAGCATCCTCTTTTAGGGCCTGTTCTCCCCAGCTTATTTTCAGTTCAGTTCAATTGAGTTCAGTTCAGTTCCTAAATGATAATCATTACTATTAATTAGTTATAATTTAGTTCAGTTCAGTTCAGTTGTTTTATGCCGAAGAGAACAAACCCTTACTGTAATCTGCTTCTAGCTTTGTAAGCTGTTGCTCGCTTTATTGTCTTACAGGATTTGGTTTCATGAAAGTGCAGTCCTGCTAATGTATGTGACATGACATGCGAGGCTACTTCTTGAATATATACTCAGCAATGATTAAGCAAGTTGTTGCTTCTACCGGCAGCGAAGTAGGTTACTTTATGGTGACAATTCAACACCTTCAGCAAATTTTGATCTGGTTTTTCTGTATAGGCTTGTTCATGCACATGGTGAAGTTACTGTTTACTGATATGTTGGTTGTTGTATACTATCAAAGGCAAAAGGTTTTTTTAAGGTTTGCCTACATGACATTGTCATACCTCGTAACCTCCCTATGTTATGTGATGTATAATAATGGGGAATGCTCCTCTTCAGCCCAAGAACTATATATCAAGCCAAAGGGACATGAGTTTGAATATGTAGACCGAAATCTCCATAACATTCTTATAGTGTTATAAGCGGAGATAATTTACTTGATATAGTAGTAAATGGCAAGAATTTTTTTTTTTTTTTTTTTTTTTTGGTGAAAATGGCAAGAATTTTAGTTTGTATCTATATGGATATATATATCATTGAAGTGACGGTCATAGTGTCATCTTTCGAAGGAGAGTTATTTGTGTCTATATAGGTGAAGATAGACTAAATAATGTGGGTAACAGTGAACCTATGCAGATCCAATCGGAGAAAGTAACTCGCATTGCTCCACGGTTTGTCAAAAAGAGAAACAAAAAAGATGAATGAGAACAAACATCACAACGGTGGAATCGTTTCCTGAGGTGATGGGTTTGTGCTCATATCAAATCAATATATATCATATCATATAACTATAATATATAAAGCAGAGTACAAAAGTCAACTCACGAGGTTGCGACATTTGGCGTTCTCATTGGATGCCATTTGTCGCGTTCATTAATTGACATGTCATATTTTTTGAATATAAATAGAGTCCTAAATTGATTAAAATACAAATAGATTTAAGGATAAGAATAAATAGAGTTGGGTTCACAATGAAAATCTTAAATATACTAAATTGATTATGACTTTTAATATATAGTTCGTAAAATTATAATTTTTGTACTATTGGAAAGTGTTTGAAAAGTACTTTAAAATAAGATCCATTTATACTATATTTAAAATTTTATATTAAAGTAACATATAAAAGGAAATATTGACTATACTAACGTATTAAGGTAACCTAATGCAATTGGAATTAGCGATTCATTTAGAATTAGGGTTAAAGTATTAAAGTAACCTACTGCGATTGGAATTAGGGTTGGACGCCATTTGTCGCGCTCATTAAATGTCATTTCATTTTTTTTTAATATACATAGAGTTCTAAATTGATTAAAATAAAAATAGAGTTTAGGATAAGAATAAATAGATTTGGGTTCACAATGAAAAACTTATAAATAAAGTAAATTGATTATAACTTTTAATATATAGTTCGTAAAATTACAATTTTTGTACCATTGGAAAGTCTTTAAAGAGTACTTTAAAATAAGATCCATTTATATTTAAAATTTATATTAAAGTAACATATAGTTTCTGCATGATAGAGTGAATGTCTGAATCATATAGTTAGTTTCTGCATGATATAGTGAGTGTCGAAATGATATAGTGAATTGTTCAGAAATGATGTAGTTTATGCATGATATCTGAATGATATAGTGAGTTTCTTCATGACATATAAATTAGAAACCAACGTCAACGACAAAATCATACTATAACTTTTAGTTGTTCTATGTCAGACAAAAATAACGGCAAAAAATAAGGGTGTAAATATTTAAAAACTCTACCTCTTCTTCACGAAAAAGCCCGGGTATTTGACATTTGACATCCTCATTGGACACCATTTGTCGCGCTCATTAATTGTCATGTCATTTTTTTTAATATAAATAGAGTTCTAAATTGATTAAAATACAAATAGAGTTTAGGATAAGAATAAATAGGGTTGATTGGGTTCACAATGAAAATATTAAATATAGTAAATTAATTATGACTTTCAATATATAGTTCGTAAAATTATAATTTTTGTACCATTGGAAAGTGTTTAAAAAGTACTTTAAAATAAGATTCATTTATAGTATATTTAAAATTTTATATTAAAGTAACGTATAAAAGGAAATATTGACTATACTAATGTATTAAAGTAATATACTGCAATTGGAATTAACGATTCAATTAGAATTAAGGTTAAAGTATTAAAGTACGGTTTCTAATAAATATGCTCCTCATATTTTCATTTCCTTTGATAAGAAACAAATGTTGCATCATTAGTCTCCTCCAAACATGAATGTTGGATTAGATGCGACATGGTCAACATATTAGAAAGAGGGTTGATATTGTTAATCATGTTGGTCTATTGAGGCTTGAAGAGCACCGTAGCAACATACCTTAGCAACATACCGTAGCAAGATTACCAATCCTTCATAATTTAACAAATTGTTTCATATTTATATAATAGGTGCTTTAATTTGATTTGTAAACACAATGAGTACTAAAGAAAGGTAAGTTTTATCTTGAACTTTCTCCATTAACTTTTCATTGGTCTAGAACATATGGAGGTTTTATTTTTAATGTTTTAACATGCAGAAAGATATAGGTTGTGTAATATATCGTGACATGTGCTTTAACATATAAAAATATATATGTTCTGCATGATAGAGTGAATGTTTGAATCATATAGTGAGTTTCTGCATGGTATAGTGAGTGCCTAAATGGTATAGTAGATTGTTCAGAAATGATGTAATTTCTGCATGATATAGTGTGTTTGTGAATAATATAGTGAGTTTCTTCATGACATATAAATTAGAAACCAACGTCAGATATAATGCCAAAAATAGGGGTGTAAATATTAAAAAAACTCTACCTCTTCTTCACGAAAAAGCCCGGGCCTTTGCCCGAGTCCCAATACTAGTAACTAATATATAAAGCAGAGTACAAAAGTCAGCTCACGAGGTCACGACATTTGGCGTCTTCATTGGACGCCAATTGTCGCGCTCATTAAGTGGCATGCCAATTTTTTTTAATATAAATAGAGTTCTAAATTGATTAACATACCAATAGAGTTTAGGATAAGAACAAATAGAGTTTGGTTCACAATGAAAAAAATTAAATATAATAAATTGATTATAACTTTCAATATATAATTTGTAAAATTATAATTTTTGTACCATTGGAAAGTGTTTAAAAAGAACTTTAATATAAGATCCATTTATACTATATTTAAAATTTTATATTAAAGTAACGTATAAGCTCGCGACATTTGGCGTCCTCATTGGACGACATTAGTCACCCTCATTAAGTGCCATGTCATTTTTTTTTAAATATAAATAGAGTTCTAAATTGATTAAAATACAAATAGAGTTTAGGATAAGAAGAAATAGAGTTGGGTTCACAATGAAAAACTTAAATATAGTAAATTGATTATAACTCTTAATATACAGTTCATAAAATTATAATTTTTGTACTATTGGAAAGTGTTTGATAAGTACTTTAAAATCTAATCCATTTATACTATATTTAAAATTTCGGTTTTTTCACCATATACCCCTGACTAATTTTACTTTGCACCGTATACCCTCGAAGCTTTCCAAATTCACCATATACCCCCCACGTTTCAAAAAATACACTGACTTACCCTTAATGACTAACGGCGTTAAACTCCGTAAGTCATTAAGCCCTAAACCCCCCTCTAACCCTAATTAACTAACCTAAATCTAACCCTAATCTAATACCCTAATACTAACCCTAACCCTAAACACCCTCCCCCACCCTAACCCTAATTAAACCCTAACTCTCTCTCTAACCTAGCCCACCACCACACCCAACCCAACCCCAGCCTACCAACCCCCCCCAACAACCACCGCAGCCCCACCAGCCCCTCTACAACCACCGCGGCCCCCCTCCCCTTCCCCCATCGTCGCATAGCCCCCCTCCCCTTCCCCGTCGTCGCGCAACCTCCCCTCCCCTTACCCCGCAACAGTCGCGCAACCCCACCGATTTTCGCCCCTAACCACAAGCAGGGGAAGGGTGATGTGTGGGTTTATGGGTGGTGCGAAGGTGGTGCGAGGGTGATGCGAGGGGTTTAGGGGTGGTGCGAGGGGTTTCGGGGTTCTTTGGGAGAGTGGTGCGAGGTTTTAGGGTTCTTTGGGAGAGTGGTGCGAGTGTTTCCGAGGTGCTGCTGGGTGGTGGGGAAGGGGGAGGGGGGGGCTGGGTGGTGGTGGGGAAGGGGAGGGGGAGCTACTTGGGTGGTAGGGTAGTGGGGAGGGGGGCTTCGGGGGTGGTGGGGTAGTGAGGAGGGGGCTTCGGGGTGGTGGGTAAGGGGAGGGGGGCTTCGGGTGGTGGGGTAGTGGGGAGGGAGGGTCTGTCGGGTGGTGGGGGCGTGGGGAGGGGGACTGGCTGGGTGGTAAGGGTAAGGGTTAGGGTTAGAGTGTTAAATTAGGGGTTAGGGTTAGGGTGTTAAGTTAGGTTTAGGTTAGTTAATTAAGGTTACAGGGGGGATTAGGGGTTAATGACTAACGGCGTTAGCCTTCCGTTAGTCATAAGGGTAAGTGGATGTATTTTTTAAAACGTCGAGGGTATATGGTGAATTTGGAAACTTGCGAGGGTATATGGTGCAAAAATAAATTTGTCAGGAGTATATGGTGAAAAAACCGTTAAAATTTTATATTAAAGTAGCGTATAAAAGGAAATATTGACTAATTACGTGAACTACATATTATAGATTTTTAGCGGTCAACTTTGCACATTAAGCTCTTCCCCAAGGTACGGTTTCTAATTAATATACTCCTCATATTTTATTTTCCTTTGATAAGAAACAAATGATGCATCCTTCGTCTCCTCCAAACATGAATGTTGGATAAGATGGGGCATGGTTAACATATTAGATAGAAGGTTGATATTGTTAATCATGTTCGTCTATTGAGGCTTAAAGGGTACCGCAACAACATACTGGCTACCGTAGCAACATACCGTAACAATATTACCAATCCTTCATAATTTAACAAATTTTTTCTTATTTACATGACAGGTGCTTTAATTTGATTTGTAAACACAATGGGAACTAAAGAAAGTTAAGTTTTATCTTCAACTTGAGTTAACCATAAAACACACCCCTCAACTTTGACAAAATTTGGAGTTCACTCACCCAACTTTCAAAAGTTGGAGTTTACTCACCCAAAGTACAACGGTGTTAACTTTTCTGTTAACTTCGAATTTAATATACAAAAAAACCTGTTTGGCACAAAAAACTATAATGGCAGTTATGTTTTACAGGGAAAAAAATAAATTCCCAACGGTAACTTAAGCTGGCTATTTAAGGCTCCCAAAAATGTGATATTTCTCCAAAAACTGCCACTTCTTCTTCTTCTTTGTGCTCTGAAGCTTCCCAAAAAAAAATCCGAGTAGTTCCAGGTATGAACTGCAGATATAAAAATTCAACCTTGTTAATATTTATTATCCAGGAAAAATTATTTTACGTTTTTTTGCAGAAAAATGTCAAGGCAAAGGATTCTCCCAACCCCAAAGCATTGTTATTGTGGATTCACTTTGTCCAAGACTAGGTCATGGACTGCGGACAATCCTGGCAGAAGATTTCTAGCATGCCCAGATTATGATCCTGAAGCCAATACCAGGGGCTGCAAGTTTTTCAGATGGGTAGATGTTGATGACCCTACAGAGTGGCAGAGGGATGTAATTTTGACATTAATGGAGGAGAACACAGAACTGAAGAGTGAGGTGAGGAAATTAAGGAAAATTCATGGTGGCAGACTTCAAATTGCAAGAAAGATGGCAGCAGAGAAGGTGATGTTGAAAATGCAACAAATGGAGGGTCCAAAAATATTATTAGATGGTTTTTTCTAGCACTGTTCACTTTAATTGTTGTTGCTTATGTTCTTATGTAATTATGACATGGAATGTCTTGTAATGAATTAAACTATATGCAACTTTATAAACACTACTTGAGTTGCAATGAACTTACTTAGTTTAAGTTGTTCTGCCTTCTTTTAGCCCTAGCTAGATCTTGTAGTGCTTGGCTTGTGATTGTTTGTGGGTTATTAGACCCAACATCATTTTGTGACCAACTGTAATCTTGATTGAATGAGTAAACCTACACCAAATTCTCCATTTCTTGCATGTCAGCTCCACATTCGCCTGACCTTCCCAATCCAGCTTTGGGAAAATGTGGAAGCACAAGATGTTTTGCTCACAGCACAGGGGGTGTGCAGCGTCTAGGGCAGTCAGTCCTATGCACAATAATAAAAACCAATTGGTTTAAACAATTCCTAGTTTTTGAAAAAATCCTACTTTCCATTTAAACAAGTTTTAAAATAATTAGAGCTTTGTTTTAATGGAGTAAATAAAGCAGTTAACATAATTATAAAATATTTAAACCCTAATCCCTAAAAGCTTCAAATTATAATTTACTCAGCAAATAGCAAAAATTGAACTACAATTACACAATGCTCACATGTTTCAAACATAATCAGACAAAAACAAAAGATGCTTACTCATCCTTTTGATGATCTCATACAAAAAAGAACAACAAAACAAACCACACTTTACAACAACAACACTTTCCGAAAAAAGAAAGGAATCTAAGGAATGCATAAAAGTAGATAAATATGTACCTTGGGGAGGAGAAATATTTGGAATTTTCCTTCTTAATGAGCTTTCCCACGCCATTTTTGTCTTCAACTAAATAAAGCGAAATAAATGAAACCTTTGAGGAAGAAGCTTCTTTTCTTTTCCAGTTCAGAGAATATATTAAGTGGAGTGGGCGCCAAAAAAACCGCCCCTTCATTGCTTCTCCTCGATTCTTGCGTCTGTTCCCTTTTTTTATTTAAAAAACAGAAAGTTAGTGGGCCATCTTAACAGAGTTGTACTTTGAGTGAGCAAACTCCAACTTTTGAAAGTTGGGTGAGTAAACTCCAATTTTTGTCAAAGTTGAGGGGTGTGTTTTATGGTTAACTCCTTCAACTTTCTCCATTAACTTTTCATTGGTCTAGAACATATACTGATGACTTAAGCATTGGAATAAAAAATAAACTTATGTGCTATGCTATTGTAAATAAAAAGGTCAAGGATATCAATTGAACCAATCAAGTACAATATGATCAAGGATTTGTAAGAAAGGCAAGATTGGACTCTAAAAGTTAGAATCACCAGAATGTGGGATGCAATAAATCCGAAAACCAACATTTTTATTGGTGTTGAAACAATACTTGCAAATGAGGAAGTAATCCCCACTATACAATTAACACATTATCTATTATTGTTTTATTTTTATCTAACCTTGCAGACTAAATGGCCTACTAAAATAGGGAGATCACATTCAAGGCTCTATAAGAGGAGATGATGCATCAGACTACAAACACACGCTCAAGGAGGTAAACATCTACATAATTAGAAACTTTAATGTGACAGCCAATAAAGAAGAGTATAGAACTATGACAAATAAATATATGCCATATTTCAACTTCTCAACCTCTGTTCAAACTCTAGATGAAGACGATCCCAAAATTCCTAGACACAAGTTTGAGTTGGGAGACTATGAGTTGATTCAAAAACGATGTGACTCAATTGTGCAACTCACATGTACTCCTATGTCTTCATCATAAAGCCTTTATATTTAAATACATGTTACAACTTATCTTTAGTAATTATTATTAATATAATATGTACTTTATATATATTATTATATCCCTCATGCAGATATAATAGGACAACTATGGGCCATTGGTAGACTGGCATAGCGAGCAAGAACTATACTAAGGGAAATCATATTGGAGCGTACAAGGTTAATATTCTTTATTTCATAAAGAATACGATTATTATTCGTAGTTTTATAGAAATATTATTCTAGGTCCTAAAATTATTAATTAACTTGCCGTGGACAAAACTTTGCCGTAACACTATGGGGAGAAATTGGTAAAACATTCATCAATCATCTCAGTTTAGACGACTCAGTTACAATTGTTCGTGTGAACATTTTGATTTGAAGTAGGTTGTGTAGTATATCATGACATTTGCTTTAACATATAAAAATATGTAGCTTCTGCATGATAGAGTGATTGTTTGAATTATATATTGAGTTTCTGCATAATTAGTGAGTGTCTAAATGATATAGTGGATTGTTCAGAAATGATGTAGTTTCTGCATGATATAGTATGTTTTTGAATGATATAGTAAGTTTGTTCAGGACATATAAATTAGAAACCAACGTCAAATATAATGACAAAATCATATTATAACTTTTAGTTGTTTAATGTCAGACAAAAAGAACGGCAAAAAATAGGGGTGTAAATATTTAAGAACTCTACCTCTTCTTCACGGAAAAGCCCGGGCATTTGCCCGAGTTCCAATACTAGTAACTAATATATATAGCAGAGTACAAGGCCAGATCACGAGGTTGCGACATTTGGCAAAAGTCATATCACGAGGCTGCGACATTTGGCAAAAGCCAGATCACGAGGTCGCGACATTTGGCGTCCTCATTGGACGACATTTGTCGCGCTCATTAAGTGTCATGTCATATTTTTAAAAAAAATATAAGTAGAGTTCTAATTTGATTAACATACAAATAGAGTTTAGGATAAGAATATAATAAATAGAGCTGGGTTCATAATGAAAAACTTAAATATATTAAAATAATTATAACTTTTAATATATAGTTCGTAAAATTATAATTCTTTTACCATTGGAAAGTGTCTAAAAATTACTTTAAAATAAGATCCATCTATACTATATTTAAAATTTTATATTAAAGTAATGTATAAGGTCCCGATATTTGGCGTCCTCATAGGACGCCATTTGTCGCGTTCATTAAGTGCCATGTCAATTTTTTGTTGAATATAAATAGAGTTCTAAGTTGATTATAATACAAATAGAGTTTAGGATAAGAATAAATAGAGTTAGGTTCACAATGAAAAACTTAAATATATTAAATTGATTATAATTTTTAATATATAGTTCGTAAAATTATAATTTTTGTATCATTGGAAAGTGTTTAAAAAGTACTTTAAAATAAGATCCATTTATACTATATTTAAAATTTTATATTAAAGTAACGTATAAAAGGAAATATTGACTAATTACGTGAACTACATATTATAGATTTTTAGCGGTCAACTTTGCACATTGAGTTCTTCCCCAAGGTACGGTTCCTAATAAATATACTCCTAATATATTTCTTTTCCTTTGATAAGAAACAAATGTTGCATCTTTCGTCTCCTCCAAACATGAATGTTGGATAAGATGGGACATGGTCAACATATTAGAAAGAGGGTTGATATTGTTAATCATGTTGGTCTATTGAGGCTTGAAGAGTACCGCAACAACATACAGTAGCAACATACCTCAGCAACATACCCTAGCAATTTTATCAATCCTTCATAAGTTAACAAATTGTTTCATATTTATATGACATGTGCTTTAATTTGATTTGTAAACACAATGAATACTAAAAAATGGTAAGTTTTATCTTGAACTTTCTCCATTTACTTTTCACTGGTCCAGAACATATACTGATGACTTAAGCATTCGAACAAAAAATAAACTTATATGCTATGCTATTGTAAATAAAAAGGTCAAGGATATATCAATTGAACTAGGGATGGCAGTGGGGCGGGTCAAGTAGGAGACCGCCCCATCCCCGCCCAAGTGGGGCGGGATGGGTCTAGGTTTGGTGGGGATGGGGCGGGGATGGGGATTAAATTTGTACCCGCAATGGGTGGTGGAGCGGGTGTGGAATTTATGATATACCCGCCCCACCCCCGCCCGCTCAGCCCCACCCCCGCCCGCCCCGCCCCACCCCCACCCGCCCTGCATATTTATTGCTTCATCCGTTCCGAATTAAATGCAACAAATTCACTTTTACGCATGTCGAGATATTATTTTGACCATAAATATCTATAGTTACATATAAGTAAAATTATAAAAATTACATTTTATGAAAGTACGTCACGAGACGAATCTAACACGATCTCACTTGACTATGTTTTTCATTATGAATAAATCACAAATCTTAGTCAAAGTGAACAGTGTGAATAGTGAAAAAGTGGATTTGTTGCACTTAATTCGGAACGGATGAAGTATTAAAATTCTATTTCTATACTGATATTATTAATAATTTAATCTTGCAAAATATAAATATGTGGGTATGACGCGGGTGCGAATTCCCATGCGGGTGGTGGAGTGGGGTTGAAGTGGGTACGACGCGGGTACGACACGGGTGCTGGTATCCATGCGGGTGGAGGGTGGGGATGGGTATAAATACGTACCTGGTGGGGCGAGGATGGGTCTGAAATTTTCCCCCGCAAATGGGTGGTGGGGCGGGGATGGGGATGAGAATTTTATGCGGGTGCGGGTGCGGGTGTGGATGTACCATCCTTCGCACCCGCCCCGCCTAATTGCGATCCCTAAATTGAACCAATCAGGTACAATCTGATCAAGGATTTGAGTAAAGAAATGCAAGATTGGACTCTGAAAGTTAGGGTCACTAGAATGTAGGATGCAATTAATAAATCCGTAAACCAACAGTTTTATTGGTGTTGAAACAATACTTGCAGATGAGGAAGTAATCCCCACTATACAATTAACACATTGTCTATTTTTATTTTATTTTGATCTAGCCTTGCAAACTAAATGGCCTACTAAAATAGGGAGATCACATTCAAGTCTCTATAAGAGTAGATGATGCATCAGACAACAAACGCACACTCAAGGAGGGGAACATCTACATAATTAGAAACTTTATGTGACAGCCAACAAAGAAGAGTATAGAACTGTCACAAATAAACACATGATATATTTCAACTTCTCAACCTCTGTTCAAACTCTAGATGAAGACGAACCCAAAATCCCTAGACACAAGTTTGAGTTGGGAGACTGAGTTTATTCAAAAACTATGTGAATCAATTATGCAACTCACAGGTACTCCTATTTCTTAATTATATAGCCTTTATATTTAAATACATGTTACAACTTATCTTTAATAATAATTATTATTATATGTACTTTATATATATTATTATATCCCTTATGCAGATATAATAGGACAAATACGGGCCATTAGTAGACTGACACAACGAGCAAGAACTATATTAAGGGAAATTGCATTGGAGCATCATACAAGGTTAATATTCTTTATTTCATAAAGAATACTGTTATTATTCGTAGTTTTATATAAATATTATTCTAGGTCCTAAAATTATTAATTATCTTGCAGTGGACAAAACTTTGTCGTAACACTATCAGGAGAAATTGGTAAAACATTCAGCAATCATCTCAGTTTAAACGACTCAGTACCAATTGTTCGTGTGAACATTTAGATTTGAAGTAGGATGTGTAGTATATCGTGACATGTACTTTAACATATAAAAATATGTAGTTTTCGCATGATAGAGTAAATGTTTGAATCGATCATATATTGAGTTTCTGCATAATAAGTGAGTGTCTAAATGATATAGTGGATTGTTCAGAAATAATGTAGTTTCTGCACGATATAGTATGTGTCTGAATGATATAGTAAGTTTTTTCATGACATATAGAAACCAACGTCAAATATAATGACAAAATCATATTATAACTTTTAGTTGTTCCATGTCAGACAAAAAGAACGGCAAAAAATAGGGGTGTAAATATTTAAAAACTCTACCTCTTCTTCACGAAAAAGCCCGGGCATTACCCGGGTCCCAATACTAGTATATATATAAAGGAGGAATTTTTCGAGAGCATAGGGAGCTCATCAAGATTTTGAGGCCATAGAGAACGCCACGTAGGATTGTCATGTCATTAAATTTTATTTTTATTTTTTACAAAAATAGAGTTCTACATAGATTTAAATACATATAAGGAATATTAGATAAGCTAAAAAGAGTTTGGTTTTGAATGAACAACCTAAATTATTATATTATGTATATTGTGTATAACTTTTGCTACGTAATTCCGAATATTATAATTTTTGTTCCATTGGATAGTATTCGAAATATGCTCCAAAATAAGATCCATTTACAATATAGTTCTACAACTTCTAAAATAGTGAGCGCCACGTAGGATTGTCATATCATTAATTTTTATTTTAAGTATTTTAAAAATAGAGTTCTAAGTAGATTTAAATACATAAAAGGAGTTATGGATAACGAGAAATTTGAGTTTCATTTTGAATAAACAACTTAAATTATTATATTAGGTAAATTGAATATAACTTTTGCTACCTAATTCAAAACATATAATTTTTTACCATTTGAGAGTGCCTGAAATATGGTTCAAAATAAGATCCATTTATGATATAGTTTTACAACTTATGAAAATATATTTAACTAGATGAATGGTAAGGCATTATTTAATCTTTCTTTTAGATAAATATAATAATAGCTATAACTGTAGTATACTATATGTGACTATAGCATTGTAATATAATTCATATGTCCAATTTACATGATTAAACATATTATTTTTCAAAACCTTAGCCTCATGAGTCCAGATCCTCTAGAATTTTAATAAAATTCTACAAGGTAGAGTTGTATATGAACCATACATTTTAAAATCAAGGGCTTATATTGGTGGAAGGGGGGAAATAAGGGGGTGGATTTTGATGAGAACAAAATAGAGGGGGTTTTGGAAAGATAATATATGAGCCATTGATTTTTTATTCAATGGTTGATATTGCTCAAACTCTACATTATAAAATTCTTTTAGAACTCTAGAGGTTCCAAACACCAGCCTTACTCAACTAAAACAAAGCAATTTAGTATTCCAACAAAACTTATTAAGGAAACTTTGTTGTTACAACAAAAATTTAAATCTATAGCGATAAAGTTACACATATATATTAGAGTTTTGGATGATGAAAAAATTAAATATGATTTAAAAAAAAAACTTTAAAATATTATAGAGAGCTCCACCTAAGCATAGCATGTCATTCTTTTTAATTTTTATTTTTTACAAAATAGTGTTTAACATAGATATAGATACATATAAGATGTTTTTAATAAGTGAATATTACACTATGATTTTAAATAAACTACCTAAATTATTCAATTATGTAAATTGAATATAACTTTAGCTACATATAGCAATATTATATTTTTTTATACCATCGGAGAGTGCTCGAAATATGTTTCTAAATAAGTTCCATATACAATATAGTTTTACAACTTATGAAAATATATTTATTTAGATGAACAATAACGTATTATTATTCTTTATTTTAAATACATATGAAAATGACTATAAAAATAGCGTATTAAATTTTTTTTTTAAATACATATGAAAATAACTATAAAAATAGCGTATTATATGTAACAGTAGCAATTATGTCTTTAATTTCAAAATCATACTTTTAAAAATTGAGTTATATAATGATAAAAAATACATACATATAGTTTTGAACCTATAGCATACCATGATGACATTACATGAAGAATCAAGTGAAAGTATGCTCACGAAATTGCAGAGGTATTATGCAATTGACTAATTATTTTATTCCTAGAATATTTGTTGCATACTTAATTATTTATGTTTTTCTTTTTAATATATCTATATGTCAGATGTTATTATTTTCTCAATAAACTTAATTATACTAAAACTAATTGGGAAATCAAGGTTCGAGTTTCTAGACTA
This sequence comes from Beta lomatogona, assembly GCA_947646795.1. Taxonomy (NCBI): domain Eukaryota; kingdom Viridiplantae; phylum Streptophyta; class Magnoliopsida; order Caryophyllales; family Amaranthaceae; genus Beta; species Beta lomatogona. Next base: position 2,628,654 of record CANSNZ010000949.1, on the reverse strand, counting down.
TTTAATGTCGCAGATCATAAAAAGGGGGGAAGTTTGATAAGTCTTGATATGGTCGTGATTGATGAAGAGATATTTTCTCTTAAATAGTATTTTCGATTATTAATGGAGGTTAGTTTTATATTTAATGTATTTCATTCATGATACCATCATTATGTTATTCTTTTTGGTTTTCCCATCTTTTACTCTATATGCGTTAGTGTTTATGTGTTATATTAAAAGTTGCAGGTTGTGGCTGTCACTCATATTTTTTCTCTATTCTTTATGTCCTGCATTTATTAAATTATTACCCTCTACTTTCTTAAAGTTAGTTCGGGTATTTTCCATGTTAAAACTGTGTTAGATATTGTTAGTCATACAAATTATTGAGATACTATTTAATGATAGACTTAATTAGCTACAATATTCAATTGAACATTAAAAATATAAAATTTATATATTACAATAACAAATCTAGAAATTAAAGTATAATGACAAATACTTTCTCTGTCTTTTCTACTGCAACAATGAGTTTGGGCATGCTTTTTAATTAAAAAAAAGGGTAGTTTAGCATATAGGGATTAACTAGAGTAGGGGATAAGTAAAATCATTAATAAAGCAAACACAACTTTACGAGACAATTTGAGTAATTAATAATGGTTTTATTAACATAAAGTAAAGGTAATGTTGTCAACAATAGTTGCTTTTTTTTTTACCAAAAGTGGAATGGTTCCAATAAATGAAACTTCACAAAATGGTAATTGTTGCAACAGAAAAAGAATGGAGGAAGTATATAAATACAATGATGTTGAAAAATCTCATTTTACAAGAAAAAATCAACAATGTTAACAAAAAATTTGCAATAAAATAAAATAAACAACCAGTGCAACGCACGGGCTTCAAAACTAGTATCGTTTAAGATGGGAGCTAGTCTTCTTATCGCATGGAACTAATATACCTCCTCCGTTTCGTTTTAAATGCAACAAAGGAATATTTTATATTTCACAAATAATACCCTTTTGTTGCATTTAAAACGAAACGGAGGAAGTATTAATCCTAAGCAGACTAACGACATGATCTACAGGATCCGGAATTTGAATTTGACGGTAATCGAATCGGTTCTCGAGATCGGTGACTAATTTGACAAAGGTAAGGAGGAGATCTCCAGAGATTGTATCATACATCCAAGAAACAAAGATAACATCCCTTGTTGAGTTGTTTCCAATTCTTGGCGAAGGCATTCAGGTCATGAGGAATGGTGCTATTGATGTGATTTTTGACGTTATGGGCACAGGCAGCAACCTGAAACAACTCAGCCCATAAATTGTATTAGTAAAGGGTGAGGAGGACAAGGTGCTTGATGCTGCTTACAACCTAAGCATGATGAAGAGGAGGTGGAAGTGAAATATACATCCTCTATTCCCATAATATTTGCACTCTCCTTTAACCACTTATTGAGATTTAGAGGTAAAAAATTATAGTCATCTATTCTTCTCGGTATATACTTTGAAATACCAACTATTTGTTTTACATATAAGTAATTATTAATAGTAAATTAGTAATGATCAAAGTTGTTAGTTGAATCGCGTACAACTTTCCATGTTCCATTTTCTATGAGTAACACTTCAAAGTTTTAAATATCCTTGGAGTTTGTATCGAGTTTCGTATATTTTGTTGAAGTTTACTCCAACTTTATTACCCAATGCAAACAAACCGACCTTTTTTGCATCCTCCACTTGCACAATGGGCAAATAAACTGTAAAAAGCCTATTTGTTGCAAAGTTTTTTCCACAAGTGTATACTAATCATGTGTATCATTTGATTTTGGATGAAATCAGAGGAGGTTCTTGGCCCATGCAATTAGGGCGATGGAATAGGACCCTCAAAATTAGGGGCCTCGAAATATATTTGTTTTAATTGTTTCAAGAAATGACAAAGGAAAAACATTTGGATTAGTGGTGAAATTGTAAGAGAAGGAAGAAGGAGAACATGGGTTCAATTAGTAACCACAAAATCCATTAAAGTTTTGCTATTTGAACTTTTAGAAAGTATTTTCCATTTCCCAAACTTCAGCATTTAATGAGATGTTTACTAGTTGATAATTATTTGATATGTAGAAAATATCATTCATGAAAAACGGAAAAAAAAAAAGTAAGACCATTGATTCAATCTCAAATAAAAGGTCCAATTTTAAGAAAATTGTACAGGGTCCCGATTACATTTACCCCGCCTCAGGATGAAATTTTCAAATAACAAGAAATTTGATTCTTTTCAACCATGAACACAAACTTGACACCATATATAAAATCAATAGTAAAAATCATTGGTTCACTAGCGAGGTCCACTCTCATGACTTAGTCATAAACCTTATCCCACCCATGACTCAATTCATACATTGTCATACATTGACCTATTCTCAATTTCTCATGACAAATTTCGTCATCTATAAATTGCTATCAATTTATCTTTTTGCTATGGTTAGTCATGAGTTCATAACCCATTTTCATGATACTACAAGTCATAGTTGGCCATGGTCTTAAATCTAAAACTCAAACCTACCTTCCAAAAATTCTCTTGCTTTAATCAACTCATTAATGTTAGAGTTTGAAACTTCAACTTCCACACGCCCATAGAATTGGATTGAATAAACCACACACTACACAAGAAGAGGAATAAAGTGGAATTCAATTTTGGGTAATTAAATTTGACTCATTTTCAATTTTGACTCACTAATATTCTTGAGTATAACTAAAGTACTCCACAACATTAGCTTTTGCACCAAAAAAAGGAAAAAATAAAAAAAATGTGATACTCTTAACACAAAGAGAAAAAAAAAAAATCAAAGGTTTAAGTCCAGGGGTGAAGAACCTTTGAAAACATCACCCCTCTCCAAACTCCCACCTTTCTTCTCCTCCCACAGTTTCCCAATTCATCAAGTTGTGTTGTGTATGTTAAAATTGTCAGTATACCCCACTTGATTAGGAGGTTCACTGCATCCAACCCCAACATTTCTCTCTCTTTTCCCCACTTTACCAAGTTAACCCAACCAAACACTTCCTTATAAAACCTTCTACTTTCCATTCTTTCCTTTTTCCCTTGTTCTTTTCTTCTTCCTCTTTCAAAAATTAAAAATTCCCACTTTTCTAAATTTCAAAATTTACCCATATTTCCTCTTCTGGGTTTGATTTCTTTTTTAAGATTTTCTTTGAATATAATTGGTATTTCAATCTTTGATTCTATACAATATTAATTTTTTTTAAAAAGAAAGCATCTTGCAGAAGGAGAAGGTGAAAGAATTGAGATGCAAAATTTCTTACATTTTGAGAAATTATCATTCTTTGATTGCTTTTTATCTCAGGAAATTTTGTTCCAGCAATATCACAGGTGCATATTTAACCATAATCTTTTCTTCTTCTTTTTTTGTGCTTTATTTATCTGGGTTCTGTTGTACTTCACCAAAGAAGTTAGGTGAGAAAAAAAAAACATTTATGGGATTATTTTGTTATGTGGGTTAGTTATTGTTAGGCTGTTTGGTTTTTGTGGGTTGGCGTTTTCTGTCTGTTATGGAAGATTAGAGATTTGATAATTTTGAAGAATTTGGTGTGATTACTATATATAATTTTAAGTTCTATAACTCTTTCTTGTACTCTTAATCTTTCCTTTATTAGTATAAATTCTAATTGGAATTTCTTCGCTTTATTTGAAATTTCTGGTAAATAATTATTTCTGATCATTGCTTAAGGTCTGATCAATAGCATTTTCTTTCTTTAATTGGAAATGCTGGTATGTTATTTTACATTATATTCTAACTATGATTTTGGTGATCTGTTGTCTAATTTTTTGGCCATTTGATATTGTAGAGTTCTATTGCATCATCAAACTTGGAGTTCTTGGTCCACACATTCATATCACTCAAATTGAAGAGATTAAATCAGCCCACAAATTTAGTATCAAGTTTCTGATCAAATCTGGTTTACATTTTGGTAGTGATATTTTCTGGGTGTTTTTGGCATCACAATTTGGAAATATAAAGTTCCTGGAATAGTAATCTGACATCTTGGTGATCCGAAGGATTTGTGATTTTCAGTTGAGATTACTTCAGATTTTTTATTAGATGATTGGTGAATTCCCTGAAACACATTGGAAATTGCCAAACAGTTTGTTTACATTGCGAAATCATTGCTCGAAAACCGTAGACATGGAGCCTAGGGTGAGAAAAAATGTGTCTTATACTACAATGAGGGAAACAAGTAGCACCAACAGAATGAATGAAGAGATGATGAGAAATAGAGAATATCGTCGATCATTCTCTCAAGGGAACGGGAAAAAGGCGTTGCGAGGGAGCTATTTTGGGTTAGAATCGATGCTTCTACTCGTGTGCCTGACCGCGTCATTGTTGATTCTACCATTGATACTTCCACCATTGCCTCCACCACCATTCTTGTTACTACTGGTTCCGATTGGCATTTTTGGGTTACTTATGATCTTAGCATTTATGCCTTCTAATGTTAGAGAATTAACTTATATGTAAATGTTCTTGCTACTTGTTACATTGATTCATCATGTCTACCTTGTCTCTCTAATTTAATTTTGTCTCTCTTTATTGCCATACAAATCACAGAAGGAAGTAAAAACAGTTGCATATTCATTTTTCAATTGAATTTTTGTTGTAAAGATACATATATGAAGGGTTTATTATACTAAGGCCTATATATAATTTGCTACATATGGTAAATTGCTGACTGAAATTAATTCCAGTGGCATTCTGGATGTAACATTGCTTGAAGATCACTTGATCAATTTGGTAGATGACTAGATGTTTACATTTCAAAACTATGATGCTTATACTATTTAGAAGGAAGCAATTATCAAATTTTGGGGGATTTCACTTGCAATAAGCTAGCATACGTTGAAAGGAGAATAACACTATCAATTGATCAATCTAAATTTAATTTAATTTTAAATGAAGATGAAACATTTTTTGAGGTGGCAAATGAGTCTCTTGGATCAGGCTAATTTGCTTTGAGTTATATTTGGATGATGTGTTATTCGATTCGAAATGTCTTCAAATAAGATTTATATAGCATATAATTATACAATTATTTAAATTTTTAGATGGACTATAACGTATTTTCATTACATTTTTTACTCATGTGGTGGAGCATGTAATATTGTAGGAATTTAATAAAAGAATAATAAATATAATAATATATGAATTATACAAGGATTGGGAGTATGTTATCATAACACAAACATCCTTGAATTGATCGTTTCTTTGCCCTTGCATTGCACATGATTAATAAACTACTAATCCCTTCATCTACAAATAAACATCCCCTTAAGCTTTTGCACATGTATAAAGAGCAAATAACAAGGGAATGTAGGTCTTTCGGATAGTTAGTTATATAGTGTAAAAGTATGGAAAAAGAAATTAATTATACCGGAAGAAAGAAAATTAGCGGAGGGCTCTATTTTACATGGATATGAAGAGAAAGTGTGAGAAAAATATTGATTTGTAGATGGGTTCACATCACATAGGATGAGTTATTTGAGAGGGGTAGGTTTCTTCATTAAAGGTAACAAAATGTTGATTTGTGGATTGACCAAAAATATACATAAGACATATATTTGTGGACAGATGGAGTATATTAGTTTAATTACATCATGGTATATCGTAAAAGTACTTTTAATTAAATATATATCTCATGTATCATTTCGTACATTTTTAGAAATCAACAAATCTTGCGTATACCAGGTGCACAATGAAAATAGTATACCACCTCACATTTTGCCCAAAATAGGTCATTTTTCAATCTAAATGAGTCGGTATTTAACCATGAGTAACCTTTTATTTTAACTTTTACTATAAGTTTTCCTCCTACGGCCAAAAATCACCCATCTTACAATATTTATCGTACACCCAATGAATTTTACAGACTTGTGTTTACCGAATGAGTTGTAATCGAAATGAAAAGTTGGCCGTTGAAGTACAGCTCAGTCTTATACATGAAAAGCAGAAGTTGATAGATCCAAAGTACATATGAGGTTGTTTGGTTAGAATCTCGTGCTATCTAACAAGATTGATGCAATTAGCCTTAAAAAGTAAGTGGATATCATAAACAAGAAGCAACATACTTGGTTCCTTCTAAAGATGGAAAAGGGATGCAAGTTTTCCATCATTAAGGCCGCCCTCTCATTTGTGGAATCAAATTATTTTATTTGAAGAATCTTAACACATTTTAAGAGCAATGCAATCTAATTATCACAAAAATGGAAGCAACACGCTGATTGGCGATTGCTTCTTAACACGGTAAAGGGACCCCGGATTAGAATTAGTAATGTAGTAGCTTCCTAAGATGTGGTCAAAGGCTATGGAATTAGTGCTATGTTTATAGAGAAACACAAAGTCAAACCATTTGAAATTGTGAAAAGTACAAAAAAAATTAAAAGTAAACTTGGCAATTTTCTTATTTGAGTAATTGCGAAATGAAGCCAAGACTTGGAATCTTTTCCCTACATATTGCAAAAGTAAGAAATATTTCTCATTGTCCGTCAAAGCACGTAGGACTGGAAATGGAAAAAAAATTATCGCCACACTAAACCGCTAATACGAGAGTAGTGGCTAACATTTAACAAAATCGCTACTCGTATAAACGATTACTATGCAAAGACCGCTACTGGTATTAGTTGTCAATGAGGTATAACCGCTAACACAAGTAGTGGTTTCGTTGTCCTAGCTCCCATTCTGTGGCAGGTAAACCGCTACTCATAACGTAGCCTTCTCAGTTCTCAAGTGGTATTGCATTTCCATAATTGGCCAAAGTGCCAGAGTAATACCTATAAACATCGCTATATTATAACCTGCAAACTAGCTCAACGCCAAATTCATCCAAACACCAATCTCCAAACACATATAATCTCAAACTTTAAGAGCTAACAATTCCATAATCATGAAGCCAAATTAATGAAATGATTTGAAAATTTCAAATAAGTCTAATACTCCAAAAAAAATATAACACAAATATAGAATATTTTTGGAGAATGCAATGAAAGTGTATAATGCAAGAACAAAATGATGAAATATAATACAAATATAGCATATCTTTGGAGAATGCAATGAAAGTGTATAATCCAAGAGCAAAATGATGATCGACTAACGAACTATACAAACACAAAGTGGAAATTATGGGCAGGATGAACTAGGTGTTGACTCATCAAGCTCTGCAATGACGTCAAGAGAAGGAGTGGTGATCAAACGTCGTCGATATGTCATTTGACGAGGTGAGGCGAAACTAGTGGTATTGACGATGTACTGGTGACAGAATTAAGATGGGGCATAGGAGGCGTAAAAGTGGATGTATGGGTAGCAGAAGTGGGCACGGGCCGCAAGATGTGACCTTGTCCGACTCAGCCGAGAGCGTCGATGCAAAGCCCCCTCATGGTCTCACAAATTGGAAATTACATAATAACTACAAAAAACTAATCATGAACTTAGCATCAATTCGTTCAAATTAAATTTAAAAATTTCAATGAAAAGCATACTAACCACAACTAGGGTGCTAAACAAAGTTGAGAGATGGAGAGATTACGGCGGCGGCGGGAGGCGAGGTAGCGACGTAAAGTATACTCCGAGTGCTTTGGTGCAAACGAGAAATACTCTTTGGCTTCGCTGGTGACGTCGCCGGCTAAAGAGAGAGAACGGGGAGGGAGGAGAGAGATTTTTTACCTTCGAAATAATATATTGGCTGTTGTTCGAGGTTTGTTTTGGTGCAGCAGCAAACAACTACTCCGAGTGCAGTTAGATTTAGTGAACCGCTACTCCGAGTAGCGGTTTTGTTTCTTATAAACCGCTATTTACATTAGCGGTTTTCTTTGGTCCAAACCGCTAATCCTAATAGCGGATTAACTTATGTACAAAAAAATTAAAAAAAACTCAGACCTACGTAGATGGTTCTCTAGGAATTAAGTTACACTTTGAGGCAAACGAGAAATACTTCTTGCTTTTGCAATATCTAGAGAAATTTCTAAGACTTGGGGTCACCTTAAGCAAAAAAAAAAAAAAAAAAATAGTTTTCAATGTACGTTACACCCAAGTGTGCGATATACGCTTTGTTTCTCTCCATTTCAATTTTTGGTTATCCTCTCTTTGTTTCCACGCAATACTAGCCGAAATTTTGATCAAATTATTAAAGGGCTCCCTGATGCCAGTATTGCATTGGAGCATGAGCATCATCTGAGAGTCCGGGTAAGATCACCTCTTTCAAATTCATCATCCCATTCATGTTTCTATATTGCATTCCAACGTGGCTCTTTGTGGCTATGATGGGGAGAAAGAGAGAGTTTTTTTATTTTTTATTTTTTTTTAGGAAAGAAAGAGAGAAAGTTTTAATATTACTTAATCTAGTCTTTTATTTTATTTTTTTATATACACTAAACATCTCAAATGGGAATTTGTCACCAACTTACCAACCAAACATAAAATTAAGTTCCCTTTCTTTAATCTTTTCCCATTGTGAATCCCTTATTGTTATTCATCACTTACCAAAACGATAATTGGTGAAGATAACACAAAACTACAACAATAAGCTTTAAATTCATAATGTGTTAGACAAGATTGGGTCCACAGCAATATAGCACAAGTTTTTTTTCCAATAATCTGCAAAATTATTATATTCTATGCCTTTTGCAAAATATTAGTATAGAGGCATGAGCATGTGCATGTGCAACTTCAATAATACTCTACTAGAAAGGAGCACTTTTGAAGCTCATTTTTTTTATAAAAAAAAGCAAGGTGACAACTTGAGGCACCTGGCCTTATAAGCAAGTTGAAGAGAGACAGAGACAGAGAGAGGCAGCATAAGATGGACCCGACCCGACCCGACCCTCGTTATAAGCTAGATATACATAAGAGTCATGGCACGACCCCCTCAACTTGCAGCCGCCCAATCTCTCTCTACATGTGGGAGTTTTTCTATCTTACATTGTACATCTCAGCATGCACATGCACATGCACATGCACCAACCATTATCATTTTTATCAGCTGACAGACCAAGAAAAGCAATTGAGGGGACTCTCACTAGCTATTTGTCTGCAGCAGCAGCCTCAAAACCTTGCTAAACTCTGATTATTTTCCTATGGTATGAAGTTAAAAGGGGAGGAGGAGAAAAGAAAAAAGCAACAACCAAAAATCCGCAAATTTTTGGTTGCTGATTGCGTTTATGCTCAAGTTGTTGAATACAAGCCAGGCAAAAATGGTCGAAGATGGTGCTCTAAAACCGCCAAAAGCTCTCGGCATTGGCTTGAATCTCCAAGAACCCCACCTCCGAGCCTTCTTACGGCTTCAACTAGTTGACCTCTCAGCTTCTGGGACAGCAAACACCCACCTGCCTTCATACACTCTCTATACACTGGCAAGTAGGCGATCGCCACCCTCAAGGGTGAAGGGAGATCCCTAAGACAAAGAGGAGATTCTCCTCTATTTAAAATCCTAAACATGTTAACAAAATGTTCTTGGCCTTGTAACAACCCCTCTGTGAAAGCATCCTCTGACCAATGTTCCCGGAGAAACGAACGAAGCTCAGAAGCAACTGAATCGTCCTCTGACCGAGCAATGCTATCTGCAACAGCATATGTGCCAACAGGGTCCCCTAAGAAGTCTGAGCGGAGAAGAAAAGCAACTCCCTCGAGGGACCCACCACTTCTCTCTCCGGCAGCCTTCAGGATTTCGATGCTCAGGGCAGTAAGGACATGCTGCGGTACTTGGGGCAGCAGGTAAGCAGCAACCTCCACTTGGCTGCTTGAGGTGGCAGCAGTCAAGGCAAGACATAATTCCATGTCTTGGCAACCTCTTTCCACAAACCACTGGACAACTGGCAAGCACCCTCTCTCAGCTGCTCTCATTAGAGGTCCCAAAAATGCCATTGCGTTACCTTCTTCCACTAAACACTCCATTGTGTTGATCTTGCCATAGTGAGAAGCAAAACCCAAGGCCAGGTCAACATCCACATCCAAGCTGTTACGCTGGGCAATCTGGAAGGACATAAACCATGTATTAGACCAAAAGGGAAGATCAGTAAAATGGAGTCACGCATTCTAATTATTTGATCAATTTGACAAGTTAATTTCATGCTTACACTTGAAAGTTACTCTTAAATGGAAAGTATGTAGCTGTGGTTGAAAGTAACCACAGAAACAGGATCATTAGAAGAGTTCAACTACTCGTTATGCTAAAACTTGAAAAGCAAGAACAAGTGCCACAGCCGTATCTTCAAACTTCAAATAAAGGATTTTCTTTCCCTCTGAAAAGTGAGTATTACATGCCTATAAACAAAATTATCTTTGTGAACCTTTAATCAAACACAACTTATCTGTCTTGACAAGATATACAGAACGTTCACATAAGATATTGTGCTTCCTTGGAGATTATTATCTACATTAAATTTATTTGTTCCTTGATTATACATACACATTGCAGAAAGATGATTGCAACTTACTAGTCAACATTATTTCATAACCCCCCCCGGGGCCTCATTTAAATCTCAGAAAGAGAGTAATAAATCCAGGCATTGATTTTTTAAGAAATTCTATGTTGTTCATTGTCATCAAAGAGGTAGAACTTCTGGTATTCTGCGTTTATGTCTAAACCAAATATGAGATACTATTCAACACCGGGTCTTTTTTAAATTGAAATACCCTAATTCGCTATATGATACGCATTCCCTGTCAAAAGACAGCCACAAACTCGCGCCGATGCATCAATTGAAGTAATTAAGATTTCAAACACCCTAGCGATCCCCAGATCCTTTTAACTCGCAGGCGACACAGGCTCTACGTACCAGTGATAGTCCACAAAACGAAGTATATAGCAGAAACTAAAGAGCCTTAAATACTGTGGTTGTGATGTTCTACCCACCACAGCCTCCTCAACAGAAGACCCTAACCTCAAAAAACTACATCTACTAGCCTGAAGGTCCTGAACCATCAAGCACAACCGTTTATGATTTACACTGCCAGAAATAATACCAGAATGAAACAAACACCTCTCCGGTAGCAATCAATTATGCATACTAGCCTCAGAAGGAAATTACCAAAAGTAGCTTCAATATAGTCACGAGAAGAAATCTGACACATACGCCATCGTTGACGGTGGAACTTGTAAAATTCAACTTTATTAAACCAAACCAGATTATGCAGCGCTGGCATATAACTGGAATCCTACAAAATGGTTTGACATCATAAAAGACTTTTCCCAACAAAGCTAGTATACTCATTTTCGTTGACAAAGAGAAACACGCCAGAGGGAGGGGAAGCATTTTCACATTATTTTCCACATCTGAGCAAGTTAGAAGAGGGAAATTGAATAATAATGGGAAGGGAGATGATTTTCTCACAGATTCACCCAAACCCACCTATTGAGGGTGGAATAAAAGTACAATCTTCTGCACACAAAAACACAAAGAATAAACAGCTTTATTAAATTTCTGTTTTCTTCCTCAACCAGGCATGGGGAATGTATGATCAATGCCCTCCTACCACTTCTCTTGCCCTATATTTCTCAATTTTTATCCCTACCTTCCACAAAATCTCATTCCAGTAAGACACTGTAGCCAGGCTCTTATATGTGGGAGGTAACATATAAATGCCTTTTAAGAGACTAAAACTTGCGTAGCAGCCCATTGACATCAACCCAAAACATGCTCAAAAGATTGCCCCACGCGACCAAGTGATCCAGAGACGGTCCATCCTAGCCAACACGTTCACATATAAGAAGCCCAATCATAACTTACATGACCAAAATTATCACTCTTCCAGTCCATCCCAAAGTCTCCAATCAATTAATGTTAAGGGAGGAAGACTTTGGCAGGCATTCCGAAAGAGAAGTAATCAACTTATAAAGGCAATATGTTTCTTACCTGCTAGTACTCCATATGTGTGTGTGCGTGCGCGTGTGTAGCATGCAGCATTTGCATAGTACACATTATCCAATGCACTACTTTTATCCTTAATATCTTTAATTTTGTATAGTATAAGTAAAAATTATAAAAAGTTTATATAATGAAAGTATACATTGAGACGAATCAAAAAGGATCCCACTTGATTATATTTTTCTTATACATTTGTGAGAGAATATACGATAAAGTTGGTAGATAAATAGTGGTAACTATGCAAATGTAACTATGCAAATGTTGCATCCTCCGTTCTTTAACATATAGTTTAGGTGACAACGCTTCTTATATAAGAACGTGAGAATAGTGAGTAATCTTTAATAAAGATGTAATTTTTATTAAGATATTACATGATAATCATTTTTCCTCAAATAGTAATCATTTAGGAAGAAACCCCCACAAGGGAAAATATGACTACATTTTAACCAAAATGGATTACTTGTTGGCTAAAAAGGATTACTACTTAGTGCTCTTACATTTTCATACAAGTAGAGTTCCTATCCAAACCCAACCCAACGTGTGTATATATTGTTCCTTCGCCCCTCGTCCCCATCGGTCCTCACTTTATAATTCACAAGTTTGCATTCCTCTACTCCTTCCTTTATCAAATGAGGCAATCTATTTAATTGAATCGCAAACAATTCTATCTAATTGAATCGTGGGCAATTATATATATATATATATATATAATTTGCATTCCTCTACTCCTTCCTTAAAAATTACAAGTATTGCAAGAATTATGGAAGGGAGGACGTAAGTATTTAGATATCATGCCCTTTTCAACCACGCTCCCTCATCTCTGCTCTAATCACTTTCAAACCATATCTACCTACTCAAGCCTTGCTCCTCATTAATCCCTGTTCCTTCTAGCTCAGCCTAGTGCCAACTAATCTTCCACACTTAACCAAACTTCTTTATCTCTGCACTATTAACTTTCATATCATATTTGCTTCTCATGAATCACCATTCCTTCTAGCTGGCGTTTGGTATGTAAAAGTTGGAGTTGAAGGATTAAAGAGTGCAATAGGTCATTGGAAATACATGACAATTCCCTTGTCTGGTTTGTGATAGAGAAAGATTGGCACTATAAAAGAAATTTACTGAAACACCCTTACCAACTCTCTCCCCTTCTCGTTTCATTAGTGACAAAATGGTCAATTAGCTTTCAATCGCAATTCCCATCCATAACCTTGTCTCTGCCTTTATACCACACTTGCCTACTTACTCCTCACAAACCACCATCCCTTCTAGCAAAGCCTAGTGCCTATAGTACCTAGCAACTCAACTAAGAAGTGTGTGGAGCTCAGCATTGAGAATTAGTTGCAGGATTCACGCCATGTCACCAGGACATCCTATGGAGTTGTTGCTAGAGATATCAGAAATCAAGTTTCAAATCCAGTAAAAAGGCATGAATCAAGCATGGAAAGGAAAGATCCCTTGAAAAGCTACAGAATATGGAGCACACTGATCTTCCCAGCAAAAAATATCTATGCAGAAGTTATTTGATGTAATTTGTTTCTTTACAGTAAAGATAGAGAAAAGAATTTCATCCATGAAAGAGTGTCAACTGCCAGAGCTGGCCATGTCAAACTATGGTAGAATCTACATGAGCAATTAAATGATGCAAGGTGGTCTCTTGGTAATGCTGTGAAGATCAACTGGTTCTACAAAAGAAGAGGACAATTGTGAATTGGATCCAGAAGGGAAAGGCCGAATGGTGGGAGTAAGAGCTGGAGAACTGGACATACAAACACAACAGCAAGAGCACACGTGATGGACAAGAACAAGAAGTAACTGAGGGGTAGCAGTGGCCCAGTTTCAGCGTGCCACCATAACAACAAAGATTGCTGCAGCTAATAGCAGGAAGCAGCAACACAGACCACCTCGCTGGAGATAGTAGATGGCATAGTGCACAACTGAAGTGAAAATGCATAGGTAATAGATGGTAGGAAGGTAGTGACAGTGAACCGATTATCAGAGGAAACACATTAAAGGACTTAAACTGAGGAAGCTAAAGATTGTCAACTTTATTAGAAACGCGGCAGATACATTACAATTAGCTGCAGTTTTAAATCACGCTGCCAATACTTATCAAATTGCAAAAACGATATGTTAATATCCTAGGCACTAGTGCACCACTACTCCTTGGTTTGTCTCTAAAGATAGGATCACCCCCCTGATGGTATTAAATTGAAAGGTATGGACTTTAAACATCTAACATTCAAGGGAAAATGCAAAACACCAGTTTTAAAAGGGAACAAGTACCTCTGTTAGATATTCGACAACCCAACATGGTTATGGACATTTGACACTTCCTTTTGGACTAAATGCATAGCAGTGGCCAAGATTCGCATACATATTCATGTCCAAGGCGAGAAACCAAGTCCAAGTGTACCCAAAAAAAAAAATTTAACCCCACAATAAATATCTGTAAACAATTTCCAAGGGGAGAAAAAGTTCCATAGTGTACTAATGAACAATGGAAGTTCAAGTTACCTACCAACCAACCACCCCCCCCCCCCTTTCTCAAGCAAGAAAATTTAATGGTTTTGGAAGATGTTAATTATATAGGGAACTTCATTCTTCAAGGAAGCATTGAAACCAAAAAAAGGCCCGTATAAAAGCCCTTCATATCTTTGAGGGGGCGTTTGGTTCATATAGTGGTATAGGTTTGGAATCAGGAATGAAACCAAGATGGTATAGGTTTGGAACTTGATACCTAATACCATGTATTTGGTTTTATTTGGGAATGAAATTTTCTCTTTTATTTGATACCTAGAGGTATTGGTATGAGCCATACCCACCTCCTCCCCTGGGTTTCTAAACCCCATACCTTATGGGTTTTTGGTATGAGTTTTAAATCTATTAATTTATTAAACAAACACTAGGTATGGGTTTTGCTCATTCTAAATCCATACCTCATACCAAAATCATATGAACCAAACTCCCCTTGAGAAGAGCAGTCAGATTCAGCACAAAATACTAATTCAAGGCAGTAGTTTGACGACTTAATGTTTGAGTTCATTCTTTGTCCAACTTTTGATCTGTATTCAGCTCATCGACACAAGCTAATTTACAGTGCTCAGATGAGATTCCTCTGACCAGATGGTTCACAACTCACAAGTTCAGCTAAGTGATAGAAATAGGAGATAAATCACAGTAAACAAGAGGCAAAAAAAATACCTGCAACAAAATGCGCACCAACTCAGTGCTGCCAAAACGTGAGGCTTCAAGAAAACACTGGTTTACATTGTCAGCACCACCCTCAACTAGCATACCAAGGAGCCCTTGGATAGCAGTAGCTGATGCTCCACAAGACCATCCAGGATCAAACGAACTACTAAAAAGAGTAAGAGGGAAGCACGCAGCATCGAAGGCCTCAGTAAAGTCCTTCCCAGTAAGATTGTTCCCAGCAAGATCAAGAAATGTCTTGAAGGCAGACAACTGAAGCTGGATCTCAGCAGCAGAGTCACGATGCTTTTTCTCCTTATTATCATGACACCGAGAATGAAAACCAATACATTTCAAAGCCCATTCAGTGAACTTTTGGACCTTAGCACCAGCCTCCGCCTTCAAGACATCATCGCCATTGCACTCCTGAAGTCGCTCGTGCAACCTAACCGAAGTGTACAGAACAGATTACCAAAAATTAGCTGAATGCAGAAGTTCAGCTATAAGATGAAAAACCATATCCTAATGTGGGATTTGACATGCCATCATTGTACTTACAAAGTTACAGAAGACCCCTCAATACCGTATTAAGGGAAGAGGAGAGTGCACACTATGGTAATCACTTAGATATTGAAAATTCATGTTTCAAGACAACAACAGCAAACCCTCTATCCTTCGGGTGGATAGATGTTTCAAGAGATGCACAACAAAAGTAAGCAAAGAGGTTTTACACTAAAATGAGACACATACAGCTAGATGACCTCCTTCACTTTTCACCAAATAACGTAAACGAACATGTAATGTCTACAACTATGAACAATAAAGTACAGGTACCTTTGTGCCATCACAGTCACTGTATCTGCTAGGTCCATTGTTCGACTCTGACACGCAGAGACACAAGATGCAAGAAATGAAGTCCGAAGAGCTGCTCTAGTAAAATCATAGGCTCCACTAGCTATTATCTTCTTTATTAGTCCTGATATACCATGTAACTCCTCATGTGTAGTAAGAAACCAGATTGAATCCAATGAAATGCAAAGGAAATCATTAAGAGTTAGTAAATCAGCAGTCAGTATCCAACCTTCAGCCAGGTCCCAATCATGAGAACTCACAGCACTTTGAAACACTTTTCCCAGCTCCATCCTATCTTGTCTACTCAGTTTCTTCTCATTTCCCACATTTCCTTTCTTCCCCACAGGAGAACTCATTGTCATTACCTTCAGTTTTTGCTTCTTAGCACCACAACACCCAACCTTGGATATCCCTGAGTCCTCAATATATAACGGTCCTTCTCTCGCAAATACAACATTACTTCCCTCGCCTAGCTCCGTGAATTTGCTTTCGATTTCAAACTTGGGACTCCCAGTTCCACTGTAATCAATTTCCATCTCACAAGGCATCTGTTCTTCATCTTTATTTTCAACCTTTAACCTCAACCGTTCCCTTCCCACGTCATTTTCCATCTTTTCCAGGTATAGCCAACCTCTTTTACCACAGTCAGTAGTTAACAATCAAACAGAACCTACCATTTCAAAACTAAACCAAACCACTCAACAATAACAAAAAGCACCCAAATTGTTAATAACAATACTTTGTTAAAATAAACTCAATTTTCTCAACTTCTCCTTCCACTTTCACTTACACACACTATTTCCACCGCCACGGCGAAAACTAGCCAAAACACCAACCAACCAAAATCATAAACAGATGCTCAGAACTAATTCATCCCAATTGAAGATCCCTGAGATTAATGTAATCATATGAGAAATGATGCAAATCTTCAGCACCCTTCTTCCACTTGAGATTATCTGAATAACTTGGACACCAGCAGAATCACACCATAAAAACAATCAAAACCCACAAAATTCTCAAAATAAACCCAGAATTAATAGAACCAAAAGGATCTCAACTCAACAGTATCATAAGAGTAAACCCTAAACCATCACTTCATTTTTCTGGGTCTATACAAAAATTCTCAAAGATCCAGCAACACCCTGAAAAACCCAGAATAACAATCTCATCAGAAAAAGAATAAAGAAGATAAATTTTGAGAAATTCAAGAAAATCAATTGCAAACAATCAGCCAATTAAAGCAGATAACCCAGAATCAAGTAGAGAAATTTAAACAAGGGTATAGAATAAAATGCATGAAATTTGTATATTTATCAAAAAAAAAAAAAAAAAAAGGAAATGGGTTTGTTGTTGCAAACCTGAAAATTTGCTTGGCAAAGGAGAGGAGAGAGAGAGGTTGGCTCAGAAAAACCTCCCAAAAATACACTAAAATGGGCGATCCTCCTTTTTATTCTTCCAAAAAAAGGTAAAATAATTAAAAAGGGGATTTTTTTTATTTTTATATTCGGATTACTTATTTTTGCGCCTCTTGTTTGATTATATTTGGGTGGGAATTGTTTAACTATTGATTCTTTGTTTGCATTTGCAGACGAACTGTGAGTGAAGTCAGATTCCAAAATGATTTTGTAATTAATTTAATAACAATAATAACGGAGAGAGTATATTATTTTTTTAGTTGTATTGCATTGATATCTAACGCTATTCATAGAAATGTGTAATTTTATTGCATTTATATATCTCTTTATTTTATAGAGGATCAAGGTTAGTCCAATAGTAGTAAGGTCCTCCTCCCACTCTTTTGATAGGGAGGAGTTCAATTCTCGCTCCCTCCATGAAGGATCTCCAATTCCCCCTTTCTACAAGAAAATTCTCCTTACTTAAAAAACAAGAATACCAGTTTATTTTCTGTTTATTTTTTTAAAATATAAATTTCTTATAATTTTTTTTAGTTAAAATTATATTTTTGATATTAATGTTTAAAGTTGCGTCTTCATGACCATATCAAATTCTTTTGATAAGAGTACGTAATGGAGGAAATAATAATTAAAAAAAATTGGTAATAATTAGATGACGTAGTTTGGTGAAAAGAAAAGAATTTTCTAAGAAAAAAAATAAAAAGAATCTGTATGACTCATGAAAAAGAGTCACCCAAAAGCTCCAGCCAAAGGGCCTCACCACTTGGAAGCTTTAGGTAGGGATGCCCTTTCGTGGGGTCCACCTTTGAGAAGAATGATTGCGTTTTCCACTTTTACCCCTGTCCATTCTCACTTGTTCCCTTCTTTCTCTGGCCCACCGTCCCATCGGTTACCCTCACAGTGAGGACTGAAATGATAATTTTTTTATTTTTTATTTTTTTGATTTGGTAATTTACTGGTCCAAATAGGGCATAAGGAAACTTCCATAGATTAAAAACTGAATCGCTATTTACCGTCCGTATTTACTTGAAATCGTCCGTATTTTTTTCATTATATACCCCCCATGCCCCTCCCCCTTTCACCTCACTTTACCCTCTCCACTCTCACCAAACTTAAGCTCTCTCTCTCTCTCTACCATCAAGCACTAACACCACCACCACCTTCCGAACACCATCGCCGGCCGACTAACGAACGAACTCGTAATTGCACATCTTGGTACCTTTCAGCATTATATTAGACTGGAGTTACTTCCCGGATCACCGGTACCACCTATTCATAACTTGTGGCATAACATGCATGAAGATAGTGTTGATGGTTGGGATCTGTTGTATGGTGTGCGACGCGCTTTATGGGATGAGTTACTCTCTTCTTAGTATATAGTACATAGTGCGATCTATTCATTGCAATATTTTATGTAATGTATTTGATAAATGCATTTGTAATTATTAATACTATTTGATAATTGAATTTGAGCCGAATAAGTAGTATTTGATATGATATTAATTTATAATGTTGGATCATATTAATTTATAATGTTGGATCATAATAAGTTGCAATGATTCAAATTGAAATAATATGTTGCAATGATTCAAATTGAAACAATAGGTTGCAATGATTCAAATTGAAATAATAAATATCATCATAAAACCAAAGTCATATATACCTAACAAAGTAATATCATCAAAAAATGTAACTACATAATACACCCAAAGTAATATCATCAAAAAATGTAACTACATAATACACCCATACATAACTAATGGAATGAGAACACTGAAATGCAATGACTACATGTCATGATGATGCTCGTCCTCGGCGGCGTCCCGTGCCCGATCTAGACGCAATGCAAAGCATCCCAATCCCGAGCGAGGTCGGCCAACATCTCATATGCCAAAGAAGTGTTGGGTCGGCCGGTCATTGTGCCGATCCTCCGTCAACGCTCTCGTGGCGTCAAAATGTCGGGCCATCCACCGCAAAAAGTCGATTAGTTATGTTATGTTATGTATCAATAATATAACATATAAAATAGTAAACAAATAAATGATTATATTGCGTACATAGTGGGTGTTTGAAGTGTTGGCCCGGGGCGGAATATGCGTCCTATCTGCAAAGAATGAGGGTAGGATGGGAATATGTACAAAACCAATCCATGTACTCCCTCGAACACTCTCCGCGACGAGTAACCCGTCTCAACCGTGATACGTTGAGACCCCCGAAAGATATGGCGTGAACCGCCGCCATGCGGACTCGGCCACCGAGACCGAGAATTGAACCTCATACCTCTTCGGGTTGCTCGGTCTCGTATGCGAAATCAGGCCGAATAGGAGGGGTAGGAATGACCCGAACAAAACCCAACTGTCGCAGTAGACACGATCCGGGTTGTACGGCTCAATGATACCTCGATAACGTATGAAACCGACATACAACGTCCTCGGAATCATGGCGGCTGGTCATCCCCATATGGCGTCCGATCGACCTTAAAACGGATAAATGTAATAATTTCATGTTACTAACGTAGTAGTAATATATGAGAACATAATAATATATATTTTACTAATGCATTAAATATTCGTACCTCAGTAACCCGAAGGTTGTCCAAGCGTCTACGAATGGACTCCGGTCGGACGAAATCCTTGCCGACGATGTGATAATCCCACTTCCGTGCCCTGGGGATCATGATCACCGAAGGCCGCCCCTCTCGCCGTGGTCGGAAACACGGGAAGTACTCGTATATCCAAGCACTGGAGGAGCGTCGGACACCCGGCAACCTGTTTGCTATCCGCTCTAGACGCAACCCCTAGGCGACGATATAGGTACGCCAAAGCAGTGAGCCCCACGAGTAAGTATGAACCGAATCAAGGTCATCCAACTCGGTTATGTTCCGGGGGCATGAGGCGGGAACCACTCTTATCGGTGAAGAGGGTACACCCAAGTGTCGGGAGGAACCATGCGCGAACCCGCACGTCGGCCGGACGGCCCCGATCCATGCGAAGTGATCGAAAATCTTCCGAACGGTAACGCCACCGTTCCTCCGGACTCCGTGAGTCCTCACATAATAACTCCTCACGAGTCAAGCCGAGGAGCTCCTCAAACCGTACATACAACTCGGAAGTCGGCAAAACAAGCACTAACGGTCCGACCCTCAATAGGAACACGTAGGATCCGCCAAACGTCATGTAACATGATAGTCATCTCTCCAAAAGGCATGTGAAACGTGTTCGTGTCGGGCCGCCAACGCTCTACAAACGCCGTAAGTAATGGAAAGTCAAGGTGCCCAAACATAATCCCCGGTAGCTGGGCAATACAAGATCTATCCAAGCGCCGCAACGACTAGCTGCGGGAAACCCCAAGTCGACGAACGGATCAAATGCATTGGATCGGTTATGGCACAAAGATAACATCCCTAGCAGTCGTATCGTGGTATATACGGGAGCCGACGTGCCCCCGCTAACTAGGAATCGGGGTACCGTCAAGTGGGCCCCCGGGCATCGCCTCGGTAACTAACCACGAAGTATCCCTAGCAGACTCCCAGCCCCGCTCGACGACCCACTAGATCCGGAACTCGACCCCGAAACAAACCTCCCTCTACTACCCTTCCTCACAGGCACATGGGAGGCGGCTTCACCCACATCGGCTCCATCGTCATCTCTCATAGCATGATCTAACTCCCGCTCGTCCCCAATATCCCATCCAAAGACTATCGGGCGCGTCCTCGGGAATAGGCATCCGGCTAGCCCGAGCATCGATCCTCGCCCCTCCTACTAGATGCATCAACACCACGAGATCTAGTGTGTCGTGGCGTCGATCCCTCGGGACCATCAAGACCCTAATAATACATTATGTTAATTATTTATTATTTATTTAATGTCTACGTTATTATATTGTAATTACTACTAATCTATAACCATTGACACTCTAATAATTACTTAACTAAAATTATAAGGAAAACTAATACTAAGATGCATTAACATTGGTGATGGTGTTAACATAATATTATTAAAATATATTAACATGCGCAAAGTAAGTAAATTAGGGCATTATTATATAACTATTCACTTTCTAATAATTAATTAACTAAAATTACAACAATAAATCATATTAACTTGCTAATATCATTAGTAAACATGCTAATAAAAACAAATACCCTACATAAATTAACATGTTAATAAAAACAAATTAACATGCTAATATCATTACAATAAATAATCGTAATATGCTACTAATATAAAATAATAACATGCTAATATCATTGAAATATTTTAATAATATAATAACATGCTCAAATCAATATATTAAATTATTATATAATAACTATTAAAATTAAATAATACTATTATCACATGCTATTAAACAATTAAATAAATTAAATCAAATAAATTAAATAATACTACCATGTTACTAACATGCATTAACATAATAATAATAAAACCTAATTACCATATTATCACACAAATTAACATATTAACTATTCCAATTAAATTAATATATTCAAATAACTATTGACATTAATTATAAAAGCCCAAATAAACACAAATTATTATTTTTAATTCAAACAGAAATTATTAATACATAAATTACGAACAAACATAAATTATTTAAAATAAACATATAAATATAATTATAAAAAAACAGAAATTAATAAAACATAAACATAAATTAAAAAAAAGAAAAAAAAAACCCAAAATCCCCCCCTCCCTCGCCGGAAAAACGAGGCAAAAAAAAAATTTTTTTTTTCCGTAAATGCAGGGCAACGGATAAGAAATCCGTTACCACCACACGTTGGTAACGGACATCTTTACCGTTACCACCGCAGAGGTAACGGTTCGGATCTACGTTACCTATGCGGTGGTAACGGAAAAGTGATCCGTTACCACCGCAGAGGTAACGTAGATCCGAACCGTTACCTCTGCGGTGGTAACGGTAAAGATGTCCGTTACCAACGTGTGGTGGTAACGGATTTCTTATCCGTTGCCCCGCATTTACGAAAAAAAAAAAAAATTTTTTTGCCTCGTTTTTCCGGCGAGGAGCTGGGCAATTTTCCCAAGAAGCCTACGTTGCTTTTGACCACAAATAACTACAAAACTAACCTTGATTTGAAGATTCCCCGATTTCCTTTCCCTTCTTCCTTGGGCCCATTCTTTTTCGCGTGTTGTGGTGGTGGTCGGCGTCGGTGTCTTCTTCGTCCTCGCTCCGGTGGTCGCCGTACGGCCTTCCCTCGCCCGGTGGTGGTGGTTGCCGTGTGGTGGTGGTGGCAAGTGGTGGTGGTGGTGGCTTTGGGGGTGGTGGTGGCTTTGGTGGTGGTGGCTATGGTGGGAGTGAGGAGTGAGAGTGAGAGAGTGAGAGAGTGAGAGAGTGAGAGAGTGTTAGAGTGAGAGAGTGTGGGGGGTATGGGGTAGTATTTGTAGGGGGTAGTTTAGGAGTATTTTTAAAAAAATACGGGCGATTTCAAGTAAATACGGGAGGTATTTAGTAAGCCCCATTAAAAATTGGGAATTTATGCCCAGAAAAAGCAAACATCCACATAACACCCCGTATTTGGAGTTGATGAGAGTCGAACTCCCGACTATGAGGTTGGGAGGTGGGAGCTCCAACCATTAGAGCAACTCCAATGGTGAACATTAGGGACTTGCTAGCAAATAAATAAAAAGTTAAGCAATTAGCCCAACCATTGGAGTGTGTAGCTGAAATTTCATTTGCTAGCCAATGTAGCTCAACTAAGCCAATTTGCTTGAGCTAAAGTTGTGGGCCCATGTGGGAATTTTGGTGAACAATTTCTATACTCTTCTCTAAAAAAAAATATCTTACTTCAAGTGGGACCTACTCATATTGGCTAACCATTGGGGGAGTTTTGGCTTAAAGTGAAGTTAGCTAGAAAAATCTATGCGGCACTCTAAGCCAATTTTCATTTTGTTCTACCATTGAAG
The DNA here is from genome assembly GCA_947646795.1 of Beta lomatogona. Lineage (NCBI taxonomy): Eukaryota > Viridiplantae > Streptophyta > Magnoliopsida > Caryophyllales > Amaranthaceae > Beta > Beta lomatogona. Next base: position 2,605,370 of record CANSNZ010000949.1, on the reverse strand, counting down.
TTGCTCTTAGGCTCCCACACGATTCTCAAGGACTGAAATGATAATGAATCCAATCAAATTACCTATTTACAAGAACAAAATATTGTTTTACAAATTCTTCAAACAGGTAGTCTGATGAAAATTTAATTGATTAATTAAGTCAAAAATTATAACTACCGACTTAATATAACTATTATCCCAAAAATCATAACTATTAACTAGAAAACTATGATTACCAACCCAAAATCATAATATATCATAACCATTAACAAAAAACAATAAGTTTTAACCTAAAACTATAACTATTAATCCAAAATAATTATTATTAATTCACTGATAACTACAAAGCCATAAGTATAACTATCAACTCAAAACCATAATACTACCTCTGTTTCACAATACACACACCATTGGCTTTTTCACGCAATCCAACACTCTTCTTCGGACATTAATAACTTGGATTTTTTTAACTATAATAATACAAACTTTGGCCGCTTCACCCGCAATAGTACAAATTTTCGATTATTATTTAATATTTCAAACTTTTGTACAAATTTCCTATAGTAGGTCTGTAATACCCCTCATGATTGCTTTAAAGGAATTTACCAGGCTACTCATTCCAACAAGATGCATCTTTCTTTTAGGGAGCTAATTTTCTTAGTTATTCCACAGTTAAGCGTGTTTGGCTGGTAGATAGTAGTCTATGGATGGGTGACCTCCTGGGAAGTTTCTCAGGGTGCGCATGAGTGAGGACAAAATGCGCCGGAAGAACTTGTGTTGGTTATTGAGGATAGTTGTTGCCCCTGGATGCGCATTGGTGACGATATACTCGACCCCGGATGGGTCGGGGTGTTAAAAGGTCGAGATGACTTACAACCTGTAGAACAGGTAAAAAAAAATAAAAAAAATATTGCAAAATCAATTTTATTCTTTCTCCCTCCTCCCCCACCCCCACCCCCACCCACCTGAACCACCCCAGAGGGCCAGCCCCTCCCCCACCTAGAAACCACCCCAAACCCATGGCCTCCACCGAAACCATCGAAACCCCAACCCCGACACCGAACCCTTTTACTCTCCTTCAAATCCACCTCTGACCCAACCAACCTCACCGACCCTTTCTTCACTTCCCTACTCTCTCTCTCTCTCCCACCTCCGAGTCCTCTCTCTCCTAACACCCTGACCCCTCCTCTCTTTCTCTTTCTCTTTCTCAAACTCCTCTTTCAGCTCTCAAAAACTTCCATACTATTTCCTTAAATTATCAAATCAGGATCCTTAAAAATTTGAACTTCATATTGTAGAGGGAATGAATAATTCAACTATATAATCTGTTACTTTTTTAGCATAAGTGGAAGAAAAACGGTAGCTAGTGCCCAATATAACTTTATTGAGGTCGTCATTGTTGAGGTCTGTTTTCGGGGTGCTAAATTTTTTTGCGAGGGGGAGATGGATGATGTGGCTGGGGTGGGGGGTCTTTTCGAGGGTGGGGAGTTGTTTCGAAGTGGAGAGGTGGCCTTCTAGGTTGGGGGATGGTGGTTGGGTGGAGTCTGGAGAAACCTTTTTGAGGGTGAGGGTCGGTGGAAGGGGGTATAAATATGGAGGTGAAGCCATGAAGGGGGAGGAGAGAGAAAAGGAAAGGGGTGGTTTTTGGGGTAGGGGAAAGGGGGGTGGACGGTGGTCTCCGGTGGGCAGGGGTGGTGGGTGGAGAGAGTGGTGGGGAAGCAGGAGGAGTGAAAATAGGAAATAAGTTTTTTTTTTAAAAAAAAGTTTAAAATAAAAATAAAAAAATCAACCAATGAAATAACGACATGTATCCTGGTAAGTGTCACGTCAGCTAGTTCACTTGCTACAACAAGTTACCAACCGGTAACAACCTACTAGGGGAAATTTTTAAAAAGAGTTTGATATATTAAATAATAATTGAAAGTTTGTATTATTGCGGGAGAAGCGGCCAGAGTTTATATTATTCTAGTTAAATAATCCTAATATCTTTAATTATGTATAAGTAAATATTATAAAAAGTTGACATCTGAAATCCTCGCATTCAGACCAATTTAACAAGATCTCACTTGACTATATTTTTTCTTACATAATGGTGAGAGAAAGATTGTCAAAGTTGGTTGATGAATAGCGCCTGAATGATAAATGGTGCATGTATTGTGAAATGGATGTAGTATTTATCAACTAGTCTAAAATAACTTACCCATTAACCCTAAACCATAATCACTAAACCAAAATCATAAATGTAAATCCAAAACAATAACTATAAACCCGTATAACTATAATTATATCCAAAAATCATAACTATTAATTACAACTATTCATCCAAATACCACAATCACTAAGAGCCCACTCGGCCTGTAAGTTTTCAGTTTTTGGTTTTATGAATATAAAAGTCATATGATATACGGGGTATAAAAAACTTAAAATTAGTCATACTTATATTAAACATATCAATTTTGAAAACTGACAACAGAAACTGGAAATTATTTTTTCTGGTTTGCATTTTTTTTTTTGGTTTTCAAAAAAACTAAAAACTGGAAATAAAAAAATGATAACGAACGAGCCCTAAACTACTAACTTTAACTTTAACTTTACGGTTTTTTCACCAGGTACCCCTGAGGTTTCGCGAAATGCACCAGGTACCCTCGTTGTTTCAAAAATGCACCAGATGCCTTTGTCATTTGCATAAAATGCACCAAATACCCTTAATGATTAACGGTGTTAAGTTTCCGTTAGCTTTTAGGGTTAATTAACTCCTCTAACCCATCTAACCCTAATTAAACCCTAATTAGCCCTAATTAACCAACTAAACCCTAACTTCTAACCCTCCCCTAACATTAATCCCCTAACTTCAAACCCTAACCTAACCTTAACCACCACCACCACCAAACCACCACCACCACTAGACCTGGGCATGGGCCGGGCCGGGCCTGTTCACGGGCTCGGCCCGCGGGCTTAGGGAAATGGCGGGCCGGGCCGGGCCCGAGCCCGTGAGTGGCGGGCCGTGCCGGGCCGGGCTTGAAATTTCCGAGGTTTTGTCCACGGCCCGGCCCGGGCCCACGGGCCCGCGGGCCGGGCTCGTGCCTCCTGCGGGCCCGGCCCGTGTTTTATGTTGTTTTTTTGTATTTTTGACGGTTTTAGGCTAAAAAACTAAGGAAAGGAGCGTTCGGCCCGCGGGGCGCCCACGCGGGCTCGTGCGGTGCGGGCCGGAAATAAAATTTCTTGACCGTGGCAGGCCCACGGCCCACGGAGCGGACAACGGGCCGGGCCGGGCCTTGAACGGGCTCGTGCGGGCCGGGCCCAAATCGTGCCGGGCCGGGCCGGCCCGCGTGCTGGCCCGGCCCATGCCCACCTCTAACCACCACCCCTCCCCCGCCCCAGTAAAATCCCCAAAGACACCCCCCGCAACCCCCGTCGATTTCCCCACCCCACCCCCCACAACCCTCCTCCCCCCCCCTCCCCCCCCCCCCCCCCCAGCCCTCCTCCCCTCCCCCCACTCCCCCGCAACCCGGATTCTACTCCCCCACTCCCGTCGAAATCCCCCAACCCTCCCCCCCCCCCTGCCGAATCCCCCCCCCCACCACAGTCGAATTCCCACCCCCACCTCCGCAGCCTAGCTCGCACCCATGCCCTAAAACCGCTCGAAAAACCACTTAATTTTTACCTTCTAAACCACTTGGTATTCAAGAAAAATTGAAAAAAAAAAAAACAAACCATCTTTCAACGGGAATTCGATGGGGATGAAGGAAGGGATTCAACAGGGGGTGGAGGAGGGGGTATTCGACGAGGGGGTGGGGAGGGGGATTCAACGGGGGTGGGGGGTGATGCGGGAGGGTCGACCAGGGGGGGGAAAGTTGCGGGATGGTCGACGAGGGGTGGGGGGGGAGCTGCGAGGAGGGGGCCGGCCGGGGTGGGGGGGAGGAGGGGCATGGGGGTGGTGGGGGCGAGGGGGCTGCTGGGGTGGTGGAGGGAGGGTGAAGGGGTTAGGGTTTAGGGATTTTAGGATTTAGGGTAAGGGTTTAGGGGTTTAAGGGTTTAGGGTAAGGGTTTAGCGGTTTAGGGGTTAGGGTTAGGGTTAATAATGGTAAAATGGTAAATAAAGCTAACGAAAACTTAACACCGTTAATCATTAAGGGTATTTGGTGCATTTTATGCAAATGACAAGGGCATCTGGTGCATTTTTGAAACAACGAGGGTACCTGGTGCATTTCGTGAAACCTCAGGGGTACCTGGTGAAAAAACCATTAACTTTAACTATTAACCTAATAATAAAAAAAATCATCTGAATTCATAACTATTAACCCGAAAATCGTAACTAATAGCCAAAAGCTATAACTATAAACTAAAAACAATAAATATTAACCCAACTATCATAACTATTTATCCCAATACTATAACTATTAGCTTCAAAATCGTAATTAATAACCTGAAAGTTGTAATTATTAATCCAAAATATAACTATTAAACTGAAAATCATAACCATTAATACAAAACAATAATTGCTTCTAAAGGTTTTAAACACGATCTTAACTTAACTTTGATTGATCTGCAGTTGTGCCTGGGTGGCATGTGTCTCACAAAAAAAAAAAGATCTTGTTTTAGTCTATTTCAAACGCGGATTTTGAAGTAATACTAGTTTTTGGGCCCGGCTATGCCCGGGGTAATTATTATTTTCATTTATTAATATTCTACTTGAAAATTATACCACCAAAAATTACTTGGTTTTGTGGTTAAAACTTTAGTATGTAAGTTTGAAGTCATGGGATCAAGTCTTATACCATGCATTTTCTAAATTTTTATTGTATGTGTTTTACATGAAGTAAACACTCTAAGGGATGGCGCCACATGACACAGTTCCTTGTTTAGGAACACCTTTTAATATATTAGTATAGATTAGACAACGGTCCAAGCCCAATATTAAGAAGAGAACGGCCCATGTCTTTGAATATAGTGACTAGTTTAATCTATTTAGTGACCAGTTTAATCCATTTAGTAATCACATTATTTAATTCATTTAGTGACTAGTTTAATACAATTGGTAAGACCGCCAGATTGTTTTTCAAAATTTTATGTTGTAGTTCGAGATCTAGAAGGAAACAAAGGAAAGAGAAAAGAAGGGACGACTAGGTTGGTGCGAGATGCCTAGGGATAGTTACCGACCCACTAAGAACAACGAGTATCACGGTAATACTTATGAGATACGAACTGAATCTTGGTTGTTAACAAGAAACAATCCCAACAAGAGTTTTTAGTTTGATTTTGTTTAGAGAAAACACAAGAGAATTTCACTCTCTAAGCAAGTGCCATAGGAATGATTTCTCACACCCACAATACATATGACACATCCCTATTTATAGTATAGGAGATAGTTAGAGTAATTGCCCTAAACAAGGTGTCACTTCACACCAAAAGACGCATTTAAATCCTTTTAATTCATATTATACTTATACGACAATGAGGGAGTGGAAGGGTGGTAAGCCCTTTTATCTTCCACCCACATGTTGTGGGTTCAATTCTCATCAGGGGGGGTTTGGGGGGCTTTGGGGTAGGTTGTATTTAGGTGCCCTGTGAGAGGGCGTTAATGTAATTTATCTTACCAAATTTTAAAAAAAATATATATTATACTTATACTCCACAACACCAAGTATAATAAACATCATACAACGCGTCTTGCGTGTGGCCGGCCACACGCGAAATTGCACGTGCAGCCACGCGCGCGACACCTTGTCATCCCGTCAGCTCATTTTCAAATGCTCATATCTCACTCGTTTCTCATCGGAATAGAGCTTTTGACCAGGCGTTGGAAAGCTATCGAGCCAAATTTTCATCTCCAACTTGCATCTTCCTAAAATATTAAGTGTGCTGTGAGATATGACCTTTTTAAGTTGACCCTTATACACAAACCCTTATGAACAGATGGAGTTACTCTTATGAACAAATGGAGTTACTCTTATGACCAAATGGAGTTACTTGTATGAGTATGTGGTTACTTTTAACAATAAAAGAGTGTAACTCCTATAAATAAATGTTGTTACTCTTATAAGCAAAATGGGATTACCTGTGTGAACAAATAGGGTTACTCATATGATTAAATGAGCTTACTGGTATGAATAAATGGGGTTACTCCTTATGAACAAATGAGGTTACTCGTATTAATGTATTAATAAGTTGGGGGTTACTTGTATGAACAATTGGGGTTACTGATACGAATAATATGGGGTTACTTATGTGAACAAAATGAGGTTACTCATATGATAAAATGGGGTTACTAGTATGAATAAATTGGGTTACTCCTTACGAACGAATGAGGTTACTCGTATTAATAAGTAGGGGTTACTTGTATGAACAATTGGGGTTACTAATGCGAATAAAACAAGGTTACTCATATGATTAAATGGGGTTACTAGTATGAATAAATAGACTTACTCTTTATAAACGAATGAGGTTACTCGTATTAATAGGGGGGTTACTTGTGTGAACAATTGGGGTTACTCGTATGATTAAATGAGGTTGCTCGTATAAATAAATGTGGTTACTAGTATGATTAAACGAGGTTACTCATAAGATTAAACAAGTTTACTCACAAGATTAAATGAGGTTACTCATATTATTAAACGAGGTTACTCCAACAAATAAAAGGGGTTATTCATATAATATTTGAAGGTTACGCGTAACAAGAGAAGATGTTACTCTTATAAACAAAATTGGGTTACTCCTATGAATATATGGGATTACTAGTATGAATAAATGGGGTTACTATTTATATCCTCAAGTCTTCTCCATTATTAATTACTCCTAATTAATTTTACATAAGTTGTCTAAGATAGTGTTATGTATGTGAAACAACCAGCTCTCTTCATTTGATCCATTATATTCCATGCTTCCACCACCTTCTTCAACTTACAAAGTGCATTCGTATCAATTAATCTACCAAGAGAGATGATCGGTGTATGTGGGCCACACATACACTGGATGTATGTGTTACTACTAAAATGCATACCTTTTGTATGTGTTACTACTAAAATGTATATTGTTCCTAAAAAAATTATAAACTTACAATCATTTGAACCTGTTTTGTTACTCAATGATATTTGAATTTATGTATTTAAACGATTGAAATACTATATCTCGAATTGAATTTTATTACATGGTAGGGATGAAAACATAACATTATTTTTCTACAAACAAATTAAATAATTGAAAACGACTGGAAAATTTAGTAGAAAATAAATAGTAGAAAAATGGTGAAGATAAATAAGATAAAGCTAATATGTGAATAATCTAGAAAAAAAAATTACATTTTTTTTAGTTTTAAACGAAGGATTTATACAAATCTAAACAAAGAAAATTTCATAAAACAGATTTTTTAAACAAAGATAAAGAACAAATCATTAAAAACAAAATTATCTGTTGAAATATTGTAAGTTTGTAATATTTTAGTAATATTATATATTTTAGTAGTAACACATACACAAAGTATAAATTTTAGTAGTAACACATACACTTAGTGTATGTGTGGCCCCCATATACCGAGTATATGTGTAGCCTTTGCGATCTACAACTCCAAAATTACTAGACCCAATATCATTCACCAACTCATACTCAAACTTCCTCCTACTCCCGCCGTCAGACTTATCTCTGTATTTCAAGTTCCCCAAATTTCAAATAATTCAATTTAATCGAAAAAAAACTTTGAAGAATCATCATAAATATCATCATCACTCCGAAAATAAAAGTACGGAAGCGGCAAGACAAGTTGTTCTTCATTAAACTTGAAAAAAGCACGAAATTCGAAACATGACTAATTCAAACTCAGAAATCAAAATAAATTAAGTGCTTGTCTTGCTGTAGGAGAAACTGCAATTGAAGGAGATAGTAAAGATTGAGATATGGAGGACTAGCTTTATCCGCACGCTATGCGTGCGAAATCGTTATAAAAATTAAATTAATTAGCATCATGATTACATCTAATATTAGTTTAAGGCTTTGAGCAAGAACGTGGATACTCGCTAGACTGATATCAGAAGACAAAGAAGATCAGGGAAGTTTCCTATAGTGTTGTAGTTCTAGTTATTAGTATCTTTTTGCACGCGGTCCGTGCGCGAACATCGCTGTAATATTGAACATGTTTCTTTTGTTTTCAAAAAATATGGAAGTTACTTTAACTAAAAAAAAATTGGTAGTTTTTTTGGGGGGGAAATCTGGTAGTTACATTAGAGCTTTTTTAAAAAAAAAAAGTTCTATGACTTTTTTGCCCTCATAAGTTATCCTGGAAGAATAAAAACATAAAGGGTATTTTAGGGAACTCAGGTGGACACCAAAGTCCTCAAGAGTTCTCATATATAATAGAGATGTTTTCCATGTAATAAGGAATTTTTTAATAAAAATCAGATAAGGATTGTAGTACTGATAACTTGAGCAGTTTTTTTGTTTTGATGTTTAAAATTGAAGAAGTTAGTTTGTTTTCTTTTTTCTTTTTCCTTTTTCTATTTTTCGGTGTCCCACCCGTTTTTCCCTATACAATAGAGATAATTGAGATAATATCATCGAGACGTAACTTGAAATAATTTATATGGAGCTCAATTTGTCTAGAAACTAAAGTAATAATGTCTATATTATACATGATAAATTTGTATATCTCAAATTGAAAGTTCAATATACACATTTCAAAGCCAAATACAAAGCTGAATTTGAGTACAACATATGGGAAAGTAAAATAATATAATCTTTGGGAAAGTATAACATACGAAGATGAAGCAGACGTTTCAATAATACAACAATATGACACCAAAGTACAATAACATAATATTATAGTGTTATTCAACGAAAGAGCCACAAACAATAGAAAATGGAGGCTAATAAGTGATAAGGTACTTTAAACAATATCAAAATATAAAAACTGTGTTAAATATTTGTTTTTGTGGTTGTGATATAATTTAATTTTGAACTTTGTGTCAGATACTCAAACATATGTAGCTATAAGCAAATTTAAGAATTTTTCCACTTATGAATGTACATACTTTGGATATAGTATTTTCAGAACCCACGTAATAATCCTTTCATCACAATTCATAACCCCATATAAATTTTTTTCTTTGATGTGTGAGGGATACAAAATCCATAGGAAATAAGTATGCAATTTTTTAAGGGGAAGATATAAACCCTCTATCTCTCTTTGTCTTTTTGAAAGGTCTCTATCTCTACGTTCTTTTTTCTTCCTTTTCACTACCATGCTGCTCATAGATTTTATAGTCTACAAATTTTGCACTTCCAAATCTGATGCATTGAGGTGATTTTCTCCCCCAATCTGCTCCTTCTTCTGAAAGAAAATCGAAAAAAAGAAATCACTGCCATCTCTATACCTCCGCCTACATCCAGTGCAATGCCATCTTTTTTTCTTTTTCCATATCTTCCTCCCATTGAAACTTAATAATTGGAGATAGGAGAAACTTAATAATTGGAGATAGGTCAATTGAAGCAGTGAGGGGATTGAAGGTGGAGCAATAATAAATTGGAGAAGAAACACATAATTTTCGAATGGCAATTGAGTAGGTGAGTTTGAAAGATTTTCAATTTTTTTTGCATGTGAAATAAACGCAAATCTGTAAATTTATTGGAGATTGTCACTGTTTTGGAATCATGGTAACTGTAACGTTTTTTTTTTTTTAAAAAAAAACGATCTGTAATTATCCCATGGAAAGAATTTTTTTTTTTCGAATTCTTGTTCCATGAAAAGATTGATTTTTAAACACTTTTTTTTTTAAGGTATAGTTCTATCTGTTATCGTTAAAAAAATTAGAGATTTGAGATTCTCTGTTTTAATCCTATGACAGTTATGTTCTTCAAGATGAATTATATTGTTTTCTCTTCTCCCTACCATCCCAACCAACACTTTATTTGACACAAAAATCTCCTTTTGTTTTCTTCTGAATTTTTTTGGGCATAATTTTCTGGGTTATAAAAATTGTTTCTTTTACAATTTGTAAAAATGTACGAAATAAAATAATCCCATTTTACCTTCTTATTGTGAGAATTATGGTTTTAATAATGTCACCCAACTTTTCTTTTTAAATTTTGTCAGCGTTTTTATTGCAAAATCAATTTTTTGTTAATAGAGGAAAGTACTCTATAGTTAAAAATGATAAATGTTATAAGAAGTTCTTACGGTATATATTTGGTTATTCCCTAATTTTCCCGAAAAAAAAAACCCATTTGCAATTGAATATTAGTATGTAAACGATTTGCAATAACACTTACCTTGCAAATGCCCCTTTTTGCTAATATTTGGTTGACGAAATTGGTTGATTGTAGTGATTGTGACTTATAAAGCATTGAATTGGTTGTTGTGAATAATAAAGAAACACATTTTAAATTTTGATGTGAGGGAGAAGTAAGTAAAACCTTGTAAATATTTGCTTTACACTGATATCCCACGTAATTCGTTGCTTGTTGGTGGTAGGATAGAGATTATTTGCAATTGCGTACTATTAGTGAAAAGTATCATGTATGAATTGACATTGAGAAAATGAATGTTGTATTTATGAAATTAAATTGTAAAGCAGTGATTTATTTTGTGATTACCTGATGGTGGTGGTATAATAGTATTGTAATGATTTTGTGTTTTTGGGTATTCTGTTGTGGTTTTCAGAGAATTGAGAAGTGAAGATGGAAGGAGAAGAGGACGAACTGAAGGAGTGGTTTTCAGATTTTGGTTGCAGTTTTTTCCCATGTAATTAGGGGATTGAGTTGGACGGTTAGTTGTTAAGAAGTTACACGTTGTAAGTTTTTTAATTTTGTTTGTTTTTCCTTTTTTTTGTGGTTTTCTGAGTTAGGCACTATATTTTTTTTTTCTTTTCATCTTTTTTCTATTTTTCAAAATACGGTTTTGATATTTGGGAGGTTACTGATTTGAAAATCTTCATTTCTTTTTTTTTTTCCCTTTTCTTTTCCCTTTTTCTTATTCTATTTGATGTAAATATTCTTAATTTGTTAGGGGTAAAATGGGGGTTTTAATATTTTGGTGTCCCCTCTTAGTTGCCTTATATGATAGAGATACAGACGCTATAGTGAAGGAGACGGAAGAAATTAAGCGGGTTAGAATAAGTTTGGGATTGAGTTATAGTAAGAATTTCCGTTTGGGCTTTATTTATGGGTCGGCCACACGCGAATTTACAGGTGTGGCGACCACATATAAGAATTTGTGAACATCATATATATATATAACCTACGAACACATGTAACTATAAATGTTCCAACAATCCTCCATTTTATAGTACTAGTTGTTGGCTACAGGAAGTTGATGATCCTAGATTATTCTCCATTGAGCAGCTACTATGGGAAGATTTTTAGCTACAAGAAATCATATAAAATGAGAAAGAAGTAATGGTAGAGGAAGAAGAACACGCGGTAAGCCTTAATCCCTAAAGAACACATTCATAACATCGAAAACACTCAATAACTCAGTTAAGACTCAATTGTAGTTAAGCCTTATAAGGAGGTATGATGTGACTTTAAGAAAGTCTGCGACATTAGCATTAAAAAACTGAAATGCTGCAATGAAGATGGATAATCTAACACCTTAAAAAACAACTGATCGTATGCCTTTAAAACATTTTTAATCGTTTCAGAAAATACATGAAGATGACATTTGAATATTGACCACCATCCAATAAACCATGTTATCCATTATGCAACAAGGCTTGTTTTCCAACTGTGCCCTATAGAACATAGAGAAGATGCACTTAACAATGAGGAGTGAGGGATTATGCATATAGAAATTTGTGTACTTTCCCATCTACTCACTGTTCTTGATTTTTTTAAAGCCTAATAAATTTAGCCCACCACTCGGAACACAAAGAAATAAAATTAGGCGTTTCATATTGAACAAGAACACATTAATAGCATCCAAAACACTCAATTGCTCAGTTCACTAACCATAACACCACAAAATAACTACTAAGAGTACTTAAAATCAATAACAAGAGCTCTAAAATAATTTATTCAAGCCAGGAATTGAATAACCTAATTTTTATCACAATCATTAGAGCACAAAAAAAGCAAGACTAAACCAAAATCTACAACAGAATTAATCAACAACACAAACAATCAATCACTATTCCTAAACCAACTCAAGTTACTCCTGAAGTGCCCACAACATCCAATACATATCATTTCTGAGTTCACCAACCTAAATACCGCTAAACAACAATCGAAAATACAGTAAATCAACAACCAAGCTCTAAAATACTCAATTCAAACATGTAACCGAACATCCTAATCAACATGACAATTATTACAACTAAAAAACACAACGAATGGCCACAACTTTACATTCTTTCTAATGTTTCTTGTTTTCTTTGAATGATATATTCAAGTTTAGTTGTTCTACTATATTCATTCACTTACACACTCACTGATAGGTTTTCAATTTGATTTGTTGCAATTTTGTTTATTGACTTGTTTTGTTTTACTAATCTATTAAGTGCTTTATACTTTCAATTTATAGATTAGCATATTATTTGTAACAACAACAAATGATGAGAACAAATTATCACAAACGACCAACACAATATCATCACAAACTAAAGAAAAGACAAGAGGAAGATAGCAAAACCTCAGGAACTTTTTTGAGTTCCTTTACGCAATAATAGGAAAGAATGATGACTTGGATTTCCTCCCCTTCATGACAGGGATTCAGAGGGGTGTCAGGTCCATCATCATCAAATTCCTCCTCATACTCTTCATAGACTTTAAAAAGGCGAAGCTTGCCATCATCATCCTCGCAGAGCATATCTCAGTAATTCCCCTCCTCTGCAAAATCAGCTTCTTTCACAAACAATCCCTCCCAAGGCAACCCCTGTTCTTCATCTGAATCACTATCAACATCCATCTTCTTCTCAACAACTTTCTCTTTTCCCTTCCTTTTGGTTGCAAAACTTTCATTGGAACTCAACGCCCTCAATCCGCAGATAATCGGTGGTCGGGTCGTGGGGGTTGCCACAATTCTCTCTCTCTCTCTCTCATCCTTAGTGTTAGGCTCACTAACTTTTACCCCCTTTTCCTTAGGTCTTAGATTAACACCCCTAGTTCTAGGTTTAGTTTTAGGGGACTTAACAGGGGGGTGTTGAACACTTCCTCAACCATTTTCATCACTTTCTCCAAGTCTTTGAACAATTTTTTGCTCAATAAACTAGAAGCTTTGCCGGAGTAAAACATTTTCCATGCATAAGGACTTCCATCTGAAATAGAATTTGCCAAATCCCTGCAAATAACCATCTCCTCTTTCGTATTTGCAACAGAGGTTGCGTGTTTATCATTGTTAACTTTTAGTGAGAAGATGGGGAGAACGAAGAATTAAAGAGAGAACAAGATGAACAGAGAGGAAAAAAAAGATGAAGAGGGTGAAGACCGAGAATGATTTTCGGCAGAGGAGAAATGTGTTTTTCCTGAGGGTTGGGGTTCTGGGTTGGGAAGGGGGGAGGTTTGTTGAACAGATATGTTCAATTCAAATTAAATTGATGTATTGGTTGGTATTTGGGATGTTGAGGGTTTAAATTTTAAAATTGGTGGAAATCTTTAATTAAGGCAACAAGCATTAAGATTGTAATCTGTGTAATTCCCAAGGTTATATTAGTTACCTCCAAGGATAATTCCTTTGATGTTGTTGTACTGTAAAAGTGATAAATAATCACCTATATCTCTGATTGCAGAAATGAAAAGAAGAGAAGGAATGAGAAAATAAATCGGAGAGAGAAAAGGATGAGATAGACATGGAAAAAGGAGAAGGGCGGAAATCCTAGTAAACCAAATTGAATGGTTTGGTAGAAAATTAGGAAGAAAGAACGTGTGAAGTGACAGGCTAAAGTCGTATCACCTAATCAAAAGTAATCCTAAAGTCCTCTAACAAATAGTAGTCAGGGAAGTAGGGTCGAATCCACAGGGAAACAATGTTCTTTTCCTAATTGTGATCAAATCTAGATTATAGGGAACGAGAGTTTGGGTTGTAATTATACTAAATTAGTCAATAACTATATCGAGTAATATCAATAATAAAGAGTCTAGGGCATAGGTTCACCAATGAACAATAATCCAGGATGAAACGCAATAATCAATAATAAATAATGCAGTCAAACAGGTTGATTTCCTCTCTCGAGTCGAAATTAACCATAGAATGATATTAACAGGCTCTCGCAATTTATTAATACCAATTATACCTATTGAAACTAGCCTTAATATCAAGTTTATACCTCTCGGCGCATAACCTTATATTGCAATACTATAACAATCAAATCTGGCCAAATCGGATTGAATAGAGATAATACATTCAATAGGAATCAACATACATCATCAAAAATCAATACTTTATAAACGTCCCTTCATAAATATTCATGGATCCCCTTAACCCTAGAAATAAACTACTCAATCATAATTAAAGAAAACATATTCATGATGAAACAAGTAAACATGGTGAATCAATAATCAAAGATTGAATAAGGATAACAAGAGAAGAGAAGAAATACCAATGTAGGACAATCTTGCAAAAATCCAAACTTCTATTGAAAATCCAATGTAAAAATGGTAAAGAGTAATACTATGGTTCTTGAGTAATTAAAATGTGCTTAGGAAAACTAAAACTGAAACTATAGTGTAAAAACGCCCCCCTCAACCCTAAAAGGATAAGTAATTATAAGAAAATAAGAGTCAGTACAACACGCGCTTCAAAACGCATAAAAATCGCCCCACTCGGGTTGCTGGGGCGGATTCCGCCCTGTTGGGCGGTTGACAGGTCAAAACCCGAAGAAAAAGCAAAACAACGATCCGCCCGGCCGGGCAAGATCCCGACCGGCCGGGCTCGCAAGAAATACCAAAACTGCTCATATTCAAAACTTCATAACTTTCTTGTCTCTCGTCGAAATTCAGCGTGTGACCAGTCGTTGGAAATCTCTTCAAGTCTACTTTCCAATCCAATTGGAATCAATCCATTATCATTTATGTATCAAAATTTATGAGTAAAAGAGTGTACAAGACTCAGTTTTGGCACTTCTTTCAGCAATGTTTTGCTTCATTGTAGCCCAAATTCGTCTCAGAGAGATGCTTTGTGATCCTCATGCAATCTACCTTCTTTATTAATGTTTGCCTAACTCATGCTTAGCCAACCATAGTCTATTTGCATTAATATCACCTGAAGTTCATCAAAACAAGCAAACGGAGAGTAGTATAGCCAAACTTGAGTAAATCATGCAAATATGCACCTAAATGCTCTCATTTGAACTAGAAATTCAACCTAAATGAACCTAAAATCTATGTATAAATATGACTCATCAAACTCCCCCAAGCTAAACCATTGCTTGTCCTCAAGCAATACGATATAGACATTGGAGAAGAAAAACACCTACAATATGAGACTACAATAAAGCCAAACACTCAACTGAAACCACGAGAGATATATCCACTACACAAAACAAGCATCGAAACAATATCGAACAAAGCTGCATAGCATATCATGTATCGCAATCGACTCTCCAAACATACCACAAACCATCTCCCCCAAGCTAGATTTAACTAAACCTGACAGACCTCACTATGGTCAATGCACTCAAATCTCTCATGTGTTTAAGGGATAATAAATAACACTCAACCTAAATCGAGTCGACTCAGATGAAGCATATACTCTTTAACTTTGACCCTTTGACTCACTTTCTATGAAATAATATAATACATAAAGATCAAGAGGACTTTAAAGGGTAGTAACGAGGCTGCAGTTAAAGGTATGGAAAATAATATAGAAATTGTGGTGGAAAAACCAAGAAAGGGGAGCATCATGTAATTGAAAACATGTCCAAAAAAACGGTCATAACAACTCCACGCAACAACCAACAATCTCCAAATATAACCAATACTTTGTTCATTCAAGAAATTCAAAAATACCCTTTTTCTTTCACTTTATTCATAACTCTTTTTTTCACTTTTTTTTTTTTCATTTTTCACAAACTTTCTTTTGATTTCTTTTTGTTTATTTTTTTTTCAAACTTTTAATTCAATTTCCAAGCTCACTAGACATACTTTCCATCCAACTACACCACAAATCGAGCTTTATCATTCAACACAACCAAACCAAAACTAATACTCGCTCCCCTCAAGCAAGGCTTGGGACAAGAATCAAATGAGGTCAAAGGTTTATAATGTAGATATCAATTTAACAATGTCCAAAAGGCTCAATGGGGGATAGAGAAAGGATAATATGAAAACAATAATAACTTTGGAGCTATGATCACGAAAAAAAATTGCCTCAATCATATCAAAATGTCTACACTATCAAACATCAAAGAGTACTAAGTCAAAATCAAGATCAATCCGACAACTGAGGAACTAATCACACATGAAAGAACAGAACTGACACGGATACGTCAGTTCATAGGCACAAAAGCTCACTTGGGTTAAGGTGTCTGCATAGTAAAGTTAAATCGAGCCAGAGAGAGATCAAACAATCTTACCACAAACAATCAATTGCAAAACAATCGTGCTATGAAGAATCATGAACAGGATGAATGACGCTTAGGAGGTGTAGTGAAATATCAACAAGGTTCTCAAAAAGTGCTAGCAATAGTCTCATAGATGCAAACTAACATGATATGAAAAAAATTCTAATGCAACTAAGAAAACAATACATTTTTTTCGTTACATGTAAACTCCCGCCCTTAATGAGCGGTATAAACCATGTAACCATCCTACTAAAGTAATAAATCTAAACTAGTATGCAACTAACATGCACGAAGTGACATCCTTCCCCAAGCCGAACTTCACATTGTCCTCAATGTAAACACTGAGAAGAACAATGAAGAAAAAGAAAATGGAAGAGTACAACTCACAGAAAAGGCGGATAATGAACATAGAGTGTGCCAAACAGTATTGACACTTCCACCACAACCAAAAGCACCTCACTTCAACCTCAATCAGAAGAATTCAATGCCTTAAGTAACTTATCAAATGCTCCTGCAAACATGTCACTAAAAACTAGATATGGCTTGATTGCAAGCACATCTATCTTTACAAACATAATGTCAGCAGGAACAAAATAAAAGTGAAGACAAGAAGAATCAAAAGAAAATGGAGAAAAGGAAGACAAAGTATAACCTTCCTGTATCTGTTGTGTAGACACCAGAGATCTCAAGGAAAGAATATCAACAATGTCAACTTGGCCAAATGTATCTTTTAATGGTGGCCCTTTTAGAAAATATGAGGGAAATAAAATAGGATGGGAAGAAACAAGATCAAGCCTTCTTGAAAATGGTAAATGGAGACAAGAAATTATAGGTTCAACCTCTACAGTTTCACTTACAATGTTACCACCCTCTAAAATAGGCTCATTAACAAAAGGGTTTGTAACTAAGAGTTTCTCCTCCACCAAAACATTCATCCTATCCATATTTTTCTCATTCTCATCATTCCTTTCGATATCGGGAGTCATATAATCACCATTCTCCATTGACATGGCATTCTCAACACAATCATCATCGTCATAGGAAAACATATTTTGGTCTCTCATTTGTTGAATGCCTCGTAATTGATTAACCATCAACTGCTGTTGGTCACACAATTGCGTAAGGCTAGCACTGAATTCTTTGTCAGACTCATTCAATTGTTTCATTAAATCAAGAAGATCTGTCATACACTGTGATGATTGTTGTTAAGGATAGTTATGCAAGTCCAATTGGGGAGGGGAGTTCCAATTATGCACATAAGATTCATAGGGAGCATATGGTAATCCATTATAATCTAAGTTAGGATTGGAAGAATATTGATTATCATAAGATGCACAAAAATTAGAATTCGAATAATCAAAAGATGCATCATAATCAGGCACTTGATCATCCCAACAATTATAACTATATTGTCCCTGACAATCAGTAAAATTTGCTCCATAATGGTGATTCCACTCCATTATAACACAGTCAGAGGAAATTTAAACCAAAGAAAAGGAAAAATATATACAATTCTAGGGAACACATGTTCCTTCGAATGGGGGTTAGTATAAACAAGGAATAATCTAGACTCTAAGACAACTAAAAATTAAACAAAACCGTTTCCCCGGCAACGGCGCCAAATTTTGACAGGCTAAAGTCGTATCACCTAATTAAAAGTAATCCTAAAGTCCTCTAACAAATAGTAGTCAGGGAAGTAGGGTCGAATCCACAGGGAAACATTGTTCTTTTCCTAATTGTGATCAAATCTAGATTATAGGGAACGAGTGTTTGGGTTGTAATTATACTAAACTAGTCAATAACTATATCGAGAAATATCAATAATAAAGAGTCTAGGGCATAGGTTCACCAATGAACAATAATCCAGGATGAAGCAAAATAATCAATAATAAATAATGCAGTCAAACAGGTTGATTTCCTCTCTCGAGTCGAAATTAACCATAGAATGATATTAACAGGCTCTCGCAATTTATTAATACCAATTCTACCTATTAAAACTAGCCTTAATATCAAGTTTATACCTCTCGGCGCATAACCTTATATTGCAATACTATAACAATCAAATCTGGCCAAATCGGATTGAATAGAGATAATACATTCAATAGGAATCAACATACATCATCAAAAATCAATACTTTATAAACGTCCCTTCATAAATATTCATGGATCCCCTTAACCCTAGAAATAAACTACTCAATCTTAATTAAAGAAAACATATTCATGATGAAACAAGTAAACATGGTGAATCAATAATCAAAGATTGAATAAGGATAACAAGAGAAGAGAAGAAATACCAATGTAGGACAATCTTGCAAAAATCCAAACTTCTATTGAAAATCCAATGTAAAAATGGTAAAGAGTAATACTATGGTTCTTGAGTAATTAAAATGTGCTTAGAAAAACTAAAACTGAAACTATAGTGTAAAAACGTCCCCCTCAACCCTAAAAGGATAAGTAATTATAAGAAAATAAGAGTCAGTACAACACGCGCTTCAAAACGCATAAAAATCGCCCAGCCCGGGTTGCTGGGGCGGATTCCGCCCGGTCGGGCGGTTGACAGGTCAAAACCCGAAGAAAAAGCAAAACAACGATCCGCCCGGTCGGGCAAGATCCCGACCGGCCGGGCTCGCAAGAAATACCAAAACTGCTCATATTCAAAACTTCATAACTTTCTCGTCTCTCGTCGAAATTCAGCGTGTGACCAGTCGTTGGAAATCTCTTCAAGTCTACTTTCCAATCCAATTGGAATCAATCCATTATCATTTATGTATCAAAAGTTATGAGTAAAAGAGTGTACAAGACTCAGTTTTGGCACTTCTTTCAGCAATGTTTTGCTTCATTGTAGCCCAAATTCGTCTCAGGGAGATGCTTTGTCATCCTCATGCAATCTACCTTATTTATTCATGTTTGGTTAACTCATGCTTAGCCAACCATAGTCTATTTGCATTAATATCACCTGAAGTTCATCAAAACAAGCAAATGGAGAGCCAAACTTGTAAATCATGCAAATATGCACCTAAATGCTCTTATTTGAACTAGAAATGCAACCTAAATGAACCTAAAATCTATGTATAAATATGACCCATCATGAAGTGAAACAAGGGGAAAAAGGAACGAAAGACAGGGGAAGTAGTGGGAACTGGGAGGAAGACAAAAGGGATGGCTGATTAGTGATTTTAGAAAGGGAGTAAGGGTAGGAAAGTCCGAGCACTGCTGATAAGGAATAGTGCTGGGGACTTCGACCAAGAGATCGATATGAAAGTGATGGTATTATGTAGGTACGGAAAGCTTGTCAATTTTGTTGATTTTATAGGCTTGCTAGGGTAAATTAGTTTTAGTCAGGGTATATGTGTAATTTCACACTCAAAATCTTACAAAAAACAGAAAGAAGAAAAGTGGTGCATTTAATTTTAAACACTCGATTTTAGAAACTGTTGCATTTAATTTGAAAGGGGGGAAATATACAAGTTTTGCCGAGGTAGAGCTGGCCTGGAGAGAGTTTTGATCCAACTTGCCAGACGATTTAGTCGTGCGATCTCAAGAGTTTGCTTGGAGTAGAAAATCTCAAGCGCCATTTCTCTCTAAATCGCTCCAGCCAAAACCTAGATACTAAGCAACAAACATACTTGAAAGCTCGCATATACTACTTTTAAAAGATTAATGTTTATGCATTCCAAGCATACCCATTGATATTATGTTTGTTTTCTACGTTTTGTGGTGTACACATCTTTATGCTCTGTTTTTTTCCGGATTTCAACAACTTCGAATTTGTAAAGACTATATTTTTTTGGTTAGAAAGGTGCACATGAAATTAACGCAAAGCAATAAAAATAGTACATGGCTACATACATCCTTAGGTTTCATGACCATTACAGGGGGTATAATTCTCCCCAAGTCTACTTATAGTAGCTCTGAGCTCTTGTTCATATAATAGCCTAAACTATTCGGAGGTTCGTAACAAAACATACAATCCGCACTGCTACTTTGTAGTCTTCTCACCTCCCTGGCCATGTAATCTGCAACCTTGTTAGCACTACTACTTTGCAGTCTTCTTACCTCCCTGGCCATGTAATCTGCAACCTTGTTAGCGGCTCTTCTATTAAACACCCAATGGAATGCCAAGTTCCTTCCCAGCAACGACCTGCAGTCAAGAATAATGTTTCTAATATCATTTTCCATTCTATTTACAGCATTGATTGTCAAAACTACTTTTTCACAATCCGACACAAACTCAACATGGGTAAGGGAATCATGTTCTGCAATAAGAGACCTTCTCTAAGTGTCAAATTTCTGGCATAAGAGGGGATTCCGTAATCACACATCATTGAAAACCACCTCTCCATCTTCTGTCACTATCTCTTAGAACTCCCGCTAACCCTGCATTTATCATGTCAGCCTCCAAGGAGGCAGCAACATTCATTGGTTCTGTCTTCTATTCTAGGCTCCAAAGCCCTTGTAATCTGATCAACAAACCATTTAGATGAAAACTCCTTACACGCTCTAACTGCCCATTGAATGCGATGGTCTTTTGATATATGATTTTTTGCTGGAGGTAGTTTCCTTACACGTTCCTAACACTCTAGTATCTAAATGATACATGTTTTTTGCTGTAGGAATAATAGTGTCAATGAGATTGTGCGAATAATCAAGCCTTCTTTCAACCTTCAACCTCGCCTCCTTTCTCTTCTATGGTACTTTCACTTTTTCTTTCTTTTGGAAAATAATACAATTTTTTTGACAGGTCTTGTGATTTGAAAGAAAAAGCTTCAATTTTCAATGGAATTTTAGCTTCTTTTTAGTGGGTTTTATCTAGTCTCTAGTTGTGTTTGTTGCGGGCTCATACCACATTACATCCAATACTACCTTTTTGGGTGATGTGGTGAAGATTTAATAGAAAAGATTGAAAAAACTGGGAAAGAGCAGAAGTTATGCTATGTTCCCTAAAAAATAACATCAGATCAAACGTGGTCTATTATTTAGGAACTGCAGGAGTATATTACAATAGGCAAATATATTACCAGTTAATAATCTCATACCGTTGGATAATGCAATTTTCTGCTCTCTAAACAAAGTATTGGGAAGCTTGAGAGCTAACCATTCTGCGAGACTGCAACCTACGGGAATCATCACATAATATAAGCTAAATGTTCAATAGTTAGAAAAGGGAACTCTAGGTAACAAACCAAAAGCATTTCATTTCGCCATTTAAAGACAACAAGATCACATTCCATCATCTAAGCTTCTAATGTTAATAAGCAAAATGCTATTTTCAGAGAATAAAATTCAGCCTTCAACAAAGATCAAAACAAACAAAGAAAGAGAAAAAAAATACCTCGTTGTTATAATACATTCGGCGAACTCGAAACAACTTAGGATGGATGAAATCAGCAGCAGAGCTCAAATTCCTCGCCCTAATTACCACTTGCCTTGACATTATAATCCGACTTTAAAATTAACCCACATATAAAGATAACATAATTAACCCAAATATTAGCAATAAAAAAAGCATCCCTGAAATCAAAGGAGAAGAAATTTACCCTTCTTTGATGCCATCAGGGTTTAGGAAAGTGCGCATGAGTTTAGAGACGAAGTAACGAAGAACACCTCCTTACAACCAATGAGTTTGTAGTTCCACCAGCAGCAGTTCAGAAAAGGCGGAGCTAGCCCCTCTCTAGTGGAGGTCTACCAGGAGGTCTCTCCAAATTCTTCGTTGGCGGTCTTCCCCTCCTTACAACCTTGGGTTCCGGTTCATTATCATCACTCTCTAACCATAGGTTCTCGAAATTTCTCATAGCCAACTGTTTTATCGGACGTGCCTGGTAAGAAAAGCAAGATTCAATAAAAAGACATAAATGGCATACATAAGTGAGACTAATATTAACCATAGCAAAGTATGTAATAAGCAAACATAAGGCATTTAGACAATTTTTGAAGAAGTAATTAGATTAGCAAACTAACAAATGCCAACCAACATAATATCATATAACAATAAAAGGAATCATCAATTACAAAATCCCTTATTTTGCAGGCATGTAAAATCATATCAAAAAAAATTCTAAGATTTTCAGATCTAGAACCCTAACACTGATCCGACATTTTACTATAGCAACTGGCAATCGAAGGAGGAATGGTTTTCAACAATCCTGAATAATAAATGGAAAGCTGAAAAGCTTTAAAATTAGGAGCTCACTTATGCCAATGGAGCAAGGACCTCGATCCCTTGTAAATCCCCACCTTCTTCACAAATCCATTGCCTCCTCAATTTAGTTTCAGATGCAGATAAAATAAGAATCAACATTGACGAATTATGCACTCGTCCCTGATGGATTGTGGATACCCAACACCAACGAACGCCAACTTCAACCAATGGCGTAGTACAATCAAGCTGGGCAAGCTCCAACAAAGAAGATAAGGTGCAGGAAAACAAAAAAGGAAAGAAAGAAGGAGGAACGAAAAGGGAATTCGAAACTCAAATTAACAACTGAAATCAAAGAACAAATCTAGCAAAAAAACATATATTGAGCAAAAAACTTAATAGCTGAAACCAGATAACAAATCTAGTACTACCTCCGTCCCAGAATAGTCTGAACACTTTCCTTTTACGTTTGTCCCAAATTAGTTTGAACACTTCCATTCTTGGTATGGTCCCACCATTAATATATTATTTCTTTTACTGATCTTTGGCCCACACTCTACCTTTTATCTATAAAAAGTTACCCAACTTTCTCTCTCCTCTAATTAAAAATACCCCACTAACTCCTATCACATCTACTTTTTAAATAAAATAACATTTGATAACCACACTACAACTTATCACCTTAAACTACGTGTCCCAACAAGTGTTCAGATCTTTCTGGGACGGAGGGAGTAAAAAAATCGAAAAAAACAGAGAGGAGACCGAGGAAATCGATCAAGAAAGACGGCATTTTACAACGAGTAAAGGGAAATCTGATGCACAAACTCATAAATAGGAGGAAATCGCATATTCTTTGCGGAATTTTAGTAACAAAATCAACACAAGTGAAGAGAAATGAAGTGAAAACAGGAGGAAATCACATATTCTTTGCGCATCTCTAACAATTTGCTAATTCAGAACTAAAATGAAACCCTAAAACACTGAAATAACAAGCAATTGAAAATCATCAAAATCGACAAGCTTTTCTTACCATCACTTCCATGTAGATCCCTTGATTTAACGAAGAGCAATGCGAAATTTTGTAAGCAATCAACATAAGTTAAGAGAGATGGAGTAGAAATGGGAGAGGAGATGAGAGAGAAAATTGAAGACTCCGTAAGAAACAGGAGAGAGAAAAGAAACAGGAGAGGGACATGGAAAAAGGGGTAAGGCAGGAAATCATGGTGAAGCAAAATGAATGGGTTGGAGGAAAACTAGGAAGAAAGAATAGAATAAAAAAAGGAACAAAAGATAAGGCAGTGGGAAGACAAATGGGGATGGCATTTTAGCAATTTTAGAAAAAAAAAGCAAGGGCAAGAAAGTCCGAACACTGCTTGTAAGGAATAGTACTGTTGGGGATAGTTCGTACACTTGCAAAAAATACAAAACCAACTTGTGCATAAATGAAAATGTCTCAAAGATTAAAATTTTCACTTAGTATAACATACTTTACAAACTTTCGATTGAAATGATTAACTAAGCATTGAATCACTCAACCATATAAAAATTTGAAGTTGCTATACAAACAAGCTTACACAAATAACATTATAACCTTCAACTCCATTAAAGACCTTGAGTCCATATTCACATTCATGAGTGTTCCTAGTTAAGCCTCAAACTAGGTGAAGCGGCCAAATTTCTTACTCATATAGGTAAACCTTCAATAACATGCTCTCGCAACCGAGCAACTAACCAAAGGTTTATTAAAAAATAATTAATCAACCTCCAACATTGCGAAAAACAAGCACTAACCTTGGGATGTAATTATAAACTAGTTGTTGACCCGGGCGATGCCTTAAGGTTAAGCTATATAGTGCATTACATTTTAGTTATTCAACATGGTTAATGTCGTTCTTTTTTTGCTTGTTTCGTTGATGAATATAACCGATTAATGAAAGGTTATTGTTTACGGGTGTACATAACTGGTTACCTAGTTATTCGGGTACCCAAATATGCGGGTACCAAAAATCATTGGAAGGGCTATAGAAGAAGCTACTACTATGAGTTTCAACTGCCGATCCATGTTGATTACAGTGTTTTGGGGTATTTCCATGAGTGCCAAATGTCAATTGCATGTCAAGTCTAATCCTCATTCCTCAAAGTATCTACTATCAATCAACCATAACTTAAATATTCTCACTTGCAGATTGCATCACAACTAATTTTTTCATTACATGTTGATTCATCCGATCCATTTTTTAAAATGTTGATTCATCTAATCCCACTTGTCCTATAAAATGTTGATTCTTCTTACTATTCATCTTTTATTTTCCATTTGAAAGTCACAAGCACAATATTGTGGTATTGGTTAGCTAATAAGCTAACTCAATATATTTTCACAATTATTTCTTATAAGAGGAGATTACATTAACTGTGAAAAAAGAAAGAGAAAAAATATATAACGATGCGTTCATCCGAAATACACGTGTAACTTAAAAGCAAGTACATTAATTGACCCGATTCTTTCATCTTTTTCCCAGTTGGGTACTGACCCATAAAAATGAAATTTCATATTTACTAACTTTTTCAGGTTGACGGGTCAAACATAACAGGTTCCAGAACAACCCAGGTTTAGTTACAATTTGGTTCTTAAATTAGAAGCAATGTAGTATGAAATATTAAGCTATAAACTTTCCAGGTATGTCAATAATATAATTTTTAATTTTTTTTATATTCAAATATTATGTTGTCTATAAATAATTTTTCCCCAACAAAGACAAATACTCCCTCCGTTTCTTTTTAATTTACTCACTTCACTTTGGGGGAGAACTAAGGAGAAAGTACAAAAGTATGAGAGAGAAACTGAAAAGGTGTAGAGAGAAATTGAAAAGTGAGAGAGAGAAACTAAAAAGTGGGTTAAAATATTAATAAATGGATGACATGGGTGGAAAAAGAGGAGAAAGTAGATGTGACATGTTACCAAAAATAGAAAAAACAACAGTGTGTAGATTAAAAAGAAACAGACTAAAAAAGAAAGTGTGTAGATTAAAATGAAACGGAGGGAGTATGATATTGTAAATTAGTTGGTTAATGCATTTGTATTTCAAATGGGAGGTCATGTGTTTCGCCTTAAAACGCTATATCTTTATGTTATACAGTGTTGGTTTTCTATTTGTTCAGATTTTAGCAATTACTGAATTCAATAGTTGTGGGGTTGTTATCATGTTTTAATTTTTTTTTTTTATGTATGCTATCTTGTCTTTAAATACTTTTTTGTCCACATCAAACCAATATGAGATCGTTTAGTTGGTTAGTGTGCTTGTATGTCAAATGAGAAGTTTCATGTCGGAGTCTTTACTCATACATTTTCATTGTTTACTTTTTATCATTTGTTTGGAAGGGAGGGAGTACATTGTACATGTCACATCATGGGTATGCAACACCTAAATGGGAAAAGGGAATATTTACAGTTGTAAACTTGTACTTCTTACTTCTATGAGAATGTTTGGTTCGATTAATCACCCGAGTGTGTTTTTTATGATTGGTATCTAGATCTTTTGATGGGTATGGAGCAAGAAAATGAAGGAGGGACTATTAGCAATAGAAGTGTGCACTTTTGCTCCAGCAACATTGACAGACTACTTATTCCTCAAACCTTTCCTAGAAGGTAGAGGGATTTGATACTAATAGGTTTTTATCCTTTGGTGATTTAGGTTGTACCACTTATTATTTTTGGTTTTCAATAATAATATTGAATTGCCAAAAAAAATATTGACGGGCCACATGAGCTGCCAGGAATTATGGGCCATAATTTTTTGAGATAATTGAATGTAATGTTGGGTCTCCTCAATAATTGTGGGGTATATTGTGGGATGTAAGTTACCTTAAATGCTTTTCTTAAATGTATGTTATAGTTTTTTTTCTCCCCATAAAAATCAAAAAAGATTGTAAATTAGTGGTTATTATGTTTGTATATGAAATAAGAGGTTGCGTGTTCGAGTCTTCACACATATATATTTTTTTATTGATTACTTTGTATCATTTGTTTGGGGGGGAGGTACATGTGGCAGCATGGCATTTGTTTGCTTTGAGTTTTAGATATATATATAGAATATTATAGTGCTCCAAATTACAAATAAAATAGGATCCTCATTGAATTCAAGATATTGCGTTGTACAAGACGTGAATTGAGTTTTCTTCATTTGCAATTTACTTAATTAAGACTTAAAACCCATCCCCACTTTTATATGACCCAACTTGACAATAACTTTGGCCAAATTCATCAAGTTAACAGAAAAACGTATAAAAGTTTATTTACACGACTCCATGTTTATAAAATCATAAACACAACAATGTTGCAATCCAATGTGTCGTGACTTGCCATTATAAACATAATAACATTCAATAATCATATGTCATTGATATTCATTAAAGTATATCACAATAACTAGTGATATGCTACATGGTCCAAGTCATGAAACACTTCAAAATTCAATTATGAACAAATTAAACACCTTATCTATTTAAACCAAGACTATGCATATGAAAACAACCGCGTAAGTCCACTTCTTGGATCATAAGGAATTCACCTCCCTCCAGGAATAACCTTCTCCATGAAGTACCTCCTCCAAGAAGAAATATCATCTTCTTGTAAGAAACAAATCCCTAAACCAAGACTCAACTAACACCAAATTATTCTTCTAAAATTGAAGAACATATTTATTTCCAGATAACTCCGTCTATTAAATAGATTAGATCAAATATAATAAATTATTATCTTTTAAAGACATTAAATAATTTCAATTAAAACAAATCGGTTTCAAGTATAAAATCATATGTATGTAACACCAAATTTAGACAAATTTCATTGGCCCCAAATTTAATACATAACCAATTTGTACTACCAACTTCATCGAAATCATTAACTTAATGATCTCATAAATTGAAATAATTAATTACCATGTCTTTCATTATAATTTATACAAGTATAATACACGTCACTTTAAAAAGTGAAAAACAATAAAAATAATAACATTCCATAAATCAAAATCAATTTCTAGTATAAGATTTATAACATGTTAGCACTTAAATTAAACAAATGAATTAATATTTTTCACCATTTTAGTATTAACAAAATATATAAACACTTATACTAGTGATTACCATGAAATCATTGAAATAAATCAGTACTTTGGTTTTTCCAACTTGTAAATTATAAACATCACCCAACTTATATAAAATTGGGAAGTACATTTAATAATCATTTTTACCCCATGTCTAAAATATAAATATTCAAAAGAACATAAAATCACATTTATAACATTTAGACAACACATGGTTATCAGTGAAATTAAATACATAGCCCATACTAGCATGATTTACTAACAAATATGTTTATAATTTTCACAAGTTCATCTTCATGTCAACAATTATATACCCAACACATAATAATAAAACACATTAACTTTAATAAAATAAACATCGTAACTTGTTCATGAATATATAATCAAAAGACATACTTAGTGATGATAATCACACTAACAATAACATGATCAATAAAAAAACTTAATGATCATCATATTAATACTCAAACCAAAATCATCATTTTAGTATTAACAAAAAGAAATTGGGATATTATCTCAGATAACCTTGACTTATAGGCCTTTTTCCAATATAACCCCGACTTTGGCAGCCCTGTCTCCGATAACCCTGAACTTGATTTTTGTCATTAAACCTGACGAAATTGTTAACGACGTTAACTATTTTCAAACAAAAATACTTATTGCATTTAAAAAAAAAAAAACCAAACTCATCTCTTTCTCTCTCTTGTTTTTCATCTCTTCTCAAGCATTCATTAATGGTTACCATGAAAACTAAATTAAAGCAATGGATATAACTTCATTCATTCCCCTACTATGAAGATGATCAAACGTCTCGTACACTCAAAAACAAAAACAATCAACTGTACCACCAAAAACAGAACAGCAAAAAACAATTAAACAAAAATCATATAACAACGAATTTCCACTGAAATTCAAACATCAGAAAAAAGAAATTTTTTAAAAAAGGAAGAATCAAAACCTTAACGAAAGTAACGTAAGGATGAGGAATTTTGAGGAGCCAGTTTTTGCGAAGCATCGCCTTCAATTGGCGCTTAGACGCCGCCATTTTCGCCGGAAGAGGAGAAAGAAAAAGCATCTGAGTAGGAGAGAGAATTTGACTATAAAAGAAAGCAGAGAGGAGGTGGCGAGCAGAAGGAGTTGAAAATTCAACAGCCTAAGAAAGTTCGACAGCTATGAGAGGAGAGAGAAAATGAGCGAAAGATTAAACAGGTTTTTGCTGTTAAAAATAGGGGTTCTCAGGTTGCCTTTGTGAATCAACTTTTAATTGACCCATGAAGATTTGCGATTTGCGTCAAGAAATTTTAATTGACCCACAGCAAGGCCCAACCCCGAAATCTTCATTGTGCATAATTCGAGCAATCTACCCTACAATGGTTGAATATGGCAAGGTTTCAGATCTGAAACCTCCAATTGGAGCTAAATTAACAATTCGAAGTAATTCAACCAAGATATACATCAAGTTCGAACCCAGAAGAATGGATCATAAATTGTTTTGGGGCTACAATGGTTGAATACGCAGGTGAAGGATTGGCAGTGGTGAATGAATACTGCCTTTTTTTTTACAAGAATTGAAATTGAGCGTTTTAGTTGAAGAGAGAGAAAGTGGTGGAAACCATTGATGAATGCTTGAGAATAGATAAAGAACAAGAGAGAGAGGATGAAGAAGACAAACTGTATTTTTTTTCTTAGCAAAAGTCAAACAAGTTAGGTCTAGTTAACGCCGTGTCTAATTCCGTCCAGTTTAATGACAAAAATCAAGTTCAGGGTTATCGGAGACAGGCCTGCCAAAGTCAGGGTTATATTGGAAAAAGATCTATAAGTCAGGGTTATCTGAGATAATATCCCAAAGAAATTTTAAGATTTGGAAGAGTTAAATAATATAATATGAATTATCATCTATCTTTTTCCATCATGGCTTAAGAATAAAATTCTTCATCGAAATAAACATGGAAATCATGAAAGATAGGATGGATTAATTAAGCATTTCTTTACAAGAACACTACAGAACACGGTGTCATTGTCAACCTTTGACAAAACAAAAATTTCGTAATAACATGTTGCAATGTTATAGTAGTACTTTGAAAACTATGAAGGAAAACCTTTCTGCCATTCAACCAACTGTCATACTCAAAGTTGACATAACATCCCCTTAATTTGGGATCATTATAACGCATGTTACAAATTAAATTAATGTTAATGGTGGAAGCAGCAAGCAGCGTAGGTCCTATCAAGCATTGCTCTACACTACGATAAAAAATTTACAATCATTTGGTAATATAATTATCCATAGTATATATCAACTTTTGACAATCATTGAAAATCGAATTCCAAAACAAAAGTACTGTCAAAGTTAATCGATATTAACAATAGTGTAAACACACTATAACATGCAAGTTTATTATAATGCATTCCCGTAAAGAAAAATAGTAGAAAGTTACAAAATAACCCAAAATTGGGTTTCACCTTTGCATGTAGTGAATATTTGAGAAAACCATCATTCCTGACCCATTGTCTTGTAACATTCTTCTTCTCTTTTCATTTAACAATGACATTCTAATTTCAAAGAATTAGAAACATCTCACCCAGGGAAGATCCAATTATCCAAAAATTAAATAACTTATAGATTATTAGATATAGGTAAGGATATAATAGCGAGTAACCGGATAAACGATATTCCAAGCACGTATTAAATACGCTTTCCTATAAGTTATTTACCGACCCACTAAGAACAACGAGTATCACGGTAATACTTATGAGATACCAAGAAGAAACCACAGAATCTTGGTTGTTAACAAGAAACAATCCCAACAAGAGTTTGTAGTTTGATTTTGTTTAGAGAAAACACAAGAGAATTTCATTCTCTAAGCAAGTACCATAGGAAAGATTTCTCACACCCACAATACATATGACACATCCCTATTTATAGTATAAGAGATAGTTAGAGGAAATGTCCGAAACAAGGTGTCGCTTCACACCAAAAGACATATTTAAATCCTCTTAATTCATATTATACTTATACTCCACAACACCAAGTATATTAAACATCATATATATAACGTACGAACACATTTAGCTATAGATGTTCTAAGTAGACCTGGTTATTGGGCGGGTCGGGTCTGGGTCAAGGTCGATGCGGGTCAAAAGCAAGTCGGATCGTGAAGGGGTCGATTCATAAAAGGTCGTATTGGACCGGGTCAATGCGGGTTGCGGATCGATAGCGGACCGATAATGGGCGGGTCATTGAACGGGCAAGGAAAATAGTCAATGGAGAAGGACAAAAAGTGAGTATAATTGAATACAAGTCCGTACATGTAACTTTTTTTTGCAATATCTATTATATTTTAAAAAATATTGGGTTATTTTATTGGCCCTATAATGACCCTATCCAATAATGACCCTATAAAATTGACCCTAGCTAGGGTTGTGCACCAGTCCATAACCGGGCCGGAACCAGTTTTGACTGGAACCGGAATCACAGTTTTTTCCAGACCGGTATTATCCGGTCCGGTTCTGGCCCGACCAGCATGGTTCGGTTTCAGTTTTGGACCGGATTTTGTGATTTTTGCAAATTTTATTTTTTTGCCTTTTTTTTAAGAGTTGTTTTTTTTCCTTCACTTATATAAAATCTTATTCTTCTTCCTAATACTAATTCATGAAATATTTTAACCTCATTTCATGATCTTTCATATTAATAATAATTTTAATATAAGTTGGTTGAAAGTTTTAATGAAACTTTTATCTAAAAATAAAAATAAAAAGCATTTTTTAAAGTAATCGGTTTTTCCGGTCCAGACTAGAAAAATCTAGTTTTAGACCGGACCAAACTGGAAAATCGGATTCCAAAATTTATACCGGACCGGACCGGCAGCCACTAGTCCGGTTCATTTTTTTGTCGGTACGGTCCGAATCTGCACACCCCAAACTCTAACCCTTTAGCCATTGGACTACCCTGTCCAATAACCAGGTCTAGTTCTAATAGAGTGGGCATCTTATAATAACTTAGGCTTGGGTTTATCTAATTTTATATCAAAATTAGACCGCCTATTCTAATAATTTGTGTGGTATTTAATTTTCATCAATTTTGCTGATTAATGGTTTCTTTTACCTCGTTTCTTCTCGCGCCAATGATTTATTTGACAACAAAAATAGAAAAAAATCCCATTTTACTCTTGCCTTGGTGCGATTTCGATTTCCCATCCGCTAATTAATTGGATTTGTCTTCATCATTTCCTTTGCCCTATCAGATTCCAACCTTTATCTTCACAAATTTCATTTTTTACATTTCACTTCATAATGTAATTGCAGATTCACACCCAAAGTTACAAGCACATAATATGAAGCATAATAGCGAATCTTGAAACTTTTTCTATTAGGATCAAAACTATGTTACAGCGACAAATATAGAAGTCTAAAAGTACTAAAGTATATGAATAATATTTGCAAATCCAATGTAAATATGAATTTTTTGCCAAATGCAGCTGTTAGTTCGCAAGAAATTAATTACAAATGAATTGGATCGATTTAATTAAAATTAATCTTGCAAAAAATCGATTTTTTAAAGTTACGACACTATAACATGCACTGTGTTTCAACTGAAATTGAGATTTCGAGATTGAGTTGAAACACACTGCATAAGCGGATAATCAATAGCAATGGGGATACAAAAGAGTTTTAACGTGGTTCAACCTCTACTCCGAGATCTACGTCCATAAAATCCACTAATAGCGAATTCCCCTAATACCTCACTCAAGGTACAAGTCCCCACTACTAACTCTAGTAGTGTTCCCCAACACTTAACTATAAGTGTTGCTACGTTGCATCAAATGCAAACTCATGTACTCAACCCAACACTCTCTATAATAATGTAAAAATTACAGAAAGATTTTATCCTCAAACAAGTGCGTCTTAAATAAGCAAATAGAGGCTTCGATATCCTCAAACAAGTGCGTCTTAAATAAGCAAATAGAGGCTTCGATAAACTCCTAGGTAACCAACTTAATAATGTCAAAACACTGTCCTATACTCTGTGCTTTTGGGGATTTTGTTTTTCATAAAATATTCAAGATAGCTCTGGAAAAATGTCACAAGAAAGAGATGTATGCTCAGCTTTTTTAAAGAAAGTTTTGAAGATAAATTTCCTTATTAAAAGATATGATCCTATCTCACGAATCTATCATATCTTTTAACAAGGATGTTTTTCTTAAATCTTCTTGAAATATTATCTTTCTAAAAACTTATCTCTTTTGAGATATTTTTGCAAATATATATATTTATTTTCCATAAGATATTAGATTTTAGAAATCTTGCATCTTTAAAAGAAAAATCAGATTTTTCAAATTCCCTTTTTTATTTCAAAGGAATTTTATGTAATTTTTTATTATTGTGTTATTTATTTTACTAACTCTAGTAAAATTAAATAAGCACAATAATGTCATATTACATAATAATCCTTTTATAATAGCACACATATTCAAACATACTAATTTGGTTACTTATTACATGTTCGGCTATAATTAAAAGTCTAACATTCTTTCATGATTAGCAATCTTGATCATCCAAACTTCTTTTGACAATTCTGTACCATGAAACCACCAAACATGTTATATATACAAAAATGTGTTTATCATCATCAAAATACCTAGGGACATAGAGTCCTAACAAATTCCCCCTTTTTGATGATGACAAACATATTAAGCTTCCTCCTCAACACAAGCATATATTTTTTCAAATGGGGATTAAAAACTAGGAAGAATTGATCTAATCAGTCCCAACTTTGGGTGTCCTGACAAAAACAGACCTAACTTTCGTTTTTTATTGTTTAGTCCCAACTTTTGGGGATACTTTACAATTTACAAGCGTGGACCTAGCAGGTTACTAACCTGCTAATGCAGGTAAACACTAGTCTCGTGCCTCCACGTGACTTTTCGTAGTTAACAAAACCCAGAATTTTTCCCCCCAACACATTTCTTCTTGTTTGCAATTCTCCTCCCATGGCAGCACGTTTCTTCATGTTTTTTATTGCTTCGTTTACGACGTCGTCTGGAGACGATAACGGCGACGAGGTGGAAGGCAGTAGGGAGATTCGAAGGCTTCGGGGTGGAAAACTGCGAGGAGGTTGTGCGAAGGGCGGGGGTGGGGTGAGGGAGTGATGTTGCGAAGAGGAGAGAGAGGGGCGTAAGTGGTGGGAGATGAGCAGCGAAGGAGATGGGAGAGAGGCAAGTTTTGGATTAAACAAAAAAGCATGGCTTCAGGTATGAATATCCTCTCCCCTTTCATTTCATTATTTTCATTGCAATTTTGTTCCTTTAAAAACAATCATTGTGATATCATTATTCGATATAAAGCCCTCTTTTTTTTGGTTCTAATTCACCATGAATTTGATCATATTAATTAATTCCTCCATATGGGCATCTCTCATAAACCATAATTACCTCAAATTTATGAACTTTGAGCTTAATATTTTAGTCAATTACAATCAAAAGTAGAAATACAAATTGTAAATTAATGGGGGGTTGTGTATTTGCATAATTATATTCGACAGTTGTGATAGAATTGGAGGTTGCTTACAATTGGAGGACTTCCTAATTCTTCATAACTCAAAGACCCTGGCTTGGTAATTTTTTGTTCCTCTTCTTTTCTTACATGATTTGTAGTTGAATATAATTAGTTGTTCATTATGTTAAACTCTCATTTTCTGAGTCGTTTGCGATTGAAATTCAGCAGGAGAGAGATTGAAATTCGGAGATTAAGGTTTGGAGAAGCTGAAAAATTGCACCATCAGTTAGTTGAGGAGAAAATTGACGATGGTGGCTGAGCAATGTGAATGTATAAAAAAGAAAGGGGTCATTATAATTAAAATGAATTTTTTTCTTAGAAATAACTGATATTCGGAGATGATGATGATACAAGGGAGGGGGTCAACAGGGGCGTGGGAGGGGGTAGCAGGTAGGGGTGTTCAAAGAAACCCGACCCGCCGACCCGCTGACCCGCATCTAAAAAACGGGTAATAAAGCAGATTTTTTCATATCTATCGGGCCGGGTACCCGACCAGGTAAAATAGACATGAAGCGGGCCGGGTCACGGGCCAAGGTTAAAATTAAATGGGTACCCGAAAACCCGGGATATTTTGCTTTCTATAATTTTTTTTGTAGTTCGTGTCTTGTAAAATAAGCTCTATGTACTTGTCATTCTCAATGCTAAGTATCAATACAACTCTTCTATTTCATCCACCATTAACTTCTCTATCTCTAGCCATTTGATTACAATAAGCTGAATATAGTAAATTAATGAAGCAGTCTGCAATGTCCTTAACAAATAGAGAAATAAAAAGAAAAAAAGTGATGTCCAGCACTTAAACTCTCATGGTCTTCCTGCATTTTTCTTTCTCTCATTGTTTCTCATTTTCACTCACTGTTTCTCATTACTTGTATTTTGGCAGTAGCTGCACATAGACTCATAGAGTATATATGTGTTAATTGAGAAAGACTTTTATTATGGTAATGACAATAAGATGATTAATTGAGTATATGGGTGTTAGTGGCAGTTCTTCACGCCTTCACCAAACTGTTTGTGGACACATTATAACTTTTTTAAAAAAAGAGTATATTGAGCCGGGTACCCAATTCCGGGTCTAGGCATGGGACGCATATCCGGGTACCTGGTTATGAACACCCCTAGTGGCAGGGGAAGGGAGGGGGGGTGGCAGGGAGTCGACACTCAGCAGGGGAGGGGAGGGGATGGCAGGGAGTCGGCACTCGGCAGGGGAGGGGGGTGGATGGCTGGGGAGAAGGAAGAGGAGGTGGAAGGGGAGGAAGGAGGGAAGAGAGAATTAAAACATAAAATATATAATTAAAACAACAAAAACAAAGTAAAAAAAATTTTAACCTCTTAAATCGGTTACTAGTTAACCTGGACTGTTATTGTAAAGGACCCTCAAAAGTTGGGACTGAACAATAAAAAACGAAAGTTGGGACTGTTTTTGTCAAGACGCCCAAAGTTGGGACTGATTAAATCAATTTTTCCTAAAAACTATACACTTGACTTCAACGTGTATAAGGAAACATATTTTTCAAGCAAGTGCAAATAATTTCCAATACCAACAAAACACTAGAGAGGTCAAGGAAAAAAAATCAAGAAGGTAATCAAGACTAATAAAGAACAAGTTAGAATAAACACAATACTCTTTCCTCTTTTGGCATCATCAAAAAATAATTTGAGCATCTCAAGGGCACCATAAAAAATGCTAGAGCATTAGAAGAGCCATCATCGTCATGTAATATTAGTAGGTCAAGCAAAAAATACTAAGGATGCTGGTGCTATGTCATAATCCAATTCACAATCCGAAGTCATTAAGCAAAAAATAATCCAACTCACAATCCAAAGTTATGAAGGAAGAAATAATCATGTAGGATCATAGCTGGTAGGCTAAAAGAGTAAAATAAAGATAGGTAATGCAAACTTGAATATTTGAAATGGCAATTGGCTCAACAAGTGGTTAAACCTTTCTTTTCAGATTTTCAACTTCCGCAAGTAAACACCATAGGACTTTTCTTCACTGCAGCACTGTATGTGATTCCGTGCCACGGAACAATGTATTCCCTTTCAAATAACTGATCTTTACAGGAATCCAAAATGATGATCTTCAAAACTTTGATAATGTTCTTCATCTGTGAATTGAACTCTAAAATTTAACCAACAAGTGTCTTACTCTCTTTTTCTTTTTCTTTTCTTTTTTATTTATTTTAAAGGAGAGTCAGATCAAACAATATTACTAGAGTCAATCAATAAGATATCAAAGGAAAAATAAGTTAGGTGAAATAAGTTAATTCAGACCTCATTTTCTTTTTGATACATCTCCTGGCACTGTGCCTTGTACAGTGTGAAACAGTGCTTTCATTCTTTCACGTATTTGTGTTCAGTCCAACCTTTTCATGTTCCCCCTTAATTGATGCGTCTTCTTCTTTCATCATCTTATCAAGATGTCTTTGCCCCATAGATTATCATGAATCAAGATTAAAAACACTTATTGAACTAGAGCAATGGGTGAAGAAAAAAGAAGGATATAATAGGGAAAAGATGAGATGAGATATGAAAAGAAGAAATAATGAGGCACAAATGTCAAACTCAAAAGGAGAAAATTGGAATAACATCAGGCTAAAGATCAAGGTTGCCAGAGGAGAAAGAATTAACATTTCATAGCTTAATAGGTTGGCAACTTAGGATCATATAACTTATTAGTTCGACAACTTAGGATCATAACATTAGGACATAATCATTAGACCATTACGAGTCCTACATTACACTCAAGTTACTGCTTTTAAAAAGGTACACCAAGTAACACAAAAATCACTATTATAGTCAATCAAGGGAAAAACAATGTAACAAAAATCTTACTTGCTAATCATTAGTACTAATTCCAATCTAATTTTTCAAATACTTTTCTACTGAGAAGGTTTTGAAATAATGTAGGCTAATTGGTCATCCGTATTGCAACAAGCAAAATTTATCATGATGCGATCGTCAAGTGTTCAAGAGAGACATAAAAGAAAATATTAATATAACTTTGCCTCTTCTAACAAAAATCATCAAAACTCAACCAACATCAATTTTTAAGAAGTGTGAGAATAACTTACCATACCAAATTTACCATGCAACATACTTCTCATTATTAAGCTTTTCAAGTGAGAGGAATAAGATTAATTCAAATTGTATTCGTTAAGCAATCATATTTCCGAGAAGTATAGATTGCTCCCTCCCACTAAGCCTGCAAAAAAAAATCAAGTCTTGGTTTTGGCTTTTTGGGTCCCCAAATGAATTTGGGTCCCTTATCTTTCAGTTGGGCTCTTAACAAATCTTTCCGTATCCATATTCGACTTGCAAACTGACTATTTCTTTCAACTTGTTTTTTCTTTTGGTTACATCCTTCAATTAGATGACCGTTTTTCCCACAAAAAGAACATATTAAGTACTTAGGTAGATCAACATACTTGCGTTTTCTAAAGTCTCTTTCAAAGTTCTTAACATTGTGCCTTACACTGTGTCTCTGGTCATTGTAACCTAAACCAAATCTATTTCGATTATTCAAAGAACTAGACGAGTAGTTTAAGGCTTTTTGACGAGCTGACCATTTTGCATGCATTTTGCGAGCAATGTTCAATTGTGATTCCAAAAAATCAAAGGAGATTGTGAGATCTCCATTTCTTTTTCTTAGAATTTCAATATCTCTCTTTGCTTTGTCAAGTTCATCACTTAATTTGGCATCATGAGGTAACATAAGTGGTACAATTTTCGATCTTTGTCTAGAAATTTTTAACTCACAAAATTCATGATTGAAAGACTCGATTTGTTTTTCAAGATCGATTTTTTTTTGCATTAGTAACATTGCATGGCACAGTGTCAAGGACAGTTTCTTCAAGAGTGTTTTCAAACTTTGAAGCAATTAAGTCTAAGTTCAGATCTTCAATGACAACCTCTAACTCTGAGTTCTTTTCAATCACTTTCTTGTGGTCATCTAGCAAAGTCTTATATTCTCGTTCCAACCCTATTTTCTGCTTGGTCAAAGTTTTCAAGTCTCTTTTCATTTTTGAGAAATTATCATTCATCTCTTGACAATCATCAATCACATTTTCAAGCAGATGAGCAAGTTTATTTTTGGATAAAAGATGGATTTTGGGTTTAAGAGAAATAAGGTTTACCTCTTCATCATCACGTACATCATTCTCGTTTGACTCCATTGCCATCAAACATAAATGGGAATCATCCAAGACTTTTATCTTTGTCTGTGTCTCTTCATTAGCATTCAAACATACTTTTGCTTTATGGCACAATGTATCATATTGTTCTTCACCCGAGTCTGAATCTCCTATATAGCGGCAATCATGGCTTTCTTGTGTTCCTTTTTGGTTTGAACTCTACTTTCCTGTGATCTTTGATCGTTCCATAAAGGACATTCTTTGATCCTATGATTCAAAACACCACACTTAAAACATCCAGAGTTAGCAGCATTATTATTTGAATTGGAGGAAAAGTTTTTACCTTTGAAATTTCGAGTTTCCTTGAAAGAACATTTATTCTTTTGAAGAAAGTTTTTAAATCTCTGTGCAAGCAAAGTAACCTCCTCGTCACTGTCACTTTCTTCATTATCATAATCAATTTTCAATGCCAAGCCTTTGCTTTTTGGTTCAGGATTTTTAGAATCTAGAACAAGTTCATGAGTCATTAAAGACCCAATTAATTGTTCTAAGGAGAGTTTTGTCAAGTCCTTGGCTTCCTGAATCGCTGTGATTTTTGGAAGCCAACGACTCGTTAAACTACGTAGAACTTTCCTTACCAAATATTCTGAAGAATGTATTTTACCAAGAGGATGCAATTCATTAGTAATAACAGTAAAACGGGTAAACATATCTTTTATTGGTTCATCTTTGTTCATACAAAAAAGCTCATATTGCTGAACAAGTAAATCAATGCGAGATTGTTTTACCTTATTTGTACCTTCATTAGCTAGCTCAAGCGTATCCCAAATTTCCTTTGCCGTAGCACATGCCGATATCCTTGAGTTTTCTTCTGGACCAATTCCATATTGAAGAATGCTCATGGCCTTGAAGTTCTTTTCGGCTTTTGCATAATCGACTGAGTCATAGTCGTCCTCGTCCTTGTCAACCAGGTTTTCATCCTTGCCCTTGGTCTGAATGAGAATTAGACCCTTCCTCATAACTTTCCAGCACTAGTAGTCCGATCCTTGGATGTCGATTCTCATCCTTGTCTTCCACCAAGTGTAATCCTTTCCGTTGAAGATTGGGCACTTCGAATACCGGTCGCGGGTTGTATCCTGCAAATTCATACTTACTATTCTATAGGGATTAACTTTTCAGAATATTAGGCTCAGATACCAATTGTTAGTTCGCAAGATATTAATTACAAATGAATGGGATCGATTTAACTAAAATAAGTCTTGTAAAAAATCGAATTTTTAAAGTGACGACACTGTAACATGCGCTGTGTTTCAACTGAAATTGAGATTTTGAGATTGAGTTGAAACACACTGTATAAGCGGATAATAAATAGCAATGGGGACACAAAAGAGTTTTAACGTGGTTCAATCTCTACTCCGAGATCTATGTCCACAAAATCCACTAATAGTGAATTCCCCTAATACCTCACTTAAGGTACAAGTCCCCACTACTAACTCCAGTAGTGCTCCCCAACACTTAACTATAAGTGTTGCTACGTTGAATCAAATGCAAACTCATGTACCCAACCCAACACTCTCTATAATTATGTAAAAATTACAGAAATATTTTTTCCTCAAACAAGTGCTTCTCAAATAAGTAGATAGAGGCTTCGATAAACTCCTAGGTTACCAACTTAATAATGTCAAAATACTGTGCTATACTATGTGCTTCTAGGGATTTCGTTTTTCATAAAATACTCAAGATAGCTCTGGAAAAACGTCACACGAATGAGATGTTTGCTAAACTTTTTACAAGAAAATTTTGAAGATCAATTTCCTTATTAAAAGATATGATCCTATCTCACGGATCTATCATATCTTTTAATAAGGATGTTTTTCTTAAATCTTCTTGAAATATTATCTTTCTAAAAACTTATCTCTTTCAAGATATTTTTGCAAAGATATTTATTTCTTTTCCTTAACAAATTAGATTTTAGAAATCTTGCATCTATAAAAGAAAAAACATATTTTTTAAATCCCTTTTTTTATTTCAAAGGAATTTTATGTAAT
The DNA here is from genome assembly GCA_947646795.1 of Beta lomatogona. NCBI lineage: Eukaryota > Viridiplantae > Streptophyta > Magnoliopsida > Caryophyllales > Amaranthaceae > Beta > Beta lomatogona. Next base: position 2,564,933 of record CANSNZ010000949.1, on the reverse strand, counting down.
TTTTTTTATTATTGTGTTATTTATTTTACTAACTCTAGTACAATTAAATAAACACAATAATGTCATATTACATAATAATCCTTTTATAATAGTTACATATTCAAACATACTAATTTGGTTACTTATTACATGTTTGGCTATAATTAGAAGTCTAGCATTCTTCTATGATTAGCAATCTTGATCATCCAAACTTCTTTTGACAATTATGTACCATGAAACAACCAAACATGTTATATATACAAAAATGTGTTTATCATCATCAAAATACCTAGGGACATAGAGTCCTAACAACATCCCTTTAAAGTGGTCACTTTGTTAATTGCAGCCCTTTCATTTCAATCTATGCAATTGCAACCTCAAATAAATTAAACTCATTTAAGTGGGAATTTTATCATACACCCGGGTAAACTATGAGCATGGTACACCCAAAGCTATTTTTTTGCTCATTGCTCATTTTAATCCTCCAAATGAGTATAATCACATAATAGGTAAAGCTTCAAATGAGCAAATGAGCAAAAAATAGTCTTGGATGTACCATGCACATGGTACACCCATGGGTATGATGAATGCACTCCTTTTAAGTTGCAGCCCAAACGGCGTGAATATAGTCTGGATTAAGGCTGCAACTTAAAAGAGTTTAGTTTATTTGAGGCTGCAACTGAAGAGATTGAAATGAAAAGGCTGCAATCAACAAAGTGGTTACTTTAAAGGGGCTGCATTTGGCAAAAAATCCAATCAATATATTCTATATCATAATATCAATATAAAATAAATATTAGTTAAAATATTAAAACATGATGGCACTCTTGGAAAAACAACTATAGTAATAGTTGACAATCTTTCAACATGTTAAAATCATCAATAATAGCCTTGATACTAAAACTCTTCTAAAGTTTTTTCTATAAGAAAAACTCTTATAAAGTTATGTACAAATTAAACTTCAATCAAAAAAAATATATAATAAAACCAACAAATCCATGAAACCTTAGCACTAACAAGCTAGGAAAACAAAACAAATTAGAAAAGAAAAAGAAATCTGACCTTGATGGAAGATGACGTGATGCAGGCACAACCGTACCTTTTGTTTTACTCTCACTTTGTACAACTCTCATTTCCAGCAAGTACACGAGTACTTGTTGTTTTACTTTTTAACCTTTTAGGTCATATGTATTAAATTGGTGCTTTTTTAACTAGAGTCGATGAACTTGTTGGGCCGTAAATATGAGCATGCCAGCTCTTCAATTTATATTTAGTTAATTGTGGGGACAAGTACCAAAGTTGTAACTAATTTTTCTCAAACCTTTGGGGGGCTATACCAGTTCAGCCCCTAAATGGTGAGCCATTGATGAAGCATATGATTTCCCTTTAGATAATCGTCTAGTTTGGATGAGCTTTACCACCTAATACAAACTCACCAATGCGTGCCTGCAACAATAGCAACAACAACAACAACTGCAACAGCAATAGCAACAACAACAACAACAACAACAAAAATAGCAACAACAAGAACAACAACAAGAACAACAGCAGCAGCAGCAACAACAACAACAGCAACAACAACATTTTGTCTTATTTACAAAATAAAAACTCGAAAGAAATTCGAGGCTCATCTAAATTGGCAAAAGGACTGTCTAAGTATTAATACTAAAAAGCACTTGTCTGGTGAAATATGGTAATTTAAAGAAACCAAAACTCAACTTTTGTGTTTTCTGTTTTTTTTGTATTTCTGTGCAAGAATGTTTTTCTGCCTCTCCACGGCACATACAACCTAGAGAGATATTTATGCACTACATCACTAACCCTACATCATTACAGGATAAAGAAAGAATACAGCTGCACAAGAGGACAAAGAATCCACCTAGGATCTATCAACCAGTAGAAATAAAGAAAGGAAAGATAAAAGGAAAAAGCTAGCTATATTCTAGGACAATGTGTATTATGTACACTGTAAAAGGATCAACACAACTAAATAGGAGAATACTGCAATTCTTCACACCCCCCTTCAAGTTGGAGCTACATGTAGGAGACCTAATTTGGATGACAAGTGATTGTGTTGATGTTCGCTGAGTGATTTGGTCATCAAATCAGCCAGTTGAAGGAAAGAAGATATGTGAATGGTATTGATGAAACCTTCTTCAACATTATCTCTCACATAATGGCAGTCAATACCCAAGTGTTTGGTTCTCTCATGGAACACTGGGTTCTGAGCTAGATAATATGGTGCCTTGTTGTCACAAAAAAGATCAATTGGAACAGGAATTTGTACTTGTAACTCATCAAAAATCCCATGGATCTAGACAGCTCACTGGTAGTGTGTGACATACACCTATACTCAGCTTCACATGATGATTTTGAAATAGTTTTCTGCTTCTTGGTCTTCCAGGAAATGAGTGAACCACCTAGGAAGACACAATATCCAGTTAAGGACCTTCTACTGAAAGCACAACTTCCCCAATCAGAGTCACAATAAGCTGTGAGTTTGAGTTCTAAATCAGCAGGGTAGTAGAGTCCAAGATCAACAGAACTTGCAAGGTATCTGATAACATGTAGACCTGCTTGCAAGTGAGGCTTTCTAGGACAGGACATGAACTGACTCAGTTGCTGAACCGAGTATGAAATGTCTGGTCTTGTAAAATTCAAATACAACAATCTTCCAATGAGTTTTCTATAAACTACTGGATCTTCCAGAATTTCTCCTTGATCACTAGAAAGCTTGATTCATTTTAGGAAAGGAAACTTGGCTGGCACACATTGTTCCATACCAATGTCTTGAACAATGTCTTTAATGAACTTCCTTTGATTCAATAAAGTTCCTGCAACATTTCTAGATACTTCTATGCCAAGAAAGTATCTTATTTCACCCAAATCTTTCACTGTAAACTATTTATCAAGAGTAGTTTTCAGATCACAAATGCCTATTTCATTATCTCCAGTGATGAGTAGGTCATCTACATAAACTAAGACTTTTATTTCTTTTCCATTTGTTATCTTGGAAAATAAAGAATAGTCTCTCTTGCATTGATAAAAACCCATACTCACAAGACACTTAGTTAATTCCACATTCCATTGTCTACAGGCTTGTTTCAAGCCATATAGACTCTTCTTCAGCCTACATACTTTCCCATCTCCTCCTTTGTATCCTTGTGGAACCTTCATATAGACTTCCTCATCTAGAAAGCCATGCAAAAAAGCATTATTAATGTCTTGATGATAGAGTTTCCACTGTTTGACAGTAGCCAAGGCAATCAAACTTCTCACCGTGGTGAACTTAGCCACAGGTGAGAATGTGTGTTTATAATCCTTGCCTTTGACCTGCCTATCTCCTCTTGCCACAAGTCTGGCTTTCAGTCTTTCTACGCTTCCATCTGGTCTAAACTTCACTTTATACACCCATTTTGAATCACTGGCCTTGTGTCCCTCAGGTAACTGTGTCAGTTCCCATGTTGCATTTTCTTCAAGAGCTTTGAGCTCTTTTTCCATAGCTTCTCTCCATACTGCATCTTGTGAGGCTTGTTTGTAACTGTTAGGTTCCCTGATTTGCATCACATTATTCAGAGATGCTACATAATCTCTAGAATACATGTGTGTGCTGTGAAGATCTGTCTTCATGAAAGAAGCTAAAGCATCCTCCTTGCTTTCATTCACCTTCCCAGGTAATTAAGTTCACAACAAAGTCTTTGAACTTTTGTGGTGGCACTCTTGTTCTTGTTGACCTTCTATTGTCTGTTGCTGTTTGTTGTTGATCATTACCCCCTCCTTCTTCTTCATTACTTGTGTCTTCAGTCAAATGTGGCACTTGACTTGGTTCAGCAATCTCAGGAATTCCAGTTTCACCAACTCCTTCTTCATGAATGTCTTCTTGATAAAAATCACTCACCACATCTTGCTGCAACTCTATCATCACATTATGCTCCTTATGTCTCAAAGCCTTCTGAATCTCACTTTCACCTTGCTTCACTATGAAAGGCAAGATGTCTTCATGAAAGACTACATCCCTACTAACAAAGATTTTGTTAGTTTCAAGGCTCATTAATTTGTATCCCTTTTGGCAGTATGGATACCCAATCAATATGCATCTTATACCCCTAGGTGCAAACTTATCTTTAAGCTTCTTACTCCCACTAGCATAGCAAAGACTCCCAATCACTCTTAAACGATCATACCTAGGTTGCTTGTTCGTCAGTTTCTCATATGGAGTCTTCCACTTTAATTCCACTTTAAAACTGTTGTAGGTAACAAATTAATAAGGTGAGTTCCAGCTAGAATGCATTCTCTCCACAAATAATCTGGCAATCCTGCATGAAGCTTCATAGCTCTTGCAGTTTCCAAGAGAAATCTGTGCTTTCTCTCAACTCTGCCATTTTGTTGTGGCACTCCAGCTACACTTGTCTGGTGAATTATTCCCTTATCAAGGAAAATTCTACCACACTCAGTCTGCAATATCTCTGTTCCATTATCCCTTCTCACAGTTTTCACTGTAGTGTGAAACTAATTTTCCACCTGAATTAGGAAATTCTTTATAATTTCCTGAACCTGCTCTTTGTTACTCAACAAATGTGTCCAAGTTACTCTGCTATTATCATCAACAATAGTTAGGAAAAAATTACCACCCATTATAGCCTTTGATTTGTAAGGCCCCCACAGATCAATATGTATCAGATAAAAAATGCTATCAGCAATACTTTTACTTGGCATAAAAGGGAGCCTATGATGTTTGGTAAGAGAACAAATATCATAAAAATAATGTTGTAAATGTTTACAGTTGCAAAAATCAATATGTTGCATCTTAGACAATGATATGTGCCCTAGCCTAGCATGAAGCAATTCTATCTTCACATTCATTTCTTCTCTCTTTCTTCCTTCATTTTCAGCCACATTGCAAGATCTATTATTTGTTCTCTTCTTCTCCACTTCGTCTCTATCTTCTAGCATATATAGATCCTGCTCATTTCTTCCATGGATAACTTCTTTCTCAGTGATAAGGTCCTACAGAGTGCATCCATGCTTGTCAAATATGAATTTCATTTTGTTTCCTTGCAACAGTCTACTAACAAACAACAAATTTTTTCTAAAATCAGGCACATATAACACATCTGTCATCCAGATATCTTCTTTCAATATTACATCTCCTACTTGCTTCACCACCTTCACTGTTCCATCAGGCAAACTTAACCTCACATTCTTTTCTAACTTTCTTAAGTTATCAAGAAGTTTTAAATTTCCTGTCATGTGGTCACTAGCACCAGAGTCCACAATCCAACTGTTTTCATTATTAACAAAGTTCACACTAACATTTGAGGCTAGTAACTTACCTGCAAAGTTGTTGAAGCTTTGCTTTTCTCCTATGGCCTTCATCACCTCCTGAACAACAACAGAAATCATATTGTTGTCCATTCTTCCTGAACTTGTTTCTCCCTCATCCATAGGTCCATCTAGAGGAGTATTTTCTTCACATTTTTCTTATTCCCTTCCAACGTTTGCTGCTTGTCTCACATTAGCTCTCTCCTTCTGAAGTTTTTCAAACCATTCTGGTGCACCCTTTAGTTTAAAACATTCATCCTTCACATGACCTCTCTTCCCACAGTGATCACACTTCTTCATTGCTTTCTCCAACCTTCTCTCCTTATACGCCTTCATGTTGAAATCTTTCAACAATCCTAGACTCTTCTCCTTCCTTTGCACAACCATTGCACTCACTTCCATCCTCATATTAAGCTCTCCTGAAATCTGTTTTCGTCTCTCTACCTGAAGAACAAGGTTGTATGCCTTGTTGACAGGCAACAAAGGATCCATAGACAGAAAATTAGTTTTCATTTGGCTGTAATCATCATTCAATCCCATCAGAAACTTCATTAACCTGCTTGTTGCCTCCAAATCCATCAATTTCTTCACAATGTTGCATTTGCAACTCTCTAATACACCACATGTACATGTGGGTATTCCTTCAAGGCTATATATTTGATCCCACAGTGCTTTCAGCTTACAATAATACTCACTAACAGACAACACATTTTTGTTGCAAATCATTAAGTTCATTCTTCAAATGAAAAAGTTGAGGTGCGTTTGTTTGACCATACCTTTCCATTATCTCCTCCCATAGCTCCTTGGAAGATTCCACAAACACCAAACTCTCAGCAATGTCAGGTTTCATTGATGCCAGAATCCAGCTTCTAACCATGTAATATGCTCTTATCCACCTGTGTAGTTCCTCTGAACTTTCATCAGGCTTCTTACAGCTTCCATCAAGCATGCCTTGCATGTTCTTTGCTCCAAGAGCTGTTTTCACATTTCTGCTCCAATTGGCAAAGTTGTTGTCATTGAAGATAATAGTTCCCAGACTTGCTGTTGAACTTTCATTCATGCCCACAAACAAGGGGTCTTTGTAAGGATTCATTAAGTGTGTCTCATCAACATCACTCTTCTTCTCATTCGATTTTTCAGTCATTTTTAAGATAAAGATTGAGTCTTTGATTTCTTAATCACGTTGCTTTAACCAAAAGCTCTGATACCATAAAGAAACCAAGACTCAAGTTTTGTGTTTTCTGTTCTTTTTGTATTTCTGTGCAAGAATGTTTTTCTACCTCTCCACGACACATACAACCTAGATAGATATTTATACACTACATCACTAACCCTACATCATTACAGGACAAAGAAAGAATACAGCTGCACAATAGGACAAAGAATCCACCTAGGATCTATCAACCAGTAGAAATAAAGAAAGGAAAGATAAAAGGAAAAAGCTAGCTATATTCTTGGACAATGTGTATTATGTACACTGTAAAAGGATCAACACAACTAAATAGGAGAATATTGTAATTCTTCACATAATTCTTTTTTACTTTTGTATAATTCATGAAAGAGCTCGGTCACCGAATGCTATTTTGCATCATGGAAGGGGAAACTATTAGTAAGCTGATGATCATGGTGCACCTTAATCAAATGATGACTAAGACATGTGTTGACCATATATGTATCTGGTCACCTCATGACCAATCTATGATGCACTTCGATCTAGTTGGGAGCCAAAACATTTTGTCTTATCCTTCATGACCCAATTTCATTACTTTTGGCTTTACACTCATAATTAACAATATTGTTAGGAGTCACGAAACACAATGACATACATTAATAATGCCCCTGTTTGGTGAAGAGAGTTTTGGATAGTAATTAGAGGTTTGAAATCGTATTAGAGAATTTGACTAGTCAACCATCTAATTTAAGTATTTGGTAAAGAAGACCTATGTAAAAACATACTTTACCAATTAAACACGCAAATTCGAACACAGTTGCACCTTCCTCTAGGTGCGCACGGTACAAAACAGTACCGTTTTGTTATTCCAATGAACATTTGCAATTTTGGATTGAACATTTGTGGGACCCACCTTAATTTCTCTTTCCTTAACTTTTTCACCCCATGTGCGTTGCAAACCAATAAACATCCTGTTTATTCCAATGAACATAGTAGTATAACGAATACACGCTATTGTTGATTGAACATTTGCAATTTCGGAATGAACATTTATGAAAAATTTAGAGTAATATACACATTCTTTCTGTTGAATGAATAATTGCAATTTTGGATTTTACATTTTTAACTTATTCCAAAATTCAGTATGTTTACGAATTTTCAAAATTCAAAATTGCCGCTAATTTTCAAATTATATATGTTTCGATTTTACTATTGTTCATTTCTTACTTCATTCAACCTACTGTTGATTCAAATTGTAAGTTTGTTCATCCAAATTCTTCAAAATGTTCTTTGTTACACATTGTAATGAATATTTATGTTGTCATTATTATTCTTTGTAATGTACAAATTTGATACCGCATTGAACAACATACTATCTATTATGAATAACCCAACTGAATAGTTATATAATTATCGAAAAATAAGTAATTACAAAAGATGATAAATTCAAGATGTAGTATGTAACCAAAGGTAGAAATATAACTAAAATAATACAGTATGTCCCATATGAACACCAGGGTCTTACAAAAAAATATTTTATTGCTAACTAAACACTATTGAGTTCATTAAGAATATATTCTTGCTTCTAAACTTCCTGCTTTTCCGATTTATTTAATTTGTGAGATATGGACACAGTAACCACTAGAGGAAAAACCCCCAAGGGTTGCGGTCAAAAAGGGCCCAAGGACTGCGTTTTTTGACCGCAGCCATTGGACTAGCAGCCCTTAGCATTTAGGAAGGGCTGCGGTTAAGCCCTTAGCGCATTAAGGGCTGCGGTCAGGGCAAAAACCGCAGCCCTTGTGACCCAAAAAAAATAAAAAAAATAATTTTTTTTGCATTTTTTTTTCCTAAATGTTCCCAAACAGTCATACATATATAAAAGTATCATTTTTCATTACAAATTATGTTTTTTACACAAATATAGAGAATATAATAACTGAATTACATTAGTTCGAGGTTGCCCTCGATTGTTCGAATTGCAATATATGAGCAGGATCACAAATATCAGAAAATAAACCAACCAAAGAACAGCCATGAAGGCAATACAACAACTCCACCAAGACTAGCATCTGAATCCCTCAAAACCTGACAAATAAAACCAAAATGGAAAAAGCAGTTGATTCCATGAGAATGTGTTACAACATGAACATGAAGTGAGCAGATTTATTTTCTGGCAAGAATAGGATGAGCAACCTCAAATTGAGAGTGAAGTTCATCCCTTGTCATATTATTAATACTAATAAATGGAAAAAGCTAGTGACTAGTGGCATAGATATATCATATATCCATCCAGATTTATCTAAGTAAACATAATAAAGGAAAAGGAAAAGAATACCCAGTTGTTTTCCAAAACTCTTCATTTGGTTGAAAAGAGAAGAGAGTAATTTGTGCAGTTTGACGACCAAGAGTAATGTCATACATAATATTCAGCGAGTTTCTCAGTTCTTTCGAGGAAATTGTTCTCTAAATGATCCAATAATTACAGCACTCTTGAAGTTTTGTTTCAGAAGTGTTATTAATAGAGTTATATTTCCTGTCTTAAAAAATGATCAAGGCTCAAGAATAGGCAAGTGTGAATATTTTAGGAATGGCGGGACAAGTTAATTGCTACTTCCGACTGGTGACCACACATCACTCATTCAATCTAACCAATATGGGTAGCGAGTCATATAACGAATTTCATGTAATACTATGAAGCATTAACCTGGTCTACCCACTTCCTATTGAACTACAAACCCAATGCATTAACCATCAAAATTCACGCAGCCGCTTAATAGGCCACATATAAAGCCCACAAGCTTGGAAGCTGTAAAGGCATACTTCCCCTAGTACACAGGAAGCCAGCTTTTGACTTTTAAGGCATCAAATAAGGTTGAACATTAGTGATATTATCTCACCTCAAGTGATCTGAGACCCCAAGTAAAACGTCGATGACTGGGATTCGCAGCTTTTAAATCCCAACTTCGATACTCAAATAAGCTAGTAGATGTATAAACACATCGAGGAACCTTTCGGAAAGATGACTCAAGAGGTACATTTCCACAAGTTACCACCTTCACGAAAAAATTGTTTAAACACTAGTTCAGTGAAGATGTCAAGCATATCAAAGGCAATTATTTTCTTCAAGTAAAATTGAACTTCTCAAAACAGCAAAAAATTCAGAATCAAAAAATATTCAAATGACACAAACAGCAAATCAAAAAATACAAGAACAGAAGGAATGAACCCGAAAACTCTAGTAATTCTTTTAAGGAAATTGATAAAAAAAAAAAAAGAAACGTATTGCATAAAGGAAAAATATACAATGATACTGCATCACAGTTCCCACAAAATCGAAGAGCTAGAGAACACATAGACTTTAGTGTGAGCCCCTTATCAAGAAGGCCTTTGATTATTAGTCTATAAGTTATCAAGTCAATTATCCAAATTGCAATTCTTGAATGAACTTGTTGATGTTCCAGTTAAGTTCTTTCCTTCAGGCTAGGCATTAATACACCAATGAATCCGATAGAGAAATTCACTGAAATCTCAATAAATTTATGCAATACCTCCACCTTTCAGCAATATCCCAGTTGCACACCATTTTTCTCCCTGGATAATACAATGCTAACTGCGGGTACAATGTTCACACAATTGAAGTACTCAGAAAACTTGTCTCCGTTAGTAAGAGTGCTATCTTACAAAAGAAAAGTCCTGCAAATTCCAATCACTAAAAACCGCAAATTCAACCCAACAAATTGCTAAGTGAATTAATTAAGCAAAATCAGTTTTAGGCTCAACTTCATACTAAGTAACATGGGTTATACTTAGGGCTTGAATTTTAAGCTTCAAAATCAGAATTTTAAAGGGGAACAAAGGAGGTAGCCTTTACCTCTGCTTCCAGAGCAGGGAAGACACGACAGGGGGAGGAGTTGGGCTCCGGGAAACGGTGACGACATCCGGCAAGGGAGGAGAGCTCCGACAAGGCTGCGCGGATCCGACGCAGGTGCAGTGAGGCTGCTCGAGTGTAGCAGCAGAACAAATAAGAGGAGAGAGCGAAAGTGGTAGGGGCAGTAAAGGAAAGCAGAGCTCCAACGAGGGAGACGCGATTCGACAGTGCTGCAGGAGGACCAGTGGTGGCAGCAGCACTTGATTGACTGCGTTGCACAGTCGACAATTCCTCCAATGACCTTCCACCAACAGAGTCCTCAGCCACGTTTGCAGCCATAACCTAACCTAAAACCCCTCCCCACTATACTCTTTCAGCTTCTCCCACTGTAAAACTAATGCAAATTCATAAAACAACACAGTCAAACAAACAATTCAAAGGCAGCAAATTTCGGCATTACACTGTCAAGCACTGCGAAAAAAACTTAACGAACAAAAAAGAGATAAAAAATACTACGATTGACAAATTTCTCAGCAAAAATTTAATGACAAATCTCAAATCAAATCAAACAAAAAAGAAAAACCTATGCATAAACAAAAGCAAAAACACCATTAATGGGAACTCGAATTTGCATGTACCCTAAAAACAAGGTTCCCGGAAGCAAAACCCTAACCAAAAATAGACCTAACATTATTGTATCCAAATTCGATTATCTCGATTAGCAGAAACAATAAGAAGGGCGGGATTAATTTATATAGTAAAAAAATGATCTTAATCTGAAAAACCCTAACTCCATACAAAAAAAGTTCGAGCAATAAAATTGGGGAAAAGAGGTAAAAGGGTGAAAAATATTAGAAAATAGAATCGGATGAAAGAAGAGTGTAAGTAACAGATTGATTAGAGAAGACGCACCTGAAATGTTTGAGACTAGAAAGAAGCGAAAGTTTTAATGTAAGTAACCCGGTGTGGATTCACCGGCGAGAGGAAGAGAGGTGCGAGAGAGACAGTTCTTGCGAACCCTAAACCTTTGCGAGCCCTCGCCAGCGAACCCTAAACCCTTGCAAACCACTGACCATCGCAAACCCTCGCCGGCGAAGAAGGATGAGAGGAGAGAGATGATGCGGTGAATGGGAATTAGGAGAGAGAAAAATAGGGTTCAGCGAACGAGAGAGTAGGAGAATGCTCAAGGGAGTAACGCGATTAAGCGGGCTATTTCATTTTTGGGCTGTTTAAGGGTTGCGGTTAGCCCAAAACCGCAGTTTTGGGCTAACCGCAACCCTACACTATTAAGGGCTGCATTTTATAATAAACCGTAGCCCTTACGCCGCAGCCCTTGCGTTTTTTTCTACTAGTGAACGTTCCTTAATTGTCTGATCTTGTCGATCTGAATTGATACAAGAAAGAAAAGAGCGGTAGTTAAAACCAAATTCTTAAAGTTTATAATACAATGAACATAATATTTCAAGCACACACTTTTGAACATATTTTAATACAATAAACATGTTCCTAGACACGCAATGAATATATGACCAAATATAACGAGCATTTGACTAAAATGACTTTAATAAACACATGTTAATAATATAATGAAAACTAGCCCACAAATGTGCATTTTGTACTTATAAATACTACAATAAACATCATATAATCATGCAAATAACATTTAAACAAATACCACACATTTGTATACAAATATATGATAATTAATCCATCATTAATTCATATCATTTCATTGAATATATTACAAATGCACAATGAACATATGACTGAAATGCAACGAGCATCTGACCAACATGTGTTTCAGCGAACATATGCTAATAGGACAATGAACATATGTCATAATTCATGTTATTAATGCAATTAATATGTGTCAAACACACAATGAACATATGAACAAATGTACCTAACATCTGAACAAACACATAATAAACATATAGCTAAATATAATAAACATATGACCAACGCGAATTCTATGAGTATATTATAATAATACAACGAATATATATTTACAGTACAATGAACATTACCTTGTTTTTGCTGCCTTTTTTTCCTGATGCCGAGCTCGTTCGTCCCCTTCATTCACTGGGCTCGCTCCTTTGTTCATTGGGACATCAATTGCAAGGTTGTTTACATTTTTTCACAAACCACCATCAAAATTTTCACCAGAAAAGAAGGAAAAATAAGAAACGTAAGTGCAAAATGTAAAAAATGTTATCTTTTCTTATTAAATGCATATATCTAATACCTTATCTGTTGATTTCGCTTTGCAACTCGTTGTGTTGTACGAAAATTGTGCAAGAAAAATGAAGAATTTGAAGAGTTTGATGAGAGAGGTTAGAGAGAAGTTAGAGATTATGTTGGAGGATTTGGGAAGAAGAGAGAAAGTCTCTGAAAATTTGTGTGGGAAAAAAAAAGTAATGAATTCAAAAAATAGGTTTTAAGTTTTTCGTTGTTAATTGGAGATCAAAAGATGTTCATTCCGTGCGTTGTTGGTCTAATGAAGCTGCGTTTTATGTTTTGTTGACCTGCGTTTTGGCCAGTGCGCACCTTCCTTTAGGTACACCCGTGTGCACCATCGACGGATTGAATTAAACACCATTTCTTTCAGCTTATGAGTTACGACCCTCCATTACATATCTCATTTGCTAAATGCCGCCCTGGAATTTCCTACTAACGCCCTGTATAAATACATATACATGTATTTATACTTTAACACTCACTATCCCACTCTTTTTCACTCTCCCTCACTCTCTTCACTCTCCATCACTCTCTCACTACATCTCTTTCATCAACAAGGATCTCCCATCAAGAACTTCGGCAATTTTTCCGGCGACAATAACTCCAGCAACTTTTCCGGCCAATTTTCCGGCCACATTGCATTATTAATATTAATGAAATTTTATAATTCTTTTAATACACAAAATCGGACTACATTGACTTAAAAAAAAAGTGTCCAGGCACCTAAATTAGGTGCCCGAACCTGTGGGCAGGCGCCTAAATTAGGCACCCAACCACAGGTACAGGCGCCTAAATACAGGTACGAGCACCTAATTTAGGTGCTTGTACCTGTTGTTGGGCGCCTAATTTAGGCGCCTGACCACAGGTTCGGGCACCTAATTTAGGTGCCTGGGCACTTTCTTTTTTTCAAGTCAATATAGTCCGATTTTGTGTATTAAAAAAATTATAAAATTTCATTAATATTAATAATGCAATAATGTGGCCGGAAAATTGGCCGGAAAAGTTGCCGGAGTTATTGTCGCCGGAAAGTTAGCCGGAGTTCTTGATGGGAAAGTTAGCCGGAAAAATTGCCGGAGTTATTGTTGATGAAAGAGATGTAGGGAGGGAAATACAACCCATGTATACAAATACAAAAATACAGGGCGTTACCTGGAAATTTTAGGGCGGCATTTGGCAAGACCCTTACATATTAACCCAAATGACCCCCAAATGAGTAAAATTAGTTTCAGACTTGCCTAGGAGAACCAGGCAAAGAATAGCGAGCATTAGATCCTAAGACTACTTTTATCTTTCTCAATCATCAAAGAAAGCATCTTCCCTTGTCTAATTACACCCCCGTCTCTCTCTCTCCATTTATATATTGACTCGAGCCCTAACTCGTTCAATTTCTCTCTCGCCATTTTTCTTCGTCTTCTTCCTCAACTTTTTAATCGATCTGAATCATCTCCGATTTGATCTGCTTTTTTCTCAGAGCTCAATCAACAATGGATGAAGAATATGACGTCATAGTTTTAGGAACTGGTCTTAAGGAATGCATCCTCAGTGGTCTACTATCCGTCGATGGCCTCAAGGTTACATTCATCCTCAATTTTTCTTCGATTTTCGTTGAATTTGAATTATCAATCGTATGAAATAAATCCACGATCCATGCCGAAATTCGGTTGATTTGATTTATTATTGAAATATTTGTTGTTCTACCTTGCATTTTTGTTTTTGACTTAGCGATCTTATTTATTTTTTTTCTTCTTGTTGTTATACATTGGATTCTTGTCAATTTAATGAGATGATTATGTTAATCGCTAGCTTATTTTATCGGATGTTAACTTTGTTGATTGAATGCGGACGTTATATTGATGTATAGTTTAATTTATGTGGTTCATTCACAAATATGTGGCAATTTGTAGATAGAAAGTTCTACTTGGTGATTATTGCGGTCATTAGCTAGAGAATTTTGATGATGAGGCTGAGAAATGGTATTGGTCCACCAAATAGCGCTTCTGCTAACCGTTGCAAGGAGATATATCCTATTTCGTGTCGAATGGATCATTAGTCGTTTATAGGTGTGGGTCAGAGATGTCATGTAAGTTGGCAAGAGATTTAACTTTTTAGTGATCAAACATGCCTAGATTGAGGGTAATGAGAGGAGCTCTATTCACCGCTCAATATATCATAGGTTACCTCTAGTACCTACCTCCGTGGTTTATTTGGATTTGATTATGACTTTAAGTGATCCGTTCTCCGAAAATATACATGAACCTCTTGGTTTCTTCATCTCTTTTTCCCTGATCAACCTTTTGAAGGCCTTTTTTGGGATCATAACCTGGATTATGGAGACTGCCGCTTAAAATAAAGTTTACACATTTCTGAGTCTTCTAGTATGCCTGTTTCATTTATCTTTTCCTCTGTTGTATCCTATTTTGAGCTGTGTTTGTGAATGTCAAGAACCTAGTCCTGTCTGTTTCTTTACTCAACTCTAGGTCCACCGAGTTTCATCTCGGAATTGGGGCTCTATCATACATTTCAGTAGCTTTGGAACCTACCTATATCAGCACAACAAAAGAAGCATCTATATGAGGAGTCAACACTCACCAAGGGCATAAGAGCACAGTATGTGGGGCTGTATCATACATTTCAGTAGCTTTGGAACCTACTTATATCAATTATCAGCACAACGAAAGAAGCATCTTTATGAGGAGTCAACACTCACCAAGGGCATAAGAGCACAGTATGAGATAATAGTGATATGTTAACTGAGTATCGGGATCCTTATTGACTAATGCATCGAAAACTGTAATGGAAAATTTCTGGCACAAAAGCACATGTTAGCCGTAGAAGATGCGAACTCATCTATACTATCTACCTTTTCTGGATCTTTTAATTATGTGGGCAGGGCTGGCTAAATAGTCTGAATTTTGTCAGTCTCTCAGATGCTCCCTGCACAAGTGGGAAGACTTGGAGCATGGAGGTGTTCCTTAAATAATACTTATGCAGAAATGCAGATTTAAGTTTGACCATTAATTAAAAAGAATAATAGGTCAAACAAGAATAGGATTATTGCTTTACTTGAGTGTGATGACTCTGTCAGCGAAGTTTCCAGATTAAGCTTCACTTCAAAACTTCACATAAGTTTAAGGGAATTGATCTTCATATTTTTTGTTGCTTAGAATTGGTGACTGATTAGCTAATATTTGAACCTTCAAAAGCAGTTGATCTTTAATGTTATCAGCTGGTTTGTTATGCGGTCAAGTACTTTTCTTTTCTGTAATGTATACTGTATACTGCTTATTCTGAATTTTGATAAGCTATATTTCATAATTCAGGTACTACACATGGATAGAAATGATTATTATGGAGGAGAATCAACTTCAATTAATCTCATTCAGGTAGGTATTATATTGTTCTGTGTAGATTTTGTCCTGTGAATTTATATAAAATATATCTAACTATACTAACTTTTGGCCAATATCATGTAATTATAGCTGTGGAAGAGGTTTAGGGGAAATGACCAGCCTCCAGCAGATTTAGGTCCCAGCAGAGATTACAATGTGGATATGATGCCGAAGGTTTTTATGTCTTGCTATATTTTCGTATATACATCTATTTTATGCTAGTTTCTTCGTATACTCTTAATCTCATATTTGTTTCCTCTTCAACCTGTAGTTCATAATGGCAAATGGTGCTCTTGTTCGGGTCCTCATCCACACAGATGTCACAAAATATCTTTCTTTCAAGGCAGTTGATGGTAGTTACGTTTTTAACAAAGGAAAGGTATTATTCGTCAATGTTATGCCGTAACTGCTTTTTAGATTGGCTTGAAGCAAGAATGACTTTGATTTCATCATTTTATCACTAATTTATGTGACAGGTGCACAAGGTTCCTGCCACTGACATGGAGGCCTTGAAATCTCCTTTGATGGGATTGTTTGAGAAGCGTCGTGCCCGAAAATTTTTCATTTTTGTGCAAGATTTTGATGAGAGTAATCCCAAGACACACGAGGGTCTGGACTTGACCAGAGTGACGACGAGAGAGCTTATAGCGTATACTCTTGATTTTCCTTTTATTTTGTTTGTTTCTTTTTCACGTCAAAACAAGCCCTCTTCATACTCATGTTTGTTCGAAGAGCATTGTTGTATGGTTTTTTTTGAGTCAATCAACCTTTTTTAGTGAGCTGCTGACCACCCTCACAATGACCGACAATTCACGTGTTAAATGGATGAATTGTCTTAGTTGCCCTTCCTCCCTCCACATTTCCACTCTACTCTGTCTCAACCCTCCCACTTTATAGGTATGAAGTATTTCACATTCAATTATTACGGGATATACTTATTAACAACTAAATCTCGCTGATTAATTGCAATTTTTTTTAAGTAAATGAATAATATCACTTATATAAAATGAGAGGTACTTCTTTATTTGACTTAAAAACTAAAAATTAGTTTTAGAAATATAAATTTAATTGAAATTATATATATTAATAATTAAAAACTAAATCTTAAGGATCAATTTCAAAAAAGATATTTTACAGAATTATGAGCTTTTCTCGATTCCCCTTAGGTGGATTTTTTAGTAGCACTCAGTTCCATTTCTTTAAAGTAATTTTCACATTGAAAATTGAAGGTTTTTAGATTACCTTAATATTACACTTGGTAATGCTTAATCTTAATTGTTAACAACTTTTTTAAAATTATAATTAATTAAAACAGGCTTGAAATAATTAGTAATTAAGTCAAAGGTGTAATAGTTAGTCTTATTTATTTTGTTTAGAATTAGCTAATATGTTTTTTATTTTGCAAATATGCAATCAATAAATAATTAATATCATAAAAATATTGAGTAATATTTGTACGTAGCTGTAAAGAATATTGCTTCCGTCCTCGATTAATTATCCTTTTAGACTTGGGCACACATATAAGGGAGTATAGCCACTGTGTAGGTTTTTAGGTAGATAGAGCATTGTTACTGGATCGATCCGGATAGTGGAGCAAACACAACCCAAATTGCCGGCTTTCGCATTTCGGTTCATTAACCTCGATGACCCCCCTTCCTTCGACCTTTAAACGTAGAAAGCTCTAGAAATGCACGTTTTTCACTGGCATAGGGAAAGAGAGGTAGAGGAGAGAGAAAAAAGAATTCAGACTTACAGCATCAGGAAAAAGGAGAAAGGGAGAGGAGAGAGAAAAATGAATTCACATGGCTTTGGAAGAAACGGAACAGGAGAGAGGGAGAGGAAAGAGAAAAAAGAAGAACCGGAGAGGAGAGGGACAAGAAAGAGAAATTAAAAACGGAAGAGAGGGAGAGGAGAGAGAAAATAAATAAATCTTGCGCGCTTTTTTTTTAATTGCTTTCAACTTTATTCATATCCTTTTTCTTGATATGAGCCACCAGCTACCCAATTTTTTCCTCTTACTAATAGGCCAGCCCATTAAGTTATAGTATTAAAATTACTATTTACTAGCCATCTAATTTCAGTTTGATTTAACTTTGATAAGGTTACTAATAGGCGCATTAAGTTATAGTTTTATTTACTCCTATTATTACTACCCATTTAATTTCAGTTTGATTTAATTTATGTATATATTGTAAGGTTGACTTCAGGGAGTAATAATCAGGCATTTAATTGAGTTGGGGGGGGGAGAGAGAGAGAGAGAGAGAGGGAGGGAGGGAGGGAGAGAGTGGGAGGGAGAGAAAGAGAGAGAGAGAGGGGAGAGGGAGAGAGAGAGGGGGAGAGAGAGAGGGGGGGGGAGAGAGAGAGAGACAGTACAAGTTAACCTGATTATTTTTTCATGCTTTCTTAGGTTCTTCAGTAAGGTAGTAAGTACAAGTTTGGTTTATAGATTCTGCTACTATTCTGTATTTCATTCTTTTCCTTTTACCTTTTCTCCCTATCTCTTTCCTCATTCATTTTTCTGCTTGTCTTTCTGTGTGTGCACATACGTACTCCCCCCGTTCCAAAAAACCTCCCCATTTTCAGTTTTAGTTTGTTCCATAAAGTTCTTTCCCGTTTTGCTTTATTCCATTGTTTGGTAAGTATTTTCTCTTTTTCTACCTTACCCCGTCGCGGTGGGTCCACTTGGACCATTAATGAATATTCTTGTTTCTGAACAACTTTCTCTCTCTAACTGAAAACTCAAATTAAGGACCGTACTTTCTACCACCTCTTTCCTTTCCTTGGATCATGTATCTTCAGTTTCATAGAATGCTACTTTGGAAGGGGGGAGTACTTGCTAATTTTTCATATGTGAGACCGATCTTTTTTTTTTTTTTGTTTTCATGTTGAAAATGCTTAGACATACTTCTTTGGCTAAGAATTACAATTATTGTGAATATGCTTTTTCTTCATCCTCTTGTTTATCGTGTGGAGCGATTTTTTTTTTTGGCAGAAAATATGGCCTTGATGACAACACCATAGACTTCATTGGCCATGCATTGGCTCTTCATAGAGATGACCGCTACCTGGATGAACCTGCAATAGATACTGTGAAGAGAATGAAGGTGATTAATTTAGGTTACCTGTATCGTACTCTATTTCTGATATTCTATATCATTATTATTATTCATAAGCATTTTGCTATGTGTTTATCTTTGTGGCTTCAGCTTTACGCCGAATCTTTGGCACGTTTTCAAGGAGGATCACCATATATCTATCCCTTGTATGGGTTAGGGGAGCTGCCTCAGGTAATTGACTTAGGGGAGAGGGTTAGATAATTGTTCCTCTTACGTTATTTTCATACTTGTAATATGTGGAATCTCTAGCTTTGTGGTATTGGGGGTTAGCTTTTTTTTTTTGTTAAATTAATATGCATCCTGGTTTCAGGCATTTGCACGGCTGAGTGCTGTTTATGGTGGAACCTACATGTTGAATAAGCCAGAGTGCAAGGTGTTTCTGCTTCTGTTTCTATGAATATTCTTTTTGTTGTGTAATTTCGTTCGTTTTAGTTGGGGCATTGCTGATTTTCATAAGTTGCTAGGTCGAATTTGATGCTGAGGGCAAAGTTGTAGGTGTGACATCGGAAGGAGAAACTGCCAAGTGCAAAAAAGTTGTTTGTGATCCATCTTATCTTACTAACAAGGTAATTTGTGGATTATGAATGTGACTTCTACACATGCAAATCAGCTGACATTTCCACGGGATTGGTCACTTTGGTAAATTTTTATTGTATTGTAAAGCCGGCATGAATAATATTAAACTAGGCAATATAGGTGTTACTCTTCTAATGAATAGAATTTTTTGTTTATTGAATCCACTATTTCACTTTGTATTCTGTTTCCTGCTTTACTGTTTATTGCTCCAAATGCCTTCCAAGCCACTCCAAAAAAAAGAAAAAAAACAGGAGGAAAATATTGGCTTTTGTCAAATGCTAACTACAAAAGAAACATATGATGAAGTATTAATAGTTCATTATTTATATTGTTTCTCTTTTTAAAATTGTTTTATTTTTTGTGTGTACAGGTGAGGAAGGTGGGAAAGGTTGCAAGGGCTATTGCCATTATGAGTCACCCAATCCCTAGCACAAATGATTCACATTCAGTGCAGATTATTCTACCTCAGAAGCAATTAGGACGTAGATCTGACATGTAAGTTTTATATCTTTACGAAAAGAAAGGGCAATATCCAACCACTTATAAGAATATATTCTTCCTTGGGAGAAAGATAAGGGACAAAAGTAAAAGGAGAAAGAATAGTCTTGTGCTCTGACATGTCAATTTACTTTTATAGTCTTATAAATGGGTAACCACTGTTTTTTTGGTTATACCAGTCTTTTTTTTTTTGGTGTTAATTATAGGGGTATCGTAAAAGGTCCTTATTAGATGCAAAATTTATAGCTTAATGTCTGAAAGTCATAATAAATAAAACTAAGAAATATATTCCTTACAAAAACAACTGATGATCCATATAGTACAGGCTTACAGCCTGGCTGCTAAAATTATTCCTTTGAATCCCATCACTACTCCCTAATCTCAACAAGGAGACATCCACAAAATTGCTGCTACAACCTACCCGCATCCTACCGGTTTAGGGTCGGTTCTCTACAACTTATTTTCCTTTTTACTTCTCTGGAACTTTTCTTAATTTCTCTGAACTGTCTAAACGTTTCTTAAAATTGTCCCAACTTTTCTTATTTTTTCTGAATATTAATAAAAAAAGCTGAAGAGAACAAACCAAACCCTTAGTCACTTTATTATCTAGTTTTTAGTTTAGTTTATCTACAATGTACCACTGTACCAGAATGTACTTTCTTCTTGCTTACAGAATTCGGCATTTATTGTACACACAACGCATAATATGTTTAACTACAAGGACACATTATATATGCTTTAATCACCACCAATTGATAGTATCATGTTCACCAAATCATCCATAAAATTTTCACTCTTCTCATCAAAGAATTATCAAATGCTTTAAAATTAAACTCACTTTATTGAGAAAGAAAAGAAAGGATATGTAAAATTGGCGCTTTTTACTGAAAGGAATTAAGAGTTCCCCACTCAATATCTGTATGGATTTGAGACACAAGAGCAGAGACAGAAAAGGGGCTTGGGAGAGGAAGCTGAATTTTATATCATTGAGCAATGCAGATATAGGAAGGGTCGATGAACGAAGGTGATTGGGAACTAGACACTGTTATAAAGAGGGTTGGGGAGATTTATAAACGCGTGCATGTAAGAAGTTAATAATGGGTCATTCAAGTTGAATTACTATGAAACACCCCTTTATGAAGACTTCGAACACTGAAATTGGTCGGTGCCGGCATAGTGTTCCGAGAGTGGGGGGACAAAGATATACAGCAATCATATCCCTTCAATTCGAAATAAGAGCTTTAGGATTTTGGAAAATAAGGAGATGGAATTGCAACCATTTCCTTTCTTATCAGATTCCTCCCTTGGCCGGAATGAGAACTGTATAGTATTGGCCTACCTGCTTCAGTAAGCATGTTGGTCATGTTGGAAGGTTAGGGCTTGTTTTTTTTGACTTCTTGATATTTGCTTGTAAGGATAGTACAGCTAAGGCTTTATTCCTGATTGTTACTGCTCGATATATTTTGTTATGATAAATTTGTTTGTTGAATTTTACTGGATTTGCCACTGTACTCCATTATAGTTCTGAAACTATCTCACTTATTTCTGTAAGCAAATAAGTTACTGGGTAGATTAATGATAATTGATTAGTTGTAATGTAGAACTGATATGAGTAAATGTGTAGGTGAATATTTGCCACTCACTTGCTAGTTGTTATTGCTGTGACTGTCGAGGTTCTAACATTAGGCTGCTTGCTTTTGTGCTGCTGCATGTTTCTGCAGGTATGTCTTCTGCTGTTCCTACACTCACAACGTTGCCCCAAAGGGAAAATTTATTGCTTTTGTATCAACGGAGGCTGAGACTGACAATCCTCAGACTGAATTAAAGGCTGGAATCGATCTTCTGGGCCCAGTCGATGAGATGTTTTTTGATATCTATGATAGATATGAGCCTGTCAATGAACCTTCTTTGGACAATTGTTTTATCTCAACGGTTTGACTCTTTCCCTTTTTCCTTAACTTCCATGAATTTGTTTGCTCATGCAGATCTCTTGGCCATCATTATTAATAGCTTAGTTACTTGTTTGATTTGATGCAGAGTTATGATGGTACAACACACTTTGAATCAACTGTAACAGATGTGCTCAACATGTATACCATGATAACTGGAAAGGTACGTAATTAAAATGTTTTTTTGCTAATTTACTTCTCCTTGAATTCCTGTTGCCCTATGATGTTTGATTGTTATTCCTCTATGTTGTCCTTCATACATTTGCAGGCATGAAAATTTTATTAAATGCCACATCATCATTGTTACCCTTATTTGCTCGTTTGGCAGGTGGTAATGTTTGGTGGTAATAGTATTGACTTCGACTCTTCTTTAAGTGTACTTCTGAAAAGGAAAATTATCCTCAAAACATACATTTTCTTCATAAAGTTCCATTACCGCGTTGGAAGGTGGTATATTGGTATTGGGAGAAAATGCAAGTTTATGGAAAAAACACACATGTTTGAGGATGAAATTTCATCATTATGGACTTTAATATGTTTCTTTTTGCAAAATTACACTTTTTTCATTACCGTTACCGCCATTTTATCCGCTTACCGAACAGGCCATAGCCTTTAAGTACTTTGTGCATGCTATCCCTTTAAGGTCAAGGCAAAAAGAATGCTATTATCCCCTTATAAATGTTGAGCAGGGATGTTAAAGACAACTGGTGAATCACATAGGAAGACACGCTGTGAATGCAAAAAGGCATTTTATCCGCGTACCAAATAGGCAATACCTTTAAGTACTTGTGGTTTCATTTCATGCGATCATTTGTAGGAGTATTGTTACGAAAATGTGGGGAAGGTTTTATTATTATATTTTAAAAGGCATGAAGGTCAAGGTAAAAAGAATATTGTTATCCCCTTATTAATGTTAAACAAGGATGTTAAAGTCAACGGGTGAATCACATAGGAAAGAAAGCCGTAAATGCAACGGGCAAATATATATATATATATACTCACACAAGGTGGCAAAATCCGATAAATGAATTTAATGGTGTAATTGTTTAAGCTAAATCATTATAGTTGTCTTTCGGGGCGTTTGTTTCGAGGGATTAAAGGGGAGGGATAGTGATAAGGGGAAGGATAGTGATAAGGGGAAGAGGATAAGAGAAATGTTGTGTTTGTTTAGGGGGATGGGG
Source organism: Beta lomatogona (assembly GCA_947646795.1). Classification (NCBI taxonomy): domain Eukaryota; kingdom Viridiplantae; phylum Streptophyta; class Magnoliopsida; order Caryophyllales; family Amaranthaceae; genus Beta; species Beta lomatogona. Next base: position 2,541,646 of record CANSNZ010000949.1, on the reverse strand, counting down.
ATTAGAGAGGGGATAAGGATAGGGATAAAACACTCCTTTATCCCACTAAATCTATACCTATTGGGGGGATGTGGATTAGAGAGGGGATAAGGATAGGGATAAAGTACTCCTTTATCCCACTAAAATCTATACCTATGGAGGGTGATATAAGGGGAAGGAATAAGCAAAAAAATTAAAAATACAATTTTATCCTTTATGAAAAGGAAAGAGGAGAGAGTTAGCAAGGATTTTTTGGTTAATTAGCCACCTATCCCAATTTTATTCCCGACTCATACTTAGCAAGGGAAAAGACTTATTTTTACCTTATCTCACCTATCAATTCTCTATCTTTGTCCCACTTTCTTATCCTTTTATCCCTATCGTTGATGCCAAACGCCCCATTTATGTATTGAATCAAGTAAAGGTAAGCTCCTTGCCTCTCATAAGCCTTTAATTAAAATATTAAAATGTATAATTATTTGTAAAGATGAATCTACAACAAGGAAATTGGAAACAAGTGATGAAACGACATAGTGATCAATGCAATAACTGTACCATGCATCACAAATGGAAATATAATACTTCCTCCGTTTCTAAATAAGTGCAACATTTCCATTTTAGGAAATGTCATAATAAGTGCAACATAGTGCAAAATGGAAAGTTTTTTCCCTTTTATTTACAGAAATGCCATTACTTATTTTCCCAACAACTTATGCTCATGCCGAAGTTGGATTGTCGACAGTGAAGGATCCAGGAATTTGAGAATGGTTGGTCACACTAACGCAAATCCGCGATACAACCAATGACCAATCTTAGTTTTAAGAGAGGCAAGGCGCACCGAGGCCCAAAGCGCAAGGCGAAGGGAGGCGCAAGGCGCACGTATCTCGTAGGCGAGGCGCACCTTTGGTGCCAAAAAAACTTTTAATTCAATTATAGAACATATTTTATACTCAAAACAATATACAAATAACTAATTTTTTTTTTTAAGTTGTACTGAAAAAATAATGCCTACTAATTCCAAAATTAGCTCCTAAATCTATATACACTCACACTAACACAAATAAGCCTCAAAATTCATCCTCTAAACAAGCCAAAACCAAACCACATTTTCCTTAAAAATGCATATAAAAGAGAGTTCTTTAACAATCTTTGAGGTAACAAAATTGACAGTTAATCTATTGTATAATACACTTCTTGTTTTAACAATCTTATGATCAATCGAAACCCTTGATAATCATCTTGTTGCACTTCTCCCACACTCTAAAATTAGATAAAGTGGTATCTGACACTGGTAGGAAGCATCAGCAATAATACTTAACTTGGATATACTTACAAGACAACACTAACAACATTGATCATATCGGATAACCAAAACCACCATCATCAAAATTAGCAGCAGTATCTCATTTCAGGGTTATCAAAAGGATGAAGGAAATATACACTATTAGGATGCCGAGGAGAATCAATTTGGTTTCATCAGACAAAGCTATCAACATTAATCTTTTCCAATCACCAAAGCCACCACCATCAAACTTAGGAGCTACTTATCTCATTTCTTTTCTTTTCTTTTTTGTAATTCTGAAACTCTTTCCAGGTTACAAGTATAATAACACTTCGCCGAACCACTTACTCAATTACACCATTAACAATTAATTTTCAGGATTATAAAAAGGATGAAAATGGAGTCATGATTTTGAATCGAATCAATAAAGAATCAATGATTTTAATGAATTTAAATCAATAAAGAAACTGAAAGGTTGAAGAAATTTTGATTTCAAATGAAAACTTACCTGGTCGGCAGTTTGGTTTGCTTGGGAGGTTGTTTGATTCTGGCGAGTACTCGAGTCGAGGCGGAGGCTAGGGTTCGACTTTTTCAGACTTCAACGACAACCACGCCGTTACCGACGACGAAGGCCTGTGGTCGAATGGTCGTGACTCGTGCCGTCGTGGCGAGAAGGACTTAGGGAGTTAGGGTTAGGGAAACGCGGTGCCAGTTTTGGTTTGTTCCATTAGAGCTTAGGGTTTACGTGTCGTTCAGCGAGAGAGAGAAACGCGATTTTGAATTTTTTTCCCCAAATTAATGGTTGGTGACAGACCAACTGGGACCACATGTAGGTCCGCCACTGATTGTCGAGGATTGATACCTTTACTTGAGGTGAAATTAAGGGCTGGAGTAAGTAACATAGCATGCATGTTGTATTAGTGGGTGTTTGAAATTTTTTGACCATATCAATGGGGTGTAGAGAGTATTCGTTAACCAGAAGGCATGAGAAAGCCATGTAAGTTGTCACTGGATCATCTATTTGTCACTCATGAACTGGGAGCGTAAAGAAAAATTATAATTAAGTAAAATTTTGTTGGAAGTTCTCTGACAAAAAGGTAACAGTTTGGATCTAGATACTGTTAACTATCTCTCAGAGTACCTCAAAAAGGATTTGTTTGGGAGCCATGTGAAAATCTGTTTTGCCTGGATAAGATCATAAGAAATGCATTCTACAACCTCCTATTATGTTATATGTGTGTTTCGCTTTTTGATTATCTATTACTTCAGTTTGATCAATTACTGATAATTGGCTAATTTAAACTGCAGGTTTTGGATCTTAACGTGGATCTCAATGCTGCTAGCGCAGCTGAAGAGTGAAAATCTTTTATAATTGTGTGAACTGATGCTTTGCTCCTCTTATTCCTGAACATGCCAGTCGATCTTCTGGAGTATGTGCCTGTTATGCGGCTGCCATAAAACCTGTAATAAGTTTGTTACTGTGTTGTGTTTTTAAATACACAAGTAGGACTAATCTAGTTGCGCTTCTGTGGCTGTTGGTGTTGGATGACTGAAAACTTTCAGTTGTTTCTATGTATTTTTTTTATTAATATGTTCCGTGTAAAATCATGCTTTCCTGAAAGTTTAATTTAGAATCCAAAAAGCAGAGCAAGATGAGAGTCCCTCTTCTAAACAACTAAGATTGTCGTCAAATCATGTTGATGTCTTGGTGCAGCAGGAAACAGGATTAGGAAATAGGAAGCTGATGATGTCAATTTTATTTAATTTACATTTTTTTGATTTAGTATATGTTCTATTCTATTCACCTTAAAAAGAAACATAAATTTTAGGCCTAATAAGTGTAGATAAAGGTTCCAATAAGTTTTTGTAAAAAAGGAAAGTTTTAATAAATTTTAATAGGTGCAAGGAAGTTTCAAAAACACAAGTTTCAACAAGTCCACGAAAAATAATGTGAAGAGAGTGCATCTAAAATGTAGTGGTTGTATACTTGTATCACTTGTATGTAGATGCATTGATTATATTAGGGACTTATTATATATCTAAAATTTATTTGAGATGTTAGTAATAGCACTTTTAAACACTTTTATTTATTACTCCCTTTATCCCTCATTAGATTTTCCTTTTTTTCCAATGCAAGTTTGTCAATGTACGTTTTGTATTTCAATATATACAAGAAATGCTTCTTATTGTATGAAGTTCAAGGCTATCTATTGGAAACTCGGATGCTGTCAATATAACTAAATTAGTTCATTCTCAAACTATATCAGAATGATAGACCTTCCATCAATAGCTACTTGATTTAGAAAATACAAAGGGATTGTGTTGTATTGCTCGATTTGGTTCATAGTAGTTTCTTCCAACACGAACTTGATTTGATCTTATTTTTCTTTTATACTTATTTTGTAGATATCGTTTGACCTTCAATTAATAAAATTACTCTTAAAAAAAGCTGTAAAATGCAACTAGAAGGCTACTATGTTGACTAGTCCGTAGTCATACCACCTTCATAATTGAACATTGGGAACGGATCCCATTTTCTACGATTTGCCTCCACTCCACTCCATATAAATACAACACAAGATCTGGACTTTTCTTCATCACCTTACTGAACTCCAATACAAACTATAATAACTCCATTTACCTCACTTCACTATTTTTCACTATCCTCCTCTCTTCCCAACTTTCTCACTCAGCAAGCTCCCCATACCTCCTCCCCATTCTCAAAGACTCATCAAAACCACAATACTACACCTCCTTCCTCTTAGGAACTCCGTCATTTCGCGTCTATCTATCGATCGATCTATCCAACCCATGGTCTTGGTTCACCTGCAACTCCGTAGGCAACAATGAAACCTTGTACGAACCAGTCCCAAAAAGCTCAACATACCGCCCCATCCGTTGCTCCAATGCCACTTGCGATCCGTACGAAAGCCGCTTCTGCTACGACTGTGACTACCAAACTTGCGCCGCAGCTAAAGGCCAAACTTGCGGTGCCGAGCCTTACGGTCCGTACCTCTACACCCATGATGATTGATGTTCAAGGCCATTTCATAGCGCCATTGCTGGTCGATGTTATCAGCATTTACAAGTCCAACAACGACCAACACCAAACCCTGTCCAGCTTTCCCTTTACTTGTGGATATTTATCCGAGCTCAAGGGTTTGTGTCAAGGTATACTAAAGGAGCCTTGAGTTTAGCTAGGAAGTATTCTTCCTTACCTAGCTTAAGCTCAAAGACTTTTAAAGTACCTCGCAAATTAGGTGCCCGAACCCGTGGTTAGGCGCCTAAATTAGGCGCCCAACCACAGGTACAGGCACCTAAATTAGGTGCCCGAACCTGTGGTAAGGCGCCTTATTTAGGAGCCTGTACCTGTGGTTGGGCGCCTAATTTAGGCGCCTAACCACAGGTTCGCACCCAATTTAGGTGCCTGGGCACTTTTTTTTTTTTTAAGTCAATATAGTCCGATTTTGTGTATTAAAAGAATTATAAAATTTCATTAATATTAATAATGCAATAATGTGGCCGGAAAATTGACCGGAAAAGTTGCCGGAGTTATTGTCGCCGGAAAAATTGCCGGAGTTCTTGATGGAAGATCCTTGTTGATGAAAGAGATGTAGTGAGAGAGTGAGGGAGAGTGAAAGAGAGTGGGATAGTGAGTGTTAAAGTATAAATACATGTATATGTATTTATACAGGGCGTTAATAGAAAATTTCAGGGCGGCATTTAGCAAATGAGTTATTTTATTAGCATAAAATCCATACTAGTCGAAGGTACACCCGTGAAAATTCCCTCGGGTTTACTTTCGATAAATAAATATGGGATAGGAGGCACGAAGCTTAGCACAATAAACAGTTACACTAGGGGTGCTAACGAGCCAGGACGGCTCGCAAACTATTCGAATTCGGCTCGGTCAAAGCTTGGTCAAAACTCGGCTCGGAGGGGTTCGATTCGAGTTCGGGATCGGCTCGAGACCTTAACGAGCCGAGCCTGAGCCTAATAGAGTTCGGCTCGAAAGCTCGCAAACACGTTCGATAAAATTTACATTACTATTTATATTTTAATATGTAATCCAACTTGGACCTTAAATAGTACTCCACTAGGCACTAAAGTCCCACATTGGTTAAGAAAACAAGCACCAATCTTATTTTCTTTATAAATAGCTACTACTCCTTACCTCAACTTAGAGTTTGATTTCGTACCTCCTTGGTTGGAAAATAAACTTTATACTCCATTTTCTTCACAAAAGGAATGAAGTATATATTAAAATATTTGATTATTTAATAATTAAACTATTTAATAATTGATTATTTAAATGCACTTAGAGTCTTGTTGTTACAAGGTTGGAAGTTTTTAAAACATGAAGTCCCACATTGAAACTCTAGTGAAGTTAAGAGGGAAACCAAGTTATAAAAGAATATGTAGAGTGAGTTTTTTTCTTAAACAAAAGTTGGAGTCCACATTGAAATTTTAGCAATCTTGAGAGGAAACCAAGTTATAAAAACATGGTAGGATGAGTTAAACAAAACATGGAGTCCCACATTGAAAACTTAGCCATGCTAAGAGGGAAACCAAGTTATAAAAGCATGGGTGGGATGAGTTTGTTTTTCTTCAACAAACCATGGAGTCCCACATTGAAATCTTAAGAATCTTAAGAGGAAACCAAGTTATAAAAGCATATGGTGGGTGAGTGAACAAGCTCACCTACTTTCTTGGGCATACTTGGCCTATACGGTTGGGCCTACAGCCTAAGTGAAGCTTTAGATATTGACTTGGGCCTACTTGGTTGGGCCTAAGCCTAACTTTTTCGAGCCAAAATTCGAGCCGAGCCTTGAGTCGAGCTTGGACTTTGTCCTCTCGAGCTCGAGCCGAGCCCAAATATTGGAGGAGGTTCGACGAGCTTCGAGCTCGAGCCGAGCCGATCCTCAATCATTCTCGAGCCGAGCCGAGCCTGGACATGTTCGGTCTCGGTTCGGCTCGTTAACACCCCTAAGTTACACCATAATCCATAGCCTGATATATAATGCTCTTGTTGCGGAGTTTACTACAAAGGCTGCTGCTATGAATATTGCTAGAGTGGGTGCGGTGAGCTCGTTTGGTGCTTGTTTTAGCTCGAAGGATATTGTGGGCTCAAAGACGGGGCCTAAAGTACCGATAATTGATTTAGTGTTAGATGGGAATAATAAGTGGAGGATTTATGGTGCGAATTCTATGATAAAAGTGTCGAATGATGTGAGATGTTTAGCATTTATTGACGGAGGTGTGGGAGTCAAGACTTCGATAGTGATAGGTGGAAAGCAAATGGAAGATAATCTTATAGAGTTTGATTTGGAGGCTTCTCAATTAAGGGTTACTTCTTCATTACTTAATTTTGGAACAAGTTGTTCTCAGTTTAAGGGAGTGTAAATTGCTAGTATGTTCAAACTTGTTTTATTTAGCGTTGATCTAACTGGGATTAAATAAGATTAGTTCCATACTTTTTATTCAAAAAAAAAAAAAAAACCGATTAGTTCCATATTTCTTGACACCATACATGTGGCAGGGAAGTAATTGTTTGCTAATAGAAAGTTTTTCTTGAGTAAACTTTATGGTATTTTGAAAATTTATATTAGAACGGGAGGTTGATACTTCTATCTACTAGATAATCTACTCACTAAAATAGAATGTAAAATATAATTTTGATTGTTGTGTTGGATTGAATATATCATTAGTATCTATATCTAGTGGGTAGATTACCCACCGGATATAACCTTTTCCAATAAATATCCATTCCAACAATATATTTCTAGCAGGCTTATCATACAACGATTACTCTAACCGTTTGTTTGGCAGATGACAATTAGTAGTAGTTATAGTATTTAATTCATTTTTAGTTTTGTTTGAAGTGTCAAGCGATGTCAATGGTAATGCTTCTACACCCTAAAACGTTTGATTTTCTACATAAAATTCCATTAATTTGAGCGATATATATATTTGGTAAGCAAGAAAGTATTTTGTTTTGTGAAATGGCCTTGTATTATTGTTTATTCTACAAAATGACATCGAAGGTGAAATTTCTTAAAATTGTTACTCTTTTGAGTTAAATCATGGTTAACTACTTTAATTGTGAATCCCACAAGAAAACACAACAATCCTGCAAAATATTTTAAAAAAAAACACATAAATCAAATCGGCCATGTATTATCATTTAACATGAGTTAATTATAACCTCAAAAGAGTGTAATTCACATGAAAAAGTTACAAATTTATCATAAATATTAAGCTATAAAATAAAAAATATTAAATGGTCATTTGATATAATAAAATTTTATTAGTAACCATATATCAATAGCCAAAACACGGGATTTCCAATAAGGATTTCCCATAAAATTTTGATTTTTGGTTTAGGAAATACATTAAATGCTAATAAAATTTATAAAGACTACGCTTAATAATTTAGGCAAATAAATAATGCTAACACTTCAAATAAGTATCTCTATAGTTGCATTACCCTTCATTTTTTTTGAAAGAGAAAATTCATTAATTGAAGGCCAAACGGTATCTACAATAGGTATTAAAGAAAAACAAGATACAATTAAACAAGGCTAAATCAAATTCGTCTTCGAAGGAACTACAATGAACCAGATCTAGCAATACAGCGCAGCCCCCTTGTATTTGCTGAATCAAGCAGCTATTGATGAGAAAGTCTATCATTCTGATGTAGTTTGGGAAGAACATTCTTGACCGAGTCATGTTGACCGCATCCGAGATACTAATACCTTCATGTTGAGTCTCGAACTTAAACCAATGAGAACAATTTCTCATACCTAAAAACAAAAAAACCATATTCACAACTCCCATAGGGGAGAAGGAGATTTCCAAATAGAAACTAAAAACCCCATAACAAGGTTTGAAAAGATCTCATAAAGAGAGACTAATTTATTAAACAAAATAAGAAAATGAATTAAAAACTGAAAATAAAAGGGGAAAATGGGCTTACCATGGATGAAATTATCCATGGCAGCCCTTAACTGATGAAGAAGGGGTAGGGAAGGCTAGGGTTTTATAACAATGTGGCTTGTAATGAGAAAAATTCATTACCCTTCATTAGTCATCACACTCCCTACGTTTCTTATGTAAAGTACGTATGCTTTCCGAGAATTTAATTTGATGTCCTAATATCTTAAATATGTTAGTATAAATGGCTTTCCCAATTTCTAGATAAAAGCAACACTTTGACTTTTTTGTATTTATGTATTATATTGGATTGATTTTTAAACTAATATATAAGATGTTTTTTTTTTTGATCCATACGAGCCACGAAGGCAATACAAAGTACAAAGAAGGGGAAGAGGGATTCGAACCTATAACCTATTGTTCACAACACCTCAATCTTAACCACTAGGCCAAGACATCCTTGGTTAATTAATATATAAGATGTTAATAGATAATTGCACTTGCTTAGTTGGTGATATAAAAGAGGAATCAGTCTGAGTGCTGGTATCTCATAAAGTTTTCATTTGGAGTTACTAAATCATGAGAGTGTTTTCTTATCCTAATTCCTAGTAATAGTGGCAATATCTATATCCATATATAAATATATTAAAAAGCGTTCCTATCAATGGAACGGTGCCACATGACACTCTCCAATGTATGTGCCACGATACACTCTTCACAAGTTTGTAATACTTATGATCTCATTTAAAATTACTAACAATGTGTAGCTACTAGGAATCAAACACATGACCTTTGAAATGAAATGTGAGAGTTTAACCACCAATCTACTACAATTTCAATGTTTAATATTTTAAAGTGAAACATAATAAAATCTTATAATTATATGTAGCTATAAATACATAGACAACTTTTTTTGTCTTTAACACTTTTATTAAGGTAATAACATTTTTTCACCCCAATTCCATTGAAATTGTTATTTTTATCCCCAACTCCTTAGAGTTTTTTTTATTTTATTTTGAGGGAAAACTCCTTAGAATTTTTTAAACAACTTATTATGCCATAACATCAGTTTTTCAATTTCTCCCTAAACAAAAAATTATGGAAAGCTAATGAAATCAATTATGGAATTTATGAATAAAAATACATTTGATAATTGTAATTGACCCGGGGGCCGGGGCATCGCCCGGGACAAAATACTAGTTACATATTTCAAAAGTTGTTTTAATTAATAATTTTTAATAATGGTTAACTAAATATGGTGGTGATAATAAGTTGATAATTATCTTGGTTTAAGAAAATAAGTTTTTAAAATAAGAGAATTATTAGGGCGTTACAGGATAGGTGGAGATTTGGTGAATGTGGGGTAGGGATGACGATAAAAAGTTTATCTGTTGTGGATGATGAGCCGGTATAGAGTATTGATATTACCCACTATCCCAACCCCACCCGCCCCATCTTATCCCGCTCATCCTATCCTAAACCAATTTTTTTAATTTAGTGTGGACCACATCCATATAGGCTTTTTATTTTTAACATGCCCTTTACCTACTTAAAATACTCCTATTGAACATTTACTTACATGTTTGTACATGGATTGTTTTAAACCAAACTTTTAGTTGAATGTTTATTTTAATTTATCAAGTGTGTGGATTTAGTTTTTGACGTGGGTAATGTGGGAGGGTATGAATATAACAATTAGCAAGTGAAAGGGTGGGGAGGTGATGGTTCTTATTTATTATCGCTCACATTTTCTACTTCAAAACACTGAATATAACAAGTGGATTTAGTCCGAAAGTGTGTTGATTTAGTTTTACACACGCGCACAACACAAAGGCAGTTTACAAAACATTGAAACGCAACCGGGAGCCATGTCTGACGTAGCAGCTTGCATGACGCGCATGCTTTCTACGCCAGATGCATGGTGGTGCGCCATGCGCATGGTGGCTGTGCGATGCGCAATGGCCGTGACCCAAGTACATGACTCTTTCGCTCTTCTCCACGTGACGATTTTGAAAGAACTTTTCCACGACTTTTGAACAACATATTTCATCATGCTTCACGTCTGCAAAATACTTCCAAACATCGAATACTCTCAAACAGGTATTTAAACACACATTTGAACCGCTATTAATTTCATGTTTTAAGTTTCAAGATTGCTCCTCCTGCGATCTTACAAAAGACCTAGGGAAGAAAGGTATACTTCCTGAGGTCAATTTCAATTTAATTCTTAATTTACTAACAATCTACTTTTCATAATGTAGATCTTTGAAAGAATTAATACTCTCTTGTATATTCTAACCTCTAATCTCTACTTTCTATATATTTCTATATTACTATTGTTCATATGCATGCTTGTATGCTTTAATACTTTCCTCACCTACATACTTATTTTTTGCTAATCAAAGACCTAAATAATGCTCTAATGCTAAATTTAGATAATGTGGACGATTGGATTAGGTTCCTTGTAATTTAATTGCATAATAACATATTACCAAAAATTAGTCTTTTGTGTTTAATGAACCAGCATAGATTAATTTTGTATTGCATGAACTTATTATGTGGTTGTTTATTTGCCTAAAACTCGAACATGAATCGTATTAAGTGGAGGCTAACAATGGGAGAATCTGATTCCTAATCATATTCGTATCCTCACCCCCGGACTCAATATTTGGTTCATTGACTAATTATGAAGTCGTGACGGGGAGATCTACATTGGCTAAGTCCCTAAGAAGTCTCTATGGTTTTCCAAATATCCAATTAGGTTTATGAGTCTTCCTTTAAAGACTTGTTGTCGACTTTTTTTCCAAAACGTATTTCAAAACAAAAACATTTACAACGAGGTAGTCAAATATGCGTTCATCTCGCGTATGCAATAAAAACACGTCTACAGTCCCAAATAACGACATCTATTGAGAAATGATTGTTGCCAGTTATAGCAGTCATAATTGAGTTCGTACTTTCTAGTGGTGAAGCTACCCAAGAGTCGAAGTTGCATGGAAAGACTTGCATAACTAGTCTAGAAGTATGCAAAGATTATCTATGATTGTACCTCGAGGCTCGAGCGTATTTGTTAGAAAATATACTTCATCAGATTTGTATGAGAATTGAATGGGTTTTTCCATGGGATACCTTTGTGTTTTTTAAAATTATATAATGTATCCCTTATATTTGTTTTCTACATACCCTTCAATTTTCGAAATTTTCTCTATAGTACCTCTTCGTTAAGTCAACGTTATGTTGATTGTAAGTTTCTTTATTTTTCAACATTTGGAGGGAAAATTTCCCACCAAAATTCGACCTGCAAGTTCATTGTTGCTTCTTTAAATATGAAAATCTTCAAAAGTTCGTTAGAAGATGAAATAATTTGAAAGCCGAATTTTGGAGTTTCATGGGGTTCCAAAATAGCAGAGTTAATAGGCCATTACGTCTTCATATTAACGTCTGTATTCCGTAATGAATAAGAAATAATAGGGGTACTATAGAGAAAAAAATTAAAGGGTATTATGTAGAACAAAAAACATAGAATTTTTTAAAAAACAAAACGCCATAGAAAAACCCGAATTTAATTCTTGGAAAAGTGAGCAGATCTCAAAATACAAGTTTTTGACTCAAAAAGTAATTGCTCCTCGTCCGTAACACAAATGGGATAAAATAGAAAGAAAAACTATAAATTAATAAACAAATCATATAATAACAATAATAATCTCAAGTTACAATATTAATTTCAGTGTTAAGAGGAAATCCATGTCGAATATAATAAGCTTGTGAGATACTCCATCTGATGAAACTCTAAATGTACTTGTATATGATTAGAGTTTTCTCAACTTCCCCTCGCTAGTTAATTCCAGCTCACTGCTATTTCCCATATGTTGGGGTTCGATCTCCCTTACAATCAAATCTTGATTATTTTCTTGTTGAGTATTCTGAACAAAATCAAGGTGGGATTCTCCTTGTCCAGCTTGGTGACTTGTAGATCCTTTGTTATCAAATAGTTTCATAGCAGCAGGCATAGACCTTGTTCTTTTTGTGAAAGCAGATTGTTTTGTAGTCGTATGAGCACTCAAAATAGTTTTTGTTTTTTTGGCTTTCTGTGCCCAACTAATTAGCCCTTCTTGTATGTAATCTTCAAATATTGCCTTGTTGAACGAACTTCCCATCTTCATGAATATCCAAAACATCAAAGAGACATAAATATGATGAAGAAAACCTAGTATAAAACAACGGCTAAAACTCAAAACATGACAAAGTTAAAAATGAAAATATTAAGAGGGCGTTTGTTTAAGGGGTTTAAGGAAAGGGAAATAACAACTCTAATCTTGTTTGGTAAGCCATTTTAATCATTCCCTTTACCCGTTTGTTACCCCCAAACTCTTCTACATTGATCCCCCTCCCTCCTAGGGTTTCACCTTACCCCCACTCCTCTACACCTTGACCACGCCACTCCACTACACCACCACTTGACCCGCACAACACCACTACCACTACGACCTGAGTCCACCACTAAAACCTATCCACGACCACCAGGGCCGTCTCGTTCAATCTTGGGGCCCTGTTCCAATTTTAAAAAATGGGCCCATAATAATAATAAAAAAAATACAATTATAATATTTTACAATTATAATATTTAAATTTTTATTTCAAAAATTATGGGTTAAACAAGAAATTTAATGAGAAACTAGCAATAATTGAAATATGGAAACAAAAAAAATTGGAGGAAAAAGGAATTAATGAGATAAATGGAAAGCATAACTTAGTCTCTAAATAGTACGTACAAAAACAAAGTTAATGTGAATTTGTAAATGAGAGGAAGATGAAAAGTCAAAGAAATTAACTAAATTAAAGAAAAAGGTGAGACAAAAATCAGCTTTCACAACCCCAAGGCTAGTTTCTCATTAAGCTTCTTAAGGCTAGCTTTCCGAAATTTAAAAACATTATCTGACGAAAGCATTCACGGCCCCCAATGACATAAATGGAAAGCATTCACTGAAGAAAGAGAAGTACAGTAAAAAAGCGGTAGAGGAGTTCTTCTTTTCTACAGAACCAAAAATAAGCCTGACTTCAAATTTTTGGGCCCTCTGTTTTGAGGGGCCCTGTGCTATTGGGCTGTTTGCACAGCCTAATAGCCGGCCCTGACGACCACCATGCCACTGTGGTGAAATAAGGTTGTAGCTTTGAAAATATGGGGGACATTTTTCGGGCATTATTAGTGGGGGTTATTGCATAATTTTAGGACTCTAAAATTGTAAACCATCAGGGGTGTTTGGTTTAGGTAGGGAAAAGGGAAAGGGTTTAGGAAAGAGAAACAAGGAGAATGAAAAAGAAAACTCTCTGATTAAAAATGTTTTTTGGAAAGAAAAACCCTCTTCCTCTTCTCACCATTCCTCCACCATGTTCTCCCCCCCCATCTCCCAAAACCACCACCACCTTACATTGCCCCCTTCCCTCACCACTGCCATCTCACTTCCGTCCGTATCTGCCACCCATCACCACCGCCAAGTCACCACCGCCATTCGCTGCCACCCCTAACCAACACCTCCCTTCTTTCTTTCCTTCTTTACCACCATTGAACATGAAATTTGAGATTTTGAAGGTCAATTTCGACCATAAAAACTTCAAATCTGAAGTTTTCATAGTCGGATTTGACCTCTAAAGCCATAATTATTGATGAAAAGAAGTATTCATCTAAGTTTACTCCCGACTTTTTTTCTTCAAATTTTTATGCCTATGGGTTTTCAAATGTTGTTGCTGGATTTTGGGGTGGTTGTGTTGTTTTGGAGGAAGTGATGATGAGTTTATGGTGGTGGGTTTTTTTTTTCCGGTGGTTAGATGGTGGTGCTATGGCTTATAGGGTGGTTTTCCCTGTGACGGCGTGGTGGTTAGGGTGGTCAGAATGGTGTTGTTGGTGGCTAGGGTGGTGGGTCAGTGATTGGTGTGGTGGTTCAGTGCCTGGAGTGGTGGTTCTGGTGGTTGGAGTAGTGATCAATCATTGGTCAAGGTGATCATAGAGCAGTGGCGGATCTAGGATCCGACCCACGTGGGTTCGGAGTACTTCGAAAAATCTAAGATAAATAAAATTGAAATTGTTTATGCATTAGCTATTACATAACACTTATTTATGCATTTAAAAATATAGATGTACAAATGGACAATTAAATCCTCGGTTTTTTTTGGAAGAAATATAAATCCAAGTAGCTAGATATTTACCATTAAAAACTAAAAAATGGAAGTAATATGTAGAATCACAGTCAGATGTTAGCTTGGTATGTAAAAACAATAATTAAGAAAGGAAAATTTGATGTGAATAATCCAATTTTATGTTCAATTTTGGGGATGGTTCTCATAATAATGCCAACTTTTATTTTTTTTACCGTTACAGCATCACTAATACATTTTGGGTATAATGTGTAAAGTATATAGGAAATTAAAGAGTTCATATTATTTCAATAAGATAATACTTGAGATTGAGTGTTTCCAAAAACTGGGCAAAAGTTGGGGTTATTTGGGGTAAAAAAATTTCAAAGAAGAAATGAAGAAAATGCTCTATAAAACTTAGAGCTAAAAAACAAAATAAAAAAAGTAGAGCTTTATCTAAATCAAAAAGAAGAAAAAAAGGAAAGTTGTATGAAAAGAAAACCAATATCGAGACTTTCCTTCAAAAAAAAAAAAAAAAGGAATGGAGAAGCCGAGGAGGAGTGAAAAAAATTGGAAAAAGGAGACAAGAAACTCTTAAGGGTCGAACCGCGCATCATTAAACAATGGCTGAAGATATGCGGACCAACAACCACTGAACCAGACATCAAAACACTGATACATTACCGTGCAGAATTATTACAATGAATTTTCCATTTCGAATTTTCGCCGATTTCCTTCTTTTTTCTCCAGATTTTTGTGGGTTCAGTTGAACCCACTGAACCCACGTTGGATCCGCCCATGTCATAGAGTAGAGGAGAGAAAGGGTACGTGTCTACGTGAAACCTTAGGAGAAGATAGGTAATGGAAGTAGAGAGAGTGAGGAGGGAAAGCCTAGTGGTTAGAGCTTTCCTCCCGGTTCCAAGAAGTCTTGGGATCGATTCTCACCCTAGGCAAATTGGGATCCCCTTTATTCCCCCTAACTTGTCTAGGTTTCTCCTTACCTTGTTAAAAAAAATGTAATGGAAGTAGAGGACTTTGGGGTAAAGGGAAGGGTATAGGGAATAATTCAAAGGTTTTAACAAACAACAAGTAAGAGAATCAACCTATTTGATTCTCTTACCTTTTCCTGAAAACCCCATACCAAACACCTATAAGGGAGTTATCATTGTCCCAAAATCATTCAATAATTTCTTCGGAGTTGTTTACTCTTTGTTTATTTTTAAATTGCATACTTTGTAGTTTAGCATCATTTACATAATTCACTTATGTTTTATGATTTTATACACAAGGAAAAACAAAGTCATGACACATGCTTAGAATCGTCTCAATTTATATATTCCAAATATTAACTTTTTATTTTCTTGATCAGTTTATAATCAAAGATATTTATGGTCAAAGTTTTGCATTAACAAGCATGAAAGTCAAATAGCGTAGCTTAAAAGGAAATAGAAGCGGTATGAAATTGACAGAGATTGATACATCTATCCACTAAGTGAATTACTCACTACGAATAGATGATTAAAAAACAATAAACACTACTTAGTTGGACTCCACTTATTTTTGGTGTCTGAGGTTGAGATGATGGAGTAGTGGCATTGCTTCCCACCTCATATCCCTGAGTTCTAGGGATCAAATCTCATGGGACTCCTTTGAGGATTTTCCCCTATCCCCCCTCAAGTGAGTCCCCTCCATCTTACCTTTAAAAAAAAAAACTTATTTTTGGTGTCTATCTCTAGTGGGTAGATAACAACCTCCTCCTCTCCCCCCTCCCCCAAAACCTATTCTCATCCCTCCTCTACTTCTTCCATGCCTGCCCCAACCATCAATCCCCCCTTCTTCTATACCTTCAGTTGTGATAAAGTCATTTAAGGAGGCCATATCTGTTACCCAGGCAGATGGCCTGGAGATTTCCTTGGTACAAACCTGCCCTTTACCCCCCCCTTAGTCTACCTTTCGCCACCCTTCCACCATCTCTTATATCCAGTGATGATGAGGTCTTCGTTCCGATGTCGAAGGAGGAGTACCTTGATCTTAGTAAGCCATGGGAAAATGCCCTAATATGTAAAATAGTGGGAAGGTCCTTCTCAAAGGAGTTTTTGAAGACTGAATTGTCCAAAGTATGGAAATGGAAGGGAAGTTTGAATCTCATCACTTTGGGTAAAGGGTTCTATAGCATTCAATGCCCTGATCCAGAAACGCGTGCGTCTGTGTTAGCGGAGGGACCTTGGACCATCTTAGGTAGCCTCTTATGGGTTCAATGTTGGGAGCCTGGTTTTAAACCATCTCAGGCGAAAATCAACTCCGTACCAAGGTGGGTAATGCTGCCTGAATTACCGATCGAGTTCTTCAACCAGAAGATACTGGAGAAAACAGGTAATACTCTTGGGAGGGTGGTAAAAGTAGATGCTCACTCCTTATCAGGAGAGAGAAGACGATATGCAGCTATTTGCATACTTATGGATAAAGAAATTTTTTTGCCAAAAGGGGTATGGTTGGGTAAAACATACCAAGATCTTGTCTTTTGTGATGGGCCCTGGTTCTGTGATATGTGCAATAAATTTGGGCACCAGAGTAGAAGGTGTGGAACAGGGAAGAATATCCTAAAAGAGACTCATAAAGTTGAAGCTAATATTAACAGCCATGGCATTCAGTGGCAAGATGCCAAAGGAAGAAGAAAGGGGAAGACTCAGGAAGACTTCCAACGTGGCTTCACTAATACACGCTGGACCCCCAAAAAAACTGCTGCCACAGGGGTCAATGCGGGGTTACACACGAAAGATGGAAAAGTAGTAGGAGAGAGGGAGCAAGAAAGTAACAACTCCTCCTCGGTAAGGGGCGAAAAGTCTGGAACCCATGTCAACCCTTTTTCGGCTCTGCAAGATCTCCATGATATGGAAGAAGTTTCTATCTCCAGTAGAGCCAATGAGAACTCGAAAAGTGCCCATGTCACTTCAGTCACTAAAGCTAATCTCTCTCCTCCTATACCCCGTAATCCGTCCAAAAATAATACCCAGCTTATATAAAAAAAAACCTCACAACCCCCCACAAATAAAACTACTTCCTCTCTCTCACCTGAAAAAGAAAATGGACCACCAAGAGGAGACATTCTGCCCATCCCCACCACCACTTCTTTCCCCACCATCATCACCACCCTCGCCACCCCGAGTTCACATCATCAAGTACGAACACCCTGTCCTTTTCAACCGGCCTGTGCTCCCCTTGACCCCGGAATTGAACCCCGGTTATGTGGATTTTCTGACCCAAATTCCAGAAGAGGAGGGGTATTACACAGACCTTTCCTTTCAAGAAGTCAAAGCCTTGATTCTAAACCCCTATTCGACGAGGGAACTTTTCGAGAATTTGCTGCTCTATGCAAACTCCGAATTACTCCACGCTCACGTTCCCCAGCTCCAGGACGGGGCACACTTACCGGAACTAATGAAGATCTTCTTAAGGTGGTTCCTCAAGAACGAGGTAGGAGCAGAGAACTAAGAACGAGAGCTAATGATGAATCTAGGGCCATGGTTGGATCCAACGCCTTTGTTCCCACCAGAGAGAACCATCGTTCTACTACAAAGGTATCCGGTCAGGCTACAGGAAACGAGCAATACAAACGCGGTTCTCTTAGCTGGAGTCCAATACCCTCTAAAACAAATGGGCGTAACAGTGACTTGGGTAGAGGAAAAAGGCTTAAACTACCCTCGAGAATCAGAGGTGGTGTTGTGGCCTCACCGGGGGAGAATAACATGCCTAGAAACGGGAAAGGAAATAAACCTATGGGCACCCGACAACGACGTACTTCGGAAAAAGTACCACGAAAAAACCAAATCTCCCTTTTAATATGACAATTCTATATTGGAATGTGAGAGGGATTGCAAGACCCTCCTTCAAACCAAACTTGCATCTGCTGATTTCCCACCATAACCCGTATGTACCTTGTCGTTCTCGTTGAAACCCGTGTTTGCCGTGAAAAAACTTCAATCATCTTGGAGAATATTGGCTTTGATTCCTGGCATCTTGTAGAACCGCGGGGATTCCCAGGAGGTATTATCCTCTTATGGAACTCTAACCGCATCAAATTCCATGTTGTAGGAGGTAATACCCAAGGAGTGCATGGAGTAGTAGAGGTAAGCCATTCTAACTGTACCTTCGTGATATCTACTATTTATGCTAGTCCTAATTTTGAGTTAAGAAAATTATTATGGAAAGATTTAGGTGATGTTGCGAAAACAATTGATTGCCCGTGGATTGTATTAGGTGATTTCAATGAAATAATTAGCCAAGGGGAAATACTTGGGGGAAGACCTATAAATAGAAAACGTGCGGATTTGTATGCTTTGACAATGAGCAATTGTAATTTGGTAGATCTGGGGTACAACGGTCCTAGATATACTTGGACAAATTTGAGAAAAAGAAATCCAATCTTTGAAAGACTTGATAGGGGTTGGGTAAACCCGGACTGGCTATTAAGGTTCCCAAACTCTAATGTATGGCACCTTCCTAGGATAACATCAGACCACAACCCGATTTTGGTTTGCCTTGACAACCCTGCTCCCATCCTAGGGCCTAAGCCGTTCCGTTTCGAGCCTATGTGGCTCCACCATGAAACTTTCGAGAACCATGTCGACCAAACGTGGCCGAGTAAAGTGTTGAGTATAGGGGACAAGTTAGGGGTTATGCAGGAAAGTCTAAAGAAATGGAACTTGAATACTTTCGGGAATGTTTATCATAGGAAAAAACGTGTCCTAGCAAGGCTAGAGGGAACCCAATTATACCTTCAAAATCATCCAACCTCATCTTTCCACCAAGACCTAGAGATAGATCTCCAAAAGGAACTAGTTGACATCCTTATGCAGGAAGAAACACTTTGGGTGACTAAAAGTCGCATGGAAAGTTTAAAAGATGGTGAGCGAAACACGAGATACTTCCATAGGAGTGTGATGATTAAGAGAAATGCGAGTCGAATCATGTCTATTAGAGATGAGGTAGGAAACGTTATCCAGGATCCGGAGAGTATCAAAAATCACATATCAAGCTTTTTCCAGCAGTTGTACACCTCGGACCACCCCTCTAGTGAGAGAAAACCTAATATGAGCAATCAAAGCATTGTTATATCCCACCCCCCTTCAAACAAGGAAATAAAAGCTGCTTTGAGACAGATGAAACCTCTCAAGGCCCCGGGGCCTGATGGTTTTCATCCAATATTTTTTCAGAAAATGTGGAGTGTTGTGGGTAAGGATGTGTGTGAGAACATTAGGGAGTGGTTCACTAAGTCCAGAGTCCCCCAGGAGCTTTGTCAGGCTCTTATCTGTCTTATTCCTAAACAACACCCCCCTGAAACGGTCAAACACTTTCGTCCAATTAGTCTTTGTAACTCGATCTACAAAATCCTCACGAAATTTGTTGTGAATAGGTTGAAACCTCTTATACCTCATTGGATCTCACAAAACCAAAACAGTTTTATAAAAGGGAGAGGAACAGACATTAACCTTGTTGTAGCATCAGAAATCCTCCATTCAATGCATAAAAAGAAAGGAAAGTTAGGATGGTTCGCCTTGAAAATTGATTTGGAGAAAGCATATGACCGGGTGGAGTGGAGTTTTGTGAGATCATGCCTGCAGAAACTTGATCTTGATGACATATCTATTGATTTAATTATGAGTTGTATTTCCCAGTCAGCCTCGGCCATCTTGGTAAATGGGAGAGCTACGAAGGTTTTTAATCATACTAGAGGGCTTAGGCAGGGGGACCCCATGTCACCGTATCTTTTTAACATCTGCCTGGATACATTAACCCAACTAATCAACCAGGCTACACATGATGGAGATTGGACCCCCTTTTGGGTTGGGAAAGATAGAGTTCAGGTGTCTCATTTGATGTTTGCTGATGACTTGTTGTTATTTGGTCGTGTTAATGAAAGCACAGTTTTCGCGGTTAGGAACGTTTTAAATCATTTTTGTGAGATGTCAGGGCAAAAAATTAATGAACAAAAGAGTCGCCTAGTTTTCTCTCCCAACACTCACGAGGAGCATAAAGAGCTCTTTCAAACACCCTGAATATAGAGGAAAATGAAAACTTGGGTCTCTATCTAGGCATGCCTCTTTCACATAAAAGACCAACAAGAAGTCAGGTCCAATTTGTTGTTGACAAAGTGAAACAGAAATTAGCTAGGTGGAAAGCAAACTACCTCTCAAAAGCTGGGCGGCTTTGCTTAATATCGTCTACCCTCTCCACTATCCCCGCTTATTATATGCAAGCAACATATTTTCCAGCTAGTACACTCAAATACCTTGATAAAATTTGTAATAACTTTTTATGGGGGGACGACGAGAATAAAAGAAAAATTCATCTTGTAGGGAAGAATACAACTTTTAGGCCCAAGAAGGAGGGGGGGCTGGGTATTCGAAACCAAACACTTATGAACAAAGCATACATGGCCAAGCTAGGTTGGAAGTTAGCCCAAGGCCCGTCGAACCTTGCCCAAAAATGTATCATGTCAAAGTATATTCATAACGAAAATGTCACTTCCTTTGCCAATGGGTCACCGGTTTGGCGCAGTATAGGGAAAGGTTGGGATATTCTGGCCCAACATGGTGAGTGGATATTAGGCAATGGGGAGGAGATTAACTTCTGGCATGATGATTGGTTACATATAGGGACTATTAGAGCAAAATACATAGCCCCCTAAGTTTGTTAGAGGACCATAGGACAGTCAGTGATCTTCTTATCAATGGTGAATAGGACTTGAGTGTTTTATCACTTATCTTACCCCAAGGAATTCTTGACCGAATCAAAAGCACCCCCCCTCCTGCTGTGGACATGGAGCATGATGTGCGTGCTCCTACTTTTCTCACTCCCGAGGGATTCTCTCTCTCTTCAGCATACCAAGCCCAATTGAATCCAATGCATAGTGTGGATACGGCCTGGGTATGGAACTCCAAAACACTCCCTAAAATTCAATTCTTTCTATGGCTCTCGTGCCTAGACCGGCTACCCCGCAAATCTCTCCTGCATAAGCGCTGTATTTCCGAGGATTCGAAGTGTCCTAGATGTTCCTGTCTGGGGGAGGACACAAACCACATTTTGCGTACATGTCCCAAAACTAAAGAGGTTTGGGATAATCTACAGATGGTCCCAAACCATTCTAGCCCTTTAGATGTGTGGTTAGGTGCCAATATGGAGTGTCATGAGCAAGTGCGATGTGTAGAATGGGCTACCTTATTCCTGTTCATTTGCTATGAAATTTGGAAGAGTCGTAACCATGTTGTTTTTAATCCTCAAAGTTCGACCATTACCCCTTCAGGCGCTGTTGCCTCTGCTTTGAACCAGGCTAAGTTATTTAGGCAGGCCATGGCCCTGATAAGTGTCAAGCAAAGGAAACGAGCCTTTGCCACCTGCCACACCATACCCCTGTGGGCTGGGTTATGATGAATGTTGATGCGTCATTCCTGGATCCCCAAATACCTAGTGGGCTGGGTGGGGTTGTGCGAGATCATGAGGGTAAGTGGGTCATTGGTTTCAAGCGTTACACCTTCGCGAGGGATGCCTTACTTGCTGAGTTACTGGGAGTGTGGGAGAGCCTTAAGATAGCCAAAACCCATGGATTTCAAAGATTGGTTTTGTTCTCGGATTGTCAAGTGGCGGTACATCTTGTGACTAATGGAACTACCCACACTAACAAGTATTCAAATGTCATAAAACTTTGCAGGGAGTTATGGCAGAGCTGCCAGGAATTCAAGCTTATATACTGCAGTAGGGAGTTGAACAAGATTGCAGACTGTTTGGCTCGGAGAAGAGAGGAGGAACATGATGGTTGTAACAATGTAACTAGGATTTTCCCCACCCTATCTAGTTATTGTATGGATTTATATCTTGCGGAATGTATTTTAAGGCCGTATGTGGCTAGTACTGAAACTGATGTATTTCACTAGTTATGCTATATAATCTCCCTTTTCACCAAAAAAAAAAAGATAACAATTCTATGGAGAATTTTTTTCCCCCAATTGACTAATTAATTTACCTGCGTAACAATTGCATAGAGTGGTAATGTGCTGTAACTGCAGACAAATTGCACAAATGCCCTGCAGATATTCATCCAAAGGATTCATGTATTGCAAGTTAGCAACAATCCTAATATAAGGAAAAAATAACTTTACTATCTTAATAAAATAATAAGCTGAGTAGGTGCAGTTAAATAAGGTTATGAAAGATTAAGCAAGAAATTCAAGATGATAGAATCTTTACGCTATCACGAGTCTTGGAACAGTGTAGCCAATTGAACCCATTATGCACGAGTCAAAACCATATTGAACCTGTAATGCAGAGCAAAATATAGCGTATGACTTAAAAAGTATATTATAAGTATCACCTTTCTGTAATTTGAGATAATCTTTCTTTTAAAAATTTTGTCAATATTTTATGATCCATTTGACTAATACTTTTTTCGTTTGTTAGAGAATGACTAAATGCATTAATGTAGACAATATAAGATCTTTTTTTGAAAGGGTAGACAATAGAAATCTCAGATCTTGATTATCACACGCCTCCATGAAATTTTACTAACTAAATTAGATGACATCTATATATACTCAATCTTGATTAAGTAAATCCAAGTTCTATTATTGTTAGGTAAAAGAATATACTCAAGATCATCTTAAATGTGATCCGTCAACTTTTCAACAGCTACATGCCGATCTTAGTTGGTGTTATATTATTTCAATTATTTTATTCGTTTACTATATCTATCATTTTTCTAATATCGTGTGCCAACTGACTTGGTTGCTTGTATTTTGAAACAAATAGAGGAAGTATTAAATTAGAGAAAAATGTTACTGACCCAAATCCAGAAGAAAAATGCGACTTCAAAGGAGTTTTGGAAGAGGATGATATGAATCAAAAGAAGGAGAAGACGAGGTTTATGAAACCAAAAGTGATCATCTGATGGATGGATTTCCACATGCCCACCAATCTCAGACTGCCTTCGACTTTGAGCCACCTGCTTTGCAAGTTGGATGATTATGTGCTCCAATTTTGTACCCACGCCAAATAACAGCTGCAAATTATTAAATGTAGCCAAATTAAAGGATATATATTTTTGTGGGAAATTATGTAGTGTCATCTTGTAATCCTTTTGTCTATAATGAAGTTTAAATATTGAGCATTCTCTAAGATAACCTTAAACAACTTTGAAAAACGATTTAGGCAATTATCTGTGGTACTCCTGGAGAAATCTCCTTGCTGTAAAATAAGGTTATTTCGCAAATCTATTTAAACTACATACTTACCAATTACCATACATTATTTTTCAAAAGCCGTCTGAAACTAAAAATGATTTTTTTGTCAAAAACCACCTTATAAAACATGAAATTTGTGAGAATCCACCTTATATAATTTTTTTTTGCGAAAACAAACTATACTAAAATTTTCTTGCCAGAGCAAACTTGTATGCCTTGTTCCGATCATTGATCCAAGGTTCCGGCATTGACCATGTCTTGGATTTTATTGGGCATAAAAGGTAATTTTCTTGCACATGACATGGTGAATGCCGGAACCTTCGATCAATGATCGGAATTCGGCATAAGGTTTGTCCTCGCAAAAATTTTTTGCTTAAGGTTTGCTTTCGCAAAAAAAAAATTTATGTAAGGTGATTTCTCGCAAAATTTATGTTTTATAGGGTAGTTTTTGACAAAAAGAACCAACGAAATAGGATTATTTAGAATCTTAATAAGCTTCGTTGCATGCAGGGCTACTCGTGAAGTCGTGACTTGTGATAGTATGATTGAAACCTTTTAGTTTGATAAGAATGCACATGCACAAGAATACAAGATACTTGGGCCATAAGAGAAAACAGGACTCAAAAGTTAAAATCTTTTTTTAATGATCGATCTGCTTTACTTCCATTGACTAATTGCAAAAGTTATGGAACATTTTCCCCTCCATATAGATATAATAATGACTTACTATTAGAGGAATGAAAGCGATCCAGAAATAAGCATGGTAACCTGCACATTGTTAAAGCCAAAAGAACAAGTTGGTTTGTGGAAATTGTAACTTCAGAAAGCAATAGTAATGTGAGTAAAAGTAAGAGATAAATGTAGTAATCCTTTTATTTGTCAAATAATAGATCACATTCGATTATTAGTTGGAATTCCAGATTGTCCTTCATTATTTAAAATATCCCACGGCCCCTACATGAACATGTATATTGAGTTCTATTAAGTTTCGATATGTTCAATTCAGATAAATTTATCAAATTCAGGTAAAAAAAAATCCTTAATATAATTATATGGCGTATTATTTAATACTCCCTCCGTCCCATAATATAGTTTACATTTCTTTTTGCACAGTCTCCAAGACGTACCTTTGACCTACAATATCTTCTATATTGTATTAGTAAAAAATATAAAAAGTTGATAATATAAATGTAGACATTGAGACGAATCTAACAAGACCCCACATGAGTATGTTTTTTTGTATACATTAATGAGAATATTTGGTCAAAGATTTTAAAGTTTGACTCTCAAAATGGAAATGGGAACTATATTATGGGACGGAGGGAGTAACATAAAGAGTCATGTAACTTACCATTAACATTTAGAAACAAAAAGACCACCACAAATAACCAAAGGAACCAGCTGCAAAGTAGTCAGAATGAACCGTTTAAGCAATTGCTAGAATGAAAATTTTCTTAAAACTAAAAGGGAGTAGAATGAAGAAAAGGGGAAGGAGGTGAGAACTGAGAAGTTACCTTATTCCAACAACTTTCTTAAAGTCGGATTCAAATGCACGAACCATGTACTTGTGGAAATTGAATTTAGTATGACTCCTACAATGTGTCTGCCAAAAGCAAAATTAGTTAATTACTCCTAGTATATATATATATATATATATATATATATATATATATATATATATATTTCCCCCCATAAAAATTAATTAATCACATTGTATCAACCTTTCATAAGTGAGAATACAATATAATGTAAATAGTGTTTCATTTCCATTACTTAGTACAAGTAACGGAATATTTAGAAAAATATATATTAAAATAAAATGCGCGACATGATTCTCAACATTCTAAATAAGTTGATAATGATTATTGATTTTGGATTGAGTAAGTAAAGCAATTATAACCAAAAATTTAAGGGCAGGGAGAAAAAATATAATGAAGAATTACCATGACGAAGCCCATTCGCATAGTGAAATAATCTGATTCCGTCACTGACCCATAAAATTGTTTGAAAAATGCTTGCTGCAAACAATGAATAAGAGTAGACAATAAGAAAAATAACAATAATGCGGCCACATTAATATAGGAAGCTCTAAGGCTAAAGATTTGAGTCAATGGATCTATTGGATTCGTGCGTGTTTGATTTATTGTCGAGGTAATGTTTAAAATATATATATATAAAATTACAATGAAACTTAAGATATTTACATATAAGATTTGATAATTAAATACTCCCTCCGTCCCATATTATAGTACTTCTTTCCTTTTAATGTGTCCCAAAGTATAATTCTTGTTTTCATTTTATATTCCACACCTTTCCATGATTTTTCTAATAAAAATGGTGTCACCGTTATTTATTTGCTTCTTGGAAATAGTTTTTTGCTTTGTCTATTCAATTCAAGGGTTGAATGAGTTATGTATTTAATGCTCTTTCACAACTTATTGTCAATCTCTCTCCTAAAATCAGCTTTTCCCCATAACATGTATTTTTAATACACAAATACTATTTACATTTCTCTTAGATTCTATTTACCTTAATAACCGTGAAAAAATAGAATCATGCACTATAATATGGGACGTATGGAGTAGGTTAAAATGGGCCCGTTTTAGATTATACGAACTTGATTTGGATCAAATTGTGGCTGGGTTATCAAAAAAATGATGGCAACTCTACTAGCGAGGTCATAAGAATATGGAAACACGCATGGTTACTTTTTTAATTTTGTAATTGTGGAACAATTACCGCAGAAAATATTATTAAAAGTTAATCTAGAAAAATCTAAATGTGTAATGAAAAATACAGTGTATGTAGTCTAGAAATATCTTGCATTAAGTGGAAATTCAAGTGATGATGTATCTAAACTATCTTGTTAAAATCAAAGATATGTGAGGTAGAATATGTAATATTAGACAAGTATAGAGAAATCTACAAAATATGATACAACAATTCTAAATATGTTGTATGTGTATGAGTTGAAAGATGAGTCAATTAAGAGAGCTCCTACCAAATATATTGAAGGGTGGAAATAAGGGTTCTACCGAAGAGATAAGTGAGAGATATGAGCTCTTACAAATATAGTAATTTTGTTATATTATGAAGGGTCCGTTAAAACTTCTGCGTGCTCCCTAAATTTCTATCAAATATAATAAATAAAATAGTCACTAAACGTAGGAGGATTAATTATTGATCTTTAATCGTGAGACGGCAAATGTCTCTAATAACACGTCAATACATAATGTGTATACTTTGGCATGTAATGTTTATGTGGATGATATTAGTGTTGAGGCAGCAAAATAAGAGAAAGTGTAACAACACCCCTACTAATTACCTATAGTATAGGAGTACAACAACCCAAAATCTCTCCCGTCAAAAAAAAAAAAAAAAAAAAAAAACCCAAAATCTCTAGAAAACCTCACATCTATAACATGCAACGGAATAAAACACAAACTAATGTACGTACAAACTATATATGTTCGACATAAACACACTATATGCCAAAGTATAAATGCTAGCTATATATTTTACTTCGTGCTAAAGACATGTGGGTCCTCTTATAGTTAAAGATTTGTAACTCCTGATAATTTAGATACTTACTGATCAAGGAATTATGTCCTCGACTCTAATGCAATTACTAAGTATAATATGGATCATATTATGGAGATAATAAATTCATTTAATTGGGTCGTTTTTACGTCTTGCTAGAGAATGCTATAGACCTTTGGATTAGTTATAATAAACCCAAAACCCACTTAAATGGATCATACAAGGTCACATTTTAGTCAATTTGGATCAACAAAAGAAAAACCTAGAGCCCACATGGGATTCCGGCGAAAGAGGAGTAACGGGAGGGGTTTCCTAACCTAATTATTCCTATAATTAGTTAAGGAAATCAGATAATAAGGAAGTCAGTATCTCTCAATATTTTCTCTCTCTCAAAAGTCACGTAACATTGTACTCCAAGAAAAGAAGAGTTCTTCTTCCTTCCAACTAGCATTGGTGGAGTGTTGATCCAGATTGGTGGACCGAGTAGAGTAATCACAACTAAGGTTTTTTCTCCGGGATCTTGACGAGCTTTGTGGAATTCACGCATCAAAGGTTATTTCTAAACTATTATGTGATCCTTATATGCATGAGATCCTGTTTTAAAGTGCTTATGAATTAGATTCATCAAATTCCGCTTATAGTACTTATAATCCTACACTTACCACCCAACCTAGCAAACAATGATCGACAGCCCAAGAACGACTCCTTATAAAGTCGTGATCTCCTACGGTAGTGCTTCTGCTTTTCATACCTGCAAATGAGAGTTTTTTTTCGTGACCAAACAAGAATAGAATACAACTGTCTCAGTTTATTTTTGATCTACACAAATTTTTACATGTGTCAATGCATAACTTTGACATAACATTATTAATTCATATGACTTGACAATAGTTTGTACAGTCATTGAACTCTTGATCTTAATCGATATAAAGTGCTTCAAACTCTTTACCCAGAGGGGGACCTACCTGGGGTCCTCGGCAGTAAGCCCCCACTATTTTTTACAGAAAAAAGTTGAGTAATTTTAAGGAAATAAATAAGAAAGTTACCATATGTGTAAGGGGTTAGCTATTTAACCTCCCCTCTTTTACTCTTAGTTAGATAAAGAGAAAAAGAAAATAAACACAATTTCCTAGACTAAAACCCAAAAACATTGTCCCGTAAAAAACCTAAAAATATTGCTTTGAGTGATTGAGTCTAACTAAAGAGAGAAAAGAAAAACAATTGTAAACTGAAGGTTCCTATATAAGGAATTGTTAATACACTCGATTATTGATGATAACTATAATTTAACTAAACTTTTTAATTTCAAAACCATGAGTTTCCTTAAAGACCTTTGGGAGCAACAAGTCATCGATTTAGCTTAAATGGATTAAAAATTACGAATAACTTAATTATAAGTTAGATAACTTTTCGATGGTTATTTTATGATTGCAATATTCTTTTTCAAAATTCTGGTATGCTATTGGTCAGTTGATTTTGATGCCCCACCAAATTTATAATCCAGGAACAGCCGATAGACTTTATCAATTGATGAAATATCTATCCTAAATGTAAACAGATGTCCATAGGGACTAAAAAATCTACGAAAATAATATTAGTAATTTGGCTTCCTAACCTCGTTTCAAATCCTTCCATATGCATTATTATTTGAACTAGAATCAGACTTGTGTGGACCCGGTTCACGTTAACATTAGTGTGCACCATACCAAAGGCACGTATCATTTCTGAACAATCCATTATATCATTCAGAAACCCACTATATCATTCAGAAACGTACTATATCATGCAGAAACTACATCATTTCTAAACAATCCACTATATCATTCAGAAACCCACTATATTATGAAAAAAACTCACTATATCATTTAGAAACATACTATATCATGCAAAAAACTACATCATTTATGAACAACTCACTATATCATTCAGACGCTCACTATATCATGCAAAAACTACATCTTTCTATATTTAAAGAACGTGTCACGATATATACTACACTACCTACATCTTCCTGCATGTCAAAATAATAAAATTAAATCCTCCACTATATTGCATATAATTTCACTATATGTTTTCCGTCAATGAAATCCACTATCATTATCGTACCTTTAATCTATTGTCTCCCGACGGCCGACTCCCGTTATGGATTATACTAATTACATCAATATTACGTAAGTCACGATTATCACTAGGGGTGATAATGAGTTCGGCTAGTTTGCGAACAGTTTGGGCTCGGCCAAAGCTCAGCTCGTGGTAGCTCGACTCGGATTCGGGCTCGGCTCGAGACCTTAATGAGTCGAGACGAACTAAGCCAAGCTCGGGTCGAAAAGCTCGTGAACGGGCTCGATTATAATTTTATATAAATTATTATAATTTAAATCACTTTAGAAAGTTGTTATAGACTAAAACACTTAAAAAAAGTTATTATGCTATATGTATCCTTTTATACAAATTTTTACATTGAACAATTCATGTCTTTCTTTTTGTATCCTTTTAGATCTAGTTTGTCGATTTTTTATGTATATTTGTAAGTAATTCATTTGGTTAGTATGTACAAAATGAAATAAAATATGTTTATTCACGTTATTTTTGAAATTAGTCTATTATTCTACAAGATCTGTCAACAATTTTATTAAATGTCGAATATGAATTTTTTTGTTTGGTTTAATATTGTGTTGGTTTATTTTTAATTTGTCTCAAATAGAGCTCGAGCTCGAGCCGAGCCAAGACGAGCCGAGCTAAGATGAGCTACCGAGCCGAGCTCGAGCCTATATAGAAGCTCATGAGCTCGAGCCGAGCCTCACTTATCGAGCTCGTCGAGCTCGCGAGCCGAGCCGAGCCGAGCTAAACGATAAACGAGCCGAGCCCGAACAGTTCGGGCTGGGCTCGTGCAATAAGCACCCCTAGTCAATGCATTGTGGAGAATCAAAACTAGTATCTGTGATCACTGTGAATAGACGTCGAAATCGAAAATCTTATTGAGGTAGTTGAAACATGAAATTTACCATCTTCTGGATCATGCTCCTTTTCCTGGATTGAATCTTCCCACGTTTGCCATTGACTTATCTACAATATCAGTACTGGAACAATGAGAGCTGATGGACAAAAATTACTTCGGAACTAGTCCTTGAAAATGTAGATTAAGGCAAAGAAAATTTATAAATCTAGATCACACACATATATATTTATATTAATATATATAACTCGAAACAAATTGGGTTAAGATCAACACTTATTATGAAGTAAAGGATGAACATAAGGCGCTTGATTGGGTCCAATTACCACTAAGAATAAAATAAAGACAAGATGTAAGCTGGAAAGATAACTGTAAAGAGGATATGATCATCGTTCACCAATAAGATAAATTTCAGCAAATATGACAGGTTAAAGAAGTGTATTGAATATTTGAACGAGTAGGGTTTTCTCATTGAGTTCTAACTTTTTTAAAGGAAGTTTTTAGTAAAGACAGGTTGGTGGATATTTCATTACATACATCATAACAAGTATCTAAAAGAATTTGAATATGTAGGATTTTATGCCTTGAATTCTGGTCAGAGGCGTTTTCGTCGGCTCGCCCGACCGGATCGGGCAGTCTCGCCCGATCGGGGGAGGGGGGGCAGCGACCAAGCAGGAGCTATGGGAGTGGGGCGCCCGATGCCATCGGGAGGGTTCGCCCGATCGGGCGTCGTAGCGAACTACGACTCGGCAGTCTTCGCCCGATCGGGCCCGCGTCATGTTTTGGTTTGGCA
The DNA here is from genome assembly GCA_947646795.1 of Beta lomatogona. Taxonomy (NCBI): domain Eukaryota; kingdom Viridiplantae; phylum Streptophyta; class Magnoliopsida; order Caryophyllales; family Amaranthaceae; genus Beta; species Beta lomatogona. The sequence continues at coordinate 2,510,798 of CANSNZ010000949.1, read as the reverse complement.
ATTACCGCCCGATCGGGCGGATTCCGCCCGACCCGATCGGGCGGTAGTTTAATGAAGCGCGTTTTGCGATTTTCGGGGTTTGCATATAAATAGGTTTTTTTTAACCTAGTTTATAAGTGACGATTTTTCCTATTAATCACCTTTGTAATTCTGATTATTCTTCTCATCAATAATATTGCCCGTGGACGTAGCCAACACTCCGTTGGTGAACCACGTTAAATCTGTGTCTTATTATTTTCAAGTTTGCATTCAATATTTGTTCTTTCTCACATCTGTCATAACAAATTGGTATCAAGAGCTTTGTGTTCGATCCGGGTGAGAAAGATGTCTGGGATGAATGTAAAAATTAATAAATTTACTGGGAGAAATAGTTTCAGTCTGTGGCAGATCAAGATGCGTGCTTTACTGAAGCAACAAGGGTTGTGGGCACCGTTGGCAAAGAAGTCATCGGATTCAGAAACCGCTGAGATGGCCGTTCTGGAGGAGAAGGCGCATTCAACAATTATGCTATGTCTTTCTGACGACATAATTACTGAAGTTGCGAAGCAGGAAACTACTGCTGTTCTGTGGTTGAAGTTAGAGAGTTTATACATGACGAAATTTCTAACCAACAAGTTGCTTTTGAAGCAACGTCTGTTCAGCCTGCGTATGCAGGAAGGTATGTCTCTGAGGGATCATCTAGATAAATTGAATACTATCTTGCTAGATCTTCGTAATATTGATGTTAAAGTAGATGATGAGGATGCTGCTTTAATTCTGTTAGTATCTTTGCCTTTATCGTATGAGAATTTTGTGGATTCTTTTATGGTTGGGAAAGATAGTCTGTCTTTAGAAGAAGTAAGATCTGCTCTTCATACTAGAGAAGTCCGTCATCAGGCATCTGGTTCTAGTACAGAAAATCAGACATCTGGATTAGGGGTAAGGGACAGGGAAAATCTGGTAAAAAGAAATCGAACCATAAAAATTCGAATTCTAAGGGTCCTAAACCTAATGATGTCTGTAATTACTGTAAAGAGAAGGGGCATTGGAAAAATGAGTGTCCTAAGAAAAAGACACAGCAGGACAAGAATGAAGGTTCTCATTGCTCTGCGCAAACCGATGGTAATTCCGAGGAAGATCCGGCCCTAGTTGTTAATAACCGGTCACATTATAGGGATGTGTGGGTTCTTGATTACGGGGCATCGTATCATATTAGTCCCTGCGAGGGAGTGGTTTTCAACTTATGAGCAGATAGATGGGGGCAGTGTTTCTATGGCCAACAGTGTTGCCTGCAAAGTAGTTGGAATAGGCTCTATAAGATTGAGGACTCATGATGGTACATTCTGTACCTTGAACGAAGTTAGGCATGTTCCACTGATGACAAAGAATCTGATATCTTTGAGTCTTCTTGACAATAGAGGTTTCAGTTTTCAAGGTGAAGGTGGAGTTATGAGTGTCTACAAGGGTTCGAAGGTAGTTTTGAAAGGTATTAAAAAGGGTACCTTATATTTTCTTCAAGGTTCTACTGTGACAGGTTCTGCTGCTGTTGCATCATCTGAGGTTCCCAGGGAGGATATGACCAAGTTATGGCATAGGAGACTTGGACATATGGGTGAAAGGGGGATGCAAATTCTATCAAAAAGGGATCTTCTGTGTGGGCACAAGGTGCAGGACTTAGAGTTATGTGAGCGTTGTGTGTTTGGGAAGCTTCATCGCAGCAAGTTTCCAAAGGCTGTGCATACTACAAAGGGCACACTTGATCACTCTGATTGTTGGGGTCCTTCCCGAGTTGAGTCTCTTGGAGGTTACAGGTATTTTGTGTCGATGATCGATGATTATTCAAGGATGACTTGGGTAACTATGATGAAGCATAAAAGTGAGACCTTCATGAACTTCAAGCAGTGGAAGGTTTTAGTGGAAAATCAAGTTGGAAGGAAGATCAAAAAACTGCGAACTGATAATGGTTTGGAATTTTGTTGGTCTGAGTTTAATGAGTTCTGCAAGAATGAAGGGATTGCACGCCATCATACTGTCAGGAATACTCCACAACAAAACGGGGTAGCGAACGCATGAATCGACACTTGTTGGAGAAAGCGAGGTGCATGCTCTCTAATGCTTGGGTTACCTAGAAGATTTTGGGCGAAGGCGTAAGCACGGCTTGCTATCCGATCAACCGTGGACCTCACACTGGTGTATTGACCGTAAAACACCTTATGAGGTGTGGTGCGGTAAGCCTCGCAGATTATTCTCTGTTGAGAGTTTTTGGTTCTACTGTTTATTATCATGTAAGTGAGGGTAAATTAGAACCTAGAGCTAAAAAGGGTGTATTTGTGGGTTTTGGGAATGGAGTTAAGGGCTATAGAATCTGGTCACCTTCTGAGAGTCGAGTAATACTTAGCAGAAATGTAATATTTGATGAAAATTCTATGCTTAACCCCACTGTGAAGTCTATGGTAGTGTATGTTGGTAGTGATGTTGATAAACAGGTGGAGCTGGAAGTCACTTATGATGGGAGTGAATTACAGCACCAAGGTGGACAAGATCAACATGGTGCTACTGAATCTGAATCTTCTAGTCATCCATCTGCCTCCTCATCTGAAGCACATCGAACAAGTATAGCACTTGATAGTGCTAGAAGAGTTGGTGTGGGACCTCCTAGGAGGCATGGTTTTGAGGATATGGTTGCTTATGCACTGCAGGTTGCTGAGGAGGTGGAGGTAGATATTCAGGAGCCATCCACCTACAAAGAAGCTGTTTCAGGTAGTGAGTCTGCTAAATGGCTCACTGCTATGGGAGATGAAATGGAGTCTCTGGATAAGAATCAGACTTGGGAGCTAGTCAAGCGTCCTAAGGAGAGAAAAATTGTCACCTGCAAATGGGTTTTCAAGAAGAAGGAAGGGACCTCACCTTCTGAGGGGGTCAAGTATAAAGCTCGGGTTGTTGCAAGAGGGTTCACTCAAAGGGAAGGAGTTGATTATAATGAGATTTTCTCACCAGTGGCTAGACATACTTCCATCAGGGTGTTACTAGCAATAGTTGCACATCAGGATCTTGAACTTGAGCAACTAGATGTGAAAACAGCTTTTCTACATGGGGAGTTGGAAGAAGAGATTTATATGACTCAGCCAGATGGGTTCCAAGTTCCTGATAAAGAATACTATGTTTGCAGACTGAAGAAGTCCTTGTATGGGCTAAAGCAGTCTCCCAGGCAGTGGTATAAGAGGTTTGACAGCTATATGATTGAATTGGGTTACAACAGGAGTCCGTATGATTGTTGTGTGTACCATTACAAGTTGAATGATGAATCATGGATTTATTTGGTCTTGTATGTAGATGATATGCTTATAGCTGCAAAGTCCAAGTCTGATATTCAGAGGTTGAAGGGTCTTCTCAGTGATGAGTTTGAGATGAAGGATTTAGGTGCTGCGAAAAAGATTTTGGGGATGGAGATTTATAGGGAAAGAGATCAGAGGAAGCTTTTCTTGTCACAGAAAGGCTACATTCAGAAGATTTTGTCAAGGTTTGTCATGTCAACAACTAAGCCTATAGATACTCCAAGTGCCTCCAATAATCATTTGTATGTTGCTTTTGCACCCAAGTCTGCTGAGGAGAAGGAGTATATGAGTAGGGTTCCTTATGCTAGTGCAGTAGGGAGTCTGATGTATGCTATGGTCTGCACTAGGCCGGATCTTGCACATGCAGTCAGTGTTGTTAATAGGTTCATGGGTGATCCTGGTAAGGAGCATTGGCAGGTAGTCAAGAGGATTTTCCGTTACCTTCGAGGTACGTCTGATGTTGGTCTCATTTATGGGAATGATGCTCAGTGTTTAGTTACTGGTTATTCTGATTTTGATTATGCTGGAGATGTAGACAGTAGGAGGTCTATGACTGGTTATGTATTTACTCTTGGTGGTTCTGTTGTTAGTTGGAAGGCAACTTTGCAGGCTACAGTTACTTTGTCTACTACTTGAAGCGAGTACATGGCATTGACAAGCAATTGCTAAAGAGGGAATATGGTTAAAGGGGCTAGTTAGTGATCTTGGTTTGCATCACGATCAGGCCATTGTGTATTGTGACAGTTTGAGTGCAATATGCTTAGCCAAGGATCAAGTCCATCATGAAAGGACTAAGCACATTGATGTGAGATATCATTTTCTGAGGAGTGAGAAGAGGGTTAAGGTGAATAAAGTAGGTACTGCTGATAATCCTGCTGATATGTTCACTAAACCTGTTCCACATAGTAAGTTTCAACATTGTTTGAACTTGCTCAATGTTCGATATTGTTGATTGCCTTTTTTGGGGCAAGTCTGGGGCCTTTAGGGGCTAATCTGGTGTCCTTAAGGGACAAATATGTTCTGGTTGTCTTTCGGTGCAAATCTGGTTGCAGGGAGAATCTGGGCATTGTGTTAAATGCATCTGTTATTTGTTTATCTGGTTTATTGTGAGAGGATTCAAGTCAAGGTGGAGATTTGTAGGATTTTATGCCTTGAATTCTGGTCAGAGGCGTTTTCGTCGGCTCGCCCGATCGGGCGGGGCAGCGACCAAGCAGGAGCTATGGGAGTGGGGCGCCCGATGCCATCGGGCGGGTTCGCCCGATCGGGCGTCGTAGCGAACTACGACTCGGACAGTCTTCGCCCGATCGGGCCCGCGTCATGTTTTGATTTGGCAATTACCGCCCGATCGGGCGGTAGTTTAATGAAGCGCGTTTTGCGATTTTCGGGGTTTGCATATAAATAGGTTTTTTTAACCTAGTTTATAAGTGACGATTTTTCCTATTAATCACCTCTGTAATTCTGATTATTCTTCTCATCAATAATATTTTCTCTCCCTGCCCGTGGACGTAGCCAACACTCCGTTGGTGAACCACGTTAAATCTGTGTCTGATTATTTTCAAGTTTGCATTCAATATTTGTTCTTTCTCACATCTGTCATAACAGAATAGTCGCATATGAAAAATAATCCCTACTCTATATATATATATATATATATATATATATATATATATATATATATATATATATATATAATTTTGCACTCGGGTGTATTTTTTTAGCTTATTGTTTATTTATAGATGTTCAAATGAGCAAAAAGATAACCTTTGATGTACAATAATATAACCGGGTATTAGTTGTATGATATAGATTTTGGTAGAATGTAGATTTAGGATCCCAAATTAGTGAATCTATAATAACAATAATAAGATTTCCCTTCAATGGAAAGAGGTTTCACCTTTAAGCCACCAAAGAGAACAGTGAGGGCGCACATAACCACATGGACAACAGCTAATACAAAGATGAATATATGCAGATGATGCAATGCTGTTACCGATAGCATTGGAACCTTTCCCTGCAGAAAAAGAAATTAAAAGTAACAACCAAAATTGCAAAGAATAATTAGATTATAGTTCATCCATTTCTAAATAAGAGTTACGATGAGTAAATTGACATTGTTAATCATTATTTTCTCGCTATTATATAAAAAAGACATAGGGCCTGTTCTCCCCAACTTATTTTCAGTTAAGTTCAGTTCAATTCAGTTCAGTTCAGTTCAATCCAGTTCAGTTCAGTTGTTTTATGCCGAAGGCCCATAGTCAAGTAGGATCTTGTTAGATTTGTCTCTATGTATACTTTCAAAATATCAACTTTTTATAATTTTTATTTGTACGTAATTAAAGATATAAAAGATCAAATATGTGTATTGGGTTACGTGAAAAAGTGGATGTAACCGTTATTTGAAAACTGAGGAGATATGAAGCAAAAGGGGAAAATATAGGCTAAAATGACAATTACACAAAAAATAAAAAGCTAAAATGACAATTAGGTTCAATTTTTAGTTGCATGCTAGCATATCTGACCATCATATTCTGGTGCCTATCAAATATAGGAGGAAATAGGAATCAGATTCTGATCTAGTGATCTCCACTATCTAGAAGGAGATGATTGTTTATGCTTGCTTTTCTTAGCTTTATTAATCATTCATCATGAATTTTTATCATATAAAGTAGGGTTTTGCTATTCATAGCCCTAAGGGCTATGCATAAAAATTAACAAATAAGTATAATAAATGTGAGATACAAATTGAAAATTGAAATACACACTTATTATATGAAAAGATTCTATTGAAATGTCAAAATATAAATAAATGTGCACTTCACTTTTCAATGGAATATTTTCATATGACAAATGTGTATTTCACTTTTTAATAGAATCATTTCATATAATAAATGTATAGTTTCAATTTTCAATGCATTTGTTAATTTTTATGCATAGCTCTTAGGGATATGAATAGCAAAACCCTATAAAGTATTAGCAAAGCGTTCTTTCTAAAGTCACATACTAGGGTCTATATAAGTAAGTCTAGTGGATGTTCTTTTTCTTTCTATTAGACATTAATTGGCAGAAAATGATTGTATTTTTTATTGTGTTGAAAATACCCTAATTCTTTTTAATATATTCCTTGATATGAATTAGATAAACTATAATATATTATACCTATATAAATATGAGTGATGCAGTATTTATCATCTTCAACAAAGCTATAATGTACTAACCAAAATATTTTGTCTCACAATTTATATATGTATCATTTATGAGTACTTTATTAATTGGTTGCTATAATTACTATACTTTTTATTAAATTTTAAAACGCATGATGATCAGACTAAGAAAGAGTGGCATGAAAGTGATTCACAAATTGTGGGATAGGAGATTTGAGTTCATACAGTCTATCATCTTAAGTCTTAACAACACAAGGAAGGGCCAAAAATCAGGAGCGATTGACAATATGCAAATAGGACAATAAATTACTAAGACTCTGTTTGTTTTAGAGGAAAACATTTTTCAGGAAAACAATTTTTCTCATTTTTCGTTGTTTGGTTGGACAAGGGATTTAAAAAGGAAAAATTAAGGTGGAAAAAAGTTTTTCATCCCTTTGTAGACATTTTCCTCTAGAATTTGAAGGAATACCATTTTCCTACACTCTCTCATTCCCAACATTTCCATTTTTCTCTTCTTAATTTATAGTTTTCCATCAGACCAAAGAAACGAAAACTAATATTCATTTACGTTTTTTAAAGGAAAATATATTTCATGGAAAATATTTTCTATCAAACCAAATGGACCTTAAATGAAAGTTCTTTCCAAAAGCCCTTTATCCCTATATATGTTTATCATAGTTCATAGAAAACCTATAATTATCACCCAATCAAGTTAGTCAACATGGTTGCTTTGGCATAGGTGAAGGTAGTTCGAGCGAAGGTTCACCACCTTCATGCATGTAAACTCATTGGCGGATCCACCTTAGACATGGGAGGCACTTGCACCCACTTCGAATCAAAAATATGTGAGAGCCTTATAAAAATATAGATAAATCAATTAAAAGTACCTCACATAATAGTAACCTAGAGCCTTTATTAGCAGTATAAGTGACCCCAGTACATATTGTTTCTAGATCTACCACTGTAAACTAGGTGACATTACTTGCGAAGGACTTTTTTCAAGTTTGTTTATATGCCTATTTTTCTACATTGATCAATTTTTTTATATCTTTCAATAAGTATAGTCATATAATGTGCTAGGTAAGGTAAGATGAAGGCACACCTTTAAGGGGGATAGTGAGAATTTCCCTCAAAGTGTGGTAGAAATTGACCCCTGAGCCTCAAAAACAGGCCTTGAATTTGAATTGTTTGGCCAACTGTCACAAGCCCCCTTTCTATATACATGATGAACTTTCTAGTATAAAATAAGCTATCATACATTATTTTCTTACAAAATTTTCTTTTAAGATAAACCTTATAACCAACAAAAAATTAAGGGCAAAAATGCGAAATCACATAGAGCTTTGCTACATAGGTACGGTTCAAAAAAAATAAAATTAACAAAAACTAATCCTAATTCACTTAATTTATAATATAACTTTCACAAACCCACATAAAACATGTTGTATTAATTTATAAGTAGTCCTATATGCATGCAATGGGTGCATTGATATACAAAAAATGTAGTTAGTAGAGAAAAAATTATATGAGTGTAATAGACTAGCCTAAGGGGGCAAGGGTACCTTTGGTAATAAATGTTAGCTTGGGGAGTCAGGCAAGTAGACTATAAATAGAGGAGATTAGGGAGAGAACAAATCATGAAGAAAATTATTGAGAGTCATTTTAGTGGTTAGCTTTGGGAGTGTGACCAAATCACTCGAATACTTGGCAACTATCTTTATTTTATATAATTTCCATTTTATAAATATAAATTCATCTTTATGTCCTTAATTATAATTTAAGTCCAAAATCAACTATGGCAGTTCAATACAAATGGTATCAGAGCAGAACAATTATGGGTAATTAGGCTGCTGGATTTTTTGATTAAAAAAAAGGCAATGGCAATGCAGGAGATACGGAGCTTAATCCAAGAGGGATTCATAGAGGTTACACAAAGAATGAATCGATGGTTTTCAAATGTTAAAAAATTGCAAATCATCCGATATGCACTTCCACTTCCTCTATTTGACGGAAGAAATCCTGATGAATGGACTTGGGAGATGGAAGATTTCTTCCAACTATTTTGGTCCAGTGAAGAGGAGATGTTAATTGCTGCAATTATTGGACTTGAAGAAGATGCATTGTCTTGGTTCCACTAGGAGCACCACCGACGACCATTCTACCAGTGGGAAGAATTAAAGGCATTGGTTGCACGAGATTTTCATACAACATTGACAAGCTCGTGGGAAGACTGATCATATCTGAATAAGATAGAAGACATGGTGGAGGACGAGATAAATTTCTGGAAAGTATCTGCTACTATGATGAAAATTCCAGAAGTAAGAGCAGCCTCAAAGAGACCTTCCCAAGAAATCAGATTCACCATCAATGGAGGTGGATGAATCCATGAGAGTTAAGGGGATAAGACCAATGAGATGTAAACCACCACCATTGAATTTCAAGCTTCTAATCAGGAAGAAATTGCACCAAAGAGGAGCTTAAAACAACATTAAGGTAACCATCAAGAAGAAGATAACCAGGCGTTGGTCAAGGAGGAACAATCAGATATGAAGAGAGGTACATCAGAAACTAGCTTTAGAATTCATCACAACAGCAAAGATGGACCAGACTTGGTCGGCGAAAATTTGGTGGAAGGCCTGAAGATTTTGGTGATGGGTTTACCGGTGGTGGTCGGAGAAAGTGGATCTGGCGGTGGTCTAGGTTTTCTAGCCAGAAATTGTAGGCTTCGGGTTGGGTCCGCCACTTGTGGTGGCTTGAAGAAGGTAGAAGAGGGTTTCACGAAATGAGGAGAAGAAGCTTGCGGGTCTGATGGTGGGCCATGTTTCTTGGTCGGTGAAATCGTGAGCCTCTTCCTTGCTGGCGGTAATTGGGGTGGTGGAGCACTCCTAAGGTGGAGCATCAATGGAGATAACTCGAAGTTTCTAGGTATGAGGTTCGATTGAGCAACAGGCAACAACTATGTTGCCTTAGCTTGGAGAAGAAGCCTTTTCAAGATTATACTACTGCGGGTAGTTTGGTAAAAGTATACCAGGGTGACATCAATGCTGAGGTCGCATCTAGGCCTTACCCCATTGTCCCCCATTCTAAAATTGGGGGTGAGCAATGCACATGCTCAGATGGCCGGAGTAAGGAAATTCTATTGCTAAGTCTAATTTATGAGGTGAACCTCACCCACACAATCAGCCCAACTTTTAATGAATTGGGGTCCATGTCTGCATTTATAAAATGTCAGCCCAATCCAATAACTTATGTTTGAAACCACTCCACGCAATTTTCGAAACTCATTTACCTCACCAACCAGCCCAACTCTTTTTTTAATTACTCCATCCACTTTTTACAAAGGCCACCTTATTCCTACAATCCAAAGACATGCCGCTCACTTCATAACCTTGATTTGGGGCCTAGTAACCAGATCTTTATCGTTCCTCTCCAGGTTTTTCCGGCTCCAACTTTCTTTTCTTGCCTTCATCCTATAAATGCACCATTCCAGAACTAACACCCCTCATCCCACAACACCAGAACACCACGCCACACCACCCAAACCTTGAATGCAGTGTTCCAGAACCCTTTCATCATAGTTGTGCTACACGAGCCAGCAAGAAGCCTACCTCACAAGGAGTTGCAACACAAGCTAAAGCACATCCTTTGTTTTGTGCATGAAAACTGAATAGAGGACAAGAATTCAGTGCTGATTAGCCTAGGCCCTAGGGGGTAAGGATACTTTAGGTAATAATACACAAGTATTATGTTATTGGAGAGTTTGGCAAGTAGACTATAAATAGAAGAGATTAGGAAGAGAAGAATTCATTAAGAAAATTATTGAGAGTCATTTTAATGGTTAGCTTTGGGAGTGTGACCAAGTCACTCAAATACTTCTCAACTATCTTTATTTTATGTAATTTCCATTTTATAAATATAAATCCATCTTTATGTCCTTAATTATCATCTAAGTCCAAAATCAGTTATGGCAGTTCATTACAATGAGCTCCAACCATCAGTTTAACCTTTTGATTGAGTTCGTACTCTGACATGGTATTGGAGCCAGCGTGACAAGAAGGCCACAGGCAGCATCCACCCTTCAAGCCCAATGGGTTCTCGGGTGAGGGGGTGTGAATTGTGATATAGTATAAATCTATTCCTGGGATCCAACCATCAACTTAAACTTTTGGCTGAGTTGGTTCTCTAACTAAAATTAGCTTTAAATATTTTTTTTTTCATCACTAAAATAATGACACTTTTTAACAAGTAAAATATTAATTATATAGAGTTATTTTAGCCATTTTATACAATAGCGATTAAGATGATATTACCTTTTGTTGACAATAAGTGGAGTCAGTAGCCTCAGCAAGAAGATGACGCCAAGTTACATGAGTTTGGTGGACAATTGGATCACCTATTTTCTCACAAGGAAGCCATTTATTGGCCAAATTCTGGGAAATGCACAATCTACCAATTCTTTCTTGGAAAACCGTCAGTAGCAGAGATATGAACCCCACCAACATCAACTCTGCATGTAACAACAATGATATTATTTCGATGTCAAAAAAAAAAAAAAAAACATGATATTATTTTACTTAGCATCTCAAAGTTCTCAAGTTGTGCCTATTTTATGCGATTGAAATTTGAAAAGAAAAAAGAAAGATATGTTCAGTTTAATTGACATTATTACTTTAACGATTAAAGTTTACAAACTTGACGAAAGGTTTGTGAAGGACAATCTAAGTATTGATTCACCATTAGAATTTTAATTCTTTTTTTTTTTGACAAGCTATGGAGAAATTAGGTCACATTAGCAAAATAATGTTATTGGATTTATCGTAGCTGCACTATTTTAACTTATTGATGAAGTTCATTTTGTAAGATGTTAAAACTTATCTGAAGTTAAATGAACTTATTAAACTTGAAACTTTTTGTAATGTGAAGTGAACGCACCCTACTTAAGTACTTTCATAGAGTATATCTAGTAATTTTTTTATAGTGAATTTGTTTACCAATATTATATATTATTAAAGTGGATTTATACTACATATAATTTTGTTGTCAAATTGTTGAAAAAGGGTTATGGTTGACCAAATTTAGAAACAAATAGAATTAAGTTGAGATCAGAATTCATGATAAATTAATTTTTAATCTGAAATCTTTCATGTGTTTACGTATATGGTATGATAATTTCTCTAAAAAATGTCTCTTAAAAGTATAGAGACATATAGTCGTTATTATTTATTGCATTTATATTTAAAACTAGAAACACTAATATTGCATAGATAGACAAATATTTTGTTTATTGATCAAATTATAAATGGTAGTATATGGAATAGAAGAACTTAGATAAGGTAAAGTTAAATGTGACTCAAAAGACAATTATATTGTTTTTTTTTAGGAATATACTACATATTTTCTCCTCATAGTTTCCACTAGGTCTATAAATCAACCTACCAATCATGCATTATACATTTTTTTAAGGTTTTTTTATTAGGAAGGACCAATTAAAATAGGATTTTTGTGGGGAAACACCACTTAAATTTTTTTTTTGGAGGGAAGGACCAAATAAAATACTTCCGTTGGCAACTAAACACCGCATTACTATTTTCAGGCCAAATTGTCAACTTTCCGGCATTGATAATTGGTTTCCCCCAAAACCTCGGTTTTTTTTTTGTTTTGTCAACTCACATTCTTTGTATTCTCCTCTTTATTTCACGAGATCCCCATCTTTTCTCTCTCTCTCTAAAATCTTCATGCCGTCTTCTTTTTCTCCGTCTTACCCTCTTCTCCATCCTCTCACTAATTAATTCTCTCCCTTTCCTCTTTCCTCACTCACATTGTTCCACATTTTCGTTTACCAACAATAACAAGCCTGATTTCCGATTTGGGTTCACCCGTTTCTCCTCTACGAACTCGGACGAGTGCACCCGCTCTGAGTTATCTAACTAGTACTACTACCCGCTCCAAGGTTGAGGATGAGAGCTTCAGCTTCAATGAAATGAGGGAATTTGGGGAAATTAGGAGAAATTAGGGGTTTTAAATAGTAAGAAGGGGGAAATAAGACAAAAAAAAACGAGGTTTTTGAGGGAAAGAAATTGTCAACGCCGGAAAGTTGATAATTTGGCCTGAAAATCATAATGTGGTGTTCAGTTGTCAACGGAAGTATTTTAATTGGTCTTTCCCTCCAAAAAAAAAATTTAAGTGGTGTTTTCCCACAAAAATCCTATTTTAATTGGTCCTTCCCCACAAAAAAATCCTTTTTTTAATTAAAACAAAATGGTAAGAGATATTATAATTGTTACCTTCTTTGATTTTCTGGAGTGCTTGAAAGAGGGGTTTCTTATTCGTCTTCTTTAAATACTGAAGACAAAATTCCAAATAATAAGAAGCATATATACATTAATATAAGTCAATTAAATTAAATAAAACAACCGGAAAAGTAAAATTGAGATTTTGCGACACAATTAATATTTTTGATGATATTTTGTACACTATAAATACCGCATCATCATCAAACAAACCAATACGCAAAAAAAAGCTAAGTACAAAAAATAATAATTATCATCAATTAATATAGAAATTTTTTTCCTATATAACTAACAATAACAAAAGGAGCCGGAAAAGAGAATATTATAGTACATGCCTTGCCAGTATAGTGAATAAACCTTTCGGCGGCCAAAGAAATGACGACGAAAACCATGCATACAATTGCTACCACCCATGTTGGTGTCGACTCTAAATTTGCTTCTCCTTCACCAGCTGCCATTTCTGATCTCTTTCTTCTCTCTTAAGAATTAAGTTCACACAAAGAAATGTACAAGGATTTAAGTGAGGAAATAAAGTGAAGGTAAAGTAGCATTACATTGCTATTATATTTACGTAACAACATTATCAATCATACAAAAAAAAAGCTTGGAATATTGATGGCTGTTTTGACTCTTCCTTTTTGCAAAGAACGAACATGTTTGGTTTTGTTTATTTATATATTGAAGAGTGGCATATCTTTCATATGGATATTAAACAAATATGATATTGATGAGGTTTAGCTTTTTCTAGCGCTTTATCTCATAAACTTCTTTCTTGTACTTTAAACTTTAAAGTGTAATTTGATTCTCCAAGTGTTAAATTCCCACGATAATTTAAAGAAAGATTTTCCAAATTGTGATTTATAAAAATATGATTATGTTATGCATGGTTGACTAGTGTGTGGGGATAGGAGAAAAATAGAAATGTACGTTCAAAATAGAGAAAGGCCTAAAGTATACCGCAATAATAATTCAAGATGTTCGGAAAAAGTTGTCGTGTGGGATAAAATAGTACTTCATTTAGTCTAATATACCACTACTTAAATTAAACCATCGGAAAATAAGATAGATTTAGGGGGTACGACCACGAACAGAGGGGTTTGTAAATAGTTCAAACTCGATTCGGCGAAACGTTCAGGTCATTTTGGTTCGTTCAACTCAGCTTGTTGTTAGTGAATCAAGATGGAGGTCATATATCATAGTTCCATTCGATCTCAAACTCAAATGTATTTGGTTCTTAGACTTGTGAGTTGAAGACAATATATTATGAAAAACTCCTTTTCCCTAGGCCCAACATCAATATAATTATGAATGATTTATTTGACTATGTTTTATTTTCATATATTGTATTAGTAATTAATTTATTATTTGACACTAAATATTCGTATAAGTGTATTCTTTCAAAATCTTTTTAGGCAAAAACCCTAGCCGCAATTTCACAAAAACTCTCTCCTCCCCAGCGAAACACCAGCAAAAGCAAGAAGCCTTAGGGGCTCGACGACAGCCTAGGCACGGTGGCCGTCGAGCCCCTCCCCTCTTTTTTCTTTCCTTTCCCGTTTCGTTTTCGTCTTCTCCTTTCGTTTTCCGGTAGTTTTGTCGTCGTTTTGTTAGTTGGTCGCTGGTTGTTCCCCCTCCCTAGCGGTCGTCAGTTTTTCCCCCACCCTCTTCCCTGGTGTTAGTCGTCCGTTGCGCCGTCACCTGCCGAGTCTTGGGCTTCCCTGCCCCTTATTCCCCTGTTTTCCGTCGGGCCTCCCTATCCCCTTTCCCCCCCTTTTTGCGTCAGGCCTCCTCGCCCCTCTTCCCCCTATTTCGGTGTTAGGCCTCCCTACCCCCTCCCCCAGTTTTTTCCGTTGGGCCTCCCTACCCCTTCCCCTCCGGTTTAAGTCGGGCCTCCCTTTCCCCTTCCCCCCAGTCTTTGGGCCTCCCTTCCCCTTCCCTCTGGTGGTCAGTTTTCCCTAAGTGGGTTAAGTTTTAAGTATGTTTATCTGTTTTTTCAGTTTGTTTATATGCTTCTTATTATGTGTGGTGTTTTTTAAAAGTTTAGGAGTCACTTGGTTGGATAAGGCATGGGGATTCATAATAGTAGCATTTGTGGTTTTTTTTGAAATCTGTGATGTGGGTACCGGTGAATCAAGCGGATTGTGCGCGTGGTCGAGGCAATGCACGTTTTTCATGGTTGGGATTTCTGTTTTCCGATTTCTCAAACCGGCGAAGTGCTCGAGAGCTCACTTTATTTAGCTCTCTTTGTAGCTTGGCATTGATCTTTATGATCCTTGCCTTGACAAATTCAAATTTGAAGGCGGCACACCAGTTTCATCTGGTGGTTTTCAGCGCGCCCACTCAAAAGAGTTTTTCCTTTCCAATGGAGAAACCTGAAATATTCTCGGATGAGAGTATTGAGTCACAAAGGAATGTGACTCTTCACAAGCTCATGAGCCTAGAATCCCATGCAATAGAGGTTTGTGGGGATTGCTCATGCGGCGAGATGCAACGCTCGTCGTTGGTTGTCCGTTGTCCGAATCGTGAACGACATTCGCTTCTCTTACCACTGTCACAAGCCACCATCACCAGCATTGACCAGCGATGCCCTCCGTCTCATGCGACTCTTTATTGTTTTTGGTTGTTTTTGTTTTCTATGGTTTGTACGAGCTCCTAAAGCTCATTTAGGTTCGTTTGTTTGTTTTAGCTTTGGTTGTATTAGCATTAAGTTGTACTTCCTCTTTTAATTAATGTACGATTTCTCGTTGTCAAAAAAAAAAAAAATCTTTTTAGGCTAAATTTTCTAGTTTAGCTCGAATTAAAATTCGGCTAAGCTTGTATATCAGGTCGAGCTCAAAGTCTTACTCCAAATCTAGCACTTAAGTTGAGCTCAACATGAGCTAAGTAGTCGGGGTCGAGCTCAAGCTTGAAATTAAATGAAAAAGTAAGTCAAGCCTTGTTGGTGTAATCGTGTATGGTGTTCACCCTTAAACAAATAATAATGATACAAGCACATAACAATAACAAGTGGTTGTTTACCATATAACTAGTATTTTGGCACGTACGATGGCTCGGGTGGCCGGGTCAGTTACAATTATCAAATATAGTATTATACATGAATTTCATAATTGATTTTATTAGCTTTTTCGTAATATTTTGTCTAGTGAGAAATCGGATAATGGACTTTATAGCATGATGAGTTGTTTAAAAAAAACTTCTAAGGAGTTGGGGATAGAATTAACAATTTCAATTGAATTTAGGGTAAAAGAATGTTATTACTTGATAAAAGTGTTAGAGATTAAAAAGTTTGTTTATGTCTTTATAATTACATATAACTATAAGAATTTATTATGTTTTACTTTGCAACATTAAGCATTAAAATTGTAGTGGATTAGTGCTTAAACACTCACATTTCGTTTCAAAGGTCTTCTGTTTGAATCCTAGTAACTACACATTGTTAATATTTTTTAATGAGATTATAAACATGTGTATTAGAAGCTTGAGAAGAGTGCCACGTGGCACCGTTCTTTTGATGGGAACGCCTTTTAATATATTGATGAGAAGAGTGTGTTGGCCCGGACATTGCCTCGGGTGTTACCTTTTTTCTTCTTCACAATTGATATGTATTTTTCCACTTTTGTAAAAATTAATTTATAAAAATATAACATTTAATTTACTTTGTGTTTGCAATGAATATATAACATTATGTGGATTTATGAAGCACTAAAAAAAGTTGGTTGAGATGGTAAGGACAAACTTCTCTTTGCAAGAGGTCGCATGTTCAAATCTACTGGCAAACAATATTTATTTTGTAAGATCACGTAATGATCTACCTGATGAAGTGGCGAAGCTACGTGGCGCATATATAGTGAATATGCCATGTGGCACCGTTCGTTCGATAGAAACACCTTACTCCATGTATAGAAAACGACCTAATGAGCTACTAAACTTTCCAAGTGGCATCGAATCAGTAGTAATTTTTGAATGTTGAGAATGAGACCGCCATGCACCTAATTTGAAGTGATAGGAAATTTGCAACCGCCAAGCGACTGCTCAAAAGTGGTCGTAAGTTTGTGACAAGTACTTTACCGAGTAACATATGTATGGCAGTCGGAGTCGGTGGAAGAGGTCGGTAATTGGAAAGTTACGACCACCTTTAACATTCAAGCGACTATAACAGTACAAGTTATCTTATACCAAATCCACACATGAAATCGTATTTGGACAAGTAGTAACAATTCAGGACTGAGAAGGATTTGGTTGTACCACGTAGGATTTACAACAGTTGTAGGGGATATTGTCTGCAGTTAGTTAGTTAGTTGACAATTATTGCTGCACTTGAAGGAATGAAGGCCTACCTGCCAAGGCGACAAAGCAATGCTCAATTGTCGCCAGATATGAGATTATCTCAGTGACTTTTGTTCCAACCGTAAAATCCTCGCTCATAATTCCAGACTATGTTATATCCAAACCCCTCAACACTATTTCAGCTCCTTCCAATCCTTCCTCTGCGCAACCATTATAGAGAAAACATAAGCTAAACGCAATAAGGTTTTAGAATGCTGCAGCTTTCTTCCGTTTTTGCATTAACAGACTCGTATTAATAATTCTTAAGACAAATTTAAGGACTAATAGATATGTCAACAAGAAATAGAGTGGAATATCAAGTCATAAATTTGTAAATCGAACAAAAGGTCTCAAAACTCACCTTGAAGGAGTGATCAATGAATGCATCTTTTTTGTTAAAGTATTGAAGAGTTGTATTTACAAATGATACTAGGGGAGTGCCGCCATGTACAAAAAGAAGGCATTAACTATCATGCCCTTAGGTTACGATGTATAACTAGTAACTATTTCTCTGTATACAAATCAAATGCATGCTATTTCTGCAGCACTTGCTCTGACTGTACGAAAGCCTCAGACAAAGCAGCTCATACCCTTGAAGTAGAAGCAACTTCCCAGCAAAAAAATCTGTTAGTTTCTTTGCTTCATGCACAAACATCAGATTGGGTTATCAACGAATGCGATACACGTGAGCAAATGGCTCAGGAGCTGTTTCTTTTGAAGATTTCGCGTTTTCTGGAGTTCCGAACACATTCCAAATCCGCAAGGTCTCATCCCCTGCAGAAGCTACAGCAAAGCTATCCGGACTCTGCAACACAAATTCCAAATTATTAGAAAAAAAACACAAAAAAAGCTAACCTGAGAGATACTACTAGAAGTTTTACTTTATCAACAAACTAACGTACCTGACTCATGAAAAGTACTCTAGAGGTATGCCCATTAAGCTCTGCCATCTTCACCATAGACGGGTATTTCCACAAAGTCAATTGGTTATTGGGAAACCCATGCGAGCTAAGCAGCTCACGGTCATTCTTGCTCCACAGCAGAGCTGAGACCTGGGACCCAGTGTCGACTGAGTTCAAGGATGCACCAGTATGAATATTCCAGAATCTGATGCATCGGTCACTCTTGCCACCTCCAGAGGCCAGCATATTACTCTGGAAGGGACACCAAGCAAGGGCTTTAACTGCAGCTCTGTGGTCATGTATCCTGTGCAGCCACTGAGTACTAGAATTAAAACCTGCCATTGATCGATCCCAGATGTGCAGCAAGTTGTCGTTGCCTCCACTAGCTAGATATCGGCCTGAAGGTGACCATCTTATCCCACAAACCTCAAGCCGGTGTCCTCTGTAGGTTTCAATTACATGACCCCGAACCCTCACATCATTATTGATGATACTACTGTCCACTGATCCACTGGTGAGAATATGATTGTTCCAAGCCAACGAACCAATGCGAGATTGGTGGCCATTTCTTAAAGTCCTCAGCTACAAGAGTGCCAAAAAAAAGAGAGTCAAACACAAACAAACATGAATTTCCATAAAGCATATGAGAAAGCAACAAGGACAGTGATGGAATATTTTAAGTTATTCACCTTTTTACAGGCTGTAGAATCCCAGAGCTCAACTTGAGAATTGTTCAAGCCAATGGCAATATGACAACCATCAGGTGCCCAGCTCACACTCGTTACTGGGCCTTTATCATCAGATATGGACACAAGTTCTAAAGTAGCATGTGTGGATGCATCCCAAAGGTATACAGAATTTTCAAGAGCAATAGCAAGAACATTGCTCTTACCCCAATCCAGAAGATTCAAGTAGTAGTCATCTATCAAACCAGGGCAATCCAATGTACGCTCTGAAGTCTGTTATATAATTGAGAAATCAAGATCAGATTCAAGCAAAGATCTAAAAAGCTCGGAGCATACAAAGACAATAGGATCTTTGAGTCTAAAGCACATATGTAGGCTAAGTAAGACTCAGCACTTCAAAAGAAGTGTCCACACCAAATATTTTATTTAACAATCACATCACAAATAAGTCACTGAATTTTTCAATGCAATGCCTTATAATACCATATGTCAGAATAATCATTAAGATTAATTCATGTTTTCTTTTCGTTTCGTCTTCTCTTAAGAACTTAGGAGAACTGGTGACAATAGGTGGTCTTTTATCATATGCTAAAACGAAACAAATAATCCAATGTTAGAAACTCAACTAACTCGTAACTAGTGAGCAAAGACTTCAAAAAAAAAGCTGCAAAGATGATAATAGAAAATCACATCTAATTAGAAAAAAAAAAAAAGGAAATCATCCATGATAACCCTGTACCATTTTGCTAAAAAATTCCCAAATTTCACAACATGAATTTCACTCCAAGGTTACCATAGACAATTTTTCTAAAGTGTTCCTCGAAGTTTAGAGTTATTTAAAGCACAAAAAAAAAAAAGTCTAACGTACATGGTTACCCATTATAATTTCCAAAAGGAAAGATACAAAGAATAGGGTTCATAATTGTTTTCCTTCTTTCACAAAATAGAAATGTGCAATATTCGACACAGAATCGAAACAAATCTATGATTACTGATCAACACAAGCTACATAAACGACATAATTTTTCAACTAATGCATCATTATACCGCAGCATACGAAAAATTATAGCATATTGTACATTAAGTTCATATGCATACAATAACCAATTAGATTACATAATGAAAGGAGAATCATAATTGCAGAGCAAAGTTTATATACCTGAGGAATACGACGTCGTCTATGATTAACAACATAAGCATGATCCAAGTCAAGTGGAGTGGTGGTAGAGGGAATTGGTGCAGGTGGTTTGTTGCTGAATGCAAGAATTCTGGACCTGTTCATGCCGAATACTTCCTTCATACGCTTCCGATACGCCTCCTTCGATGGCGAAGAGATAGAATTCTCCTTCTCCTTCCACCCTTCCGTCAGCATGTAATGTGCATAGTCAAAATCCATTGCTGATCTGTTTGGGATGAATCTATCCAACTGTTTCATTCAAAAAAACAAAAAAATTCCTTTTCAGATGTTATAAACTTAATTTTCGACGGAATTTCATAGTCGAAAGAAAGAGAAATTAAGATACTCTTACGTTTTCTTTGGTTCGATTGTGAGCCAAATTGTAACGAATGTGACTTGACATGGTGCAGAATTGCGACGACAAACAAAACCCTAAAATCGGAAAAACAAACAGAAACAACAACAATAACAACAACAACAACAACAACAACAACAGCAAAAATCAAGAAAAAAGAATTGCAGAAATAACGTAAAGAAAAACAGAGATAGAGTGAAACAGATGACCGCGTTTGCGATGATGATATCACAATTGGCAACAACAATGGCGTCACGAGTGGTAGATGAGAGAGAAAGCGAAAGATTTAGCGAAGCGTCGATTGAAAGAGATGAAGAAGATGATCGATGAAGATGAAGTGAGAAAGAATTTGGGGAGATTGTTTAGATAAATTCAACCTAAAAACATAAGGGCGCGCTTCTTTTTTTAATCGACTTACTACTACTACGGCTAGTTGGCAAAACGTGATCAAAAGCCAAAAACTCCCAAGATCTCTATTCTATTGAGAAACTAGTTTTTAACCCGTGCAAAAATGCACGGTAGATTTTATATAGGAATAATTGTATCTAATAATACAACCTTTTACCAATTTATTTTTAATAAGTCAACCTTTCAATTATTCTTGAATAATACAACCTTTTGGGGTATTTGCTTTTAATGGGCTTTGACGAGTTGAAAATCAGTTTGTTTAGTAAGCCACGTTTCCCAACTCGTCCATTTTCCCTGCCATTGCCTCCATGGCCCTACTTCTGTGGTAAAGAGTTAATGTTTTAGACGATTTTAAGTCATTTTGACTCACTAGAAATAAATAGGACATAAAGGTTGCATTATTCAGGAATAATTGAAAGGTTAGTTTATTAAAAATTAATCGGTGAAAGGTTGTAATATTAGAATCAATTATTCCTTTTATATATATATGATTTGGACCCATGTATAATGCACGGGAATTATTTTCTTTATTAAGTAGTTGTTTTTATATATTCCAATTCTATTGAATCCATATCTATTAGAATCCATGCATTTAAAGTTGAAAGAATATAAAATGTAAAATTATATTTCATGATATTTGTTACAACATTTTAATTTTAAAAATCTTATAATTGTGATATATAAACTTATAAACACATAAATGAAACAAAAAAACACATCAAAATGCACGGAAAGTTTTGTTTTATAAATTTAATATTTTAGGATGTTTATCGTAAAATCATGGTTTGAATATTAGCTCGTGATTTAATAGTATCACGATTATATTTTAACAAAATGGATCTCCAAAAACACAAAATATTTTACTTATCATCTGAATTTGCTTCATTTAAATTCAAATTTACAATTCAAAAGAAATTGGAAAAAAAAGTAAAATAAAGATTTTCCATCGTGGTCTGCAAGTGAATTTCCTCACCGGTGTAGTTGGTGCCCCGATTTTCCACTGTTAATATCTACCAAGAGAAAACACGGGAAACTCACGACTGGCATTACTGATCTGTTTCTCTAGCCTTTGCCTTGTTGTTGACCTGCTATTGTGCATTTGTGCCTGCGATGCTACTGTTGTGTAGTTGGTACTCAAAAAAAAATCAGGGCTCTTGTATACAATTCAAAGCAAAAAATCATTAAAAACATGAATTAAGAATTTGAAGATACCATTCCCTTCGAAGTTGCATGGAAAATATCAATCGATTCAAAAGCAAACAAATGAAATCAAATATATAAATAGAAAAGGAATTAAGCACATTAAGATAACCTCAACTTTATTGCTAAAAATTATAGTTAAGGATCTGAACTTTCAAAAGTTAAAATTAATTATCCCATAAGTAAATTCCATTACTTTTTACTTTTTTTTTTAGGGACATTACTTTTTACTTTAAAGAAGTTAGTATTGAGTTAGATGCAATAGAAAAAAAAAATTAAAATCATTAGACTAACAATCATCGAAAACATTCCTAAAAAAAGGAAAAAGCATTTTATCAAAATCAGTTCTAGACAAAGCTGTAATATGGAATGAAAAAACATTTTTATTTTAAGTGATATCAAATATTGAGTTTTGGGTTAAGGATTAGTTGGATATGAACACATTTTTGTGAGCTGTAAATTATTCAAGCCAGTTGGAGTAGCCTATTACCGCAAGTTGGATTTCAGCTAGCTTTTCTCTTTTTCCAAGTTCGAGCCAAAACTCACGACTGGCATTACTGATCTGTTTCTCTAGCCTTTGCCTTGCTGTTGACCTGCTATTGTGCATTTGTGCCTGCGATGCTATTGTTGTGTAGTTGGTACTCAAAAAAAAAAAATCAGGGCTCTTGTATACAATTCAAAGCAAAAAATCATTAAAAACATGATTTAAGAATTTGAAGATACCATTCCCTTCGAAGTTGCATAGAAAATATCATCCGATTCAAAAGCAAACAAATGAAATCAAATATATAAATAGAAAAGGAATTAAGCACATTAAGATAACCTCAACTTTATTGTTAAAAATTATAGTTAAGGATCTGAACTTTCAAAAGTTAAAATTAATTATCCCATAAGTAAATTCCATTACTTTTTACTTTTTTTTTTTAGGGACATTACTTTTTACTTTAAAGAAGTTAGTATTGAGTTAGATGCAATAGACAAAAAAAATTAAAATCATTAGACTAACAATCATCGAAAACATTCCTAAAAAAAGGAAAAAGTCGATTTTATCAAAATCAGCTCTAGACAAAGCTGTGATATGGAATGAAAAAACATTTTTGTTTTAAGTGATATCAAATACTGAGTTTTGGGTTAAGGATTAGTTGGATATGAACACATTTTTGTGAGCTGTAAATTATTCAAGCCAATTGGAGTAGCCTATTACCGCAAGTTGGATTTCAGCTAGCTTTTCTCTTTTTCCAAGTTCGAGCCAAACACCTCCCAGAGACCCAAACAATTAGCTAGCTAGAAAGAATTATAGGCCTTTTTACTTCTATACATGCTATGCTAGCTTAGTTGTAATTAACATTTGAATTGCAGTGTGCTAATACAATTGATCATTTGGCAACCTTATATTTTGATCGCATTATTATGGGTGAATCACTCGCTTCACCAGCTGTACTTAATTTTGCTCAATAT
The DNA here is from genome assembly GCA_947646795.1 of Beta lomatogona. Lineage (NCBI taxonomy): Eukaryota > Viridiplantae > Streptophyta > Magnoliopsida > Caryophyllales > Amaranthaceae > Beta > Beta lomatogona. The sequence goes on along the minus strand of CANSNZ010000949.1, from coordinate 2,487,524 downwards.
ATTTTAGATTTTGCTGATATCTATCTAGATGTATGCTTTTTGATTATAGATTCTAAGTCCACTCCTTTTCATGATTCTCTTGTCTAAACTTGAACTTGCAATGCGTCTTCCCCTTCTGTTTTGTTACATTATCTCGGATGCCTCCTTCATAAAGTTGTCTTTAATTATAATCGTCATTTCTAAAACAACATCAATCTTCATCGTCCTCCCAAAAAAAGGTAGGACCATGACAACTTACAACTTGAATTCAAATTAAACTTACATAAATCAACAATCAAAGTATTGTAAGAAAGGTAACAAAAAAAAGTGTAAATTGTAGAAGGATAATGTTCTGCTCCTATTCTCCAGTATGGCTGGCTCTATGTTCCTAGTATCTCTATATTGTGTCTCTAATATTACGTATAGGTTGTTATACTTTCTGTTCACATTAGTTTGTTATGCTCAAAAACCCATATTTCGAATTGAATTACAAATAAAGAAAACGAAAACCCCACCATGCAACTTCTTAGAATCGATCACATTTGCAGAAGAAAGATGATGCATCGACAACTAACTGAATGGTAGCAGCAATTAAGATTTCATACTGGTTGAAAATTGGGGAAGAGAGAAAAATGGCTGATTGATGAAATTTAATTTATTGGGAGAAAAAGAATATGGCTGGAAAATTTTATGAAGAAACTGATTTGATTTTGCAATAAATATCATTTAATTATGCAATTTTAGAAAATAATTGAGCTGATGTTGGTCATGGTATGGAAAGAAATTATACCATGCATGATTTAAGGCTATCATGATCAATTACCTCCTCAGTAGATTGCATAAATCAAGGTGAAAATTGAGCAATTTATTTTCGGCAAATTAGTTGCAAGGCAACAGCCAACAGGGGCGACACATCAGCTTGGGCTAAGTAAGCTTTGACACATGGCAATGGATTAATGGGAGGTAATGAGGGTGATGACAAATGGCGTTGATGGTCTAAATAGATGACAACTCAGCTATTTTTTCTAGGTTTATATATATACTAGCTTTATACCCGTGCAACAATGCACGGGAAGTTTTATATAGATATGGTTTGTAGAGCTGGTAAACGGGTCTTGTTGTGTCAAATTCGTGTCGGGTCCATCGGTGAATGGATTGAACATCCACAACACTAACCCGACCCGTTTATTAATTGGGTCGATAACACTCAACCCTAACCCGACACATTTATTAAACGGGTTACCCGACCCATTAACTCGCATATATACGTAAACTAAATAAATGTACATCATATATTTCTCAACTACTGTCTTATATATTTATATCTTTCCTAGATAAATCAAATCGAACAACCGAAAAATAAATCTTATATATTTATGAAAAATATTTATATTATTTGAAGCCCAACTAATAATATTCATGGTAGAATAGTAGTTAAACGGGTTGTCGTGTCGGATTCGAGTTAAAATGTTCAACTCTAAACATCCCCGTTTAATAAATGGGTCGTGTCGGGTCAACCCGCTTAATTAAAAATTTTAAACCCCTTTTGCTAGTACTATTCTATCAGATCGAATGCATTTTTAACCAAAATGATTGATTTAGTACTTTAATATAATTATACATGTATTGCAATAATTACCAATAAATGTGATACTTAGGGCTGAGAAAGATTTTGCACAATATACTATAAACTTGAATAATGTAATGTAGTCCTTGTTCTTTTCAACTTATTTTTTTTCTTATCTGAACTTAACTCAACTAATATGAAATTATTTGGTCTTGTAATACCTTATCTGAATTTATGTGACTGAGAAAGATTTTGCACAATATACTATAAACTTGAATAATGTAATTAAACATGAATGTTAAGTTGAGTGGTAAAATGCATAATATCCTAAATTTTTCAAAGTTGTTTACTTAGTTTCATAGAAAAATAAGCTGTAATTTGATTGATTATAGATTGCTACTTTTGTTTTGCATGTCGTCGGTATATTGCAATTTCAGCAAATCATCAATGTATATTGTGGTAAAGTGCTAAGTTGAATGCTTTTTTATTTTACAAAATGTATGATTGCTTGATTTGTTCCTAAATTATAGGGGAATTATATAACTGATTTTAAATTATTGATTTAATTCGACATTATGACTGATTTAAATAGATGTTAAATTGATTGTTTGACAAACTAATACTATGATTGATTTCAATCAACAACACAAGTTCCTAGAATTTAACCGTCGATTTAAGATGGTCTAAGGGAAGGTATTTTAAGCCATTGATTTAATAGGATTATTTGCTTGAATTTAGGAACGTTATAGTACTATTTCCTAATATAAATTATTGTAACTGATTTAATGATTTATTGCCCAGATCGAAATTTCATGGCACACCCATGGGAATGATGTGCAAGCGACACATATGCTTGAGTTATGCAACAATCTACACGTGGCAACTGGATTTTACATTTTCAATGGAGAACGCCATTTGGCGAATTGATTGTGAGAGTGACACATAGGCAAATTGTACTTAGCTTTATATATATATATATATATGTATATATATATATATATATATGTATATATATATATATATATATGTATATATATATATATATATGTATAAGCAAATTTGAAACTCAAACCTTACCTAGAATTTAATAAAAACACACTAACGTCATATTTTGAGACAAAATATAAAATATTTTACGGCATTAAAAACTAACAGAAAGCTTGAAAACCTTATAATATCCTATGCCAAACAAATTAATATAATCAAAATAGAAGAACATATTGAAAAACTTCCTTAAAAACATAAAGACAATTACATCTTATGAGGAACATAATCAAAATATACTTTATTGATCTAAAATAAATGTTATGAATTTATTACATTTTTTGCCCCATTTAGAGAAAAAAGAGAAAAGGAAACATATTCATTTTTTTTATTCTTTCTGTCGTGGCTCTATGTGCACATGAGTCGTGACATATGAAGGTCTTGTTGTCAAGAAATCAGGCTCCATCAAATAAGATCAAAGACCTTGATCATCATTTTCCATAAGATCACCAAGCCCAAAAGAACCCCAAATCTTCCTCCTCTTCCACTCGTCTTCATCTCCCCTGTTCCCCTCATTTCCTTTTTTTTTTCTTTTTGAGCAAATGATGGTGTTAATGTTTTTGTCTTTTGAAATCAAGAATCACCCATGAAAGATTAAATCTTTGCTCACCCAAAACTCCATTAATACCTTTCAAAGGTTTTAGAAACCTCCACAATTGTTCTGTCGTCTGTTACATGTCTGTTACGTGTATGAGCTTCAATTCCGCCCTAATGCTACTATTCCCTTAATGAAGCAATATTTGACAGCCAAAACATACGGGAACAATCAAAGGAAGCACAAATTTGGCCATAATATAAAGAGATATATCAGTGGAATCTTCATTAACATGATAATACTAGAAAGAAGTGATGAAAGATAATTCAAGATATAACGAAAATGATGAGTTGAAAATATTTGTGGGAGATTTGTGAGAGAAAGGAAGTAACTTTTGTATATGAGCGTTTTTTATACCAAAGAAGTTTTCCAATATAATCGATCTTAATTGATTGCATTTGATCATGATATATATATAAATCAAGCAATGTTTTATAAAGTTTCCTAAAAAATAACGTTTTCATAAAAGCAAAGAGCTATTTGTAAGACATATTTAGATGCAAGGCAATAGGAGACGACACATCAGCTTGGGCTAAGGAACCTTTGACACATGGCAGTGGAGTAATGGGAGGCAATGAGGCTGATGACAAATGGCATTAATTGTTTAAATAGATGACAACTCAGCAAATTTTTCTAGGTTTATATATATATAGATAGATAGATGATAACCATCTAGCTAGGGTATGAGTCAACTGTGAAAAGTCCAAAGTCTAATCTATTTCACTCCAAACCTGTCGGATTGGACTCGACTAAAAAAATATATAGACTGAACTCGGACTTAAATTTTCGAGTCCAAATATTTTCGGATTGGATTTGAACTCACCATTTTGGAGTCCAATTCAGTCCGGGAAATATTTTAGCATATTTGTTGAAATTTTGGATCTGTAGACATTCCCGCTCTAAATTTTTTTATCTGGCGCCAGAATTTTCACTTACCCTTCAAAAGTCCAAAGTGAGAACCGAAAATCGAAAAGGCAAAAAGTTATTTTAACCCTTTTGGTACCTTTTGTATTTTGCAATTTGCATTTTACAAAGCTGTAAATATGTATGTAATTTACTTTGTGGAATGGATGTATTCAATGATTCAATCACGAGAAAACATTGTGAACCTAAATCGGGAATAAAATATATATTATATAATAATCGGACTAGACCGGACTGGATTCAGGCTCAAGAAAAAAGTTTTGGATCGGACTGGACTAGACTTAAAAAAGTTTGGATTGGATTTGGACTCAAATTCTCGAGTTCAAAAACTTTGGACTGGATTTAGATTTGGCAAAATCCAATCCAGTCTAATCCACTTACACCTCTACATCTAGCATATCATGCTAAAAGGTTGGATTATTAAAAAAGAATCAAAAGGTGGGATTAATTTGAGCGAACGGCTTAAAAGTTGGATTATTACAATCAATTTTTCAAATATAAATAGTGTCTAATTGCTAGATGTTAGTCAAGGGTATATCTGTCAATGTACATGGGACAAAAAAGATAAAGTTGTCAGTCAAACAAATAGGTGATCTTGAAAAAAGCGATGGTAAGTTGGGAATACTTGAGTAATTTGGTGTCCTCCTGAAATGCCAAAAATACTGCAATTACTTATAAATAGTTAGAAAAATGTCATTATTTAAATTAATGGAATAAAATTTTAAAGCTATATTTTCGACCAATTACTCCCTCCATCTATCTACTTGGTACATTTTTCATAAATAAATTTATCTTTATACTTTGCTACATTTCTTTATTAGGTAACCATGGCTCATCTAAAAAGTATCAATATTTCCCTTTATTTTTGTCATCTTCCTACATACTACTCTCAAATATTTGTCTTTTTTTGATAAAGTTATGATCCCCACTACACCTTTTCGCCTTTCCTAAATAATTGTGTCCACAAGATGCAGCAAATAAATGTAGATAGAGGGAGTGTGTTTTTTGTTTATCAACACACGCACATTACATGCATATAGGACTAGTTAATCATTAGTAGAAACCACACATGTTAAGAGGGTGAGCTTCTTGATCAGCAAGAGTCAAAAATGTAGTCAAAGAACAATGGTGTGGAATAGAGATTAAAGAATTAGCGACATTGAAGAACATGACGACTTAAAGTTAGTGTTTATTGGATAGTAAATATATGTTCAAAAGTATTAAGCCATTATACTTCTTGGTTGATATAATTTTACACGTAATGTAGATTGGTGATTGAACAACTTCAAATGTTTGGACACCTCAATAAAAATAATTAGAAATAGTGAGACACATGAGTCATACAACTTATAGATTGTCTATTTGATGACAAGCTTATATTGAAATTATCAATGTGCTTGTATGATCACCTAAGGAAGGGAAATTAGCCATTAATGGTGAGGAATAACAATTGCAGACGAGCATGGTGTCTCCTAGTTGCTGAAAACATGTCATGAAAGTCTTGCAACCATATGGTAAATAAGAGGGTGACGACCCCACAGTTTAGAGACAATCAGTCGTGGTGACCCCTCTCTAATCATGTTCACTTTATTTCCCCCATAAAAAAATAAAATGGATGATTGATGAAAATATAGAACCAATAAAGAGAACTATAATAATACTAAAGAAAACAACATAGAAGCGAGTACTTGATGTAGCTTAAATAGATTAAGTAATGTGTTGCATCTTATTTTCTTTTGGGAAGGGTCATTCGAAATAAAGTGATTGTGAAAGAAAAACTAGTTCCAACCACCATAATGTCTCCTAAAATTATACATGTGTACTCAACTTTGCTGACTTGTGTTTTGTTCTTTGAACGTGTCCTGGTGGCCTGGGGACAGTTGGTTATCATTTTGCAGGTGATTGTTAATACTTTATGTATGGATGTTAGATGCTCTTGTGAAGACTTAATGTTTTGGAAACCTTGTTGTATTTTGGGTTTGTAATATTTTGATTATGAAGTTTGAGATAGTTATTTTGTAACTAAATTTTAATAGTTTTACGTTGTAAAATGCTCATTCTCTTAAGCCTAAGCTTATTTAAGGGGGATTCAAGTAATAGTTCATCCAAGTTTGGAGCTTCCATTGCTATATGCCTATATATGTATTTAATTAAGAAGGTGTCGTGGTGTGGGCTATTACAAAAACTATCTATTTCATAACAACATTATATTCAACAAATTATATGCAGATGCACGCTTTGTGAAACTAACATCAACTTGTAGGAAGAAAAAAGGATATTGTACATGTAGATATCAATAATAATAACTTGCTTTTAAAGTTTTAACCAGTGTTGAATTGAAAAGTTCTTCAAATACACATTTAATTTATATAACAATTTTATCTATATGCATTTTGATGATGAATCTTCTACATTTTCAATTACAAAGTACTCTAAAATTTCCACAACAGATCTAACTATTAACAAGTACATGTTCCATTTTGAACTGAAAAAGAAAATACGGTTTTTCTAGACAACTAGTCTTTTAATGATGATATAGAAATTGTTCAATTTAAAAGACAATCAAAGAACTGAAATTCATTCTAAATGATTAGAATAAAAAGAGAGATAATGTATAAAGAAAAGTACCTAAGAAACAACTGAGGAGGGCAAAATATCCTATAATTACTTCTTTTTTCCCTTTTTTTTTGGGGAGGGGGGTTGGGGTTAGGGGTGTTTCCTTTCTTTCTTGTCGAGCATTACCTAATTCCTCTACGGGATGAATAAGAAGCTGTTCATATCATGACCACAATTCACTCACCTTTTTTGCATAATGAACAAGTTTTCACACTGCATTTGTTATATAACATTAGTGAGTTCATATACAACATTTAGTCATTTAATGAAGCAACATTAAGTTTTTTCTTTTATATTTTTTTTATAGTAAATATCATGGGTTAGAACGTTATTCGTTCCCAAGCTGTGCTTAATTTCAAACTAATATGCTTTCCTCGAAAAACATATCAAGGGCATTTTGGTAATTTACAAATATGTAGATACAATATTTATAAACTTGCAAGATAGATACATATATATTTGTAAATTAATTACACCACGACCTATATGAGATGAGAGAGAAACTCTTAAGAGAGAGAAAGAACCATGAGATGCAAAAGACCCTCAAGAAGCCAAAGAAGCCTCCTGACCCTAAGACCTCCCTGATTCACCTTCCCGTCCATGAATCCTCCATCCTCTAGCTTATTTCCTGTTGTTATAGAACACCAAATTGCCATTATTTGCTTTTCTCTAACTCAACTAATTGGGTTTTTGGAACCAATTTGTTATGCCTCTTTCTAGATCTAGATCTCCACCTACACTATTATGCAATAGAATCAAATGGAACCAATTTGTTATGCCTCTTTCTAGATCTAGATCTCCACCTACACTATTATGCAATAGAATCAAATCTAATTCAAAACCTCTGCTTGGAGCTCAATCTGCTTCCCCACCGGTTACTTTTGCTCAGCGACACCAACACTCCCAGCGAGATTCCGAGGCTGGCTTCCCAGGAATCAAATACCACCGCGTTCATTATCAATCTCCACCGTCAACCATCCGACGAATACAGTACCAGCAGAAAGCAACAGCGTCTCAGCCATCATCAGTCCTCGACTTCGCCTTCGACCACCGCTTTCGCCACCGCACCCAGCCCTACCCGACGCAACGCCTACAACTTCTTTCATGCGATTCTTCAGGTAAGTCTTCTTCTTCTCAATTCATTGGTATTTAATTGCCTTTGGTTAGATCTGCCTAGTTGGTTAATGGATGACCTTAAATTTGTTTCAATTATGAAGTGCCTCTTGGCTATGAAGTTCAATATCTTCAGTGTTAACACTCTGAATTTATTTCATATTTTGTTGCGTTGGATAGAAGCTGCCTCTAAATTCCAGATTTGTTTTCTCCATATAATTATATTATGGATGAATATGTGCTGCATTACACCCCTCGAAAATTAACTCTTCATGAATTTTCTCATGCTACCAGTTATGTGTGCTTCATGATTTGTTCTCTAATAAAACAAATTTTTGCCTATTTTTATAATCGATCTTATCTTTATTCTCCTATTATCAATTCTAATTGGATCCCCTACTTGTTTAGACAGACGATCTATGATCCATCTCTCTGCCATAGTATCTCACTCATAATGATTTCATTTACTTTTTCTCACTATCTCAATTCCTTTGAGCTTAAGTATTGCTTTTCTCCAAAGCTTTGTCAGATTGATTATACTCTTGTGTGCTTAATCCAGAATATTAGTTTAGGCATTGTTCACATGAATTTGAAGTATGTATGGGTTATCTTAAATAGCAATCCTTACATTCTTACTTGGTTTTCTCAGTCTCTATCATGTGCTAAGTTTTATAAGTCATTCTTGCGGTACATTGAGAATTTTGTGATGTTATCATTTAATGATACTTTGGATTTAAGAGATTACACATTCACTTCCTTTCATGCTTCTCAGTTTCCTATCACTCTTGATATTGCTATCGCAACCTCTATTAATGTAGTTATTGAATGGTTGGTAAAACCTCTAATGTCTGTTATTATTAGAATGATCCGCACTTACTTGTAGTTTCCTCTTTTTGTGGTTATTAACATTCTTTTTACCAATTTAGAGATGGATCGGGTCTTCATACCCCATTGGAACCGAGTGCTTTATCACTCGCTATGGAACAGGGGTGGTTCTTCACCCCTTCTCACCTTGTTCAAGTTTTACAGGTCAAGACTCTTTTTTCGAATCCATCCAATCAAGGTGGGAGCAACTTTCGTTCTCTCGGAAGACCATTACGATATCCTTCATTGCAAATTTTTGACTCAAAACTTGGGATTTATCAAATTACTTCTTTTACTTCTTCATTGCATTTTGCTTATTACTATGGAACGAGATTGCAATCCCATATTGAACCGAGTGCTTAGACACTCGCTTAAGAACAGGGGTGTTATCACACCCCATAACCGTGTGCTACCTAGTTGCAGGATTGTTGAGCAAGCTGTTTACCCCGTGGTTTACAAATCTAAAGGAAAAAATTCATGGAATCGATTGCTCCACCACTCGCAAATGTATACTTATCTAAATGACCAGGCTCTTGAAGCCTTATCGAACCGAGTGCTTGACATTCTCTTTTGCACAGGGGTGGTGATACACCCCCTGACTCGTTTTCTTTCTATGGCATGTCTTTTTTCTCATCTCAGAATTGAAACAAGGAGAGGAAGAAAGGTAATGAGGCCATTTGCTTGGCCTATGTAGGAACAGGTTTTTTATAAACCTACCAAATGAATCGATCTCACCAATCTGTTTATTATATGAAAATTTTATGCTGGAATATCCAAGGGGGTGAAAAACCCCAAGCATTGAGTGAGCTACTCTACCTAAAGAACAAATATAACCCGGATATTATATTTGTCATTGAAACCTTAACTAATAATAATAATAGCCATCGAATTCTCAAAGCTCTTCACTTTCACAATAAGTTAGTTGTTGACCCAATTAACCACGTGGGTGGAATGTGGGTGTGTTGGAATAACTCCAATATTACAGTTCAAAATCATTACTTTCATGATCGTTTGGTTCATCTCGACGTTCTCTACAAGCCACACAATAAAATGTATTCAATCTTGGGCACATATTGCCCGGCTAAAAATGTCGAAAAAGATACTTTCTGGACTTATTTGAATAACTACGTTACTACTCTCCCCTTCCCCTGGCTTATGCTTGGGGATTTTAATGAGATGCTCTCTCCCAACGACAAACTAGGCGGATGCCCTCTGAAACAGAACCAACTTCACCGACTCCCCCTCCTCTTGACTAATTCTCAAGCAATAGACATTCCCTGTTTACAACAAGCTTTTTCGTGGAAAGGCAACCATAACAACGAGATCATTTACGAACGTTTACACAGGGCCATCTATCATTAAAAAAAATTCGACTGCTTCGACAATAGGACTATTTTCTATGGTAACTTTACAAATTCCGATCATGCACCCATCATTTTCTCCACCAATGATGGGGAAATCACTAAACCGCCTCCTTTCCAGTTCCAAAATTTTTGGACGATAGACTATGACTCGCATAATATTGTTAAGAAAAATTGGAATATTCCAATTACAGGCTCGCGTTTCTATGATTTCGGCAAAAGCTTAATCGCATTAAAACTGAACTTAAATCTTGGGCTAAAACAAAGTACAAACACACGTCAAATAAACTACTCCACAATGACGAAAAAATAAAAGAAATACAACATAAATTATGGCTACAGCCGTATAATTAAATCCAAATTAAACATGTTAATCGTCTCATCTTGCAAAGAGAAAAACTACTGCTTTTCAACCAAAAAGCTTAGGGTCATAATGCAAGGAAAACTTGGCTCACCCAGGGGGATCGCAACTCTAGATTCTTCCATAATAGAATGAAGAAAACAATGGCCCACTTGACTATTTTCAGATTAAAAAATGATCTTGGCCAATGGATTGACTCTCATGACGATCTTACTGCTCTGCTTTCAGATTCTTTTAGGAAACGATTCAAATCTTCACGCTCGGCAAATAGACAGATTGATCTGAACTTTATCAACCCTTTCGTGTGTCCCTACAGGACTCCGATAAACTCCTTGCTCCAGTCTCTGCCGAAGAAATAAAAAATGATATCTTTGATATTAATCCGTTAAAAGCCCCAGGCTCCGATGGCTTTGGTGCAAAATTCTACCAAGCTTACTGGCCCATCATACAAAGAGAAGTAACTACTGCTATTCAAAGCTTCTTCTTCCATGGGAAACTCCCTCCTTCATTAAATCATACTCTGATCACTCTTATTCCCAAAAAAGAGGCTCCTGAAACCCCAGATCATTTCCGTCCGATTAGCCTAATCAACACTATTTATAAAGCAATATCAAAAAAATTGGTTAACCATCTACGACCAATTTTGCAAAAAGAAATAAGTCCCCTACAAAATGCTTTTACTCAAGATCGCTCTATTCATGATAATCTCCTTATAGCTCAAGAAGCTCTCAATACATTCCATAAATCTCAAAATAAGACTGGTTGGTGTGCACTAAAATTAGACATGGAGAAAGCTTATGACAGAATTGAATGGGATTTCCTTTGGGAAACTTTTCGGCTTTTGGTTTTCCCACCTTATGGATCTCATGGATAAAAGAATTTGTCACAAATGTTTCATACTCAATCAAAGTTAATGGCCAACCTTCACCCTGGTTCCGCCCCTCCAGGGGCCTTCGTCAGGGTGACCCCCTATCGCCCTACCTATTCATTATCTGCATGGAAGTGCTCATAAGGATATTGACTATCCAAAGCCAAGTCCCCAATTCAGGCATTGGATTTAAACTCCTTCTGAGAACTGCTAATATTCCCTGTCTCCTGTTTGCAGATGATAGCCTTCTCTTTTGCAAAGCTATACGTCAGCTTGTACTAATCTAAAAAGAGTTCTCGATGACTTCTGTACCATCTCTGGTCAATTATTTAATTTCCACAAATCATCGATCATCTTCTCCAAAAAGGTCAACCAACCTCGTAAAGTGGCTTTAGCTAGCCATTTTAACATGCTCCCTAATTCGTCCCTAGGCAGATATCTTGGAATTTTCTTCAGTTCCCTCCATCCTTCTAAAGCAAATCTCAACCATATTGTACAAAAAACAGAGCAAAGAATTAATTTGTGGGAATCTGGCTTCCTCTCCAAAGCAGGGAGATTAAGTATGATCTAGGCCAACCTCGAGGCCCTACCGGTATATACATGCGCCTCAAGTATGTTGACACCTGGCATTACTACCTCGATTGATTCTCTTCACAGGAAGTTTTTCTGGCGTCAAAATAAGGAAAGAAATGCAACCCCACTAATTTCCTGGGATAAAATTTGCAGACCAAAATCCCAAGGGGGTTTAGGCCTTAGAAAGACTTTGCCAATGAATAAAGCCTTTATTGCAAAACTTGGTTGGAAAATTCTCACATAACCTAATAATTTTTGGGTTAAACTCATTTCCGACAAATATCTTCAAAATCAATCGTTTTTTAACTGCAAACCTAAGCCAAATGACTCACCCATTTGGAAAAACATTTTACTTCAACGCCCATTACTCCATAAAGGCATTCGTTGGAAAATCGGAGATGGTTCTCAAATTCTTTTTTGGCTCTATAATTGGTGCCTAGAGGAAAATTTAATGACCATCTTAAAGTTAAATGAAAACCAGATTGATGCTAACCTGCTATTAAAAGATTTCATTTTACCAGATAAATCTTGGGATCTTCCCAAATTAAAAACCCTTCTCCCTGACCACATCATCAAATGCATTAAAGGCATTATGTTACCATCTGCCTCCCTCTCTGATGAACCTATTTGGGGCCCTAGTCCTTCAGGCTTAGTCACAGTTAAGTCCGCTACTTGGTTGGCTCATAACCTTCCATCCGGCAAGGAAAAATGGCCCCACCGGTGGATTTGGAATCTCGATTCCCGCCAAAACTAAAGATTTTTCTATGGCAGATCTGTCATAATAGCCTCGGGGTTCGTGCAACCCTTGCAAAAAGAAATATCATCCCTTTTAGTCATTGTGCCCGTTGTGCCACCCAGGAGGAATCCATAGATCACATATTTGGACATTGTTCCAAGCTCCTCCCCCTTTGGCAGCTTAAAGAACTTAATGATTGGTTTCCCCATTCCTTAACTAGTGCCACTTTATTAGATACTTTTAATAATATTAAAAAGAATAAAAGCTTGGCTTCTAAATATGTCTTATTAATTTGGAGTATTTGGAAAGAAAGAAACAATATAATCTTTCATAACGACTCGCTTAATATTCATAGGATTCTTCATAAAGCAAAATTTCTTTTCTCAGAATGGAGTCTTAGGAATGCAGTTGATTACTGTAATTCCTCTGGCTCCCCTTTTTTCCACTCTTCTCTCCATCCCTCCACTCCCAAGTACCCTTCTTCACTTTTGGTGGCTTGGGAGCCTCCATCATCTCCATTTTTCAAGATCAACTTCGACGGTTCTGTTCGTGATTCTTCAGCAACAGCAGGTTTTATCATCAGAGATTTCGACGCCAACCTAATCAAAGCCGCAGCCTTAAACCTTGGTACATCTTCAGTCTCGGTGGCAAAAGCTACAGCCCTTCAGCATGGAGTCCGGCTAGCTATTCAAAATGCTATATCGTATCTCCACATCGAAGGAGATAACCTCATGGTTATCAATTCTATCAAAGGCATTTGGTCCCCTCCTTGGCAGATCGCCCACATCATTCAGGATATCCATACTTCTCTCCGCTCCTTTTCTTCTTGGACTATTCGACATGTCTACTGGGAAGTAAACAAAGCAGCAGATTGGATTGCCAATGTTGGCCACCTCATAGATTCTAGTTTTTGTATTGAAAATTGTACTCATTCACCTCTTCATTCAATCCTTGTAAATGATAAGGTTGGAGCTCCCCTTACCTTTAATATATATATATATATATATATATATATATATATATATATATATATATATATATTTTGTAAATTAAACTCCATGAAACATTCATTTGTAATTTAATACATGAGTCAATATATATGCAAGATAGGTACGTATATATACATCATTTTCTATACAAAGTACAACATTAAGGTTTATCTATACAACATATATAAACAACAATTCAACGTTTCTAAATCAATGTACAACTATTGATTCGTTAAATATAATTCAATGTATTCACGACATTGCTATTGATATATTCGTTTTATATGCATATCGGTTCGAGATTTGACATTTCTCTTCGTTCCCCCACACAAGAACGAAAAACTCCACAATTTCTATTAGTTACATCTATATGATTTATAAGAAGTAACACACATAAAAACATTAGCTCGTTCAGTATCACTATTAGTTTTCAATTTTTTGATTTTATGCAAGTAAAAATCATATAATATAGGAATATAATAAACTTAAAAATATTTCATACTTATACTTAACATGTAATTAATTTTAAAAACCAACAACCAAAAACTGAAAACTACTTTTTGTGGTTTCGCTATGGAAACTAAAGGGGGCGTTAGGGACTCCTTTCAAATGACCTCCCATGTCCCTCGGAGGTGATAAGTGCATATTCTAACATAATCTAGTTGCATATTAGGGTGCATTTTCATGTAGTATTAGAGCATTTACATTGCATTTATGCATATTTAGGTCACTTTTTATAAGCTACATTGCTTTCACGGGTTGTTTGGTATTTTGATGTAATCTCAGATACTTTGGACTCCTTTTTAAGGATATGCTTATTAAGGCACTTGTATGACCTTCAAAACGATATATCATGTGCCCAAAACGGATTGGAATTGAAGAAGATACAAAGGACTTTGTGTACTTGTGCAAAATATGACACCTCTGCACCATTTTACTCATAACTTTTGACACAAAATTGATAATGAGGTCATTCCAACTGGGTTGGAAACTATACTTGAAGATCTTTCCAACTATATATTACATGCACCAAACAAAGCTCTGGATCAAAAGTTATAGATGTTCGAAGTTGAGCTGAAGAATCTGACGATTACAGGACAACACGTCCGTGTCACTCTGATTTCTTCGAGGCAGTAGCTTTTCTGTCGTAGGATATTTATGTAGTAGCAGGTCAACACTTCCGTGTCATTATTGACACGACCGTGTTGGTCTGCTCCGTAGCACGTTCTATTTTGTCGGTTTTGTTATTTTAGGAAGTTATAAATACCTTTTATTCGTTTAATGACAAAAAGACAGTGGATTGTAAACACTTTTTAGGGTTTCCAGAGAGAACTTAGAGAGAGAAACTTGTAGATCTTCATTGTTCTCCAAGACTCTACCTTTCTTCCATTAATTGAAGTATCTATTTTCTTCTTCTTTTCTCCTTGTTTTATATTATGATGTTTTATTATTCTTCTCTATTTTCTTTATTTATTTCAATTATGCTTGAGTAGTTCTTTTATCTATTGTTAAGTTGAACCCTAGTATGAATTAATTCATGATTATTTCTTAAATTTCTGAATTAATTGTTTAATTATTCTTGCTTAATTTATTGTGCTATTTCAATACTAGATTAGGGATAACTAGTATTGTTATTCCATTGTCTTGATCACAACGGGAGTTGGATTTTGACGGATTTGGGTATTTCAATTAAGGACATGAAATTCTCCACGGGAGTAGGTAGAATGGATTGTTAGGAAGCTAGAGTGCCGCGTTTAATGTCTTTAATTTGCATGATTCCACGGGAGTAGGCTTGAGTGCATATTAGAGAAGGCATAGATACTCGGGAGAGGTTTATGGTACTTTATAGGGCGTACTTTTCCTTATGAACATTTAATTGATTAGTTTGGGGTAGGAATTATTATTCTATTAATTCATGCTAGTGGGGATACTTAACTCTAGAGTCTTTTATTTATATATTGATTAGTATAGTTTATTCCACCATTATTATTGATATTAATCTTCTTTAGTCTTACCATTATTTAAGAGCTAATCATAGAACAATTTTTCTCTCTGTGGGATCGACTCTGACTTACCCTACTACATAGTTAGGAGGATTAGTTAGGTTATTTATTTTTGTTAGGTGCACGACACGCCTATCAAATTTTGGCGCCGTTGCCGGGGAGATAGTTTGTTTTATTTAGTTTTTATTTTTGGTGAAACTAGACTGTATATATTTTTTTCCTTGTTTCTTTTGTGAATTTTTTTTTCTTTTTTCGTATCATGGAGTCATATTATTATTTGGACGGGGATAATATTTCTGATAGGCAACATAATCATAATTCTTGTGGTTCTCATGTTTACAGTTTTGATGCATCATATCAAAATTCTCCCAATTTTTGCATGAGTTCTTATGAATTACCATATATGTTCCGTGAACCCCAAATTCATGCTAGTAATTTTAGAGCAATTTTCTCTTTTCCTCAATATGAGAATGAATTGTATTGGAAATACTATCATAGACTTGGTGATTTTATTGGTCCTAATCATGGAATTCAATTATGGGATATGTGCCTAGTGATTTATGAGGGGTTAAACGAAGAAACTAGGATGGTGGTAGAATCTATATCTAATGGAGGATCTCTATTCCAATCTCCTGATTACTGTTGGGATTTAATTGAGTGGTTGGCTAGGGATACTTATGAGTGGGAGATGTCTTTATCAGCTAGAGTAACTCCTTCACCCCCAACTTACAATTACATTACACCACCTCCTCATTGTTCTACTTGTCACTCTACTTCTCATGATATTTTATCTTGTGATGTGATTTTAGTGAATGATTCCACCCCCTCACCTCAATATGAATTTGATTATTATACTCAAAATTTTCATCCCCAGCCGTATATTTATGATGATGATGATGTGGGTTGGATAAAAAATGAGTGTTATGGGACTGGTGTTCAAAGTATAGGAAAAATGAATGTGATGGATATTTTAAAGGAGGAAGAACCCTTGGTTAAAAAGCCTTCATTGGAGAAGTTTCTAGATGAGAGTGATGTGATTCATGAGTCTTTGTTGGTTCCACTTACTGTTTTTGAGTCTCATGCTCCTTTCTCTCAAAGACTTGACCTCATTCCTTCTTCCCCTATAGTATATCCTCCGTCGTTCCTTATTTCTCCCTCTTTGAATGACTCCTATAATAATGAAATTAATGTACATTCGGTTTCTTCTCAACATGTTGGATCATGTAAAAAGACTAATATTTTTTTTTCCTTCTCTTGTGGATATAACTTTTTCTTTGATTTTCCTTTTTGCAGGTATTGTAGAGAATTAGAACTAATTTATTTTATATTTTCTTTTGTATATTATTTGCTTTTTTGTGAGATGCATGCAGATGCATTTGACAAACTACTAAGGGCTTTAATGAGCTATTCCTGGGAGGCAAACCAAGTTTCCTAACCTTTTTTTTTCTTTTTAATTTTAGAATTAGGAAATTCTAATTTTTTATTTGATTACTAACTTATAAAATTTGTGCAAATTGTGATCCAGGGGTTGAGTTCCTATTATTCATTGAGGTTAATTTCGAGGTACTTGATCTTATGATCTGTTAGGGGGTTCAATTAAGGGTTTTCACCCACGACACTTTTGGTATACTCTTTCTTTTCCATCTCTTCAAGTTTTTGAGAGTCGTATCTCTTTTTGCCATTTATTTTGGTTTAACTTGATTGTGCGATTGAGGAAGTTGATCCTGTTATGTTGTTGTGGATGTTTCCCTTTCCCTTCTCCTCCCTCTATTTATTTCTCACATTGAGGACAATGTGTTATTTAGCTTGGGGGAGGATTTACTATTTGGATCATAACATTGCACATAATTTCGTTTAGGTATATTTTTTTATTTCTTCTGCATATTTGCATATTTTGGCTTTGTGGGTATGCCTTCTGAAAACCTTCACGAGACCTTACTCGTCCACTAGGGCAGCTTAGGGGTTTAAAGGGCTTGTTGCACATGCTAAGTGCAATCGTGATTCCTACAAAAGTGAGTTAGGATTTATTTCTTTCTTAGTATTAGGAGCATATTAGTTTAGTTTTGCATTTTTGTTGTATTCGTACAGGAAATATATGTTTAAATTTATGAGATTGATAATTTATGAGATTTGGGCATATTTAGGATATTGTAGTTAAATTTTACCAGATTGAGTTAGACTTCATTGACCGCTTCATGGTACGATTGTTTTGCAACTTGAATGGTTTGTGGTAAAGTTGGTTGGCATTCCCCAAGAAAGACTGGATTTTACTCGGTAAGCATAAGCCTAGTGAGGATTTTTCAAGCCTTATAGACTGACACATCTACATCAGTCTTCTATTTTTTGTTGTGTGATAGTTCCTCATGAAGTGTGATTCTTGAACTTGACTTGGCACTCTTTGAGACTTATGTGGCATATACATGTGTTGATATGATTGAGGCGTTCTTTTCATTGTTTTGAGCCTTCAGACATTTTTCTTTTCATATATATTATTCCCTTTAATTAACCCATGTTGAGCTTTTGATATCCCATTCTCTTGATCAACCTATATTACAAGCCTATAGCCTTTTATGATTTCTCTACCAAAGCCTTGCTAAGTGGAGTAGCATTAAAGTTCATGTTTTGAGCTTGTGTTTGTGGTTTTTCGGTAATTATTGGAAGAAAATATGTTGAAAGAAAAAATGCTTGAAGTTATAGTGTGAAAGTGCAAAAATGAAAAGAATGATGAAGAAGTTGTGAAGAATGATCTAAAAAATTGAAAAAAAAAAAGAGAAAGAAGTGAAAAAAAAGATCGAATAAAAGGTGAAATAATGTTTGTTGGAGTTGATAAGGTTGGGTATTATCTTGATTTACTGGTAATGAGTTGTTGAACTTCTAGTAGAAGTTTTTGTGGCGTTTGCATCTAATGGCCATAAATGTTAAAGTGTTATTTTCTCCACTAGTTGGCTTTTAGCACCACATTTCCAAATATTTTCCTACCCTTACCTTAGCTACACTACAACCCTTTGTAAGTCCTCATGATTTATATGCATGTTTTCGCCAGTTTTAAGTGGATAATGAGACGATAGTCAAGTTTAAAGAAAAATACTTCATTCGAGTTGACTTGGTATATGTTTGAGTGGAAATTTCATAACCTATAAACACATGAGAGAAAAGTGTGCTCGACTAAAGTGAGGTTTATCGAGTTTAATTAAGTCTAGCTTAAGGGAAGGTTTGTGGTTTGCCATGGTGAGTCAAGTTGCGATTACATGAATTTATATGAGGTGTGATTTGTGGTCTATCTTAGTCTAATCTTATAATTATAATATCTTTCATGTGCCCGAATTTCATGTCTTGGAGATTGAATGGTTGAACATATAAATCATGTACAAAAGTTCATCTTACTCTTCCCTTGTGAATTAGTATGGTTTGCTTGAGGACAAGCAAATGTTTAGCTTGGGGGAGTTTGATAAGTGCATATTCTAACATAATTTAGTTGCATATTAGGGTGCATTTTCATGTAGTATTAGAGCATTTACATTGCATTTATGCATATTTAGGTCACTTTTTATAAGCTACATTGTTTTCACGGGTTGTTTGGTATTTTGATGTAATCTCAGATACTTTGGACTCCTTTTTAAGGATATGCTTATTAAGGCACTTGTATGACCTTCAAAACGATATATCATGTGCCCAAAACGGATTGGAATTGAAGAAGATACAAAGGACTTTGTGTACTTGTGCAAAATATGACACCTCTGCACCATTTTACTCATAACTTTTGACACAAAATTGATAATGAGGTGATTCCAACTGGGTTGGAAACTATACTTGAATATATTTCCAACGATATATTACATGCACCAAACAAAGCTCTGGATCAAAAGTTATAGCTGTTCGAAGTTGAGCTGAAGAATCTGACGATTACGGGACAACACGTCCGTGTCACTTATGACACGTCCGTGTCACTTTGATTTCTTCGAGGCAATAGCTTTTCTGTTGTAGGATATTTATGTAGGAGCAGACCAACACGGACGTGTCATCCGTAGCACGTTCTATTTTGTCGGTTTTGTTATTTTAGGAAGTTATATATACCTTTTATTCGTTTAATGACAAAAAGACAGTGGATTGTAAACACTTTTTAGGGTTTCTAGAGAGAACTTAGAGAGAGAAACTTATAGATCTTCATTGTTCTCCAAGACTCTACCTTTCTTCCATTAATTGAAGTATCTATTTTCTTCTTCTTTTCTCCTTGTTTTATATTATGATGTTTTATTAATCTTCTCTATTTTCTTTATTTATTTCAATTATGCTTGAGTAGTTCTTTTATCTATTGTTAAGTTGAACCCTTGTATGAATTAATTCATGATTATTTCTTAAATTCCTGAATTAATTGTTTAATTGTTCTTGCTTAATTGATTGTGCTATTTCAATACTAGATTAGGGATAACTAGTATTGTTATTCCATTGTCTTGATCACAACGGGAGTTGGATTTTGACGGATTTGGGTATTTCAATTAAGGACATGAAATTCTCCACGGGAGTAGGTAGAATGGATTGTTAGGAAGCTAGAGTGTCGCGTTTAATGTCTTTAATTTGCATGATTCCACGGGAGTAGGCTTGAGCGCATATTAGAGAAGGCATAGATACTCGGGAGAGGTTTATGGTACTTTATAGGGCGTACTTTTCCTTATGAACATTTAATTGATTAGTTTGGGGTAGGAATTATTATTCTATTAATTCATGCTAGTGGGGATACTTAACTTTAGAGTCTTTTATTTATATATTGATTAGTATAGTTTATTCCACTATTATTATTGATATTAATCTTCTTTAGTCTTACCATTATTTAAGAGCTAATCATAGAACAATTTTTCTCTCTGTGGGATCGACTCTGACTTACCCTACTACATAGTTAGGAGGATTAGTTAGGTTATTTATTTTTGTTAGGTGCACGACACACCTATCAGGAGGTATCCCATGGCATCCGGAACTCGGGCCTCGGAAAAGTGCGAAAACGTGTATTATATAACCTTCAATTTTCGCTGTTTTTGGGGCATTTTGGGAATACTCCGGGCCCGTCATATTTTTCTCCCGAAAAGTTCTTATGGGTGCCAACATGACTTGTAGCGTTGCCCGGTTACTTGGCATCGTTTGCGTTGCCAAAAAAAAGCCTCTAATTAAGCACCTCATTTATTCATTGCTCGTGCAACCAAAATTTCCCCAAAATGAACGTAAAAGTATCCGTATAATCATTCCAAGCCATGTGACTCCTTTCCAATGACTTCCCATGTCCTTAGGAGGCATCCCATGGCGTCCGGATCTCGGGCCTCGGGAAAATGCTAAAACGTGTATTTTAACCTTCAATTTTCCCTGTTTTTGGGGTAGTTTGGGAATACTCCGGGCCCGGTCATATATTTCTCCCAAAACGTTCTTACGGGTGCCGACTTGACTTGGAACGTAGCCCGGGTGCATGGCACCATTTGCATTGCCTCAAAAAACCTCTAAACACCGTATTTATTCATTTCTCGTGCAACCTAAAGTTGCCCCGGAATGAACGTAAAAGCATCCATATAATCATTCCAAGCCATGAGACTCCTTCCCAATGACCTCCCATGTCCCTAGGAGGCATCCCATGGCGTCCGAATATCGGGCCTCGGGAAAGTGCGAAAACGTGTATTATAACCTTCAATTTTCCCTGTTTTTGGGGTAGTTTGGGAATACTCCGGGCCCGGTCATATATTTATCCCAAAACGTTCTTACGGGTGCCGACATAACTTGGAACTTTTGATGAAATAAAGTGACATTGTAGACAAATTTTGATCATTAAATTAGGTTGATTATGAAATAGGTTTAATGAGTACAATCATAGGTCAAAACAAGTCTTATTTAAAAAAAGAGGTTGATTCCCTCCTTTAAAAACCAAACAGTCACAAAGGGAATCAGGGGGTATACCATTTCCTTTTAGGGTAGAACCAAACAGGTAGGGGAATTCAAGGTAATTCATTTCCTTTCTCCTTGTATCCCTTTCTGGATTCCTTTCCCTTACCCTTGAGCGAACCAAACGCCCCCTAACATGTTTTACAATCTTTCCAAAACCCACATATTTTCCGCTTGGGTTCCGCCGGTTCTCTAAATCATCAACCTCCCCTCTCCCTCCTCATTGCCGTCGGCAGCTTCACACGGCCCAAGGAAACCATCGACCTCCTTCCACCGCAAGCTCTCTGTTCCTGTTCGTAAGCTTAGTTTACCATTACCAGTTGAATTTATTGGTTGTAACGTTGAGGTATTGGAATTATACTTGCTACACTCTCTGGATACGCCATTATTTAGATGTATGTGTAAATTGGAATTACTCACGCATTTTATAGACTATGACATTCCATATTTCTTTTTCCTTATATATATTTACTTGGTATTATTTTAGTGTAGTTTAGAGAGATTTTTTGACTATAATTTGATTAAAGGTTCAAGTTATAATCAAGTTAGTGTCTTGATTATGCACTTTATAGGCAGGATTTTTTTTTTATTGAAGGACAATTTAGTTTGTTGATATATTGATTTCAATTTATTGTAATTGTTGTGAATTGCTACTTATATGCTAGGACTTAGAAGACTATGGTATTATATTGATTTTAAGTTTGAATTTCATACTAAAAATTTGGGATTTTCCACTGTGTTGGGTTTTGCTGTTAAATCTTTGTTTGGCATTTGGGAATGCTTTATTCTAATTCATTGAATCAATTTTAAGTTGATTTATTTGACTAAAAGCTTATATTGAACTTCAGTTTGCCGTTCGTCAAGTCAAGAATGGGTAAAGCTTCAAGGGACAAGAGGGTTTGTGCATTTCCTTTATCTTTTTCCTGTGGATATACAAATGAAGTTAAGTTTTTTTCATGGTTTCTTTCTTCATTGAAGGTAGTTGCTTTGATCTTGTAGGATATTTACTACAGAAAAGCAAAAGAGGAAGGATGGCGAGCTCGAAGTGCCTTTAAGCTCCTTCAAATTGATGAGGAATTCAATATATTTGAAGGTAGTGTAACAGCTACTCAAACTGTGTACCTTGTTAACTTATCCTTTTTAAATTGTTGATGGTGGAATCCGCAGGGGTGAAGAGGGTAGTGGACCTTTGTGCAGCACCTGGTAGCTGGAGTCAGGTTTTGTGTTGGTGCTCAACTTCTGTTATTCATTTACATCGTATTGTCTACTTTATTGTACTTAAGTTGATAAAATCAGAAATGCAAGCATATCCTAGTACTGAGTAAATTCGATTTTGCACTCTCGAACACTGATAATGAGATATGCCTGCACGATGTTACCGTACTTGAACCTGGCCAATTGTTTTGGATGATATTGATCTATAAATACTAATTTACTCACTGGCGTAGTGCTCGAGGTGATGATATGCTTTTCTTTAAAATGTTAACTTTATCTTCATTTTGCTCTTATAATATCCTGAATAATGTACATCTACCTGTGTCTTTATTAAATATTAAAGTTAACAGATTAAATATAGTTATAGCTGATCAATATTTATGTGAGTTCTGTAAGAATTTATGTCCTAAAAGTCTTATGTTTGGATTATGGTACTAGGTTTTGAGTAGGAAGCTGTATCTCCCAGCAAAGCTTACCCCTGATTCAAGGTTTGCTTTCTTTATCTCAATTTTGATTCTTTGAGGGGCCATTTGTATGGTTGTTCCGACTATTAAGTGTTTGAATGGTGAGCTGGGGGGTCCTAATTGACTCTAGTACAAAGGGTTTTTACAAATGAGACGTGTCCATGGCTGCTTATGTTTAACTTCTTTATTTTTTTAAAGAGAGCAGTCATGTCTGAATCATATATCTGTAACACTCTTGTGACCATGTCTCATGTAGTTCAAGATATGTGGCACATATTGCTGCTCCCGCATGCCTCACATGTCTGTTCCAGGCTTAAGGTGGAAAGGGGTCCTTGCTGCTACAGTCTCGCAGACTAAATGTAAAAGTTCAGGACTTGAACATCACATGGATTGTCTTTACCAAGGAAATAACATGCTTTGCCTTCATATGTCAAGTAAATAATTGAAATAAATGGCCCAACAGCCCAAGTAACGCTGGGTTGCCATGTTGCTTAAGTTGTGCCAATGAGGATTCAAGCTGTCTTCCTAAGGAATTGAGAATGTTGAATAATATATTTGCACTATGCTGAAAGTTTTCTTCAAGAAATGCAGCCATCTATCAATAAAGATTCAAATATTTTCACTCTGAAATTCTTTGTTTCTATTAATACTTTCTTAGAAAATAAATGGATTGTAAGCATGGATAATGCACCAAAGTCCATTTAGGATTCCATGGGAACTCAAATCCAACCATGAGTTTGATGTGCCAGGCTTTTATTTTTGAGCCGGTAAGTCATGTAGTGTATAGGTTTATCCAAGGGAGATTCTTGAGCTTTATCATGCTCCTTAATCCACATGGCTTGTTTCTTCGAAAGCTTTACTTCATGGTCATTCCTTATTATTACATTTTCAATTCTTTTTTGGTGCCAACATGCTACTGCTTGAGACTTGGCCCAACAATAGGCTTTCTTCCTAACTCAGCTCCTATGTACTATCCGACGACAAGGCTTATCGTCAAGTGCTATGTTAAGCACATCACAAGATTGACATGATTAAGAGGCAGGGTGATAACGAGCAAGCTCGTAATGGACTATAATTTAATTTTAAGTCAGAGACAACTTCAGAGTTGAATGCGAGTGTTATCTTTGCGTAGACCAAGTTGATCTGTAGCTTATTGTTGACCAAATTTTATATTAACTTTCTGGGTCCATAGTCTTGTGACTTTAGTCAAAATCTAGTTAAGTTAACTAATATGGATTTATTAAAGACTCGAATTAAGGTCCGATGCTAGTCATGTGCTATTCAAGCTTTCATCGAGTATGCCATGAAATGATTGACTTACTACTATCATGCATGAGACGTGTCTGTATTGCTTGTCATGCTCTGACCTTGTGGTGCATTCTGCTAGCAAGTTGGTATAGTGCACGAGTGTATTCCTCGTGCATCTGATGATGCTATATCTACCCAAGTATATCTCCATATCTTTGATTTACTATAGGTCCGCTGTCAACCTCCATCACATGGTGTCACTCATACTTTGATCTCCACATTACAAATTGTACCCATAAGTGTTTTTGACAACTTCTAGGACCTGACGCTAGTCATGTCTCCTTAAGACACATTGGCCGAGCACAAATAGAGGGAGGGACTGGAGAAACAATTGGTTTTCTAGCATACTTTTATTTTTATATCACAGTTAGTCGGATAAACCATTTTGGCACTAATGTGTGTTCACTGAGTTCAAATGTAAGGTTATGGTTCTGTCTTTGATTTTAAGGTGGATCAAAATGGCTGCCTCATAATTGCTTGCCTCAGGTTTCTTATCCAATGCTTAGACATCAAACTTGCAAAACCATCAGGCAATTTGCCATAAGATCATGCACATGACCAAGGGTGTCCTTGAAGTTTTTTTGAGTCCTAACTTCATGAGTACCACAGTATCTTCACTTGTTTCAAGCCCGCCTTCTAGTGGGAGCTCACATAGATTAGTAGATTGTTAATAACTTGATGATATAGTCTTTAGAAATTTACCTCATAGTATGGTTTACTTTCATACTTGCACAATTTTTAGAAGTATGCTGAATCCTCAGATAGCTACTCAATGATGGCTTATTCTGTCAGCCAAGGGAGTCTATCATCTCTCCTCGGAATAACTGTCAAGTGTGGGAATATTGTTCTCATGAGATGTGACCTTGGTCATGGCACTTATGCTTGGAGGTGTTTACTACACTGTTAAGTCGCGGACCTGGAGATTATGTCAAGGTCTAAATATTAACAACACTAGCCTCAGATTGAAGTGTTTTACTTGGCCTTTGATGGTCAATGAGACATTTAATTGATTCAATATGATGAAAAAGACTCTTCTCGAACTTTATTAATGGTGCCTATGTGCTACAAATTGGACAAAATCAGTTGCACAATATTTTTCTCCAATGATTTCATGATGAATTTTGAATTTGTTTTCCCACTTTGCCTCTAACAATAAACCAACGATGAAGAGGCTAATAAAGCGAACTTTTGAGAAGTAATCCTACTAAACTTGTCTAAGGAGGATACTTTGTGATGCTGTAAATGAGATTTTTGTGTCTTGTCGAACTGTATATGCCATATGCCTGGATCTTAAGTTAGTTGTAACTTGTAACATTGTTGTTTGTTAATCATACCCAGTCTAAGAACCTATCATGTTCCCACCCAAGCCGGTAATACAATTTACTTATGTGAGGCGCAACAGGAAGGGTATAGTGGGTAATGCAAATTTAGTAGGCAAGCATGTGACGTAGGAAGAGTTTGTCAAAGTGAGAAGAACATCCAGTGAGACTATTTATAACATAGAAGAGAGGAGGGAGACTCATTCTAGTAAAATATTCAGATTAAATGTTTGTCTTGGGAGTTGTGAGTGAGCCAGGCACCTAGCCACTCAAAAGTTGTGAAAGCTGTTACAACCTTTGTAATTATCAATAAAAAAAATTCTCTCCTTTCATCTTTTTTCTTCTTTTTTTTGCGATTAATCTCTCTTCGGGACAACTGATCGTAGGTCATTGCAGAACATTGTCCAGACTAAGGGTGGCTGTTGTTTTTCTTCCTCTTTACAAATCTCATTTACTAGATATAGAGTGTGAAAAAAATGAATCTGAAAAGACCTTTGAAACCAGTGAATGCTGGAGTTATAAAGGTACGAATTGCCTAGCAGGTATGTCATGCCCTTGCTTAAGATATTTCCCCACTGAACGAAGGCCTTGTACATGTAAGAGCTTGAAAAATGTGCTTATTGTACTTCAGATGTGAGAATTTTGCAAATGTGTGTTGTTTTTTCACGGGACCAGATGATCAAATTCATGTTTGTATATCATTGCTATGCAGGGATGCCGACCTTCCTCTTATAGTGGCTGTTGATTTGCAGCCAATGGCTCCAATAGAAGGAGTTATTCAAGTGCAAGGTGACATAACGAACGCAAGAACAGCTGAAGTGGTAGGATGTTAAAATTTTCTCTGTTGGTTTATGGTATATATATGCTTGGTAACATGACATGAATTGCAATTCTTTCGAAATATGCTATATGTTATCGTATAATATTAAAATTTGAAGCCATTCTCCAATTTCCTCCTGTCATGTTATTCTTAATTCCATTTCCCATACAGTTATAAGTGTTGAGACTTGAGCGTGAACTAAGCAAGGTATAGACCAAGACCACAAGCAACAATCTTCCATTTCCTCAACTGGGTTACCCCTCCAAAGTTGACTATCCCCATATAGTTTCTTCACCCCTGATGCATTTACTCCAGCCCTTATATCATGCAATATAAACACCCTCCCAAACTTAGTATATGCACTAGAGTGCATGAATCATGTGCAATCAAACAAAGGAAGGGGGAGGGCAATGACTAGGCCATGGGTCTAGTCTATCCTAGGGCGAATATCGCCATAGTTGCCATAAGTGGGGCATCGGATGAGGGTCCTAGCTGCTGGAGTAACCGGGGGGTTACCCAAAGAAGGGGGTGGGGAAATGCTGCTACCACTGCTACCACTACCATCCTCTTGGGGTAGCACAAAAGGTTTGTTGGGATCATCATCTGGGTTTGTGCCACCTGACTCCCTATAACTATAAGGGGGATCACGGTGGGGGTAGTAGGGATAGGCGTTTTGGCTATCTTGCCAACCGGAGACCGGGCCAAGATTTTTTTTGGGGTGCAAAGTTGCCTCTCTCTACATGGTATCTGTAGATTTGGTTTGTTTGCACCATCATATCCTAAGCATACCCTCCATCATAGAAAGCTTACAATTTTGAGTGAGGGGAAGGGACTCTCCAAATCAAAGGAGGAAGAGAGGAAGATGGGCTTGCATAATAGAGTGACCTTGGGGAGGGGGGCAATACTTTTGGCACGGGGTTGGGGTCTTCATCTTTGGGCTCACTATCCACATACCACACATTACCCGCCTCCCTATCTATCCTAGTTACCTCCAGATTTGGAAGGTAACAATAGTAGCAACCTGTTACTAGCCAACTATAATGGTTGAGGTCTAGTGTGGGGCGGCCTGGTCGCTCATCAGTCGCTCACAGTTTCTGGTTGTGTTCTGCTCTTGACTGAGGATTCTAGGAGCGCCCGCTCCTAGGTTGTAAGGAGTGCCTGCTCCTTTCCTTTTTTTCCCCTTCAAAACACATTACTAAAGGGAGAGTTGTGGTCAAGGGGAGGGGGAAAGACATGAAATTTTCTAATTGCTAGCAAGCATCCTAATACGACATGAAAATAAGGAAAAAGTAGAAAAAATGCACTAATAATGTAAGATTGTCATAGAAAAGATACTCAAATAACCTAAACGAATGAGACTAAATTCTCAGTCATCATTACTTGAAGATCACTTACTTTATGGGTTGTGGCCTTTGATGACTGGTGTTGGGAGTATATTGCATACTGGTTCCATTTCTCTTGACTTTACTTTTTTTTTTTTTGCCTCAGACCACACTCTCTCTAGGTTGTGTTAGAAGAATGTAAGTTTGGATTTGCTCCACAATTATCAATTATGAGTTTGGTTGCTGAATTGTCTTTTGGTGACGGGGCATTATTTATGTCTGCTTCTCATTCCTTTGCGTTTATTGATCTTGGTGGTAAAGCTTAAGTATGATTTTTATCACTCTTTGGTCAAAGAAAACTACCCTCTGAAAGACTGTTTAAGGGAAGGTTTAGTAGTCAATTGCTTGATATATATATTATTGATGTGGACTTGATATGTATTTAGTTGCTTCTGTTCTTGTTTTGCTTATGTGCTGGTGATTTCTCCTTGTGACGTTATATTGATAGAGGAACTATTGTTATCAATCATTGCTGTGTAGTGGCTCTAAATTAACCATGTACTTGCCAGTTTCTCCTTCATGCATACTTGGAATTTATATGGTCATAAATCGAAGTTTGCTAGCAGTTGTACTTTGTTTTACTTGCTGTTCATTTCATCTTTTGGCTGGCTATTGCCTAAAGCCTCAGTTATTTGCCAGGTCATTCGACATTTTGATGGATGTAAGGCGGACTTGGTTGTTTGCGATGGTGCGCCTGATGGTTAGCTTATTTCATGACTCACATGCATATAAACTCTGCAAATTGTTTTTTTTATAGCCTAATATAATCTCATCTTGTGGCTAAAGAGAAATTGCTTTTGTAGTTACTTACTGCAATATTAGGATAACTATGTTGATTTCTGCTGTTTCCTTGATGCACAGTTACTGGACTTCATGACATGGACGAATTTGTTCAATCTCAGCTCATACTGGCGGTTAGTGATGTTCTTATCAGCAGATGCTGCATAGTCAAAGACAATAATTACTACTTACTACTGTAGATGTAATTTTTTGAGTTGGATATATTATGTGTAGACATGCTTATTCACCAGTACTCATATGTCCACTGTATACAAAAGGATGATTGGAAGTGCTTAAGCTTGGTTTATATCATTATATGTTTATAAATCTATAGAAGGAAAAAGGTCAAACTTTGTGAGCTCTAATTCTGAACTGTATTTATCATCTCAAGTGAAGGTCATAAATGATTTACATATCCTGCATACAGCATCAAATCCTGGATACAGCATCGATATTGAATGAGAGGAATATTCTATGCTGCTTCTATAATACTCATATGCATGCCAATTGCATGTAGCTTTTGTGCCAATTATCGGAGAGCCTATTCGTACAATCAAATATGAAAATATAGTCTTCTCTTGACATTGACCTTCTTTATTACTCAAGCTCGTGACAAGTAGATCAATACAACCAAGTGGATGCTGTTCTGCACTTACTGCTTACATGTATGATCATCTTGTTATCTCTATAGCATGTTTGCCCTATTCAAGTTGGGCTCATGGAGTAGAGGTAACTATCAGCACGTCTTATTTTCTATTGCATTTTCATGATTCTACAGGGAATGCTGTTCCTTATGTCAAAGAATTATCCACCTTTATATGTTTTGGATTTGGTAGTGTTTTTTAAAAGAATACGTAAAAATGGTATTAAATGCTAGATTAATTGTTTTTCAGCTATGAGCTTACCAGGAAAAATTAAAGCTGCCCGAACTTTTCAGATAAATATGATTTCTCCTAGGAAACATCTGGGTGCATATTTTGTTTCTGCTTCAGAATGTTTGAATGGAAACTGGGCTTGTGTTTTGAATCCTGCATCCATCTGTGTGTGTTTGATTTGTGTCAATTCTCCATTTGTACGTGAGAACTGACTATTTGGAAAATTTCCTTTTAGGGTTTGACAATTGTTACTCACATATTGAGGAAAGGAGGAAAATTTATTGCAAAGATATTCCGCGGCAAAGACACGAGTCTCCTTTATTGCCAGGTAAACACTTGGAACTGATTCTCCAAGATTTATATAATGATTTCCACTTTAGAGTTTTTCTTGACTTTTGATGTCTGTCATCCATTGTTTAAGACAGCAACGATCATACCTCAGGTGCAAGAGGAAACTGTGCGATTGTTGTTGTAGCATATGCTTATACATTGATGTTCTGACTATTGATAAATCATGATTAAGTTATATCTAACGAAGAATATCTGTCTTCTGATAAAGAAATTGATCCCTACTTCCTTAAAATTAAATTCTAGCCCACCCATGATTAGATTTCTTACTGTTTTGGCATGTCTCAGATTATAACAATCCTTGTTGACTGAACTTAGTAATTTTTTTCTTAACAATCTTCTAATATGATTTTCCTCTCTAAGCAAGTTGCTGAAGCAGGGTGGTCAAAGTTATGTGGCTATTCCTCTGTGACTATGCTGCTTAAATTAGTAATCTTTAATGTGTAATATATCATATGTATGTGGGAAATGTATTACATGAAATCTTTTTTTGAAGGTGTTGTTAGCGTGCTCTGTTTTCATTGATCCTGTCTAAAGAATGAAATTTAACAGGCAAAAGAATCATAAATAATTCTGTAGTTCAACAATTATCATGGACTAATGTTCTCGTATGACTTTTTTACTCAGAGTTATGATCTGACCTCAAAATATCCCTTTGGTTTTATTTTTGTGCTGCAGCTGAAACTATTTTTCCCCAAAGTGACATTTGCAAAACCAAAAAGCAGCCGTAATTCTAGTATTGGTGAGAAAATTTTATCTTTGATTTAACCCTTTTTCCATGTCATTGGAGATTTGTTCTCTTTCTGTGTTGTATGGAATCTTATATGCACCGAGTTCTCAAGCACTTAACTATCATATCCTTTCCTGGGAAGGAAGGATTCAATTAGTTCTGCTGTAACTCAGTTCTCAAGCATTTAACTATCAAATCCTTCCCCTGGGAAGTAAGGATTATCAGTTTGTCTATCTTATGATTCTTATGCTCTGACCAATTCCTGAAATCAACATAAAAAATTCTACCATCTCCTTAGTATCTCTATCTCCACTAAGCAAATACTACATGAATGTTGATAATATCAAGTATTGAGCATAAATTCTAGGTTCTTTAGATGTTAGATGGATGCTATTAGCATTATCAGATATTGGCTTATATAGCTGCTAGAGCTTTTGAATTAAAGAGTTTTGATTCGTCAGGAATTTTATGCTGGCTAATGCAGAAAAGTATTATTGTTTTGCAGAGGCATTTGCAGTTTGTGAGGATTACTCACCTCCTGAAGGATTCAGTGAGAAGGATTTATATCGTCTTCTGAAGGAGATTGGCAGTCCCTCTGGAGCGGATGATCTAGGTAAGCATTAGCTCTTTGTAAACTGTTTGCATGCTCAAATGATGCATGCTATTCTTTGAAATTTAATTAATCACATCATCGGCTGATCCTATTGGAACTTATTCACCCAAGAAATTTAAAGAGTGATTGGGACATGCTTTCTGTATATATATATTTGGACCCCACCAATTTTTTTTGGCTCATGTGCATAAACATCAATCTTACACGGATTCCTAGTTGTAAGTCAGGTCATGCACACATTCTTTAGTCTAAGCAATTTGAGGAATTTGGCAAAAGTAGTCAGTCAATTGTGGACCAATACCTGCCAAAGGTAATTCTACAAGCATGATTCTGCTTTACCCCTTATCTGCTTTTAGTGGATGGATGAAATTGCATCTGTTTGTTGCATGTCTTGCATTTATTGACTGCAGCCATGGATTAATTAGAGGGTCCAAATATGGGGCTCTTTTTCCCCCTTTTTGGCTTCTCGAGAATTTACTGGCTATGACTTGGATCAATGAATACTTGCAACAGCAACACTAAAATGTCTAGTCTCTTGAGAAGCACCTTCAAGCAAACATAAGAGCAATTTTGTTTGGTTGCTAATAGTTCATCATTATCTCTGCCCAAAATGTCAATCCATTAGTCTTGTCCTCCACAATCAAAGATATTAAATCTAATTACTTTTATTATGTCCATTAATAGCTCCAGGTAATATGGTAATAGTCATAACTCATGACATTATCTGTCAATTGTAGTCCTTCCAATCACCACCCTTGTACCATTGCTGGTACCATGGTATCCCATTGCCCTCTCTTAGCTGTGAATTATAGACATGGTGAAGCTTGATCCTTTATGAGGACAAAATAATTGAACTGATGACAGTTTAACCTTGATAATTTTTTTCCACAGCTATCTTGGGAACCTTTTGTTGGTCGTTTAGAGGATAATGATAATCAGATATGAAAAGAAGTGTTCGGTAAACTCTATCTCATATCTGTCTATACATAAGGAATTGGCAGTTCGGAGACGAAAGAGTGAAAAAAAGTGGGTGGGCCGTGGGTGTAGGGCCAACTTAAGAGAAAAATCTTACGGGAAAATAATTTATAGATAAATATGGGACTTTCAAAAAAAGAAATATGTTTAGATTAGTATGGGAGGGAGTATTAGAAATTGGAGGACCTCAGGACCAGGAATTGATATACAGATGTAGTTGGTCCACCAGTGGTTGGAGTGGCTGCAATAGGAGTTTTAATTACTGGGTACCCACACTTCTCCCTATCTTACCTCCATCAATAGTACCTTTATTGAATAGTCCTTTTGAAGATAGTAGACTGATTGTCCTTCTCTTTTCAATTGAACAAGAGCAAAACAATCAAACTATGGCCTTCTTACCTATTTCTCTAATAGTAAGATGTTGTCATACCCTACTAAAAGTAACTTGATCCTTACATGTAGAAGTGGAAAACCTTTGTAATCATGATATATGATATAGTGAGACATGCTTTGTGTAAAGTGTATTTCATAGACTTTTACCTTTTTGTCGGTTCATGTGCATTTTCATCATCAATATTACAAGAATGTTACTGCAACCTCAGGTTTGTCCAATTGGTCTATGGTTAAACAACTTGTTGCACACAAGTATATAATCTTTTTTGCTTCTTATTCTTTTTCGATTTATTTGTTATATTGACATGGTATGATTATATATCCCTCATAACCCCCCCGGCACACACGACTACACGAGTACGATCTCGTGATCATTAGATTGAGAGTATGACCAACCAGCTTAACCTCACGGCTAAAGGGGGAAAAAGAATTCACAAGTACATTTTGAGGGGGTACCTGTTCTCTATTTATAATGGATGGTTACACTTGTGTATGTTTGGCTTTGTGCCTTGTTACAGATTGCAGCAGTGCATGGTTAGAAGGGCCAAATAAGGTATATATTCCATTTTTGGCTTGTGGAGATCTTAGTGGATACGACTCGGACCGGTCGTACCCATTGCCTCAAGTTGCCGAAGGGACTTACAAGAGCTTGGATCCCGTGCAACCTCCCATTGCTCCGCCTTATAAAAGGGCTTTGGAGCTCAAGAAAGCTGCAAATCAAGGCGCTCGAGAACTTGAAAAGCTTTCCCTTGATCCTTCTGGATGAAAACTAGAACTGCATTTTGAATCGATATTTTCTAATTCTTACTTGATTGCGATGTGTAGACGTTAATTTATTGGCCATCATTATTCAGTTGTACACTTCGAAATTATGTTCCGCCTATTGTCCTTAATTATTTGTTAGGCGTTCCGTCCCAATTATTGTTGACTTTTGATTTTACTAAAGGTAAGACAACGGCAAGTCACAAACTCACAACTCACAACAAGAAGGTAAGGGCCTGTTCGGTATTACTGTGATTTTTTGTCTTTTGGTTTTTTGATTTTTGAAGTCATATGATATATGTCCTATAATGAATAAAAAATTAGTCAAATTTATTGGGAACATGATGATTTTGAAAACTGACAACTAAAAAGTGAAAATCACTTTTTCTGGTTTCCTATTTTTGGTTTTTAGTTTTTAAAAATACTGAAAACTGAAAATTAAAAACGATAACGAACGGGCCCTAAATTAATGTAATTTGTGATAATGGCCCCCTCATAGAAATGGTTCATAAGAGAGAAAAAAAATGTGAAGGTATGAATTAGTGCCCAAAACATAAAACTTTTTTTTTTTTTTTGCAATTAGCTAATCGCTGATGTGGTGTTATCTTATTGCATGTAGATTTTTTTGGTTGCATATTCTTGTTTCAACTTTACAAAACTTTCAGCCCTTTTGGGGATCTTCCTTCCTCATTTCTTTTCAATCGAGTTCGTCAAAGGAAGCGTCGTAATCATATCTACTCTCTTCAAAATGATCATGAGGAATGGCTCGATACCCCCCCAACAAATTGAAGATTTAATCACAGCTCATTTCCACAAACTTTATCAGTGTGACGGAGCACAATCATTGGCCCATACCCAACATGGTGAACAGATTGATTTAGTGTTGCGCGAGCTGCACTTGCCGACGATCATGCCAAGTGAGGCGCATGCTTTAATTCAACCTTTTTCCCCCACAGAGATTCAAGCGGCAATGTTCGAAATGGCAAATGATAAATCTCCGGGCCTGGATGGTTTTCCGGTTGAATTTTTCAAATCTTACTGGTCTGTTTTAGGTGAGCAGGTTATCGAGGCAGTGAATAGGTTTTTCTCTACGGGTCATATGCTCAAGGAGTGGAACCGAACTTTGTTAATCCTTCTTCCGAAAGTTGATCCCCCAGCAAAGGTATCTCATTTTCGACCTATTAGTCTCTGCAATGTGGTTTATAAATGCATTTCTAGGTGTATGGTTAAACGTATGAAGCCACTTCTACCTAGCCTGATTGATAATTATCAGAATGCTTTTGTTCGGGGGCGTCAAATGGATGATAACATCCTTATCTCTCATGAGTTAATGCACGTTATAAATAAACAAAGATCGGGTTCAAGGCATTAAGCTGCTCTAAAGCTTGATATGAATAAAGCTTATGATCGAGTCAATTGGTTGTTCATCCTGAAAATTCTATCAGCCTACGGTTTTCCTCCTAAATGGATTCAGCTAGTGCATGAATGTATCTCCACGGTCTCCTATAAGATTCTGATTAATGGTGCAGCTACAGGGCCTTTTACTCCACAGTGTGGTCTGCGTCAGGGGGACCCTCTTTCCCCTTATTTATTTCTGTTTTGTATGGATATTCTTTCTCGAATGACCTCATTAGTCGTGGATATTCATAGTTTACAGGGCATTCAGACTCCTCGTCGGGGGCCATCCATCTCTCATTTATTTTTTGCTGATGATGCTGTTTTCTTCTTTCGTGCATCCAAGAAAATTGTACTTCACTAAAAGGACTGATTGAGCGCTTCTGCAATATTTCTGGTCAACTGCTAAACCTTTAGAAATCCTTTATCAAATTTAGTTCGAATATTGCTCTTGTCCACCAACAGGAATACAAAGATATTCTTCGCATGGAGTCACAAAATTCTCTGGGTTTATATCTTGGTGCTCCAATTGATATTCAGGACACTAAAGTTCGACATTTCACTCCTCTCCTTGATAAAATTTCCAAGAGGCTTGCCTAATGGCGACATAGTACTTTGTCTCAATCTTCGAAGCTCATTATCATCAACTCCATTCCGGTTGCCTCTATTGTGCATCAATTGGCAATCTTTCGTATCCCGAACACTATCGTCAACAAAATTGATGGCATGTTAGCCTCGTTTTTTGGTCTAATTCGCAAGGTAACGGGATTCACTGGAGGAGACGCGAGGTTCTTCAATACCCCCGAGGGCTTGGGGGTTGGGTATCCGTAGTACTGGGGCTTTTAATGAGGCTCTACTCATGCGCAAGGCTTGGCGCATCCAACATCATCCTCAGCTCCTTCTTTCTAAAGTCTATGATTTGTCTCGCTTCCATAGATGTTCCACGACTCCTCGCTTGGGTGGCACTTCTTGGGGTTTTCGTGGAATTTTTCAGGCCGCGCAAAAGACTCACTCAACATTGTGTCTGGAAAATAGGTAATGGTCTTAACGTTCTGGCTTCAAAAGATAAGTGGGTTAAAGGTCAAACCCCACTTCTGCGGGATGATGTTTCTCTCCGTGAAGCCGTCAATTTGCGCGTCGCGGACCTTCTTCTTCCTTCAGGTATGGGCTGGAATATTCGGAAAGTTAATAGGCTTTTCGTTCCAGCTAGTGCTAAAATCATTACTAGTTTGGAATTGCCGGTTGTCAACCATTCCGCTGATACTCTTTATTGGCCTCTGACAAAATCCGGTGAGTATACTACTAGGACGGGGTATACCCTTGTCTTGAAACAACAGCAAAATGATATTTGTAGCATGACATCTCCTCTTGCTTTGCGTTTTTTCCGCATTCTTTGGAGATTGAACATCATGCCAAAATGGAAACTGTTTCTTTGGAAACTATGGCATAATAGTCTTGCGACGACAACAAATCTTTTTCGTCGTGGCATCGGGACAGATGACTTGTGCCCCATCTATTTAGAGGCTCCTGAAACGAATCAACATTTATTTCGTGCTTGTCCTCTAGCTTTAGAAGCCTGGGATTCGTGGGATCTGCCTGTCACTATAGACCACCACTACCCTCTGCTTTTTTCGGATTGGTTGGCTCATCAAGTGTGTCTTGCGCAGTGAAATGAGCATATTAATGCTGATCATTTACCTTCTTTTGTCAGCATTCTGTTTCACTCCTCCAAGTTCAAGCTCACGCTTGTCTACTTGCTTTGGTTTGGGCACAAACATCCGGGTTTTCCAACATTTTGGTTTATACGACTTCGCACTCCATGGTTCGTTCGCTTGTTTCTTCCCGGGCTCCAGAGGTTCTGCTAAAGCACACTATCCTTGACATTCGTCACATTGCTGCTAATTTTCATGGTTGTCGTATCATGAAAGTTAGCAGGCTACAGGTGGCTCCGGCTACTTCTTTAGCCCAAATCTGTCAACGCACTAGTTTCCCTTTTGTTACACATTAATTTGGTTTTTGTTTCGTTTGTATTTCTTTTCAGGTATGTTTTCTCGTTGTCAAAAAAAAAAAAAAAAAAAAAAAGAAGCTTAGTATGAGCGAAAGAGGTACACAATACACATTGTTAGGTGGTGCTTCCTTAGGGAGTAGTGAGTACTGTATGTTGGTCAGTTTGAGCTTTAGCTAGTGTCGATTTTTTAATGTGCAGACATATTTGCTTAAAGAATATTACAAATCAACCTCAATCCAAATAAGTTTTGGCTGACTAAATCAAACATTCATTATGAATCTTTAGCACCTTGACTTTTCAACAAAAGAAAATACAAATTTCTCATGACTACATCATTACATCAAGGTTAATGTTAGATTCCCAACATTCCCATGAAATTTTCATGATCTTTAAGAGAATATTGTGACATTCGACCTATTATCAATATTTTTTTTTGGATCGTCCTATATAATGAAAATGAGTTAATCGAGTCAAAAGAGTATTTTCGTATTAGAAAGGTCCACTTTGACATAACTTATTTAGTTAGGTCAATCAATTTACTTAAATGGGTTGAATGTCTCAATCGTAACTCTCTACTGATAATGATTTACTAATATTATTAAAATGTAAACGGAAGATAGAATCATGTTAGGATATTTCGGTGTTATTACAATTTTTATTTTCTAGTTTGGTAAGTAGTCATATTGGATTAGAATCTTGCACAAGTCAACCCAACTAAGTTACAAAAACAAGGCTAGTTGGGAGTAGGGGGAAAAGGATATTCGACCTCTCAAAGTTCATCAATTGGGGTTTAATGAAACTTTTGCCGCAAAACCATTATGGCTTATGTTGTTTTAATTCATAAACTGTTCAAAAGAGTATTGCTCAGCTTATATTTTGCAATAAGTGTTAATCAAGTCTATTGACATTATAACTAACATTATGAAACAAGAAAGTGAAATATAGATACATATTATTAAAAATATAATTTTTTTTCCTCAAAAAAAAATTTAAAAATATAATTTAAACTAACTTCAGATATTATCTTGGGTCTCCCAATTTGATGTACTTAAAACACTGCTTTTTTTCGTGTCCCCCACTAGGAGGAGGGGTCATAAACTCACAGTAGACACTAAGACATTATATAAATATACATACCATGGGAGAGAGATTAAGTAATTAGTCTCACTAATAAATAATACACATTAGATAAAGACATTAATAATCTCCTTTCTCAACGTATAACCACTAAATTAAATAAAAGCCGGTGACTTGACTTGAGCCCAGCGATAGGCATAACAAAAGTAATAAATAATACACCACCTAGCTTTTCTTCTCAAAAAAGTACTACCTCTGCTTTTTTTTATTTGCTACATTTGACTTGCATGGTTTTCAAAGCATTATTTAACTCTTAATATCTCTTATTTCGCTTAAGTAAAAATTACAAAAATTTGATATTATGAATCTACACGTCGAGACGAATCTAACAAGATCACACATGACTATATTTTTACTTATAAAATAATCAAAATAATTGGTCAAAATAGTAGCTTCATTCCCAAGAAAACAAATGTAGCAAATAAAAAAAAGCGGAGGGAGTAATAAATAATAGAGTTGCCCTCCAATGTCACATCCTATCAACAAGACATGTATCCCACATGGCCTATGCATATGCTGCTGCGGCGAGTGAACTTGGAAGTCTTCTTGGTGGGTCTCTGTCTAACACTCCCAAGTCCCAACCTTCAATTATTGTGTATATGCTTATATCTTGTTACACTATGATCAATCAATTATTGATCGTTTCATAAGATTTCCTTGTCTACTAGGAGAAAATATTTATTTATTTGATATAAATGTACTTATAAGAATCCAAAATCATGCTAAAGAAAATCTATTTGTAAACACAAATACATAGTTGTTTCTTATTATAAAAAAAATGGTTTGTTCTATGATATTGTGTCACATTATCTTACATCTCTATAAGTAAATAATTTACCATAACACTTCTAAGAGTTAATGAGTATGGCTAAATGATCGACAACTTGTGAGTAAATAAGAGATATGGGGTGGGGACACACAAGTAGAATTACCCAAATACCTTCCCTCTTTCTTGATTACGAGCAAAACATACTAAATATTTTTCTACCGTTGTTTCCTTCCCACCCGTTCAATATTACTCCAATTTATATGTTATATGGGACAATTATCCTGTAATTAGAAGTATACAATAGGTGATATAAATTTCAAAATACTAAAATTACTATTTCAACTTCACTATTGAAGTATAATGTAATTATACCTATTAGTTGTCCTACTAATCATCCATGATCTTTTTAGACTTTCATATATATTTCTTTAAATTTAGAAGACTAAGCTTATCACTTGACTTGGATCAAGGCATATTTTTCTTCTTTAATAATACACACTCACACGAACAAAACATACTAAATATCTTGTGCTAAGTGGCCCACTTGCATGGAAGTGGAATACAAATGGAAAAGTTAGGAAATCACTTGGATTACTTTTTCCAGATACTGAGTGAAGACCAAGTCCCTGAAGTCAAGGAAGGTATTCATCATCAAAAGATGCTCTTACTAATTTCACAAATTGAATGGCATAAATTTCACCCTTTTAGTTTCGCAAATGTTGTGTTACTACTAAAATTTATACCTTATGTATGTGTTACTACTAAAATATATAATAATACTAAAAATACTACAAACTTACAATATTACAGATAATTTTGTTTTTAATGATTTGTTCTTTATCTTTGTTTAAAAACTCTGTTTTATGAAAATTTCTTTATTTAAATTTGTATGAATCCTTTTTTTAAAACTAAAAAAAAGAGTTGTATTTTTTTTTCCAGATTATTCATCTTATTTATCTTCACCATTTTTCTACTAAATTTTCCTGTCGTTTTCAATTATTTAATTTGTTTGTAGAAAAATAATGTTATATTTTCATCCCTACCATGTAATAAAATTCAATTCGAAATATAGTATTTCAATCGTTTATGTATTATGTAATTCAAATATCGTTGAATAACAAAACAGGTTCAAATGATTGTAAGTTTATAATTTTTTTAGTAACAGTATACATTTTAGTAGTAACATACACAAAATGTATACATTTAGTAGTAACACATACATCTGGTGTATGTGTGGCCCACATACACCGAGTGTATGTGTATCATCTCTCTTTTAGTTTTAGCCCATCTTTTTCGTTTGTTTGCTTCCTCCCTACTTTTTATTAATAAATCGCCGTTTTTCTTTTTCTTTTAGGATCTTAAGACACCGAAAAAAGTTTTTACGGAATTTTATGAATGGCATTTGCATGTTTAACTTTAGATATGTGCGGAAAGTTTTTGGTACTAGAAGACTAAAATGGGAGGTTGACCCCGAATAAAATGAAATTATGTTGATGTAGAAATGCAAATAAGTCGATGACACTTTGTTGCTTGGGATTTGAAGTGTCTTAGAGAGTATACCCATTAGAGTTAGGATAAATTGATTTAATCAGTCCTAACTATGGACACCCTGACAAAAACAGTACCAACTATTATTTTTTATTGTTCAGTCTCGACTTTTAGGGATACTTTACAATACTAGTCCCAGCAGGTTGGAAACCTGCTATAGCAGGTAAACTTGCCAAAAAAAAAATCTTCTTCCTCCTCTTCCCTCCTTCCTTCACTACTCCCCTCCTCCTCTCCCTTGCCACCCAACCCCCTCCCCTTCCACCTCTTTCGAGTGGTATTCATCTGCTGCTTCTGCTTTATTCATTTCCCTCTCTTTTACTGTTTTACACTTGCTGGCGATGTCATAGTTCAAGAATCCATTCGATTTCATAAATATCGTCTATCTGTTTACAAGTAAATTGGTTGACGTGAGGAAGAAAAGTTGTGCATGTCAGTCTTTGTTCTTGTTGTTCAATTTGTTGTTGTTCAATTTGTTCTTGATGTTTGATGAGAATTTCTTGAGAATCTTGTTGGTACTGGTTTTTTTCTCTCTTTTCTCTTTCTCTCTCTTTCTATTTTGCTGGGTTTGTGAGATGTGAATCAAAAAAAGGGGGTGGCAGGAGGAGAGGGTGGCAGCCTGGCATGGGAGAGGGAAGGGACGATAGTGGCAGGGGAGGGGGAGGGGGAGGGGGAGGGGGATGGAGGAGGGAGGTGAGAGAAAGAGTAGTTAAGTGTAAAAATTTGAAAAGAAAAAGGAAAATGAGGGGTTAATTTTTTTTAACAGGCTTAGCAGGTAACCTGTGAACCTGGACCACGTGTGTAATGTATCCCCAGAAGTTGGGACTGAATATAAAAAACGAAAGTCGGGACTGTTTTTGTCAGGACGCCCAAAGTTGGGACTGATTAAATCAATTTTTCCTTAGAGTTATTGATCCTTGTATGTAAGGGTCTTTAGCTAACATACGAGTAATCTAATTAAGGAAATTTACCAAAATGAACCAATGAGAACAATTTTTATAGCAACAACATCAAGATGATTTCACAAACTTCAAGAAATGAAGAATAGTAACAAGAAATTAGGCATAAGTTTCCATTGCAAAGGAACAAAGTACATCCATTGTAATATGAGATAGGTGAAGTGGTGATCACAACACTTCGAGTAACACTACACTAACATAAACATGCGAACTTTAGGGTAAACTAGGTTGAAACTATCAAAATCTAGAATATAATAGATTAATAATAGTTTGTTTTTATGTTTTCCATTTTCTCTAAATGATCAACTCTTCTTTGAACTTCTTCTTAACTAACCTTCTTTAATTTGCGCTGCCATATTTGAACTCACTAGTAAAATAATATAAAATTGATGCTGTTTTTAAATGGCCTATTGTTGCGGATTTCGACGCGCAACAATAGGTTGTCACAAGAAACCGCAACACTAGGCTAGTCAAAGGATTTTTTTTGGTGGTTGTGAAGCTTGAATGATGAGAATGCAGGAAAGAAGACATTATAAACAAGAAGGATGAAACAATGGTGAGCACAAAAATTCTCATTAATGTATTCTTTTTAAACGTCAATTACAAAAAAAATATAAAAGATCAAAAATGAAAATGGAAAATATGCAGATTAAAAAAATAAGAATATACAAACAAACCCTAATTTCAAAAATATATAAAAAATAAAATAAAAGAAAAACAGAAAGTCGAAGCCTCGGACGCCTACAAACCTATCTCGCTACTAGTGAACACCTAATGAACTGCGCAGCCGCAACCAGATTTCGCCTCGCAACCGCCAAATCCTCGCAAACTCTCCTCCAGTTCCATCAACTCTCACTAGTAGAATAATTGTATATTGTTGCGGTTTTTAAGTAGTCAATGCGGATTTTGCACCATCGTTAATCAAGGTGCAGCAACAGGTCAAACCTATGGCCGCGGTTACAAAAACCACAACAAAAGTTAAGATAAGGGTGCTAATGGGCCAGGGTGGCTCGCAAACTGTTCGAGCGCGGCTCAGTCAAAGCGCGGCTCAGTCAAAGCTCGGCTCGAGTTCGGGATCGGCTAGCGACCTTAACGAGCCGAGCCTGAGCCTAGTGGAGTTCGGCTAGAAAGCTCGCAAACATGTTCGAAAAATTTTAATATACAAATTTTATACATTGATTTTTAACCCAACTTGGATTTTCACTTAAAAAAACATAATGCCCAATTTCAAGCCCACTTCAAAAATATAAACCAGTTTAAAAGTTTCAGCCCAATTAAAAAATACAAACCAATGGTTTTCTTTTCAGCTCAATTAAAACATACTACCTCCGTCCCAGAATAGTCTGAACACTTTTCTTTTATGTTTGTCCTAAATTAGTTTGAACACTTCCATTCTTGGCATGGTCCCATCATTAATATATTATTTCTTTTACACATCTTTGGCCCCACACTCTACCTTTTATCAATAAAGTCACCTAACTTTCTCTATACTCTAATAAAACATGCCCCACCAACTCCTATCACATCTATTTTTAAATTAAAATAACATTTGATAATCACACCACAACTTATCACCTTAAACTACGTGTTCTAACAAGTGTTTAGATTTTTCTGGGACGGAGGGAGTATAAACTAAGAAAGAGTTTAAGTGTATGACGTTCAATTTTCTTAATAGCCTTCAAGGGTTTTTGAAGAACCCTAAATCCCCAATCTCCAGTTGAACGCTCCATCGTCTTCGGCGGCGAGCTAGGTGGTTTGTCTCGATTCCTTGGTCAGGCTTATGCATCCAGTCCCTACGATTTTTCTCCGTCAAAACATAAACCAGTAAGTGTTATTGCAGAGGTTGAAGAGAAAGAAAAAGAAAGCACTCTACTCTATGGGGCCTTACAAAAAAATCAAAGAAGGTGGTGATCAGATAAACTTGTAGCGAACTCTAGTTCCATGTCTTCTTTCGCTTCTTCTTCAGTTTTTGTCACAAAGAAACTTCTCTTGCAGAGTTGATGCTACTGGGTTTGTATTTATGTTGTTGGTTGTTTTCCGAGATGATATTGCTAATAACTCTGTGCATTACCGGAAAAGTTGGTCAAGAATATAATGCTAGAAGGGTTTTAATTTCTTATTTTGTGAATTCTTCTATTTAGTTTGAGTTTACTGATTTTGTACGTTATTATCTGGGCAACTGAATTTTGATTATTGATTTAGTTACTGAAAAAAATATACTGAAAACATTCTCGAGCTTTTTCGAGCCGATAAGTTCGCGAACTCTCTCGAGCCGAGCCGAAGATTTTTTTTTTCGAGCTCGACGAGCTTCAAGCTCGAGCCTAGCTCGGACCCTCACATTCTCGAGCCGAGCCGAGCCTGGCCATGTTCGGTCTCGGCTCAACTCGTTAACACCCCTAGTTTAAGACCTATTGTTGTGGTTGTTGCTCAAAATTGCAGCAAGAGATACTAGTAAAAAAACAAAAAAAAAAATCTTGAAATTTTGGCAATTTTAAATGAGCAATAAAGTATGAAAACCAAAGATGTTTATACAAAACCCCCTAATGCAGGGAAATATTTATAAAATGTTCTGAATTGATTAACTACAATACAAAAATACCTACAACAATTTACTGTAGATTGTTACAAAGTTAAAAAACACTAAGACTCTGTTCTTTTGGATTGAATTAATGAAAATTCAATTCAATTCAGACAAATTCAATTCAGTTTAGTTTAGTTCAGTTCAGTTAGTTTCCTCTCACTGTTTTCATTCAACTTCAGTTCATTTCAGTTCAGACAAATCAAGTTCAGTTCAGTTTAGACAAATTCAGTTCAGTTCAATTCAATTCAGTCCAAAAGAACAGAGCCTAATTACAAAAGATATATAAAACAAAAAAGATATATAAAAAACGGAAAAAAGAAACTAAAACTAAGAAACAAAATCCAAAAAAACTAAGAAAATAATACCAAAAAAACAAGAACACTGCAAAATAAAAACAAAAACGAACAACAGCGATCATCACCGGAGATAAAACTTCCCCAGATCCGTTCATCGCTTGTTGTTGGAGCGACGACAACCAATGAGTAGGGAGAAGCTCTTGGAGCGACAATGATGGAGTAGAGAGATAAGGCGGCGAGTATCGCTTGCTTTTGGAGCGACGACGACGAGCGAGAAGAGAGAGGCGGCAACGAGCATCGCTTGATGACGAGAAGAGCAACGGCGACGGCTTGGCGCTGTAAAGAGTGTGAGCGGGAGCATGCGCCGTAGTTGGCGTGGTGAGTAAGTCAGGGGCTTAAGTAGGGCCTGAGAAGTAGGCGAATGAGAGAGTGAGGGAGACGACAGGGAGGAAGAGAGGCGATGAATAAGGGGCGACAAATGACCGGTTTAGGAGAGTGAGGGAGGGATGAGAGAGATCTGAGGATGAGAGGACGAGTGAGGAGAGAGGTCGCTCGTGTGTGCGGTCGTCGGCGGGCTGCCGATGTGACGATTGATTGTTGGCGAGAGAGGATGAGAGGATGAGATTTGACAAGAGAGTGAGAGGATAGAGGA
The DNA here is from genome assembly GCA_947646795.1 of Beta lomatogona. Classification (NCBI taxonomy): domain Eukaryota; kingdom Viridiplantae; phylum Streptophyta; class Magnoliopsida; order Caryophyllales; family Amaranthaceae; genus Beta; species Beta lomatogona. Next base: position 2,442,686 of record CANSNZ010000949.1, on the reverse strand, counting down.
TGAAGGGTTCAGAAGAGAGTGAGAGGATAGAGGGTGAAGGGTTCAGAGGAGAGTGAGAGGCGACAGAAAACGACTGATAGGATAATGAGAGGAGAGAGGGTGAAACCCTAACATTTTAATAGAACGCATATTTTATTGGTTGCGGGTCTATAGAAAACCGCATCAATGGATCAATAAATTATTTTT